>CM028357.1:58214716-58814716 GCA_016618105.1 Dendrobium huoshanense
TCTAATGCAGCGAAATCAATAGTCAATAAACCAGTCAATGCAAAGCGGCAGCAAATCAAATCAATTCAATCAATCAATATTCGTCAATCAAAACGATACGGTCAAATCAGTACGATCTAATCAATGAAGTCAATCGAGAAAAGCGATACGAGACAAGGAATCTATAAAACAGTCCATACGGTGTAGAACAGTAGCAACAGTGAATCTATAAAATCTATAGGCAGTAGTACAATGAATCTATACAACGTCCATATCAATGCTATCAATGCAATCTCTATATCTATCGATGTCCATATCAATGTTCAGTAGTCAATCGATGAAATCAATAGAATCCGTACAATAGTAAATCAATTCGATAAATAAATCCATCAATATCAATAAATCTAATCCGAATCAATACAATCAATATAAAACTAGGAAAATCTATATACGATGCTATATCGTATACATGCAATTTCATACAATGGTCTTTACTCGACAAGCACAAACACTAGCTATTATCAATGATCAATGATGCTGTTGTAGTTCGTTCAATGATGCTGTTGTAGTGGTCAATCTATATCAATAGTGCTGTTGTAGTTCGTTCAATATCAATAGTGCTGTTGTAGTGGTCAATCAATATCAATAGTGCTGTTGTAGTTCGTTCAATACACGTTGGTTTCTATAACCAACGTTCAACTAGGTTTCCACTTGTCTTTCAGGATCAATCAATCAATCAATGCAATAATCGATGCAATAAGCAATATTAAAGAAATCGAGAACGATCATATCAATAGTCCTAGGCAGATCCATTCATCTATCAATTCCGGGAAAATCAGAAATCAAACGAAAATCGGGCAGAGTAACGGTAGTCGGTCAAATTTACACAAAAATCCTGCAAAAAGACAAATTCTGAATTTCACCAAATTACAACAGAATAACCACGGCATCAATGCAAGACTATCAGTCTATAGAATCCAAATCAAATCAGGTCCTGATATTATTCTATTCAATTAAAATAGCGTAGAATCAATTCCGACCGGTAAAATCTTCGTAGAATACAGTCAAATCGTGTACAATAATCATATCTATAACATACTAGAAGTTGTGCGGTGGAAGTTGTGTCAAATCAAAACCATGTCGAAAAGTCGACTACGAAAACACAAAACAGATCTCAACTCGATCAAAACACAACATCTTTGAAAACAGAAACAGGGTTCGGAGTCCTTACCACGAGATCTTCTCTTTTCCCAACAGCAGCGTCGGACGAAAAGCGCTCCGCGGTCTCCAAAAATCAACTTTTCTCTTTTTCCTTTTCTCTTTCTCTCTCCTCAGATATTTCTGATTTTTAAAATGAATTTCTCTCTCCTCAAAACGAGCTCATTTCTTTATATCATACTCATATCGGCCTGGCCGATCGCCCGATCGTCCCGGGACGATCAGACCAATTTCTGATCGTCCTGGACCATTCCCAGGGCGATGATCAGGACGGTATTGTGAACAGTGCCGATCGTCCCGGACGATCTCAATATCGTCCTGGACGATCCTGTCCAGAAATCATTCCAGAACACTCCAGAAATCAGCTGTTTTCTATACACTGATCGGCCTGGACGATCCAAACTTCGTCCTGGCCGATTCTGGGAGGAAAATCCAATTCAGAGAGGAACAGTAAGGGAACGAGATATTACAGTTTGTGACTCTTAACACATGCACATGAATATAATATGTAAATCACCACAATAATGTGCAAGTAAGATCTAATTAATTAGAAAAATTATCATGCAAATGAAAAATTATACAATGTAAATGTAACTTCTCAAGATTAATATGTGGTCACATAATGATTCAATCCTCACAAATATGTGAATTACTTTATGGAAAATATAAAGTCACCATCTTTCTTCACAAGAGAAGAGCATGAGCTCCATTTTTTGGGACAGAAGCCAATCACCCATTCAAACGAGCGATTTTGACGACTTCTAAATTTTTTATATTAATTTAGTTACTAATTAAATTATTAACGAGATTTAGTTTAGAAAATTGCCCAATCTGAAATTGAGTCCTGATGTGCATGGTATATTGATATGCAATATTTTATAATATATAAATATAACGTATAGCTGATTTTTTTATATGTCATGTAATAATAAGACTAACGTTCATATTATATGTAGTATTTATGCATACAGATGTTTTTTTTTTCTTTCTTTTAAATAAACAGCTGACGTTTGTTTGTTTTGTTTAAAATAAAAATGTAAAAAAAAAAAAAAAAAAAACATTTTAAAAATTAAATTAAACCACTTAAAATTTTGCAGAAAAAAAAGTAACTCGTTGTCTACTTTTCAAGTATAAATATCCCATGACAGAGGGAACAACTATTACGTCCTCCGACCGAATGAGAGAAACATTCGGTTCGCAGGCAAAAATCCCGCGGTACCGAGGTGTACCGAGTTTTTCAAAAAACTCGGTACACCTCGGTACCGCGGGATTTTTTTTCTGCGACCGAATGTTTCTCTCATTCGGTCGACCGAACCAAATAAAACTTCTGACAGAGGAGGAAAACTCACCTCATAATTCCTCCTTCATGGGCTCTAACATTTTTTTCTTCAAAGAGGTTCGTCACCGTTCTATATAATTTTTCTTTTGCAGGCTCTGTTAATATACTGTATTCTTCTAGAGTTATTTGGAGAATATATAACACAGACTTATGCCTTCTTAAGAAATTTAGAAAATATGAGTCTCATGATGTTTATGCATTTTGAGATTTTTTAGAGAAGTTATTCCTTCTGAGATTTTTTTTGAGAATCTATAGCTTCTAAGAGTTTTATCGCTTGAGATTTGTAAAAAGTTATCTTATTAGGCTCATATTTTTCAAAATTTTCTGAAGAACTCGTTTATACAGAGTATGTTGTGTATTAGTTCGGTTTTAGATTAGGTTGATTCATGATTTATCACCTTTGTAAATGCCTATAAATGAGCATTGTAGAATGATGTATAGGTACCTTCTGTACAAGCCTATTTGACTAAAGGAATAAAAAATTCCTATAGCTCCTCTCTCCCTCTCCTCCTCTCTCTCTCTCTCTCTCTCTCTCTCTCTCTCTCTCTCTCTCTCTCTCTCTCTCTCTCTCTCTCTCATCCAAGAACAAGAAGATTCATCATCTTCATCATGCAAGAAACTTAGCAATTGGTATCAGAGTCCCGTTGAGGCGATCTTAAGGTGGAGGAAGATTCTTGTTCAAGAAACGAAGAAGGAGATGTGGTGTAAGGGTGCTTGGTTGCCCTGATTGCAGAACGGAGGCGGGTTGCTTGTTTTGGTCGAGCGGTACAAGTTGGTAGGTCTAGGTTTTTTTTGTGTGTGGAGGCGACATGGGAGGTTTATTGCGGGATTCGACGGAGGCAAGCAAGATGGATTGGAGGTACACGTGCAGCGGGATCGCGACTGGGCTGCGCGTAACCCTCGCTGGCGAACGTGCTCGAGCTAATTGAGCGGGATTTCACTCATGAATAGGACACGACAGGCCATGCCATTAGTTCGCATTAGATCCAGTGATCAATCATGATCGATGAAGAGATCCGACGAAGTTGTTCATATACTATCTTGCCATATCAAGAACAACCATGTCCTTGTCGACGAGCTTGGGGTTGGCAAGAGAGCAGTTGTTGAGGGTTTGGCTCAAAGAATCATGAGAGGTGATGTACCAAGAAATCTTGCGTATGTGAGGCAAATTGCTTTTGACATGGGCACGTTAGTTGCCGGAGCAAATTACATGGGAGAGTTTGAAGAAAATTTCAAGATTTGGTGTGCCGAAGAGGCGGAGACAAAAGTGGGAAGATCAAGAATCTCAGGGCGACATGTTAGTCGTGAACTAAAATTAGATGGATGGATCGTGTGAAGTCATAGGCTGGAGCACACATGAGTATCCGAGGAAGTCTAGCGAGCAGGAGTGTACTTGATGCTGGTGTTGACCTCATTTTTGTATGAGGTCTTCAATATGATCCCAACCCAATCCAGACTCAAGTCAATCCAAACTCATTCAATTCCAGACTCAAATCTTAGGTCTTAAGGCTTAGTCCTAAAGGCCTTTTCCAGCAAATCTTTGAATACTTCAAAACCCAATGAAATGAACTCAGATTCAAGCTCTGTCAGTTTCATACTGATGGGGCATGTCTCTAGTATAAACCCTCCAAATTTGAGCCCATTCTGAGCTCTCTAACCCCAGTTACTAAATCAGAATCCAAAGGCTGTAAAACCTTCAAATATTTACAGCCCATGCCACTGGACCTACCCTTAACTAGACCCTGACCTTAGAGACCTCCCCAAAGTCTCTAATGACTTTCAGACCTTCAATCCTGACTTCCTGAACATTAAACTGCCTCTGGGCTGGCTCAATTTGACCCCTATTTAGCTAGGGGTCAAAATGACCAAAATACCCCCATAGGGCCCAAATAGTGATTTCAAACCAAGTGAGCTCCAAATTGAATACAATCGCCTCCAGCAAGTTCCAAATGCCAAACCAAACCTGTTCAACCCATTTCCAGCCCCTGGGTCAACCTGGTTGACCAAGTCAACAGAGTTGACCCAAGAAGGCCCTTAAGGGTTCAAATGATGATTTTGACCAAATTGATCTCTCCAGACCCTGGGACCACATCCAATAGACTCAAAGTGATGTTCTGAACCTGTTCAATCCATTTTCAGCCCCTGAACTCAACTGGGTGACCAAATCAAACAATTTTGGTCTAAGGCCCATTAAGGGCCCATTAAACCCCTTTGGCTCTAATAGCCTTTTAAAACCCTCAAATCCCCCTCACTAGATTCCAAATGACTAACCAAACCTGACCAGCTCAGACTCATGCCCTGGGTCAACCTGTTTGACCCGACTAGCCAATCTTCACTTAATGGCCCATTAGGGGTCCAATGACCTTCAACCTATTAAGCCCTATCTAGCCCAATCTTTACCTGTCCAGCCATTGGAAGGGACCCCACAATTTGGTTTAGTGCCAACTCAGCAATTTCTAACTCCCTTGATTGGTCAAAGGGTCAAAGTGAGCCTAAACAAGCTTGGTTGGTCAACCCGACCTATCTAACAAGCCCAACCCAAACCAGGTCCATCCAGCCATTGGGGAGGGATCCTATAGCTTGCTTAGACCCCAACTCAACTCCCTTGACCACCCTTGACCAGTCAACTGGTCAACTAGAGCTCAAATGAGCTCTAGTGGTCAACCCGACCTATCAAGCAACACCCAACCCAAACCAGGTCACCCCAGCCACTAGAAAAGACTCCATAACCTTCTTTAATGCCAGCTCAGCAGGCTTGACCCCCATTGACTGGTCAAACAGTCAATGGGAACTCAAATGAGCTTTCTTGGTCAACCCAACCAAACCGACTTCTCCAGCCCAGGCCAGGCCCATCCAGCCCCTGGATCCGACTCTAGAACTTTCCTAAGGCCCAGCCCAACACCCCCCAGCCGCTGGCGTGGCCCTAGACCCGAGCTACCCAGCTAGTGGTCCCCCCTTCATGTGGAGACAAATTTCTGGCCACCTCAGCCAGTACAGCCACTCCTCTGCCTCCTAACGGCCTGATATATGTGTCAAGCATCCCAGAGACCTACCTGAGCAATCCTAGCCGTCCCTTTTGGCTCCAGCAGCTGAAATAGGGAAGAGAGGCGGGAAGAGCCATTACCACGCGACTCTTGCTTCCAGAGACTCCCCAACCATTCTAAGCTTTCGTTTCTACTCCCTAGAGCTCCTCCCTCATTTTACCAGTGATTTCCCATCGTTTGAAGCTGCCGGCGACGAGATCAGTAGTTGACCGAAAGCTCTCTCCGTTCAAACTCCCTCAACTCCGTTTCCAGTGGTTCTCCGAGCTTGACGCCTGAAGGACATCAACACGTGGACAACCTACAAATTCAACCGTTTTTAAATCAAGCCAATCCATCCATCCTGCTGTAAGAACTCCTAAACCCTAGGTCTTTACTTAGGTTCTTAAAAAAACTCTCTAAACACTGCATCAAACGCTCGGAAAACCATCCCCCACTCTTCTTCTCACCTCTGCCCGTCTCTGTCCAAAGTTTTGGCTCGTTCGGTAGACTATTTTGCTAAAATGAGAAAAAAAAACGGGTTTAGGGTTCACTGTCTTGGCGAGAGGAGGAAGACGGGTTCGCGGCCGTTGGATCGTTTCTGTTTAGATCAACGGCCGCGATTAAACCCACTGGATATCGGGTTCGAGCCGCGGTTTAAGCGTATCATCATCGGGTCTGATCCAGACCGTTCATCCAAACCGCGGGCTCGAATCTGGCCGTCTATTCGATCTCAGATCGACTTCAGAACCGCGGGGTTGATCTCAGCCGTCGGATCAGAGAGCGGAAGATCCAGCGGCTTCCGTCTTTGCTGACCTGTTTAAGTGGCGGGTCCCCTGTGAACGCCGCCGTCCAAGTGGCACAATCCGAGCGCGCCGCGCGTCCCAGTCAGCGCCGCCGTTTGACCTGACTGTGTAAATGATTTAAATAAATACAAAAAATGCCTAGAACTTCAAAAATCACTGGATTTTCATTTTAAATCCATTTTTTGAATTCTTGGGCTTGTTCTGTTCATGTTTTCAAGTAGTATTTTATAAAAATATCAAAAAAAAATATCTTGAGTATTTACATGACTGTAATTTCAATAATATTGAAATACTTATTTTATTTTTAAATTCCAAAATTCCTAGGGTCTTGGGCTGATTTTTGGCAGAGGTATTCTAGGGTTTGGGGATGACCTCCTATAATTTTCTCAAGCAAGTTTGATGCAGTATTAATGGGTTTGTGAATTTTCAAAGATTTAAGTCAAAATTTGATTTAAATCATTGAAAATTCATAAACCCTTCAAATTAAATCTAATCATTGCATATTAGGGTTCTATGGGATCAGTGCAAGGTTATCTTTCACTGAGAATTAGGGCTAGGGTATGATCAAGTATGTTTCAAAATCAAATTCCTCTTTGATTCCATGTTAAATTAATTCAATATTTCACCCATTACATATGATCATATTATGATTGGATTGGTTTTGATTGAGATGTATTCTAGTACATTCTTAAACAAGATTTCAATCCAATTTGATAGCCCTATGCCTTGTGTAATAAATTGCTTGAGTTATAGGTTATCATGTAACCTATAACCAAATAATTTATTTTAGGTCCCCTTCATAGAACATTAGGATCACTTGTTTCTCCTTGCTCATGATTGATTTGTTATGCTTGTAATTAGTGTCCAAGGGTTAGAGAATATTGATTTATTACCTACAACCTAGTGACATTAAGGACAACAATTAAGGTGAGTCTTAGCTAACTTAGTTAATTTAGGAAGAACTACACACCATTCCTTTTGGAATGAAATTCAAACTTAGAAAACTAGTGTCATGTACCCAATGATCTAAAACACCTCGATTTGACATTAATTAATCCTATAACAACTAGTAGATTAAGGATTCTCTCCTCTCCTTGATTTCAATAAATTCAAATAAATCAAATAAAAATCTCCAAAATTCTAAATCAATCTCAAATCACTGTAATCAATCCAGATTTATAAATTCAATGTTTAAAACCAAAATTCCAACTCAAACTTTATTAATTTCTCTTAACCTTCCATTAACTCTTAATTAGCTTAAACATTCCAGAAAATGTAATAAATCAATATAAAATCCAAAAAATACGGATAATACCTCTAACTGACCATAATCTAATTCCTAACCAATGAAAATTAAAATCAAATCAATTTGACATTAAAATAGAGCTTAATTTAATTTTAAGTGAAATTCAACAATTAATTCATATAATTAATTAATAATAATGAAAAATTCCAATAAATTACCAAACACTTGGAAATCCCTCCTTAGGTCATCCCTGACCTTTGGAGCTGATTTCAAGAGGTTTGGAATCCATTTGGAGCAAAATCATAAAAAAAGAACCTTAATTAAACAATTTCCAAAAATTCATAATTAGCTCAAACTTTGAAAATCCATAACTAATTCAAGAAAAATCCAAATTGACCAAACTCAGTTGCATTCAACTCCTAATAAGCCCTAATATTTGTTAAAAATATAAAAATTCCAGAAAATTATTAAATACAAAAAGTCAACAGATTGGTCAAACCGTAGTTAAAAAACTAGTTCAAAACTTCAAACCTTTGTAATAAAATGCAGAAAATTCCAATTTCAGCAAACTTACCTTCTAATTGATCGTATTAAGGTCTAATATTTTAATAAAATACTAATTTTCTAGAATTTAACCTTAAATAAAAAGTCAAATTTTGAACCCTTAATTAAATGATTAAAATATTCAAAAAAAATTCTTAAAAAATTCAAATTGCTTTAAAACTCCAGAAAATGTTACTTAATGTTTAAAACATTTAACAAACCTTTTAAAATGCAACAACCATCCTAAAGATGAAGTTTATTGGCTGGACTACTCCGGGCTGCGGGGCTAAGTGTCCTAAGGAGGCTGGTTCCTCGAGCCTGGTGGCACAACGCCACGAATGGATTCCAAGGGGTGTTAAACCTTAAAAAATAGATTAATTATTAATTTTCTAACCTTTTAAAATTTCTAATTCAACTACATTAACTTGGTTTATCGGCTGGACTACTCCGGGCTGCGGGGCTAAGTGTCCTAAGGAGGCTGGTTCCTCGAGCTTGGTGGCACAACGCCACGAATCAGTTAATGACAAATTTAAATTAATCAAACTTCTAAAATCGGTAATCTAACCAATCATTAAAAATCAAATTTCTAATCAATCTCAAATCCTTAATAATCTCTAATAAACCTTTAATTCTTAATAATTTCTGAATTCTATTAATTAAAATCTATTAATAATTCAATTAAATTCTATATTCATTTAACTTAAATTAATTAGATAATTTGATTGATTAAGATTTATCTTAATCAATCAAATTTGATAATTGATTTAAATTAAATGAATTCGGGTCTTTTATGCCTAAAGTTTGATTCCTTCTGGAGGACTTTGGGCATTTTGACTTTTAAAGACCCTTAAAACATTTAAATAACAAAGAGATCTCCTATGGATTGTGCTTGACTCCTTTTAGGAATGCACTAATCCATTTGGATTTGGAGATCTTCAAATAAAGAATAATAAACTACTGACCTTATACGACGTGCTAGATTCCCTCGGGAGGGCACGTTGTATTATATTTATAAGGTCCCTTTCTCTCTCCTTAATAAATTATAAGGATTCTCAAAATAAATACCTATCTTCTGTCTAAGACGGGTATTTATTCTGAAAGTCCTAGGATTTATAAATTGATGATTTCCTGCACTTAGGGAATTATCAATCTATGGATTCTTTATAACTAAATTAAATAACTCTAACATTTAAAATTGAAATAATTCTTAATAAATTCAAATATACTTTACTTAAATTTTAATTAAATTCCTTTGACCTATAATAAATCAATCCTAATAATACATGTAATCTGAATAATAAACCCATTAGGATTTACCAAAACTACACAGCTTTCTTCACACACTTAGATGCTTGTTAGGACAACCAACTTTAGCTTAAGTTAGGCCGGTGGATTGTTGTGGTTTGCTTGCGGGTGTCTTGCCTAGAGGGCACCTATGTGTGATTGCTTACTTTTCTGTACTGCATTAGCATGCATATCTACTTTTCTGTCTGTACACCAGAGAGCGGAGTGAATAAAGTGAGGGCCGTGTACTTTACTTTTCTGTCTTTACTTTCCTGCATTTATAACTGTACACAACGCACTCATAACATGCATCATTATATAACTGCTTTATTTCCTGTCATTTATATTACTGCAACAGTAGAATGTTTTTAGGATCTGATGTACTGCTTTTCATTTCCTAGAATTGTTGTATATAGATTGAGTCTGTACAGCGTCTGGAGTCTGTAAAAGAATTAAAGATAACTGCTTATAAATATATAAATGGGGCTCCAAAAAGTAATGTCCTCTTTCAGCAGGACGTTCCTTTTTGGAATTCCATAGAAGACCCGGAGCCTGAAGACCCTAAGCAGTTATATTTAATTCTATTTTCTCGTAGGCTTAGAACTCAGGTTTGTTGTCGGTGGATCCTGGCCACCATTACTTTACTGCAAATTCTGGGGTGTAACCGATGAAAATTATATTAATAAAATCAGCTCTTTCATATATAACTGCTTCATACATCATTCGCATACGAGTAGATTTTTGGTTTTTGTAAGCATATTACTCTGCATTTATTTTAGATTCTATAATAAGCTCCTTGATTCCTAGGATAGAGCTACCTTAACTCTTGCATCATTGGCGAATTGTTGTGATTAGGATTGTTAGCTGGCAGCCCACTCTAGGCAGGTGGTAAGTCCAGATTGTATACACTTCTCTCTGCACATTCCTCTTTCTAATCAATTCTAACTCTTCTAAATTCAATTATATAATCTAAAGCCTGATCGTGGAAATTTAATTGCCCAAATATTTAATTAAATACATATATATAATTTTGAAAATTATTTAGTCTTCATTTAAATCGAGAGTATTCTCTTAGGAGATGTAATTAACTACAGGGGCTTGCCCCTGTAGGGAGTCTAAAACCCAGAATAATCTAAACCCTACTTAAGTTCTTTTCTGAGGTAGGGGAAAGATCTGTGGAAGTAGATTAGGCTTTGTTCACATTTAGGAGTTATTTCTATAATTAATGAATAGATAGATAGTTGATTTGTTTTTACTAACAAATCAAATATCTTCTATATTTAATTATAGAAATGAACTTACAATTCGTTAATCTAATCAGGTCGATTAGAGAATATACTCGTCATCCCTTTAGGATGATTTGAATATTCCCTATACTACACCTTATTAGGAGAATGAATTGTACGACTTCTCCCTTTAAAATCAATAGGAGGATATTAGTCTGTCCTTCGAGGCGGTATAATACCCGACTATGTAGATTTAATTGGGAGAAATATATCCTAAATATAAATAAAACGAATCGTGTGAGAAGATAAAATTCTTATTTTTAAATAGAAAACCTTGTCTTATTTATATTTTTGTTTAGATTCATTCATTATAATCAAGAAATAGATAGATATTCGATTTACTTTCATAAATAAATCAAATATCGTCTATATACTTGATTTTAGGAATGAATCGACAATTCACTAATCTAATTAGGTA
Source organism: Dendrobium huoshanense (assembly GCA_016618105.1). NCBI lineage: Eukaryota > Viridiplantae > Streptophyta > Magnoliopsida > Asparagales > Orchidaceae > Dendrobium > Dendrobium huoshanense. The sequence continues at coordinate 58,225,856 of CM028357.1, forward strand.
ATTAGGGAAAATACGGATCGTCCTTTCGGGTGATTTGTATATTCCCTACGTCATACCTGATTAGGAAAGCGAATTGTCTGTTCTCTTTATTTAGAATCAGTAGGAGGATATCAGTCTGTCTTTCGAGGCGGTCTGATATTCGACTATACGGATTCAATTAAAAGAGAATATTCAAAAATATAAATAAAGCAGATTATTTTTCATAAATAAAATAAGATAAATTTTATTTCTAAAATATATTTTTTCAAAAGTATATTTCTCCCTTCTTCTTTTTCTCTATTTAAATACCATAAATTTATTATATAATATAAATTCTATTATTTTCTATTAAATTAAACTTTAACTTATATAAAAGAATTATATTTAAATAAATAAATAATAAATAAAGTTATAGATCGATGATATTTATTTTCTCACAGATTTTTCTGGCGACTCCGCTGGGGACAGACTTCTCTCTCCATTTCAAATGAAAACTAAATTATTTCTGAAAAATTATATATAATTTAACTAAATATTTGGGCAATTAAATTTTCATTTAAATTTTGTTCCTCGGTGTCTGTCACTGTCTTTGTGGTCATTTTCTGCATTTCTATGTTGTTGTTCTGACGAATGTTTTATGCTGAGGTTTTCCTGCCGTGATTTGGTTTTATGATTTGGTAGGGCGTCGTAGTCTTTTTAGCCCGGTCTATAAGGCTAAGCAGTTGAGTTAACAGTCAGCACTGGTGTAGGCCCCATGGCCTGCCGAAGTGCTGTCCGTTTCTCTTCTGAATTTTGAATAGCCTTAGCGATTTTTAGTCTTTCAGATTTCGCTTTTATAGATTTGGATCTTTTCGGTCCGCTTTCTTTTTTCTGCTACGATTCTGTTCGTAGATCTTTTTGATTTGCTTTGACTTTGCCGTCTTTGAGCCGTGCTTTGTTTTCAGCCTGATTGAGATTTATACTTGAACTATAAAACTGCTAGAATTCTGATAAATCGAGTCAACCCCAGCCTTTATGTCTTTGTATGACATATGCATGTTTATTTCTACACTGTTTGCATGTTTATGGCCACGCGAGTGACCATCACCCATGGTTACCAGAGCTTTTCCTAAAAGCCTGGCGGACGACCACCCGGAAACGGAGGTTAGGTCCTAGGTCTGGTAGGGGTTATGCCGCCCGTTTGTTGTCTCACATTTGTGTGTCATTTGCATGGTTTTTTTAGTGTCAGAATTCTTCCTTAAGTCTTTCTGTTCTATTCTGAGTGTATAATTTATTATAAATTTTTCTATGCTCAATTTTATTATCGGATTTCAGTTTTGTGGCTTTGACTTGCAAAATGTTGTTGATTTGATTCTTCTTGTCTTTTATTTTAAACTGCAAAACTGCTAGAATTCTGATAAATCGAGTCAACCCCAGCCTTTATGTCTTTGTATGACATATGCATGTTTATTTCTACACTGTTTGCATGTTTATGGCCACGCGAGTGACCATCACCCATGGTTACCAGAGCTTTTCCTAAAAGCCTGGCGGACGACCACCCAGAAACGGAGGTTAGGTCCTAGGTCTGGTAGGGGTTATGCCGCCCGTTTGTTGTCTCACATTTGTATGTCATTTTGTGTGATTAGTCACTTAGAATTCTTTTCGAGTCTATTCATATTCATAATTGATTTCTTTCTTTCTATTCATTATATTTAATGCTCTCTTTTGATACTTATTTTGGAATCTCGATATTTTGGCTTTGATTTATTAGTTGATTTTGATTGATTGATTTTTGCTTATGCTCTATAACTGTGTAGAATCCCTTAAATCGAGTCAACCAAGCCTATATGTCACTTGTATGACATCTGCATGTTTATTTTACACTGTTTGCATGTTTATGGCCACGCGAGTGACCATCACCCATGGTTACCAGAGCTTTTCCTAAAAGCCTGGCGGACGACCACCCGGAAACGGAGGTTAGGTCCTAGGTCTGGTAGGGGTTATGCCGCCCGTTTGTTGTCTCGCATTTGCATGTCAAATTATATGTCATTGTCTTTTACACCTTTAGAGTCCTCTTATTTTATTTGCACCGGTTTTGGTTTTATTCGATACGCCGAGATCAGGCTTTAGATTATAAATTTTCTTTCACTCTTTCCCCATTCTTAATTATATATATATATATATATGTGTTTAATTATACATTCGAAATTCTTAGGGACAAGTGTCCTTACAGAATGTTATCTTATTCTAATGTTCAATCTCTTTCCTATCAAATATCAATCCACTCTAAATCTTCACTGTGTGATTATATCTCTTTGGTGTGGGTCCTTAAACGGACCATTTTTATCAAATCCTCAATCCTTTCCTTCTTTTATCAAAAACTTCAACGATACTCCAGTCAGTGCAACTAGCAGTAATCACATTATTTGCGGACAGTAGCAAAGATCAGTTTCTGATTGGAATTATCTTTATACTACAGAAAATGTCTGGAAAACTGATCTTTAACATCAACATCACCGCTGCCCAATCTGCTGAGGGCAACCAGATTCAGTTTGGGTCTGGATTCGAAAATCTGCAAGTCATAGTTGGAACACCACAGGCTGAGATGGTGACTCCTGCCATAGAATCTGTTCGATCAGCCCCTGTTCAAAATAATCCTGAGGGTGGGTCTGCACCTGCCCCTGCAACTGCTAAACCTTCTGTTTTCACCCGTCTGACTTATCCTCAGTCGGCTGCTATAGCTAAAGGCAAATCTCCCATTGTGGTTGACTCTCCAACCTTTGGAAATTTTGAGCTGGGATCCTCCTCTGCCGTGCATGAGATCACTAAGTCTCAGCGCCGTAATATGATCCGCCGTGCAAAGCGAAGGGTTGAGAGAGCCCAAGCATCAAGGAACAATCCTGCTACTGCTGCCCCAACCGAAGCATCAAAGAATCTGACCCCTGAATTCACTGAGGTGTTCTTTAACTCGCCTCAGCTGGCTGGTAGCAGATTTCATCCACTATCTGCAGCTGCAGGAGAGGAAAGCATAGTACGTATAGCTCATTCTCCCCCAACACCCTTTAGGGATGATCCAATCGTCCCCTCGCTGCATGAAAAGAAAAGGAAGTTCAAAAACTTGCTGAATGGGCTGATTCAGGACTGTGCCATTGATTATGGCCAGTCGAAGACAGAATTCTTGAGGAGTGTAAAAGATGTTATTTACACTGAGGTCCATCCTCAATCGAGGGGAAAAAGAGGAGAATCCCCTCCTACTAAAAGGAGGGTACAATTCCAAGAAGCGGGTCCTAGTCGACCAGTGATTTCATCTGATAATCAGAGACATTTGAAGAGCTTTCCTTCGCAAGATCAATATCAGGGTTCTGGTTATCATGATAGCCAGCAGACTCTGAATAAATCTCTGGGATATGGAGCATTAGCCCGAAGAAGGTATAATCCCATATCCCCTCCTTCTCCACGTCACTCTGATAATCGTCCACTTAAAATTTATGACAACCCATCTATTCAGTACTCGTCAAGAGCTGATTCTAGTCGTCATCAGGGTAGCAAACCCTCTTCTGGCTTTGATAGGAGAAGATTGAAGTTTCCAAATCAGTCTTCTTCACTATCTAACCGAGAGAAGGTTTGGCGGCCCAAGATAACCCCAACTCCAACTGCTTTGATGAAGTTGAAGAAGGAAGCTGCTGAACAGAGATCCAGGAAAGGGAAATCCGTCATGGAATCATCCCCTTCTAAGGAATATACCCCCGTCGACCCACATAATGTGGGAGATAAGTCAATAGAAGAAATGGTCAATCACTTGAAGGAAAGCATCCGTCAAATTGATGAAGAAGAGGCGGGAAATGATGAAAATACTAACCAGGAGATGTCTGGAAGTGTCAACATGGTTGACACCCGTTCTTCTTTGCAAAGAGAGAAAGAAAAAGGCAAAGAAGAAGTAGGACCAGCTGAAGTTGAGGAAGATGAAGAAGATACCGCAAACTCTACTCATCATCTACGAGAACAGTTAACTCAGAAGGATGAGCAGATATTAAGAATGGAGAAGAAATTAGAGGAGATGATGTCAATTATCTCCGTAATGCAAGCCAGCAATCCTCCTATACTAGAAATCCAGGTTAAATCTTCTCCAAATGAATCAGTACACCAGAATCTGAAAAATAAGTCGGTTAGAATACAAGCCGTTGATAAACCAGCAGAACAACCAACTCCTGCAGAACCATCAGCACTACCGCCTATTGATATTAAACAGATGGTCGAACAACAAGTCAAGGATGCTATGAATAAAGCTCACAGCACATCATCTATCTCAAAAGGTAGACCCTATCCAGAGGAATTTGATTCGGTTCCTTATCCGAAAGGATTCGTTCCTCCTTCCTTCAAGAATTTCGATGGCACGGGAAATCCTAAACAACACTTAGCTCACTTCAGAGCTAGTTGTTGCAATGCGGGAGGTAGTGATGCACTATTGTTTAGGCAATTTGTTAGCAGTCTATCTGGAATTGCATTTGATTGGTATGCTGAACTGCCCAATGGGTCGGTCCATACCTTCAATGATTTAGAAGCAATGTTTGTCAAGAGGTTCGCCGGTGCAAAACATCATATCACAGTTGGTGACCTAGTGGTGGAAAGTCAGAAACCAGGAGAAAGCTTGGTAGATTATATCTTGAGATGGAGGAATCTTAGCATGAGGTGTGAGCCACAGCTGCAAGAACAGCATGCTATAGAGATCCTCCTGAAAAATATTCATGGCCCGATTGCATTCTTACTCAAGGGTTTTACAATCAAAACCTTTGAGAAGCTGTTAAACAAAGCCTCTAATCTCCAAGAAGAAGTTTCTCAACTTCCTTTTTCAAAGGAGTCGATCTCTTTAGAAATGAAGAAACTCAAACCACAGAAGGTCTTAGAGAAGAAATCAGGAACGGTGTCTGCCGTAGATAAAGGGAAGCAGCCAATGCAGATTCAAGCAGAAAGTCCTAATCGACCTCCCCAATACCAGCAATACAATAGACCTCAGGCCGATCAGCAGACTAGAACTCGACCCTATCTGACTCAAGAACAACAAAAAGAGAAATTTGATTTCTTTATGAACAAAGTCTATCCTTTTAAGCGAGAAGCAATTAGAAAAATGTTCAAGAGTTTAGTTAAGAAACCAGGATTCAAATTGCCTGAGCTCAGGAGACCGGAAGAAGCTGCTAAGGCAGGCCAACCAAACTTCTGTCCGTATCATCGCATGTCAGGTCATGAGTTAGAGGATTGCATTACCTTTAAAGAATGGCTAGACAGAAATCATAAAGATGGTACAGTTGTGATTCCCAAGGAATACTTGGTAGATCCGAGCCAGGGATCGGCTAAGTGTATATTTGGTGAGCCTTCTGCACCTCTTTTAACTTTGAAATCTGATAATGAATGGGATATTGTCCTATCTCATTCTTCTAAAAAGACTCTTAATAAATTATATCGTTCTTCTTATCAGGAACCTCCGAGAATTCAGAATCCAATCCAGGTTGATTCGATAGCCCGAAAGCCGGAGAAGAATAAGGCTCCAATCATAGAGCCCAAAGAAATGCAAGCTGATCAAGTTCCGCTAGTCCTGGAGAAGAAGCAGAAGAAAAAGGCAAAGTTATCTGCTGATAAATTAGTTGTTTCTGAAAATGGTGAGCATGTGTCGCTCAAACCATTAACTCTGTATGACTTTTATTTTGTTCCTCCTGGGACTAAGAAACCAATGAAAAAAGATTCTGCGTATATCATGTTTGTTTCTGCTGATGAATACTCTGATCATAATTTAAACAATAATGAGAATAATTTCCAAGATACAAATATCAATGAAACAGATGAACAGTTTCAATACTATTATGATAGTGACTCCCCTATTCTCGATGTCGAGGGTGATCCTATTAATATAGAATTGGAACTATCAGATTCAGATACACCGCCAGAGGAAGTTCAAACAACAATTAACGATCAACAGATAAAGACAACTGAAAATGCTTCATCCGAAGAAGTAGTGCAAGTCAACCTCCGTAGTGGTAAAGTTTTACCTCCACGACTTGCATCTACTGAGAAGGAGAAGCAAGTTACAGATAATCCTGAAATTTCTAATCAACCACAACCAGTGCAAGGCCCAGATTTACAGAATACCGAGATTTCAAAAGTCGACTACAACGTTTTAGCGCATCTTAGGAAACTGCCGGCGAAATTGAGTATATACGACGCTCTGGTTCTTTCCAAAGAGATGAGAGAAGCTTTAATTAAAGCTTTACTCGATCCAGAGATCTGTATGTCTCAAATAGCTTCAATGCAGTCTGACAAAGAGGCGTTATACTTCAAAGAGGTTCCCGGTGTTACATTTTCAGATGAAGATCTGTTATTAGGGACAGCGGATCACAATCGCCCGCTGTATATATCCGTTAATATTGACAACTTCAAGGTAGCTCGTGTGCTTGTAGATCCAGGTGCATCAGTCAACATCATGGCGCTCAAAACTCTTGCATACTTGAGAGTTGATACTCATAAGCTCAATTCCGATAAAATGATGCTGCGGGGATTCAACGAGAAGGGAGAGAGAGCCTTAGGTTCAATAACCTTACTGTTAGATTTAGAAACTTTCAAAACCGAAGCCAAATTTCATATAATAGATTCCGAAACTTCTTTTAACGCTCTCCTAGGTAGACCCTGGCTCCATGAATATAGAATGGTGCCTTCCTCCTTACATCAGTGTATCAAATTCTCCCGAGATGGAGTAGAACACTGTATCAAAGGTGACTTGCAACCGTTCTCGATTCACGAAGTCGGTATATACGAAGATGCTTCATACTATCTGCCTAAGAAGCAGACATTGTTCTCTAAAAATCTCAAATTGGCTGAAGTAGAAATACAAGAAGTGAAAGAAAGAAAAGAAAAAGAAAAAGAAAAAGAAAAAGAGAAAGAGAAAGAGAAAGAAAAAGAAAAGGAAACGAAAAAAGAAAAAGAAGAAGAAAATCATCCCGACCTCGAACACGATATTCGTTGGGCACCTGCTCCTCCCTTACAAAGAGGTGGTAGAATGTCACAATGGTCTAGAGGGAGAGGTCGAGGATGGCAAAATAGAGGAGTTTATGAAAATGCGATGCAAAATATACAAATAGGGGAACCTGCAATACATATTGATTTGGAATCCAGTTCGGAAGACGAATCATATATGCTTGAGAAAGACTCACAGGTTGTAGAATATAGAAGATTTCTAAATCAGCCAAAATTTGAGATTTCTATAGAATCTGATAGTGACGAGGACAGGGTCCAAGTCACTAGGGAAGATAATTCAGACTTATCTACTATGGAGAGATTAAAGAAATATGTGGAAAATATTACCCTAACTCCTTTATCCCAAAGTGATGTAAAGAGGTTAGAAGTGAAAGCTTCTCTTCCTCTAAACCCTGAAACCAAAGCCAATAATTTTATACCTTCTACTAGCAAACCCCCAGAGACTGATGTAACCCTTGATGATCCTTTTATGGATGAGATAATAGAGCTGCCTTTTGATTGGTATTCGAACTCTACAAATAGATTTGCTAAACAAGGTTTAACACCGTTGAAATGGACTAGAGGCAAAGCCCAACAATTTGAATATATATGGAATAGAAAATACCATAGACGATTTTCAAAACATGGTATTGGTTTTGCCACTCTATGTTCATTCGACGATGATGAATATTGTTTAGTAATTTCTAATAATTTCGAATCTGATAGTCTCTTTTCGGCGAACGTTAAATCTTTTAACGAACTCTGCTTAGAAACTTCAGATGATCTCGATGAATTTCAAATTCGAGAGGCACCTCCAGAACTTGAAGAAGAAATCAGATCTACAATTGATGATCTTAGAGAGATAAATTTGGGTACTGAAGAAGACCCTCGTCCGACTTTCATTAGTTCTCTATTGAATGAGGATGAGGCAAATGATATGATCCAACTTTTATCTGAATTCAAAGATTGTTTTGCTTGGAGCTACGAGGAGATGCCAGGATTATCCCCGGATGTAGCAGTGCACAAGTTGGCAATTCAATCAGAAGCATTTCCAGTAAAACAAGCACCCCGACGAATGCGACTCGACATCGAGCAGCAGGTTGTCATTGAAGTGAAGAAACTAATCGATGCAGGTTTTATTAGGGAGGAGAAATATCCGACCTGGTTAGCTAGCGTCGTCCCAGTCAAGAAGAAGAACGGTCAAATACGTGTTTGTATCGACTTCAGAGATCTGAATAAAGCATGTCCTAAAGATGAGTTTCCACTCCCTATACCGGAACTCATGGTTGATATCGCTTCCTCTCATGCGATATTCTCCTTTATGGACGGCTCATCCGGATATAATCAAATTAGGATGGATCCCGAAGATGAGAAGTATACCGCATTTCGAACACCGATAGGAATTTACTGTTACAAAGTCATGCCTTTCGGTCTAAAGAATGCGGGAGCAACTTATCAAAGGGCAATGACGAGGATTTTTGACGAGCTTATCCATAATCAAGTGGAATGTTATGTCGATGATCTAGTCATTAAGAGTGTTGAAAGGAGTGACCATTTATATGATTTGAGGATCGTATTTCAAAGAGTACGAAAATATGATCTGAAAATGAATCCTTTGAAATGCGCTTTCGGCGTCACTTCAGGGAAATTCTTGGGTTTCGTGGTTCGACACCGTGGAATCGAGATTGATCCGACTAAGATTAAAGCGATATTAGAGATGCCACATCCTAAGACACTCACCCAATTGAGATCTTTTCAAGGCCGATTAGCATACCTTAGGAGATTTATATCAAATCTTTCGGGCAGATGCCAGCCATTCGCAGCATTATGCAAGAAAGATGCTCCGTTTAGATGGGATCAGAATTGCCAAAAAGCCTTTAACAATATCAAACAGTATTTTATTAATCCTCCAGTGCTTGCAGCTCCTATACCAGGGAAAACTCTGATTTTGTATACAACAGCTCTAAGTGAATCTCTTGGCGCCTTATTAGCTCAATCTAATGAGGAAGGAAAAGAGAATGCACTATATTATCTGAGTAGACGTTTACTTCCCACTGAAGTAAATTATCCTCCGATTGAGAAGCATTGTCTGGCTTTAATCTTCGCCGCTCAGAAGTTAAGGCACTATATGCTTTCTCACAAAGTAAATCTCATATCCCGAATAAATCCTTTGCAGTATTTGATGACTCGGCCAACATTATCAGGGAGATTAGCCCGTTGGTCAATGATATTATCACAGTTTGATATCACATTTACTCCTTTACGAGCAGTCAAAGGACAAGCAGTATCAGATTTCTTAGCAGCCCATCCTATTGAGGATGATTGCCCGATAAATGATGAACTACCAGATGAACAAGTCATGGAACTCGAGATAAATGAGAAGTTCACCTGGGAATTCTATTTTGACGGTGCTGCTTCTATTCAGCAAGGAGAATCAGATGAAATTTTGCCCGGTCAGGCAGGAATCGGTATTGTATTTGTTACACCTGACAGAGGTACCATGTATTACTCCTATCACCTGTCAGAACCACGTACCAATAACGAAGCTGAATACGAAGCATTAATAACTGGCTTAGAATTGACTATCCTGAATGAGATCGAAGAAATCAAGATCTTCGGAGATTCACAGCTTGTTGTTAACCAAATAGCAGGAATCTTTAAAGTATTAAAAGATACTTTGATTCCTTAACATCAGTATGCAATGCATCTTTTGGAAAAGATCCCAAATGTCACATTATATCGAATTCCCCGAGGGAAGAATTCTACAGCTGATGCTCTTGCCAAACTGGCTAAAGCACTGGCATGCCCCGAAGAAGATTCAATCCCGATAGAAGTGCAAGGCCGACAGGTTCTTTCTCCTATAGATCTCGAATACATAAACAGAGAATCTTCGACTGAGGTGAAAATTGTTTTGGCAGTAAACGACGAAGGTTTAGATTGGAGAAAACCGTTCATCGAATACTTGCAAGAAAACAAGCTCCCTCAGGAGAAATCAGCAGCAGATCAAATCAAGAGAAGATCACTATCCTACAGTTTGATTAATAATACCCTTTACAGAAGATCATTCGATCAGATGTGGTTGCGATGTTTAAATAAATCAGAAGCACATAAGATCGTAGAAGAAGTCCATGCTGGCTTATGTGGTGCACATCAATCCGGTCCGAAAATGAAAATGAAAATCAAACGGATGGGATACTATTGGCCATCAATGATAGATGACTGCATGAAAATTGCACGTCACTGTCATCAATGCCAGGTGCATGGTGTAGTCCTTCATCAACCTCCGAATGTTCTACATCCAACTATTGCTTCTTGGCCTTTCGAAAGTTGGGGTACCGATATCATTGGTCCGATAGATCCACCGTCCTCCAGAGGTCATAGATTCATTCTAGCAGCTACGGATTACTTTTCCAAATGGGCAGAAGCTGTTCCATTGAGAGAAGTTAAAGCTCAACAAGTTCTAAAATTTTTCAAAGAGAATGTCGTGTACCGATTCGGTGTTCCTCGTCGGATCATTTCGGATAACGGTCCTTCATTCAGGAGTACTAAGATTAATAACTTTGCTAAACGACATAATATCGATTGGAGATACTCCACTATCTATTACCCTCGGGCAAATGGATTAGCGGAGGCCTTCAATAAGACTTTGATTCAGATCTTAAAGAAGACTCTGGATGACAATAAGCGTCAATGGCATGAGAAGTTGGTTGAGGCTTTATGGGCATATCGTACTACATACAGAACTCCAACTCAATCTACGCCATTTGCTTTAGTCTTTGGTTCAGAAGCGGTCATTCCTTTAGAAGTTCAACTGCCCTCGCTCAGAGTTGCAGTGAACTATCAGATCACTACAGAACAGAATGCAAAACTCAGATTGGAAGAACTTGAAGGTTTAGAAGAGAAGCGTTTGCAGGCTCAACAGAACCTCGAGTTGTATAAAGCTAAGATGATACAGGCCCACGACAAATTAGTTCGTCCCAGGACTTTTCAAGTAGGAGATTTGGTGTTAGTTCTTCGAAGACCTATCTTATCTCATCGGAAGATAGGAGGAAAATTCGAACCGACATGGGAAGGCCCCTTCGTAGTGGAGAAGGCTTATCAAGGAGGATCTTATCAGCTAATAGATTGTAAAGGCAATCATCCTATGTTGCCTATTAATGGACGATATCTCAAGAGATATTATGATAGCTGATGTATTTAGTAAATTTTGCAAGGAAATAAATATTGAGATCTGAAATTATCAGTGCTAATATTATCATCTGAATGAGATAATTCAAATTTTAAGTATAACTAGAGTCATTTGACTCTGATGCCTGCTTTTGGGAATCGATCTCCCATCCCGATTCTGTCTTTTTTTGGAAATCGATCTTCCAGTTAGAGTTCAGAATCAAACCTTTCCGATAATCGATCTATCGGTTGGGTCCTGATGCCTGCTTTTGGGAATCGATCTCCCATCCCGATTCTGTCTTTTTCTGGAAATCGATCTTCCAGTTAGAGTTCAGAATCAAACCTTTCCGATAATCGATCTATCGGTTGGGTCCTGATGCCTGCTTTTGGGAATCGATCTCCCATCCCGATTCTGTCTTTTTCTGGAAATTGATCTTCCAGTTAGAGCTCAGAATCAAACCTTTCCGATAATCGATCTATCGGTTGGGTCCTGATGCCTGCTTTTGGGAATCGATCTCCCATCCCGATTCTGTCTTTTTCTGGAAATCGATCTTCCAGTTAGAGTTCAGAATCAAACCTTTCCGATAATCGATCTATCGGTTGGGTCCTGATGCCTGCTTTTGGGAATCGATCTCCCATCCCGATTCTGTCTTTTTCTGGAAATCAATCTTCCAGTTAGAGTTCAGAATCAAACCTTTCCGATAATCGATCTATCGGTTGGGTCCTGATGCCTGCTTTTGGGAATCGATCTCCCATCCCGATTCTGTCTTTTTCTGGAAATCGATCTTCCAGTTAGAGTTCAGAATCAAACCTTTCCGATAATCGATCTATCGGTTGGGTCCTGATGCCTGCTTTTGGGAATCGATCTCCCATCCCGATTCTGTCTTTTTCTGGAAATCGATCTTCCAGTTAGAGTTCAGAATCAAACCTTTCCGATAATCGATCTATCGGTTGGGTCCTGATGCCTGCTTTTGGGAATCGATCTCCCATCCCGATTCTGTCTTTTTCTGGAAATCGATCTTCCAGTTAGAGTTCAGAATCAAACCTTTCCGATAATCGATCTATCGGTTGGGTCCTGATGCCTGCTTTTGGGAATCGATCTCCCATCCCGATTCTGTCTTTTTCTGGAAATCGATCTTCCAGTTAGAGTTCAGAATCAAACCTTTCCGATAATCGATCTATCGGTTGGGTCCTGATGCCTGCTTTTGGGAATCGATCTCCCATCCCGATTCTGTCTTTTTCTGGAAATCGATCTTCCAGTTAGAGTTCAGAATCAAACCTCTCCGATAATCGATCTATCGGTTGGGTCCAGATGCCTGCTTATCCGGGAATCAAGTTCCCATTTAAAATTCAATCTCATCCCTTTGAGAATCGATCTCTCAATTGGGTCCAGTTATCTATTTGATAAAAATCAATCCATTAACCAAATTCGCAGTCTCTAAATTTCGTTAATTTACCTCGGTCAACACCAACATATGTGATTTATTCTTCGAATTTATCACACATGTTGGGGGTCCATTTGTTGACCTCATTTTTGTATGAGGTCTTCAATATGATCCCAACCCAATCCAGACTCAAGTCAATCCAAACTCATTCAATTCCAGACTCAAATCTTAGGTCTTAAGGCTTAGTCCTAAAGGCCTTTTCCAGCAAATCTTTGAATACTTCAAAACCCAATGAAATGAACTCAGATTCAAGCTCTGTCAGTTTCATACTGATGGGGCATGTCTCTAGTATAAACCCTCCAAATTTGAGCCCATTCTGAGCTCTCTAACCCCAGTTACTAAATCAGAATCCAAAGGCTGTAAAACCTTCAAATATTTACAGCCCATGCCACTGGACCTACCCTTAACTAGACCCTGACCTTAGAGACCTCCCCAAAGTCTCTAATGACTTTCAGACCTTCAATCCTGACTTCCTGAACATTAAACTGCCTCTGGGCTGGCTCAATTTGACCCCTATTTAGCTAGGGGTCAAAATGACCAAAATACCCCCATAGGGCCCAAATAGTGATTTCAAACCAAGTGAGCTCCAAATTGAATACAATCGCCTCCAGCAAGTTCCAAATGCCAAACCAAACCTGTTCAACCCATTTCCAGCCCCTGGGTCAACCTGGTTGACCAAGTCAACAGAGTTGACCCAAGAAGGCCCTTAAGGGTTCAAATGGTGATTTTGACCAAATTGATCTCTCCAGACCCTGGGACCACATCCAATAGACTCAAAGTGATGTTCTGAACCTGTTCAATCCATTTTCAGCCCCTGAACTCAACTGGGTGACCAAATCAAACAATTTTGGTCTAAGGCCCATTAAGGGCCCATTAAACCCCTTTGGCTCTAATAGCCTTTTAAAACCCTCAAATCCCCCTCACTAGATTCCAAATGACTAACCAAACCTGACCAGCTCAGACTCATGCCCTGGGTCAACCTGTTTGACCCGACTAGCCAATCTTCACTTAATGGCCCATTAGGGGTCCAATGACCTTCAACCTATTAAGCCCTATCTAGCCCAATCTTTACCTGTCCAGCCATTGGAAGGGACCCCACAATTTGGTTTAGTGCCAACTCAGCAATTTCTAACTCCCTTGATTGGTCAAAGGGTCAAAGTGAGCCTAAACAAGCTTGGTTGGTCAACCCGACCTATCTAACAAGCCCAACCCAAACCAGGTCCATCCAGCCATTGGGGAGGGATCCTATAGCTTGCTTAGACCCCAACTCAACTCCCATGACCACCCTTGACCAGTCAACTGGTCAACTAGAGCTCAAATGAGCTCTAGTGGTCAACCCGACCTATCAAGCAACACCCAACCCAAACCAGGTCACCCCAGCCACTAGAAAAGACTCCATAACCTTCTTTAATGCCAGCTCAGCAGGCTTGACCCCCATTGACTGGTCAAACAGTCAATGGGAACTCAAATGAGCTTTCTTGGTCAACCCAACCAAACCGACTTCTCCAGCCCAGGCCAGGCCCATCCAGCCCCTGGATCCGACTCTAGAACTTTCCTAAGGCCCAGCCCAACACCCCCCAGCCGCTGGCGTGGCTCTAGACCCGAGCTACCCAGCTAGTGGTCCCCCCTTCATGTGGAGACAAATTTCTGGCCACCTCAGCCAGTACAGCCACTCCTCTGCCTCCTAACGGCCTGATATATGTGTCAAGCATCCCAGAGACCTACCTGAGCAATCCTAGCCGTCCCTTTTGGCTCCAGCAGCTGAAATAGGGAAGAGAGGCGGGAAGAGCCATTACCACGCGACTCTTGCTTCCAGAGACTCCCCAACCATTCTAAGCTTTCGTTTCTACTCCCTAGAGCTCCTCCCTCATTTTACCAGTGATTTCCCATCGTTTGAAGCTGCCGGCGACGAGATCAGTAGTTGACCGAAAGCTCTCTCCGTTCAAACTCCCTCAACTCCGTTTCCAGTGGTTCTCCGAGCTTGACGCCTGAAGGACATCAACACGTGGACAACCTACAAATTCAACCGTTTTTAAATCAAGCCAATCCATCCATCCTGCTGTAAGAACTCCTAAACCCTAGGTCTTTACTTAGGTTCTTAAAAAAACTCTCTAAACACTGCATCAAACGCTCGGAAAACCATCCCCCACTCTTCTTCTCACCTCTGCCCGTCTCTGTCCAAAGTTTTGGCTCGTTCGGTAGACTATTTTGCTAAAATGAGAAAAAAAACGGGTTTAGGGTTCACTGTCTTGGCGAGAGGAGGAAGACGGGTTCGCGGCCGTTGGATCGTTTCTGTTTAGATCAACGGCCGCGATTAAACCCACTGGATATCGGGTTCGAGCCGCGGTTTAAGCGTATCATCATCGGGTCTGATCCAGACCGTTCATCCAAACCGCGGGCTCGAATCTGGCCGTCTATTCGATCTCAGATCGACTTCAGAACCGCGGGGTTGATCTCAGCCGTCGGATCAGAGAGCGGAAGATCCAGCGGCTTCCGTCTTTGCTGACCTGTTTAAGTGGCGGGTCCCCTGTGAACGCCGCCGTCCAAGTGGCACAATCCGAGCGCGCCGCGCGTCCCAGTCAGCGCCGCCGTTTGACCTGACTGTGTAAATGATTTAAATAAATACAAAAAATGCCTAGAACTTCAAAAAATCACTGGATTTTCATTTTAAATCCATTTTTTGAATTCTTGGGCTTGTTCTGTTCATGTTTTCAAGTAGTATTTTATAAAAATATCAAAAAAAAAATATCTTGAGTATTTACATGACTGTAATTTCAATAATATTGAAATACTTATTTTATTTTTAAATTCCAAAATTCCTAGGGTCTTGGGCTGATTTTTGGCAGAGGTATTCTAGGGTTTGGGGATGACCTCCTATAATTTTCTCAAGCAAGTTTGATGCAGTATTAATGGGTTTGTGAATTTTCAAAGATTTAAGTCAAAATTTGATTTAAATCATTGAAAATTCATAAACCCTTCAAATTAAATCTAATCATTGCATATTAGGGTTCTATGGGATCAGTGCAAGGTTATCTTTCACTGAGAATTAGGGCTAGGGTATGATCAAGTATGTTTCAAAATCAAATTCCTCTTTGATTCCATGTTAAATTAATTCAATATTTCACCCATTACATATGATCATATTATGATTGGATTGGTTTTGATTGAGATGTATTCTAGTACATTCTTAAACAAGATTTCAATCCAATTTGATAGCCCTATGCCTTGTGTAATAAATTGCTTGAGTTATAGGTTATCATGTAACCTATAACCAAATAATTTATTTTAGGTCCCCTTCATAGAACATTAGGATCACTTGTTTCTCCTTGCTCATGATTGATTTGTTATGCTTGTAATTAGTGTCCAAGGGTTAGAGAATATTGATTTATTACCTACAACCTAGTGACATTAAGGACAACAATTAAGGTGAGTCTTAGCTAACTTAGTTAATTTAGGAAGAACTACACACCATTCCTTTTGGAATGAAATTCAAACTTAGAAAACTAGTGTCATGTACCCAATGATCTAAAACACCTCGATTTGACATTAATTAATCCTATAACAACTAGTAGATTAAGGATTCTCTCCTCTCCTTGATTTCAATAAATTCAAATAAATCAAATAAAAATCTCCAAAATTCTAAATCAATCTCAAATCACTGTAATCAATCCAGATTTATAAATTCAATGTTTAAAACCAAAATTCCAACTCAAACTTTATTAATTTCTCTTAACCTTCCATTAACTCTTAATTAGCTTAAACATTCCAGAAAATGTAATAAATCAATATAAAATCCAAAAAATACGGATAATACCTCTAACTGACCATAATCTAATTCCTAACCAATGAAAATTAAAATCAAATCAATTTGACATTAAAATAGAGCTTAATTTAATTTTAAGTGAAATTCAACAATTAATTCATATAATTAATTAATAATAATGAAAAATTCCAATAAATTACCAAACACTTGGAAATCCCTCCTTAGGTCATCCCTGACCTTTGGAGCTGATTTCAAGAGGTTTGGAATCCATTTGGAGCAAAATCATAAAAAAAGAACCTTAATTAAACAATTTCCAAAAATTCATAATTAGCTCAAACTTTGAAAATCCATAACTAATTCAAGAAAAATCCAAATTGACCAAACTCAGTTGCATTCAACTCCTAATAAGCCCTAATATTTGTTAAAAATATAAAAATTCCAGAAAATTATTAAATACAAAAAGTCAACAGATTGGTCAAACCGTAGTTAAAAAACTAGTTCAAAACTTCAAACCTTTGTAATAAAATGCAGAAAATTCCAATTTCAGCAAACTTACCTTCTAATTGATCGTATTAAGGTCTAATATTTTAATAAAATACTAATTTTCTAGAATTTAACCTTAAATAAAAAGTCAAATTTTGAACCCTTAATTAAATGATTAAAATATTCAAAAAAATTCTTAAAAAATTCAAATTGCTTTAAAACTCCAGAAAATGTTACTTAATGTTTAAAACATTTAACAAACCTTTTAAAATGCAACAACCATCCTAAAGATGAAGTTTATTGGCTGGACTACTCCGGGCTGCGGGGCTAAGTGTCCTAAGGAGGCTGGTTCCTCGAGCCTGGTGGCACAACGCCACGAATGGATTCCAAGGGGTGTTAAACCTTAAAAAATAGATTAATTATTAATTTTCTAACCTTTTAAAATTTCTAATTCAACTACATTAACTTGGTTTATCGGCTGGACTACTCCGGGCTGCGGGGCTAAGTGTCCTAAGGAGGCTGGTTCCTCGAGCCTGGTGGCACAACGCCACGAATCAGTTAATGACAAATTTAAATTAATCAAACTTCTAAAATCGGTAATCTAACCAATCATTAAAAATCAAATTTCTAATCAATCTCAAATCCTTAATAATCTCTAATAAACCTTTAATTCTTAATAATTTCTGAATTCTATTAATTAAAATCTATTAATAATTCAATTAAATTCTATATTCATTTAACTTAAATTAATTAGATAATTTGATTGATTAAGATTTATCTTAATCAATCAAATTTGATAATTGATTTAAATTAAATGAATTCGGGTCTTTTATGCCTAAAGTTTGATTCCTTCTGGAGGACTTTGGGCATTTTGACTTTTAAAGACCCTTAAAACATTTAAATAACAAAGAGATCTCCTATGGATTGTGCTTGACTCCTTTTAGGAATGCACTAATCCATTTGGATTTGGAGATCTTCAAATAAAGAATAATAAACTACTGACCTTATACGACGTGCTAGATTCCCTCGGGAGGGCACGTTGTATTATATTTATAAGGTCCCTTTCTCTCTCCTTAATAAATTATAAGGATTCTCAAAATAAATACCTATCTTCTGTCTAAGACGGGTATTTATTCTGAAAGTCCTAGGATTTATAAATTGATGATTTCCTGCACTTAGGGAATTATCAATCTATGGATTCTTTATAACTAAATTAAATAACTCTAACATTTAAAATTGAAATAATTCTTAATAAATTCAAATATACTTTACTTAAATTTTAATTAAATTCCTTTGACCTATAATAAATCAATCCTAATAATACATGTAATCTGAATAATAAACCCATTAGGATTTACCAAAACTACACAGCTTTCTTCACAGACTTAGATGCTTGTTAGGACAACCAACTTTAGCTTAAGTTAGGCCGGTGGATTGTTGTGGTTTGCTTGCGGGTGTCTTGCCTAGAGGGCACCTATGTGTGATTGCTTACTTTTCTGTACTGCATTAGCATGCATATCTACTTTTCTGTCTGTACACCAGAGAGCGGAGTGAATAAAGTGAGGGCCGTGTACTTTACTTTTCTGTCTTTACTTTCCTGCATTTATAACTGTACACAACGCACTCATAACATGCATCATTATATAACTGCTTTATTTCCTGTCATTTATATTACTGCAACAGTAGAATGTTTTTAGGATCTGATGTACTGCTTTTCATTTCCTAGAATTGTTGTATATAGATTGAGTCTGTACAGCGTCTGGAGTCTGTAAAAGAATTAAAGATAACTGCTTATAAATATATAAATGGGGCTCCAAAAAGTAATGTCCTCTTTCAGCAGGACGTTCCTTTTTGGAATTCCATAGAAGACCCGGAGCCTGAAGACCCTAAGCAGTTATATTTAATTCTATTTTCTCGTAGGCTTAGAACCCAGGTTTGTTGTCGGTGGATCCTGGCCACCATTACTTTACTGCAAATTCTGGGGTGTAACCGATGAAAATTATATTAATAAAATCAGCTCTTTCATATATAACTGCTTCATACATCATTCGCATACGAGTAGATTTTTGGTTTTTGTAAGCATATTACTCTGCATTTATTTTAGATTCTGTAATAAGCTCCTTGATTCCTAGGATAGAGCTACCTTAACTCTTGCATCATTGGCGAATTGTTGTGATTAGGATTGTTAGCTGGCAGCCCACTCTAGGCAGGTGGTAAGTCCAGATTGTATACACTTCTCTCTGCACATTCCTCTTTCTAATCAATTCTAACTCTTCTAAATTCAATTATATAATCTAAAGCCTGATCGTGGAAATTTAATTGCCCAAATATTTAATTAAATACATATATATAATTTTGGAAATTATTTAGTCTTCATTTAAATCGAGAGTATTCTCTTAGGAGATGTAATTAACTACAGGGGCTTGCCCCTGTAGGGAGTCTAAAACCCAGAATAATCTAAACCCTACTTAAGTTCTTTTCTGAGGTAGGGGAAAGATCTGTGGAAGTAGATTAGGCTTTGTTCACATTTAGGAGTTATTTCTATAATTAATGAATAGATAGATAGTTGATTTGTTTTTACTAACAAATCAAATATCTTCTATATTTAATTATAGAAATGAACTTACAATTCGTTAATCTAATCAGGTCGATTAGAGAATATACTCGTCATCCCTTTAGGATGATTTGAATATTCCCTATACTACACCTTATTAGGAGAATGAATTGTACGACTTCTCCCTTTAAAATCAATAGGAGGATATTAGTCTGTCCTTCGAGGCGGTATAATACCCGACTATGTAGATTTAATTGGGAGAAATATATCCTAAATATAAATAAAACGAATCGTGTGAGAAGATAAAATTCTTATTTTTAAATAGAAAACCTTGTCTTATTTATATTTTTGTTTAGATTCATTCATTATAATCAAGAAATAGATAGATATTCGATTTACTTTCATAAATAAATCAAATATCGTCTATATACTTGATTTTAGGAATGAATCGACAATTCACTAATCTAATTAGGTAATTAGGGAAAATACGGATCGTCCTTTCGGGTGATTTGTATATTCCCTACGTCATACCTGATTAGGAAAGCGAATTGTCTGTTCTCTTTATTTAGAATCAGTAGGAGGATATCAGTCTGTCTTTCGAGGCGGTCTGATATTCGACTATACGGATTCAATTAAAAGAGAATATTCAAAAATATAAATAAAGCAGATTATTTTTCATAAATAAAATAAGATAAATTTTATTTCTAAAATATATTTTTTCAAAAGTATATTTCTCCCTTCTTCTTTTTCTCTATTTAAATACCATAAATTTATTATATAATATAAATTCTATTATTTTCTATTAAATTAAACTTTAACTTATATAAAAGAATTATATTTAAATAAATAAATAATAAATAAAGTTATAGATCGATGATATTTATTTTCTCACAGCTGGAGCATTGGTGTACCGCATATGAGTAAATGTGTGGGCCAAAAGTCGTCAAAATGATGGGTGCATGCACGTGTGGGTTAGAACGCAATGCACACGACATGGGCGTGCTTTTTCACCAGAGGAATAATGATGGGTGTATGCACGTGTGGGTTAGAACGCACGGGAGCTTAAGATGGATTATTATGTATCAAGATTCATATTGAAGGCATATTAAAGGTGGAGTTAGTGCAGGGTGTCGGTCAGATTGCAGTAGGCGCACATGTGATTATTTGATCTTAAAATCATACCAAGATGGAGATTATTATGTATTAGTCGGATTTTACATTAGGTTGATCCGTGAGTTGTCATACCATGTGTAAATGCCTATAAATAGTCATTGTAGAATGATGTATATGGTACCTTCTTGAAGCCATGGAATAAAGGAATTAATTTTTGTAGAGGTCCATCTCTTTTTTTTCTCTTCTCCCTCTATCTTTCTTCCAAGAAAGCTCAAGAAGAGCGTCTTCCTCAAGCAAGAACTTAACAAAGACTTATTCATTTTGTTTTTGTTTTTGTTTTTAGAAAAAGCTCTTCCAAGACTTAGGCTTCGTTTGGGACGGCTTTTTTATTGCTTTCTAAAACGGAGTTTTAGTACACAAATAAAAAATTTTGTACTAAAACTATGTTTTAGAAAGCAGTAAAAAAACAGTCTCAAACGAAGCCTTAAGATTCTTCATATTTTTTTAAAGTAGAGATAAAGTCTGTCACTTTCTCTCTTAGAGTCTTTCTAGTGAGGACCTTATACACTATTAACTTCCTATCAAAACTTATTTATAGGCAAACATTTCAAGAGTTTAGAGTGGAGACCCTATGTATCACTTTTTCTCTTGAGTTCTTTTTACTTAAAAGGGAAAATATAATCCCCCGATCATTAGAGTTGAATATAAAAATTGACTGGATATAATCTCTCAATCAATAGAGATCGATGATTTTTTATTTTCCCTATTGCTTTATGACTTATTATGGTTCATTTAATAATAAGCCATCATAGATACTTTCTAATGCTAACTCTAACCTATATGACTCTTCTATGATTTCAAATCAATGTACCCTATGGGGTCTTTTGGATATTTTTAATAATTTCTCTATTAATCATTCAAATCATTAACCAAATTCTTTATGAGGAATTCATCGATAAATTTTTGACGTATTATAAATTATTCGCTAGAGAAAAACGAATTCTTCAACAAAGTTTGATGTAACCTAAACAATTGGCTAGGAAGTTTTATTTGGTTCGGTCGACCGAATGAGAGAAACATTCGGTCGCAGGCAAAAATCCCGCGGTACCGAGGTACCGAGTTTTTCAGGTACCGCGCGATTTTTGCCTGCGAACCGAATGTTTCTCTCATTCGGTCGGAGGACGTAATAATTGTTCCTTGGCTAGAACATCATTTGATAGCCACAACAATTAATTAAAAAAAAATACAAATCTATTTTTTTATTCATCATAAATTATCAATTAGATCGTCCCGTATATATATTAATCAAATTAAAAATTGATCGGGTCAAATTCTGTAAGGCGGAATTTGTCGGCATCATCTTTTAAAAAATAATTAATTAATTAATTAAAGTAAAAAAATCAAAATTAAATAGCAAAATTGAATCAATTAATCACATAATTAGTTCTCTTGATTGAATTCATTAGTTTCATTAGTTCAATTTGTGAAATTAATTAATGAAATTTCATAATTAAATAAAAGTACTAACTTTCCGCCAAATTTTTAAAATTAACTTTAATTAATTTGCGGATTGTCGCGTTATGCTTTGTCGGCTTAGTTATTATCAACAATTTTGTCTGCTTTGCATCCGATTGCTTAACATTTACTGTATTGAATGAGCCATTTGACGCATAATTGGTTGACCTATGCCAAGTTAGAGATAATTTGAGAACTGTAGTCGGACGATATTAGTCGGGTAACGGTAATTTGAGAATTGTAGTCGAACGATATTAGTCGGGAGAATGTACTCATGCGACGGTGATTAGAGGATCATAGTTGGGTGATGATCTTCATATGATCATAGCCATACGATAGTGGTCGAGATATTGTAGTTAGACGATAGGGGTCAAATCGTTATATTCAGGTAATTGCGTTTAGAGAAGCATAGTTAAATGATGATGGCCAAACAACTGTGATCGATTGATGGTGGTTAAAGGACTACAACTAGGTCATGATGTTCATATGATTGTGATTGGGCGACGATTGTCCGACGATAGCATAACGATGGTGATTGAAATGTGGACAGACAACGATAGTCGAGCAGTGGTTCAATGGTGGCAATCGGAGTTGTTCGATGGCGGTGATCGGATGGTATTCTAATGGCAAATGCTCGGATAATTTTCTAATGGCGACGACCGCGCGATGTTCTACTAGTGTCATGCGTGTGATATTTTGATGACGATGGTTGATAATGTTTAAATGGTGATGGTCGAGATGTGTTTCAATAGCGGTAGACTAGCAATGGTCTAATGACAATCAAATAACAAAAGCGGCAGCCTCTTCCCCTTCGTAAGCCTGGAAGGTAAAAGCCCATTTTGAAAATCAAACTAGGCTTCATTTGGTATAGCTTTCTTACTCTTATATTATTTTCAACACAGAAATGATTCCTTTTTAACATTTAGATTTATTTGGGACAATTTTAATGCCATTTTGTTTTTTCATATCATAATCATAATTTCTTTTAGCTATTAACTTTAAAAAAGTAATTTTTCCTATAATAGCTTTATAATAAGCTTTATAAAAGCTATAATCTATTTTTCATCCTTTTGAATTTTTCTGGTTTTTAATAATAAATGTAAATTTCCTTTGAGCATTGCTAATTTTTCCTGCAGCTCCCTATTGGGTTTTGCCCTTTTTGTAATTAAATAATATAGTCGAGCTTAGGGGTGCAAGTGAGCCGAGCATGTTGGAACTCGACTCATTTATGGGCTTGCAAATCAAGCTTATCGAGCTCACGAGTCGAGCTCGAGTTTGAGCTTGATTGAGGCGGACAACATCACAACACTTGAGGCACTCGCGTGGCTCGAGAAGGTTGAGTCTGCACGTGCAGCATGCAAAAAACAGTATATGGGATGGAATGGTTCGTCACGGCCTGCGTACGAAAAACAACTAGACCGTAGACTCTACCGTTGCGGAAGACGCCAAAGGCTCACAAGTTAGAACTACCCGACGAGCCCATTTTAGAGTCGCGAGTCAAGCTCGACCTCGACTTGAGTTCTAGCTCGTTATTGGACTCGCGAGTCGAGCTCGAACACCCCTGATTTGAGCTCGACTTGACTTGTTTGCACCCCTAATCAAACTAGTCCAAAATTTCTCCAAATTTTTTTCCAATTAACTTCCCTCACATTCATAATTCTTTAAATTAATTAAACTTCCTTAAAAGATGAGCGTGCAAAAACTACCAACCTGGTTGGTTAAAACAACTGTTTTTTGTTCTGAGCCAAACAGACATATCTCAATCCCAATAATTTCCAATAATTTTTATTACTTTATTTATTCGATTTGGTGAGCGCCGCTTTAATGCTTTATACTCCACAGTGAGGATTTTTGTTCTTTTTAGCGGGGGAGAGAGAGACATTCCCATCTTCTGATCTTCTCCAATCTCCGCTTTGGAGAAGAAAACGAGTAATGGAGAAAGCGCTTACAAAGGTCGGAAGTTTTTGGATATCAAAGAAGGCTAAAGAGGAGTTCTCTTCCATCGGCGAGGACCTTTCCGTGAGCTAATCTTGATCTTGTCTATTTTGCTCTTAATTTCTGGGTTTTCGTCCTAATTGCATTCCGATTTTTTTTTTTCTTGATTTCTGGGTTTCATCCCAATTGCATTCCTACATTATTGTCTAATTGATTTAAACTTCTGCATTCTGGGTATTCATTGATCTCTTTTTCCCCACTTTCCTTTTTGTGGCTCAGTAATCCTAGATCTGAGTGTTTTTATTTTATTTTTAATTTTTTAGGGTTATGCAACACTATTCAAATTAATGCAGATTAATCGGACTAGGTAAAGAGGATAACTTATGCGTTTAGGTCGACCTTATTTTATCCTTTTTATTAGGATTTTTTGGGGGGATACTGTCGTAGGGTGCAGATCTGTGTTATGACATGCACCCTGTGTTATGACATTAAGTAATCTCATTTCCAAATCAATTCCGAATATTAGCATTTATTTTATCAGGAAAATGAAGATCGAATATACTAATTTACATTCCGATTTTTTGTTTGCGTCTACTAGGCTTTAGTAATTACATCAGTTTCAGTAGCTGCTGTATTTATTTTGCTGCAAGTACTGAAATTTGGTTGAAATTGCCAGCGTCTCTCAAGTACTGTGGAGGAGAAAGCAAAATGGATATTTGAGAAGCTAAAAGGTCAGAAATATCTACATTCTTACGCTTTCTTCGGTCTTATGTCATCGTTACCATGTGTGTTCATTTTGTTTAGCAATGTAATTTCATTGGTTAAATGCTGCTTTTTAGCTTATCTTTGAAGTAGTGCAATTTTATGAACATTTCACAAGCCAGGTTCAAAAGGCAATACACCAACAACATGGGACATGATGAATGGACTTTGGCTTCGTTTGGGACAACTTTCTATTCTTCTTAAAGCCGTTTTCTAATCCAAAAGTTAAAAATTTTTACTTAAAAATTGCTTTAAGAAGCAATATAAAAGCCGTCCCAAACAAAACCTTAATGTCTAACTTACAAGACAAACCTCAAGAGTTAAGATCGATATTATATAATCAGATAAATATGATATAAAATTTTATTGAATCAATAAAAGTTGAACATCAACTAGTGAAAATAGAAGTAGCAACTAATTCAGAACTTATCACTAAAGAATTAGTATTATGGCATAAATATCAAACCAATGAAATTATTACTGCTGAAGAACATGTTCTTGTGTTGAAGATACGCCAATTAAGCTAGTAGGATTTGCTGAGAGAAAAATTAACTACAATGAGTTTGTTATGCACGGTTGTAGTTACAAGAGTGGGGTTGAATAAGCAGATATGGTTGCCTGCACATGAACAACTTAGGTTGGAAAGAACTTATTTTTAACAATGCTCGACAAAACAAGTGGCTTCATATGGTTATTATATTTTGTCCAAAGATGAATCTAGTATCAACTTCTGACTAGCCTGAGATTTGGCGTGTAACAGTCGTATTGGATTGCTACCTTTTTGCAAGTAAAAGTAACGTGAAAACTGAAAAGTATGAGTATTTTTTCCAGTCTCATGCATCTTCTAATGTGATCAATTTAATTTTTTTCCTATTTCTTTTCTTAAAGTTCGTTATTCCCCTTTCTCTGTTGGAGTTGAAGTATAAAAATAGAAAGCGACATTTCCAATTTCATCATATTGACTATGGGAGGCTATAAATAATCAAATTTCGTTTGACAAGCCGTTGCAGTTTGCCTTCTGACAATAAAACATATTGCTCTTTCATTATTATGCAGTTTCTCTTTCTTGTTCCTTGTATTATCTTAAGTGGCAAGTCCTCAAGTTCAATATTTTTATCCGTAAACTAGATACTTCTAAGAGGAGTTTTTTGGCATGGCTAGGACCAGTGTTCTTCTAATATACATCGAACGGGACCCATATTGATGGTTTATAGAGTTTGATCTTTTTTTAAGATTAATTCCTTATCGGTGATTTCTTCTGTAAAATATTTTGAGGGTATACTTTGTGAAACACACTAATGATAAATATAATATTTTCTATATTTTGGTGATCGTTCTTGTCTTCTTTTGGCAATGATCTCCTGTAATTATAACTATAAGAACTATAGTGAGATCCACATAATCATGAATTTTTACCCTATAACCGCATAAAATATCTCTTCTGTTATCTTATGATTTCCTTTTTATTTTCTTGTTGTCAATCGATGCACACAAGATTTATTGGTGTAGAAAAAGAACTGCTTGGATGTACTAATATACATTTTAGATTTTAGCTATTACACATTTACACTTCACTTGTTCTTCCAAGGATTTATAGTCAATTCGTCGAGCATTATGAACAGTAGGATGCACATGATTGCAGAAGGTTTGGTCTGAATGGTTTTGAGGTAGGTTTTCTGAACCATGTTGTTATTGGAATAATTATTGATACATCATCAAAAAATTAACTTGATCAAGCACGAATGAAACTTCAAAAATTAAAATTGGGACCATCCGAACTCCGATTTTAGCAAACTTACAGTCAAACTGAGCGTCTCGGAAATACGAACCCAATGACACCAAAATCAACTCAATCCGAGCCCATACGGGTCCAAATCAAGGGTTAGAAGCGCTGTTGGAAGGTTCGAACCGCAATTTGGATTACCAAACGGTCTCTAAACATGACGTGCTTATAGTCGAATCCAGCGGCTCGACGAGACGAATCCAACGAGCCCAAGATCGTGGAATTCTGACATCAATAAGACATTCAAATGTCCATCAAATGGTCCATGATCAAGGGATTCAATATCGACTGTCCATCCGACCACTCTCCCTTTACCCTTGATCTTTCACCTATTTACGGGCCATGCCACTTTAGAAATCTATAAATAGACCCCTCATTTCTCTTGAAAGGGGATTCAAGCAAGAATAGAATAGAAGGAAGAAGCTCCTCCTAGATCACCGTCAGAGTTTCGCCAGATCACCACCGGAGTTTCGCCGGACCACTGCCGGAATTTGGTCGGACCACCGTCGGAGCTTCACCGGACCACCACCTGAGGCCCTCGCCTTCGTCGGGCCACCACCTGAGGCCCTCGCCTTTGCCGGACCATCACCTGAGGCTCTCGCCTTTGTCGGACCACCACCTGAGGCCCTCGCCTTCATCAGATCACCACTTAAGGCCTGAAGTTCTGCCAGACCACTACTTGAAGCCCGAAGTTCTACCGGTCCATCACCTGACATCCGGACTTCTGTCGTACAATTATTACTTGTAATCTGATCGCCCTTGGAGGCGAGTCAGCCCATTGTAACCAACTCAAGTTCTAATGGAATCATTTTCAACTAGGCCAGGCCCCGTGGTTTTTCCCATTTTTTAGGGCTTTCCACGTAAAAATCTTGTGTTTCTGTGTGTAAGCTGGATATCCGTGCAACGCTAAGACGTAGTATTCTAACTCTATCGCCGCGTATATTCTAACCCACAACAATTATAATGATATAATAGTGATTTTGAAGAAGTTAATACTAAGAAAATGCAGAAAAGTCGGTTAGCTTATAAAAAATTCAGAGATTGGATTTGAATTGGATGGCTACATTGAGTTAATGTACCTCTCATTCCAAATTGAAAGCATCTTGTTGTCGTACCAATGATCATTAGCTCAAGTGATATAACCCCCACCTAACAAAGTTTGAGATGATGCGTTTGACTCCCATCCATGTTAAGTGGTTCCAAAAATAGTCTTCTAGTATGTTGTTTTATGAAGGGAAGGAGAAAGAAACTATGCAGATATACAATAAGCATTTGCTTAGACGATATTATTCGCATCTCATAAGGGTGAGAGATTCAACTTCTAAGCTGGTTCAAAATGGACAACGATAGAAATTTATCGTGTTAGGAAGACGTAGTGCAACATAGGTCTCCTTTGACCATACGCCATTAACTATTCAAAGAAGATTTCAGCGAACCGAACAACGAGTAGCTCGTCGAATGCTTGGTTCGCTTGCAGCCCTAGTGCAGCATAGGTCTCCTTTGACCAAGAGAGTTTGGTTCCCTTCTTCCCATGAGATATGAACTGTGCGTGGCTTTTGTCATACGCCATTAACTATTCAAAGAAGATTTCCAACTTTTAGTTTTTTTTTTTATTTCCAACTTTTAGTATTGGTCTGGTAATATATATAACATAAAATAGCCCTTCAGAATTCTGCTCCTATATCGCTCTTTTCGACCAATTGACATCTTTTGTGGACCTACTATAGAGGAAGAAAAATTCCTGAACAATCTAGCTCCTAGATTGACTTCTATGGCTCTTTAGATGTCCTTTTCTGTATTTACGCCTCCTCTTTCTCTAATTCTCTAAAGGAGATGAATAGTGCCCAAAGGCAACCATGGGCTCAAGTTAATATAAACATATGAAGGAAGAGAGTGGAGAGAGAATATTCATGAAGTGAAAAGTTCAATAAAGTAATTGATGACCATTTCAATATTATGTCCCAAAAAATATGAGAATATTTATAATAATGAAGTTCACCGAGTGTACATAAATATAGGGAAGACAACTTGCCAAATGGAGATAAGACGACTCCAGAAAGTTCAATCATATAGAGCTATGCCATAGTTCAATAAATCATGAAGTAGTTCAGAAACTTGTTTGTATTATGATTGTTTAGAAAGTAAAATTATCCCATGCATATGGGAATATCTTATTGACCAAACATGCATACATATAAACCTGAACTCAGAAACTCAATACATATATATATATATATCCGTAAACACATAATTTATTTTAGGTGTGAATTAGGTCTCTCTTTTAAGGAAAATTATTAGGTCCGGACATCCACTAAAAATTTGCCACGTGAAATGCACTTTGACTCAAAAAAGCGCACAGTCAAAACGCAGTCCACGTGACAAATTTTATTGGATGTTCGGACCTATTTCTAGGCCAGGTGACCGGACCTATTAATTTGCCCTCTTTTAACGGGCATTATAGGTTTTCTCTCCACAAAGAACTATCAAATGTTGCAATCCCCTTTTGAATCCTTGACTCTCTTGAGAATCTGATGAACGACTCTTTCATCCGACTGATAGTAACCGAGTGAATTCTTCCAAATTTCTTACAGGCAAACCACAGAAATCTCTTCCAGATCTCCTCCGAGACTACGGCCTCCCTCCAGGCCTCTTTCCCCGTAACATAATCTGCTATGAATTAGATGAATCGAAGTCGAAGCTGATTGTCCATCTTCCATCCATCTGCGAAGTCAGCTTCAAGGATTCTTCAGTCCTCAGGTACTCCACACGAGTCAAAGCCTTTCTATCCAGAGGGAAACTCTCTGGAATAGAAGGGATGAAGACTAGAGTTCTCGTATGGGTCAAGGTTTCCCATATCTCTCTTGAAAGCTATAAGTCCGACAAAGTTTGCTTCACTGCTGGAGTGAAGAAACTGAGGCCAAGAGATGCATATGAGATTCCAAAGGACTCTGTCAAAGTAGAAGAGTTTTGATTTGGTCCTTTGATTTCTTCTCATTTTATTTTGTTTCATGCATTGCTAAGGACCTCAATAGGCTATTGTGCTATGATGTTTTATTTGCTCTCTTTATCACTATACTTCTCTTTTGTGCAATTTCTATTTATTTATGCATGTAAACATTTGAGGAGATGCATATGAGGCAAATTTAATGATATAAATAAATGATTCAATCTTAGTTCAAATGAATTTAAATTAAGTAGTTGAATTATATTTGAAAATTTCAGAATATTAATTAAAAGATCAAATGATCTTTCAATTTTGCATGTTTGTAGTAAAATTGAATGGCTTGATTAGACAAATTCAACGAGCCTACGAACATTTGATTATGAAATCATTAAGGCTCTCAAATGATTGAATAAATATTTTTTGATTAATGGGATTAATGTGAATTCTTTTATGAAATATTTGAAATTCTAGTCAAATTTATAAAAATGTTCCACCATCATCAATGATTGCTATAATCACTTAAACTTCCGTCTGATTATTTTCAATTATATAATCCTGTAATCCTATAATAGAATTATATAATCATGTATAGCTAATTCTTATATCTATAATTATATAATGAATGATTATAAATGAGTTATATTACATGATTTTTTATTTTTTTTTTTGAAATTTTCACTTAAAATTTATGTTCCCTTATCATTTATATATTAAACATCCACTTTATTATCATAAATTATATAGTAGTTACCAAATTGAACATTTATTTTAAAATTAAAATAAGTAATTTTATGGTAAAACTGGACAACTTTACCTAGGGGTGTCAATTTTTTGACACGACCCGAAATACGTCCCGAACTCAACCCGAAAAAATTCGGGTTAGGGTCAACCCGAACCTGAAACGGGTCAGGTTCGGGTCTAACAAATTAACCCGTTTTAAAAATCGGGTCGAGTTCGGGTTGACCCAGCAACTCGAAATTGATACGAAAACTCCTATTTGACTCGGAAACCCGAGATTGACATGTTTTTTTACCGGATTTTGACCCAAAAATCGAAGATTGACCCGATTTTGACATGAAAACGAACAATTTTAGGTGAACTTCAAGTCATTCGTGTCGGGTTGGGTTGACCCGGACCCGAATCAGATCGGATTCGGGTCGGAAACTTGACCCGTTTGTAAAAATGGGTCAGATTCGAGTTCACCCGAACAGTACCGGGTCAGCTTCGGGTTCGACCCGAATTGACACCCCTAGTCTTTACCCATGTCCGCTAATATAGATCTTCCTCCTGCTTCAAACATCATGCCTACCATGGCGGCGAACACCTTCACATCCACCTCCCGTGCCTATCTCTGCCATCAATATCCCTCCTTTACCCGTACCTCCACCATCCGATGCTCCTCCCATCCCACCAAAACCCTAGCCCCTGACAAATTCCCCGCCGCCGAACCCTCGCCTGTCTTCCACTCTGTCAAATCCTTCGCCCCTGCCACAGTCGCCAACCTCGGCCCCGGTTTTGACTTCCTCGGCTGCGCCGTAGACACCCTCGGCGACACCGTCACTCTCTCCATCGACCCCTCCATCCCTCCCGGCACCATCACCGTCTCATCCATCTCCGGAGATCATCC
This sequence comes from Dendrobium huoshanense, assembly GCA_016618105.1. Classification (NCBI taxonomy): domain Eukaryota; kingdom Viridiplantae; phylum Streptophyta; class Magnoliopsida; order Asparagales; family Orchidaceae; genus Dendrobium; species Dendrobium huoshanense. Next base: position 58,256,907 of record CM028357.1, read on the forward strand.
TTCCGCCGTCTCTAAGTTGAGCCGAAACCCTAACTTTAACTGCGCTGGAATTGCCGCTGCCGCCGCATTGCGCATGCTCGGCGTCCGTTCCGTTGGCCTTTCTCTCCACCTCCACAAAGGTCTTCCCCTCGGCAGCGGACTCGGCTCCAGCGCCGCAAGTGCCGCAGCCGCCGCCGTCGCCGTCAACGCTCTCTTCGGTGGCGGCCTATCACAATCCGACCTCGTCTTAGCTGGCCTTGAATCGGAGAAGAAGGTCAGCGGGTACCACGCCGACAACATTGCTCCCTCCTTGATGGGAGGGTTTGTTCTCATCCGAAGCTACCGCCCTCTTCAACTGATGCATCTCGAGTTCCCCGTAGATCGAGAACTCTTATTTGTGTTAGTGAGCCCGGAATTCGATGCTCCGACGAAGAAGATGAGGGCGGCTTTGCCGGATTTGGTGAAAAGGGAGGACCATGTGGCTAATTCAAGCCAGGCGGCGGCGCTGGTTGCTGCGATACTTCAAGGAAATGTGAGAGTTTTGGGATCAGCATTGTCGTGTGATGGGATCGTGGAGCCCAAGAGAGCACCTTTGATTCCTGGAATGGTTGATGTGAAGAAGGCGGCGGTGAAAGGCGGCGCATTTGGCTGCACAATAAGCGGGTCTGGGCCGACGGCGGTGGCGGTGGTGGATGATGAGGACAAGGGAAAGGAAATTGGGGAGAGGATGGTGGAGGCTTTTTTGATCGGAGGGCGTTTGAAGGCTTCTGCGGTGGTGGCAAAGCTTGACAGGGTGGGAGCAAGGATTATAAGCTGCAATGCAGATTAGTTTAAATGTAATGAATTGTTTTGTTTTTTCAGTTATTTGGTTTACATGTTTGTGCGAGTACAGTAGTGGATGTCTGCATTAGTTTTTTTTACTATTGATTCTTTTGATAGTTTTGATACGGGAAGCTAAATTAGCTATGTGATGTGCTAAAATATGTTATGTGATTTTTTTTATGTGATTGGATTCAACTAATGATGGATTAAGTAGGTAATTATATTAGGAGGAAAATGTTAGTTTCATGTGAATCTTATTAGGTTAATCAATCGTGTTGTATTGCTGCCTTGAATCTCAATTTTATCTGTCAAGTTCGCCAGGGGCTTGCAGGGGGTTCTCCTTCTACTTGGGTTTTCGTGCTTTGCACCAAATTTTTTTTTTTCGGTACAACAGTACACTATTGCGATATTGTGTACCCAGCGCTACAGAGCTGTATAATTTTCTTGGAGACTAACATAGTTTAGTGCTACGATGTTTCAGACCCCGACATTGCGACACTGTCAGGCAAATTGAAGATAGAATTGAGTGTCGCGAAGCTCCAAACTTGGTGTCGTGGTGCTGCGAGTTGGGCTGGTAATTTGCTTTCTCGTTTTTCACTAAATGTTGCATCCTCACTAAATTTGCATCCTTTAGTGGTTTTTATATGTTTCGTTTTTTTCTGTTTGTAAGAGATCAGTGCAGGGGTGAATTGAGATAAGGAAAGAGCGAGAGAGAAGAAAGATTTGTACTATTTCTCCTAAATTTTCATAGTGAATTTTTCTATGTGATGCAGCTCCATAGTTTTTTCTCAATTTAAAATATTTTCATGTTAAATCTTAATGTACTTTCTTTCAGTTGCATTTTATTTTTCTTGTTTATATTCACCATGAGATTTACTTCCCCCACAAAAAAAAAAAAAAAGTCAAAATAATCCCTTGATTATTTATGGGAAGTACTTTTAGTCCCATATTATCTCATATGTCCAATCAAGCCACTTGATTCCTCAATTTTGATGTAAATAATTTCTTGATTCCTCAAATCTAATTTGAATAATATTTAAAAAATTAAGGGACCAAATTGAACACATCATATAATTAAGACTAAAATGACCTCATACAACTAATCCAAGGGTTATTTTGACATTTTTTCTCTTACATTATAGATATGGATATGATATTAAAAGTTATGGTTTTACTAAATGGGATATTTTTCACCTTTATTTTTGTTTTGTACCCTCGTATATGCCTATTTACAAACATATCTAATAATTATACAATAAATTTTTCTTATTCAACATATTCTTAAAGCCCATGTAATCCATACTCCAGCTTTTGTCCCATTTTCCTCTTATATGCCCACTCGCATCTCGTGCTCGCCTGCGCCGTGCCGCGGCAGTTTGCTCAAATCTTTGCCACTTGCCTATTATTGTTTCAAGCTCATTTGGATTAACACTATCCTTCACCATCCTTTCTGATTGTATGCATTAGTATCTCCCTCATCTACTCTCATAGGTGCTCACCTCAACTAGAGCCCTAGCGCACGAAAAATTATTCTGTGCAGATACGAACGCAGTCTGGAGACGAATTAGAACGTGTATCATGTCACTTTTTTGTTGTGTACCGCGGCTGTATACCGTTGTGTACTGAATGACATGACTTGTTCTGATTCGTCTTCAAGATTGTCCGGTGTCCGCACATAATAATTTCGTCTAGCACACACATGCAAACACCATTGCAGCCCACCTTCACTTATGATCTACCCTTCTCAATCTTCTTCACCTTTGTTACCTTATTCTCACTTAAATTCTTTGTGCATCGATGGCATGATGCCCTCTTCATTACCTTTTTTTGAATAGAAGGCCTCCTTCACCATTGGCGTTACTATGAAATTTAAGTTTTGTTTGGGACAACTTTCTTACAACTTTTTAGTAAAAAATTTTTGATCGAAAAAAATTTATACTAAAAAACTGCCTTTAAAAAATAATAAGAAATATTTCATAAACAAAACTTTAATGACTATAGCTATCTTTTGTGGTTGAGAGATTTTTTATTCCTTATTAGATCTCATGACAAACTTCACAATCTTGAAGCATCTTCTACAATTGGCGGTCATAGTATCAATTTTTAATAAAATGGCAATAAATTGATTATGTTGTTCTCACATGAATGATTAACACCATTGAATCTTTTCTTGCCTCCATCGTCATGTTCCAAGAAATGATTGAGACGATATGGGGGCTTTTCTTTGTTCAACTTAACTTTTTTAAAACAAATTTAGTTCAGCTCTTACTTCAACAGATACACTGTCTTTAGATTATTTTCTTTCTTCTATTTGAGATGAGAATGATACTGTTCCAAGAAAAGGTTTTTTCCTGACCGGAGATCTATGTGATAAGTGCATTTTCAACAACTTGGAGGCTTTATTGAAGTAGGTAAATGGAATACGATTTATAAATTGGGAAAAATATGTTCATTCTTATTAGAGTTTGAAATTTGTGAGAAATTTATGTCTTTTAGATATGAGGAAAATAAATTGATTAGTGTATGTATTTCAAGTATAGTGAAAGCAAGTTGTTATTCTTGGCTCTTTACGTTAATGATAATTTTTTTCTTATTATCAGCGATTTAGAGTCACTTAGGGGTTGTTTATTTTGATGGAAAAAGAATGGAAACTAAAAAATAGTGTAAAATAAATATAGTATATTTAATTTTTTTTTTTTTTAGTTTTTTAGTTGAGTGCACTATAAATGCAGGAGATTACTTTTTTTAGCTTGATCTGAAATAAAATTAATTCAATTTAAAATCTAGCAGAGAGAACGACCAAGTAGGCGGGCAAGGGTGGTGGTGATAGTTGATAATAGTTGGTGGCTAGTGAGGGAGGTTGGTAGCCAACGGAGGGTGATGGTGGTGGTGGCAAGGATGGCCCAGTGGTTGCAACAATGACCAAATGGTGGTGGTGGTGGTGGTGGTGGAGGACATGTGGGAGCCAGTAGCCAATGACAAAAGATTGTAATAAAAAACAAATTGTGATTCGAAGGGGGTTAAGTTTTACATTTTGAATTGATTTGAAATTTAGTCAAATTGAATGAATTTCAAATGAAAATGAACTAAGGAATTCTAAATTCCTCAAAAGTTTAATCAACAATTAGTTTACTTCCCACCAAACACAAAAAACTACTAAAAGGATATAAATGCGAGTTAGTAACTATTTCAAACAACAAGAACATGCTTAAAAAAAAAAAAGAAGAGAAGATATTTACAAATTTCTCCTTAAAAAAAAGGTTGAATTTCTTTTGAAGCATAAGGAGTTACATATAGGTCTAGCAAAACAATCTCTTTTCAGATAATTGTCGGGCAGATATTAGAACCCTAATTTCTAGGAATAAACATAAACTAAAGGAAGTTGTCATCTTGAAGAAAGAAGGAAGCTGTTGTTCTTTGATTAGAGTTACCTTTTAGTCCATGCAGGCAACAGCAGGTGTGAACGCCATTGAACCAAATCTAGAAGGTTGATTCACATCAGTAATAAGAGCACATTGCTTCTGAAGAAAGTATATTGAAAACCAGCAAGAATCTATGATATAGTACAGATGCAATACTCTTCATATTCATCTTCATCGGATTCACTGTAAATGAAAAGGAAGAAAGATAAATGGTGAGACGAACAAATACGAAACTTGTACCCATTTGGTGCAAAGAAAAAGGCTAAAATCAAGAGAAAATATAACTGAATCGCTGTTGGAATGCCATGAAGCCTCATTTGGTTATTTGTAGTTAAAAATTATGTTTAGAAAAGTGAAAATCATTACCCATCATCAGCTTGGATGTATTTTAGCTCCAGAAATCTTCTTAGAGCTCGTTCAATTATGATGATTTTATATGCACATATGACATATAAACAGTGAATTTAAAATTATCATTTTTAAAGCGTAATTTTTATCTACAACAACCAAAGGAGTCATGAGAAAATTATGTCAAGCACTGTGGTATTATATCTAACATATGAGAAGAAACCACGCAAGGGATATTAGGTTTACTATTTGTAAATAAAACAATTATTTAGAAAAAAATAAAGAAAGTCAGATAATCTGAGAGCATTACGAAACTGGCGGAGATTAAAAGCAAGATGTAAAAAGGATCTACGAAGAGTAAAGAGAAGTGAAAGGATTCTTAGGCCTCGAGAAGAAGAGAAATTATTCTGTGCGGACACCGGACTGTTCGGAGACGAATCATAACGCGTCATGTCATCCGGTACAAAGCCACGATACACAACAAATGGGTGATGTGGTGCATGTTCTGATTCTCCTCCGGACGGCGTCCGTATCCGTACAGAATAATTTCACCTCGAGAAGATTATTTATTCAAGTGGCAAGGTGGAACCACGCAATAATGATTTGCTCATGAATCCCAAAAGAGAAATAGCACATAAAAGAAAAGAAAAAAACTCCCGAAAACTGGCGAGACAACAGCATTCTCAGATTTTATAATATGTATGTACAAGGTGCGTTATTCAAGCATCAATGGCAGAATCAAAGTAGTCATTTAATAAGAGATCAAAAAAAAAAAAGATTCATCTATTGCTAATTGCACTCAATGGTTGATCTTGGGTTAGAAGATATGTGAAATGGGGAGAAGAATACACTGCCACTAGCTTGGCTCATATAACAAGGAATAGTGGATGAATAATGATTAACTCAACCAAGATTGCAATCCCATGAATTATCATAGATTCTGTCCTATTTAATTACCAAAAATAATCAATCTAATTTGGTTAAATGATCCTTAATAGTAATCATAAGTTGCATTGTCCAAGAGAATCATGTAGAGACAAAGGAAATGCAGGTTAAAGGGGTTGTAACTAACAAAGGGTTTACTGCCACATCAATTGCACTGTATGACTCACTTCATAGACTTAATCATTGAAAAATATTAGAACTTAGCTCATAACTATAATATAATGTAATGATGCCATCAACCTAACCACTCAGAGGATGTGGGTACAAGTGTACAACACCTTTATTAGTGTGATATTTTTTATGTGATTATGTGGACACACTTGACATGACATGACATTGACTTTTTGTGAGTGAAATAATCTTAAGCTCTAATATCAAATTTGATGAAAGATATCTTAGTAAATAGAATTTTTAATACAAATCTAATATGCAATATTGAAAATAATACAATAAGTATGTAAATTTCACATTTCATAAACAATTAATCTCAACAACTATTTTCTAGGTTTGATGAAAATAATAATAATAATAATAATAATGATAAAGACTAAATCCAATTCTGATTGAAGATTTTTTTTCTCTACTAGAAATGCATGATTAGAAAATTAAGGATCATGAAAGTCATGCATAGTTTTGAAATCTAATGAAATAGAAAGAAACTCATATTATAGCAGAACTAATAAAAACACAACTTGATGTCAACCAAGAATCATAAAAAAAAATTAGGGAAAAAGAAACAAACACCAAAAATGAAAGCCTCATGCCTTGTATGAGAGAAAGTCTTCAAGAATTTTAAGACATATAATTGAATAAAAAATTAAACCCTGAAAGGAGAGGTTTTTACACATACAAAATAAAATTTTGTTCAATATTGATTTTTTTCTTTCAATACCTCAAACGCCTGTGTATAACACCAAATATAATCAAATCAAACCTTCCATGAAGAAGCCACTGAAAGGAGGAACCACAGGAACCGCCAATGAGCCATAAACACAACGCAACGACTCAGCTAAACTACTACTTCAATAGCTACAGTCCCTAAGAAGCCACGGAAGAGGAGGTGCGAGACCTACTCGACCAAAATAACTAGATATTGCTATAGTCCCGTTTAACTTAATGCAAGCGCGGACTGGAGAAGCCACTATCAAATAGTAGAAGAAATGGGAAATAGGTGGAGAAACCGCAGAGAAAGCAAAACCAACACATCAGTCTGTACATTAGACCTGAATCAATAATTTCAGCCTAACAACCACAAAGGACAAGCATGAGAAAACTCTCAGACTGCACCACAAGGGCTCCATTTTTTAACACTTGGTGCACACTTATATTAACCTATTGTCATCATCAGAAATATTCCCCCTCCACAGTTCTATTATATGCAACTCCTCTCCCAATCGACCAAACGAAAACAGAAATAAAAAATCAGTTTCTTAGTCCAATTTAGTTCAATCTAGAATGTTGATACTTCGAACTAAACTAAATCATTAACATCCCTACATACCTTCAATGAATGATCTAAATTATGTTACTAGTTCGTGCGAGAACAAAAGAAAACATACGGTTGGTTCCTTGGGTTTTTGTTGAATCGTAGAGAGGTAAAAAAGATCGAGATACTTCCCTATTTATAGGGAACATTTCCAGAATTATGATGAGCTCTACTTCTAAATGGCAAGAATCACTTAGCAAAAAAGGAAAAACAAAAGGTATACTTTATTGGTAATTAGAACTAGTTGGCTCAATCCAAGTTATGTCAGTTCAAGCTCATTAATTGAGTCATTGAATTCAATCGTAGCAGAAGAAAAAAAATAAAAAGAAGCAATTTATGAGTCAAATTCTCAACCCTACCTTTCGGATCTCAAACTAAACAGTAGATCAAACTCATCATTTTCTATGCTAATTTTTAAATTAAATATTTTTATTTTTCTAACTTTTAAAGTATGTAACTTACATAAACACAGCTTTCATTTATTTAGAGTTGCAGATAGAAAACATAAATGCGATTTGAACATTCATATTGTTGTCCTGAATTTTAGAGTGAATATCACATAATACTCATACTTTTTTGCACTAATTATCTCGCCAAATTTTAAAGATATTGTTGATCAAACAAAATAAATTAACAAATATTTTGGTAACCAAATTCCTGTGATCAAGGGGTTAATGATTGAAGAGAGGCTTAAAAGAAATTGGTAACAATGCTACCTATGTAGAACAGGTGCTTGTATCAGGTATTGAAGCGACATTAGGTGGCAAAGAGGAAACAAACAATTAACAAAACAGTATGAGCACAAAGGCTGCAGTACTGGCTACTGTGTTATAAGAAGGACAAGGACTTCTGCCTTGCATTAAAACATTCTTGATCCTCAACATGCATAATAAGAAATCAGTTATGGCGGCAAGGAAACGTGAAGGAATGAGGAAAAAGACAAAAAAAAAAAAAAAAAAGCTACCTCTGTTTATATCTACAGAAAAAATTCAGGAGGAAAATGATATTTAAAGAACTAGATCAATTGTATCCGTCAAATGATAAAAGGAAAATCAATTTAAGCAAATTATAGATTAATTTTCTTAACAACGTCATAATTAAAATCATTACAAGTGCTACAGAAACAAGATCTATGCAAAGCCAAAAAGCATAAAAAGTTAAAAAGGATTAAAAGTGATAATCATTTTAACCTTGGCTGGAATTCCAGGATTTCCACTAGCTTGTTTCCGTTGCGATCGTTCCACTGGACCTTCTTACTCCTACTCCTCTGCCTTCTTCCCTGTATCCCACCTTTCTTCAATGAAGGCGACAGAAGCGAGCTCGTCTCCCTATATTCCTCCTCTCCCTTATCCTCCCCGTCCTTAGAAATCACAACGGAAGATGTCTTATCCCCATTACAGATTCTAGCATCGTCTTTCCCTACATCCATCCGCGCGAACCCCAAAACCTAGGATTCCGGGCATCAATCTACCCCCCAAAAAAGCAAAAACTAATCAGTCGTGAAGACCACAAATCAAATCCATTGCGGGAAAATCGGCCGCTTTATCCGATCTACGACAAGAAATCATCCCTCCAATTCTCAATACCACGCTTCGGCAGAAGATGAATCAATTCATGGATTCAATGGGATCCACCTCGCTGCCGCTAAGCTCAATCTCGATCACAAAAACAAGACAGACGCCTGGCGGAAAAAGCGAAGAATTGATTAATTGAATGACTCGATGATTCCGAATTCTAACTGGAAACAAGGAAGAATCGAGAAAGGAAGAGACGCGTTATTAAATAATCATAACTGCAGGGATTTTGTTTTTGGAAGGCAGATCTAAATTTAATTCAAAATATTAATTAAAGATGGTTTAAGTATTTCTATTACTATTGCAAAACTGATTTTTATTTATTCTCAAATTAAATTTCAACTATATCTTTCATTTCAACATTTTGACTTCACTGTGCTTTTCTCTCGGTTGCTTAGGTTATGGCTCGTTCAAGCCGGAAGATGACTCTTCAAATCGTAACTAGGAGTGTAAGTAGGTCAAATTGATTTTGTGGGTTTATTTGAGCTCAGCTTGATATATACCTCATGAGCCCCTCAAAGAGCTGATAAGTCAAATTTGAGCTAGCCCTGACTCGACTCTTAGCTCGTGAGCCACCTCGTTTAAAAAATATATTTTACGGGCTAAACTACTCGCGGTGATAGAGTGAATGAATTTTTCATCTTGGCGATGTAGAGATATTCAACAAAAAAATAAATAATTGAAAAGAGAGCATAAAAAAAAAGAATTTTTTTACGTAGAAAACTTGAAGAGGAAAAATCACGAGGTCTGGCCCAGGTGAAAAATCCTACTAATTTTTAGTCAAAAACAAATGTTGATCCATCCCATACTTAGAGGCGGTGGAACTACAATAGTTTGGAGGAAGTCCAATGGTGGTCAGGGCGAAAGTCAAACTATGTTCGGGCGGAAGTTGAACGTAACGGATGGTGATTACATGGCAGTCGGTGATAGGGCAATCATTCGACAATGGTTGGGAGAAAGTTAGGTGACGGTTAGCAGCCAGGTTGAAGTTCAACGATGGACAATGGCCAGACAGTGGTCCGACGATGGCTGGGTGAAATTCTAGAGGCAGTTTGCGGCCAGGCGGTGGTCTGGCGATGATCGGGCAGAAGTCCACTGACGGTCGGCGGCTGGGTGGAAGTCCGACTGCGGTTGACATTCGAGCACCGTCAGGCGATAGTTGGAGGCCGGTTGGAAGTCCAGTGGCATTCGGCTCCGAGCGGTGGTATGACGAAAGTCCGGCGGCAATCGGGGACCAGTTTGAAGTCCGGTGGCGATCGGCGATCAGGCGGTGTGAAGCTAGGTAGTAATGTGTCTTAATTTCATTTTAAGCATTTCAGTTATATGTATTCTTTTGTAGTGAGTATGACTATTGTACTTATTATTTCATACTCATAATTTTGTAATAAAATGTAAATATTAACTATATAAAATAGAATGATGTTTTTCTCTCATTATGCATTTTTTATAATGCAATTATTCAGCATTGGATTTCAAATTAATCTAGTTCTTAAAATAAAGATAAATAAATACAATGAGCAGAAAAGATTATTAAAAAAAAAGAAATTCTTTTGCGTTAAATATTGGATCGTGACTGGTGGGACATTTTCATTTTTGTTTTTGCATTATGCAACCAACCATCTAAAGGAATTTTTTAAGAGGCTGTGGACTTATGAATAACAATTATGCACCTAAGACTAAATTCTTTTGGGACGACTAAGGCTTCTTTTGGGAATTATTGCTTTTTATTTTAGTACATTTTATTTTTGAACTAAAACTCCGTTTTAGAAAGTAATAAAAAAGCCGTCCCAAACGAAGCCTAAATGTAATTATATTTTAATTTTAAGTTATTTTTAATGCAAAGCATGCTTGTTCACTCTATGTAATATATATAATGAGAATTTGAATTGTTAAAAAGGCATACAAAAAAGATTTTATTCTAAAAGAAACAAAGCTCTCCCAAGACATAATTGCAAGTTAAGTAATCTACTTCTACATGTAGGCAAGGAGGTGCCTAAGAGCATCTCCAATCGAAAATCTCATTTTTCACTCCAAAATGTCGTGAAACTACAAAATGCCGGGATTCATCTCCAATCGAACTCCACTTTTCACACTTTTGCAGGTAATGATCATCTCTTCTTTCCCGCGCCAAGTTCGGTAGAGAGGTAAAAATGGCGGAGATGAACAATGCAACGCCAATATTGGCGTCCCACTAATCACCCGCAACCAAATAGCGGGAAATTTGCGGTTCGGTTGGAGCTGGCCATGGACCGCCATTCAAGCGGTTGCAGTTCGGTTGGAGATGCCCTAAAGAAGAAGAAGAAAAGATCAATATATTTTATAAGACCCCAAGTGAATTCCGGCTTACATTTTAAATCGATTATCTTATATTAATGTTTTTTAATCTTAAATCGTTTATTAGTTATAATTATAAAAAAAGGTAATTCATAAGAGCCTAGTAAAAAATTCAGGCAAAATACATATGCAAGAAACAAATATAGAGAAATATGAGCTTTTAATGCAACAATCAAAATAAACAATCATTCACCCAACGACCAATATAAAACAACAACAAAACAAAGTTAAGTGTTCAAAGTCAGTATGAAAGCACCACTTAGTCTTTGTTTGGGACGGCTTTATTACTGTTTCTTAAACCAGATTTTTAGTATTAAAATTTTAATTTTTGAACTAAAAAACCCTTTTAAGAAGTAGTAAGAAAGTCATCCCAAACGAAGCCTTAGTTACAACCTTTATAAAAAGAGGTTCGGGTAAGGTCTTTATATTAAACTCGGATTCTATTTCTATGAATGATGCAAGTCTTTTAAATAAATGTGATATTCTCTTTGGTTTTTAATTATTCTCTTCAGGCTTAATTTGTTTCTTCATAAGGCTTCAAATGAAAAGAATCATATGGTGAAGGAGGTTCTTTCCTTCTGGTTCCTTATTTCTTAGGAAAGAATATCTCATTTTTAAACTTTCATATTTTATTTATCAAATATTTGATGTCTTAATGATGTGAGAATCTAGTGATCTTGAGCTCATTATATTTGACTATAAGCATGTCATAATTAGATATCATTTAGTCTATCAATTTACGTTCAAAAGATTTTAAACATAATTCAAGTGTTTGATTTTAGCTCATTTGGAGTTAGATCAGATCATTTATAGCTTCAATAGATTCTTCTTGTTCAGACATTAAGTTCGACTATAAGTTTGTTGAAAATTGAAAATCAGAGCTCCGATGATCCTAAATTTAATTTCAGACATTTTTTATTCAAATAATTATTCGAGATTCATGTAGACATTGTGAATTTTTTTAGATTTGTGTTAATTTTCATTATATTTTATCATTTATTAAATGCATTTAGAACTTAATATTATATTAAAAATATACAAACACCTTTATAATTCTAGAATGTTATATTTTTATTCTCAAAGTCAATAAGTGAATAATATAATTTTGATTTAGGACTTATTTGTATAATACAAAGAACTTTCTAAATTTATGATTTATTATTTTTATTTATTTAATTTGTGCCTCATTCTATTTTTTTTGGTTCTTGAATATGTTCTGAAGGAATAAATTTAGTTATTCCTTGCACTTCTTTTGTATGTTTTATGAAGCTTGAAGCCGCTATATTGGAAGAAGGATAAGTAATCTTCAGTAATTTTCTACATGCGGGTTGAAGAGAGAGGTGCTGAGCTAAGAGCTTGTATTCAGCCCAACCGACAATCTGAGGAGCATCGGAATGCTGTGAGCAACTATGCCCATCAAGAAGTGCTTCTCAAGAAGTGCTTCTCTTGTGAGGTGGCTCTGCTTTCCCTCCACTTAATAATGATCATGAGCAATATTAATCTGGAGGGTTACATTGATGATATTTTGAGAGTTGGGAGTGTCAATATTGGACCTACCCGAAAATCTTACATGAAAATTTCAGATTTGGGTTGACCCAAACCCGAAATGGGTCGGATTCGAGATCAACAATTCGATCCGTTTTAAAAATTGGTCTGGGTTCGAGTTGACCTATTAACCCGATAATGGTCCATTTTTTACCAAAAACCCATTTTGACCCGGCAACCCGAGATTGACCCGCTTTTGGACCAAAAAACTAACAGTTTTTTGTTGGCACCATGTCATTCAGGTCGGGTTTGGTTGACCCGGACCCGAAGCGGGTCGGGTTCCGGTTCGGAAAATCGACCCGTTTGCAAAAATAGGTCGGGCTCGGATTGACCCGAAAAGTTACAGGCCAGTTTGGGGTTCGACCCAAACTCGACCCGTGACCCGAATTTGACACCCCTAGTTACTAATGAATGATTTTGTGTATCAGAAAAGAAAAAAAAAATGAAATTTCAAGCAATTTTGTGAGAAGAAATAAACTAATATTTCTTTTCATTAGTTTATGGCAGAAAGCTCTAGCATCCAATTTTCATACTGCTTTCTATTTTTCCTTTCTGATTTAGCAACTAACAATGAGTTCTCCAAGTTTTCACATTTGGGTCTGTACCCCTCAAAACCTACTTAACAGATGCAGACATTGACTTGACTATATGTAGTAAGAGTGAAAGATACTTGGGCCAGTGTGGTTTTCAGGGTGCTAGAGAATGAAAAAAGACAGTTCTTTGAAGGAAGTCAAATACATTGACGACCCACCACTGTTTGTTCGGGTGACCCACCACTGTTTGTTTGGGTGACGAAGAACCGGCTGGGCAAAGCCTAGGTCTATGGTTCGAATCCCTTGGCAAGCAGTGAAAGCCTTAAGTGTTGGCCCGTGTAAATTGGTGTGGGCTGCATGCTAGGCCGACCGGAATTTTCACTGGCCTAAAAACAGTGCTTCCTTGTCACAAAAAAAAAAAAAAAAAAAAAACATTGATGCAGAAGTACGTCTTTGACATGATTATGCTATCTTTTATGTCCTACTATTGAATTTACTAAATAAACGATCAGTTCCTTTTCTTTTATCCAACATGTCGCACCTCTGATCAGCCATGAATTTGGCCTTATTTGACTATTAGTACTGATATAGATCCATAATGATCAAGGGATTTGTTTTGTGAATATTGTATTATATCACACTGATTTTGAACATCATATTTTCCTTTTGCAGGTAAGAGTAATAAAGTGTCTTGTAGAAAATATTGTTGTAGATATATCTTTCAATCAGGTTGGTGGGCTACGCACTCTAAACTTTCTTGAAGAGGTGGGTTAAATGATTTTTAGGATGAATCTTTTCTTTATCTTTCTGAAAGGATTGAACTTGCAGAACTTTTGGGCATTTTTTTAGTATTCAAGTGAAGAAAATAGCATGAAATATAGGAATTCATGAGTTCATTATTTATAAGTAGCCATCATTTTGAAAATTTCGACTTCTTTTTCATTTGCTTCTCAAATACCAAGAGTTCAAGTGTTGACTGAAAATTATTTTAACGAAGCTTTCTTAAACATTCTACTTACAAACTCTTTGTTTGTTATAGGTTGGCCATCTCATAAGCCAGAAAAATCTTTTCAAGAGGAGCATAATATTGATCAAAGCCTGGTGTTACTACGAGTGTCGGATACTTGGTGCTCATTTTGGGCTCATCTCAACATAAACTTCAGAGATTCTTGTTCTTTACATATTTCATGTTTTCAATACTTCATTTGCAGGACCATTTGAGGTAATATTGGTTCATTAAATTATCTTATATTCTTATTGTATTTGAACCTAATCTTACACTGATATGGATTGTGCTATATTTTAAGGTCCTGTTTTTTTTTTTTTTTTGTGACGAGGAAGCATTGTCTTTAGGCCAGTGAAAATCCTGGTCGACCTAGCATGCAACCCACACCAATTTACACAGGCTAATACTTAAGGCTTTCACTGCTTGCCAAGGGATTCAAACCAAAGATCTGGGCTTTGCCCAACCGGCTCTTCACCACTCGGACAAACAACGGTGGGTATTCATGGAAGTTTTCAGTATTAATTTTGACTGGAAGTACTTCTGTGCATGTGAGCCTTTGGGTTCAGTTCCTATCAATTCACTTCCAGATACAACAGGTAAGGCTGTTCCATCTTTACTTAATTTCCTTTTCATACATTCTCATTTTCGTTCTCTTCCAAATTTAAGCAGCGAAGCTTCCTCGAAAGAATGGTGGCAAATTGCTATTTGATAAAACCTTTCTTGAGACTTTTAGAACATCTAATGTTGTTTCCCTAAGTGGTCAAAAAAATCAAAAGGCCATCAATTTATACCCAAGCATTTGAATGTTATTGATCCTTCACGTACAAACAATAATCTTGGGCGAAGTGTCAGTAAAGTTAACATACTCTTATCAATTGCATTTATATTTTGAAAATTTATTGCATCTAAAATTTTCTAATATTTTTTTATTGTTACTATAAGCAATGCATAATGCTAATAATGTATCTTTCCTTTCAAGATAGACACAAACTTTAAAAAACCAATATTTAAATACTTGATGTTATTGACCTGTTTTTGACCGTTTTTGGCCCCGAAAAGCGGAGTTTGACCTGTTTTTGGACCCGAAAACTAGTAGGTTTTTGTCTAACCCGGGTCATTCGGGTCGGGTCGGGTTGACCCGGACCCGAAGTGGGTCAGGTTCGGGACCGAAAAATCGACCCATTTGTAGAAACGGGTCGAGTTCGGGTTCGAATAGTGCCGGATCAGTTTCGGGTTCGACCCATGACCCGAAATTGACACCCCTAGTTATATGATTTTGATGCGCATCTTGGTGATGCAAATTTAGATGCGATCAATCAATACAACAAACATGTAATTTCCACTAGTTAAGAATCAATTAATCTTAAAATAATTATTCTAAGCTTTTCATGAAAATGGAAATTGTTAACTATCAATTCATGTGAAGAAATTTTTGCCTTCTATTAGAAATTGACAACATCGAAAAGAAGCCATATTATAGCAGGTCTAAGTACACATAATGATGATAATAATGATGATGTTTTGAGGCTAAGTCCTCCTCTCATCTATTTTTTCATCTCTACCTTATATCTTGAGTGGCTTCATCATACTTATTATCTTTTGATATTTCGCCTCATTATTGCCTCCTCTTAAAAATATCATTACTTAAAAATATTCAGACTGAGCTTCCTACTTCGTTAAATGAAGATGATGTTTTTAGTCAATAAACATTTAGATTTCTCTTATAACAGTGATGATCAAGCTAGCTCGTTACTTAGCTATAGAATATTAGCTTAATTATTATCATTAGTTCTATGAGAAAAAATAATATAATATTGTGGCTTACATATTTACTAAAATTCCCTTTTTTTTCTTTGAATTTGCAGCAAACTTCTACAGAATCGGATATGCAGTGCATTTGCATTTGGAGCAAAGAAGCTAGCTGGCCTATTTGCTTGATTGTCCAAAAGAGAATCTGACTGATGAAGTTGATCGATTTTTCCTGAACATCTGAGAAAGGCATCGAAGTGGCAATTGACCCAATGCACTAATTATCTCTAATATTCACTGCAAGAAATTAAGCCAATGCCATTCATGTTAGCTCAAGATACGCTAATACTTTGCTGAGAAATGTTAACTCTAGCATTTCCATCAAGCCTGAAAATAATCAATTATATTATGGAGGATTTACGTACATACCACTTTATTTCATGCTATTTACATATCTAATACTTGAAACTTTAATATTACATTCTTACAATTCATATAAAATTTTAATATCAAATATATTACTCATATATTTCATTCTTACCACCCATACCACCCTATAAATTTTAATGTTTCATTTCATGCACCCATATTTATTCTATGAGTGGTAATCATGTCATATGTTTTAGGTCATGGGCGGATCCCCATATAGCTTAGGGTGGGCAACCACACTCGCTACTGCTGGGTACCGCTAAGTAACCAGGCTTGTGTGGACGGTGCGCACTCAACACCTAATAATTTTTCATCATTTAGGTAGAGGAAGAAGCATTGGTTGAACACACCACAAAAATGTAATGTATTTTTGTTTGGGAAAAAATGTAATGTGCTTACTTTCTAGTTTGTATAAAGTATGAGTGAAACTTTATCCAATGGAAAAAAGTGTCCTATGATTTATGAGTTGGGTTTAAAAGGAATTCTAAGAAATACGAGAAAAAAATTATAATTTGTATAGAAATAAATCTTTTTTGTAGTTGTCTATTTTTAATTATTTTTTATTGCATTGCATTGAAATCCAATTATTTTTTATTAATTTATGGTTTGTGCAGGAGAGATTCTTAAATCCATTAAATATTATGCATAATTTATGGTATAATTATCCCTTTTTTTTCTTAAGTTAGATAATATTAAACTTATTTATTATTCTTTTTCTCTAAGCTAGGGTCTAGCATCAACATAAGATATGTGAATATATTCCAATTTATATTATTACTAAAATTAATATTAAATTGGAAGATAAATGTTAAAATTTCTTCTTATAAATTTGATAGCATTATATTAGTTAAATTATTTTAAAAAATTTATTTTATTATTATTACTATTTGATATCATTATTATTATTTTATTTTTGTTATTATTATTGTCGTTATCTAATTAATTAAATATTTATTCATCCTAAAAAAAGAAAGTGCTGGATCCGCCCCTCTCTTTAGGTGTTAGACATGTAAATAGTTTGAAATAAAATGGTATGATGCAATTAAAGATAATTATTCTTTTTTTAATTATTTTATTTCTTTATATATTGACATGAAATAAAATATGTCTTCTATCTTAAGAACATATTACTTTTTTATTTTTTAATTAAATATTGAATAAATTTATTTGTGCCATGGTGTTAATCGCACAGAAATAGCTGCCGGTTGTGTAAATAATTTTGATTTTATTTATTTTTTTAAAAATTTATAAATAAGATGTAAAATGCCATAACATCATAGGATGAATGGATAAGAAAATCAACTTAAAATATGCAAATAAGAAAAAATATTCTATTCGATACGCCTCCAATAATTAGTCATTCAATAAAAGTTTTGGTAAATAAGTGACGGCTTTTATTTTTATTAATTAATTAGTTTGAATCATTCTTAATTAATAAAAAGTAATATTTAATAAATTAAGTTAAATTCCTTAATTATGTTAGTTATAATAAATCAAATTATTAATAAACTATTTAGAATTGTTGCATCCTAAAATATTTGCGACTGTAGACAGAGATAATGAGCTTAACGTTTTAATTTTTTATGAAGATCCATCATAGAGACAAATAAGAGAGACGAGGGTGTATCAATAATATAATAAACACCGGGTTTTTAGATGGAAAATCTCGTAAATGGGGAAAAATTACATGATATTGTCCAGTTGAAATGATTTCACTATTGTTGATCGTTGATTACGAAAGATGCCCTTCCTCAGTAGCAATTATTATGTCCGGTCACAGAATGCGTTCATAGACCAATAACCACGCGTCACGTCACTTAAAAGGGAAAATCGGAGATTTCCACTGAAACCGGAAAACATTTTTCATTTTATTTTTGATCATTTTGAGTCCAATTTTCAATTTATTTTTGAGTCCAATTTTTAATTTATTTTTATTAAAATTTTTGTATTTCTCATTATAACTTTGTCTGTTAGCTTTGCTCTTTGTTGCTACTGATCACAGTTCTTTTATACTTTTATTCTTCTATAATTGTAATATCAAATTTATTGTAATTATATTATTTATTTAATGAAATTGGGCTATGGCCCTAATTTTCATAAAAAAAAATAGCTGCGTTTTCCTAATAAGTCCCTTATGTACTTTATTTTGGGACATTTAGGTCATTTAAGGCAAACTCACACACACAACGCATACACATGGACTCGAACCTTGGACCTCTTAGTTGGAGCCTAAGCTCTCAACCAAAAGGCCAAGGGGAGTTGTGTCCCTTATGTACTTATAATTTTAGATTGCATAAAGTATTGAATTAAAATAAATAAAATAATAAATTGATAATATTTATTAAATTATTAAAATCATATTCATTTAATTTAACATCAAGATTTGTGAAAATGTGATGGTCGCATTCGCGCCCTCTGATCACGCTCTGAACGTTACAAAACCTTGCACATTTTTTCGGCTTCTCTCTCTCTCCTCGTTTTCTCCGTTTTGTAATTCCAATTGTTTTCGTCATTCTGTGAGCGCTTATTCTGCATTGATCGACTATAAATGAGAACGAACTCGCTCGGCGATCAGTGGTGAACAGAAAGTTTCAATTTGCCGGCAAATTCGCAGCCCCATTGAAAAGGCGCGGTTCTGCTTTTATGTAGGGTTTTGTTCGTTGTAACTAGTTGATCGAGGGACTCTGCTTGCCTGTGTGTGAGTTTATGGGAGGAATTCCGCCATTGGGAGGATTGGTTCCGGGCGTATAGTATGCGCGGTGGGAAGACGGGGACTTTTGATCGCCTCGGTGTGTTTGGAAATTTGGTTCTGATTGTGGGTTTTGCTTTTGGTATCTTCCTCCTCTGTTTCGCTTTGGGGCAAACTATTAGAATTTGGCATACACCACGACTTCCTTTGGTTGCTCGTCCATCTGCAGTATCGCCATTGTAGCTTTGGCTAGTGCTCGTGGTCCTTTTGTCCTCTTCTACTTTTTTGCCATTAAAACGGCAACAGTATCGCCATTAAAATCACTGCTTTTAGTAATCTTTAGTGGCCTTATATGGGCGACCATGGAGCCTTGTCGCATCCAGGTGAGCTGCTGCTAAATGGCCTTCTGCCCAATGAAACGGGCAATGTGATTAGGCTGCTTGATGCAGAGAGATGGTCCAAGGTTGAGGAGAGAACTGCTGAACTAATAGATTGTATTCAGCCCAACCGGCCATCTGAGGAGCTCCGGAATGCCGTGGCCAACTATGTTCGGACGCTTATCAAGAAGTGCTTCTCTTGTGAGGTAAGTCTGCATTTTCTCCACCTGATAATTAACATAAATAGACAGTCTCTTCATATGATTAGGGCTGCCATATTTGATGCCTCATTGTTTTACTTAATTCAATATCTAAGTCAGATAAATTTTATGATATTGGATCAAGATTCCTTTTTGAACCCGAACAACATACCATTTCTTTTGCCAAAGCAGAGAAACATAAAGTTAAACCAAGCGAGATTTCTAAGCAAATCAACGGCTGAATAGTGATCTTTGACTATTGCCAAAAAGAGATTTTTCCTTACGAATCTTGGACTGCAGCAATCAACAGTAATGAGGGCTCCGGGACGTTTGCAAATCGACAAGGCCGTACCGCCGTAGAAAGGAAAGCGAAATCTTTTCAATTTGCATCAAATGATTTAAGAATTAGGCAATAATATCGTTTTATCTCCACAATTTACTAAATTTTAATTTTCCACCAAACAAGACCAGAGTAAAGATGGCACACGAGCATCTTTTCAGTATATTGGAATGTTGATTAACATTTATTATTAAAATATTTATATTCAAGTAGATGCATTTTTTTCAGCCCAATTAGGAGCTGTTTAGTCAGACGTATTAGAAGTATATTGTGAAATTCATGTGTTTGACTCGCTACCCCACCCACCGCCCACTGCAGCTCACCATAGCTTGCCATCCACTGGCACCCACTGTATTTCAATGCATTCAAAATGCATTTTTAAACATCATCTAAGTTTAGAGTAGCTCTGGCGACAAATAAGATTAGAGATTGCCGTCGTAGGCATGGGCAGATTCAAGCCCCCCTCAAAAAAATATGGTGTCTAATTAAGGATTTAAAATAAAGAAAAAAATTAGTCTAGACATATGGGGTAGGCAATCGTAGGGATTTCATGCCTTGCATTAAAACTGTTGTACCATTACAACACCGATTAATAAAGCATGCTATGTTGAAGCCTACCTATAGATCCAGCAGTCCAACCAACAACATGACGGTGAACTAAGCAATATCCCCGGCATCGCATACCGATATGTAAAAAAATATAAAAAAAAAAGTGTAGCAAATCCTTGTAGATGGTAATTGTGAGCTTATTTCACTTTATCTATGTTAATTTTAAAATTAAATTAGTCTAGTTATTAGTATCATATATTTTATAAACAAATAAATGTTATAGAAGTTAAAAGTAAATTAAGAAAAGCTTGAATAATTTCTTTGTTTTTAAATTTTAATATACCATAATTTGTATTTATTTGATTTACAAATTTGGACAGATTAATTATGCCTAGTATTTGTTCTTTTATTTTTTGCTTTAAAATTGCCTGTGCTGATCCAAGCTTGGATGAAAAAAAATGGAAAAATTTATCAAAATAAATTTACGCCCCCGTTTAAAAAAATTTCTAGTTCCTCCACTAGTCGTAGATGGTTTGGTCATATAAAATATTGGCCTTCTCATGACCCTCTTAGGAGAGTAGACGTATTAGATCCAACCTATATTGAAAGGTAAATATAGACCTAAAAAGACTTGGTTAGAAAGTATTAAAAAATAACATTTTTATTAGATTTAAATGAGAATTTGACTCTTAATAGGACATAATGGAGAAAAATGATTCATGTAGCTGACCCCATGTAGTGTGATAAAGGATTGTTATTGTTGTTGTATATATTTCTAATATCCAAATATACAACACAATTAATTGGTGAGAAAAACTATGATAATAAATCAATTAGTTTTTATAAAAGAATTTTGGCAACAACGCTGTCGAAACACCAATGACAAAAAGAAATACTGTAATGTATGATGATCAAAATCCTGACATGAGAATTCAAGCATTTTCTTATTATTATTATAAAGGCCCTCTCAAATTTGGAGCATATATGGATGATATTTTGATAGATGGATAATTTTGAAGGATTGTGCATGAGAAAGAAAAAAATGAATGACGGAGATATGATATTAGTGAAATTCCAAACGATTTTGTAATAGTAACTGTTGGATCCAAATGTATTCATATTTCATAGTTGACACATGATCTTAATAGTAAGCAATCTGAAGAGACGAGAATTTAAGAACTTAGGGTGAATATGGGAAAGAAAGTAAAAGATTTGGAGAATCTAGGAAAAGACTTGCGAAGTTTCAGAAAAATGCTCAAATGATCAATAATGTACCAAAAGATCCGAAATGTGTCTCTTCACCCCTTATTTATAATGAGCCAAGGGCCACAGGAAAAGATACATAAAAAAGTTTAAAAGTATATTGTTAATTATGGTTTGTCATGAATCATACGTGACATGTGTCTTGGTTTATTTAGTGCCTTTTATTAATTACTGGCTTGAGAGGTGAGAGTTTTTTACCCTTAAACACAGTGTGAACTTTGGACTTGTTTTTAAGTGTGGAGATGGACACTTACTAGTTAGCGATGTCCTGCTTTAAGTAATCGAGGAGGGTTGCTATTTGTAAGTTTAAGGAGGACGAAGAAGCAGACATCGCTTTGAATCTTTGCCAAGTAAGGTGAGGGTTGTTGAAGTGAGTCCTCCCATAGATTTAGGGTAGACAGAGTTTGTTGCACCCTCGCCCCTTTGAAGGTGGTGAAAGAGGAGCTTGGTGTAGCTTCGCCGACTACTATGATGGAAATTAGGTTATTGACTATTGAAGGGCTAGCTCTTGGGAGTTCGGGGAGAGTGGTGCTCTTATAAAGTTCTAATATGTCCAATTGATCACTAGGTTTGCTAGGCCACCTTTGGTTGGGTGCCCAATAGAGACGTTTGTTATCGAGGAGGTGACCTTCACTAAGATTATTGTGACTCCAACAATGGTCAAGCCTACCATCGCTACATGGGAAGGCAAGGAGAGGAACTACTTGGAAACCTTAAAGAGAAATTTATCTAGTGGTTAAGCATCTTTGTCTGCTGTCGCCAAACCCAGAGCATGTCTCTCGTTCCCTCAAGCAGAGGCTTTGCGTCCAGGCCGATCAGTGCATCAGCTGATTTCTGAGCTATTTCTGACAGAATCTCCAACGCGTCCATCTGCAACATTCGACATTGAGATCGGGTCGCCTCAACTTATCACATGAGGAGACGACAACGCTGCTCTCATTAAAGATGACTTTTAATCATGGTCCACATGCAGTATGTTATTAATTACAAACATTCTTTGGTTTGATGATCTTAATCACTTATTGATTTGGTTTCTATAGGATAATAGTCTTGTATTGATGTTATAGATATTCAATTTGGAAGAATTTGGATATTGTATCTTTTTGTAGGATTTTTGTGTAAATTTGACCCTACCGTTACGCTGCCCGATTTTCGTATGATTTCTGAATTGTCTGGAATTGATCATATGCGGCACCTACCGCAACAACATTGGTTGGAGAAGATGTACAGCTGATGGCGGAGGTATTTGAAAAATGATGCAATATGCTAGTAGCCACTTGTTCAGTATATCAACTGTATTGTTCTAGCTATCGATTTCACTCACTGTAGGGATTTCATCGATTGGAGCAACTACTGAGCATCCCATTCGCAAGCTGCCGATTTTATAGATTCACTGTTGCTGTAGGCATCGCTGGCGTGAACCGTGCGTCAACCTAACTGGTTTTAGACTAATTTCCGCTGTAGACTGACCATGATCCAACACATTTCAGTGGCGAAAGCTGTGGTTGGGTCAAGCTCAGAGGATCCGTACTGGACAGGATAGAGTCCTGAGTTCCTAACTACGAAAGGGTAAATTGATTGGACATTCCCTTCAGGCTGAGATGAGTGAGGCCATCATCGCCTAACCTTGTCCAATGAGTCCATCATTGTCTGCAAGGTGAGATTTTTGAAAATGTGATGCTCTTGATAGTACTCATCCTAGGGATATAGGCAATGCCCAGCAAAACTGCATTGGCCGTTACAATGGTGAACTGTGTAGACCCTGATATGGCATAAGATTTTGTCAAGGTTGCAGGTGGACTCTTGTAGTAGCAGAAATGCTGCCTCCCTGTATGCGAGTACTTGCAACAAGATTTTGAGATGACTACTTTGTATTTTGGGTTAGGGCGACTCCAAATTGTGCTTTGGGCAGTGATTGTCCTTGAGTAAGCGAGAAAAGTTTAACTAAATTTAAACATAATGATAAAAATAGGGGTGAAATCTAAGCATTGATTGCAGATGAGACTAGTACTTTGAAATTCGTGTCATGACTCTCCACTATAAATACGCCTTTGTCTTATCTTTTGGGGTGCAAATTTTATACTTGTAAAATTCTCTTGATTCTTACTTTTCGAGAGAATGCGAGTAGTATTCCTGGCTCCTCTTTCCAAGAGCGCTTTAGCCTGCTCGAATGCCGATTGCTTGTAGTCCTCATGAGTGAACCCCCGATTATGTAGACATGGTGTATTTGAGGTATTATTACACAAACACAAACTTGGGAGTTCATGTTTGTAATGAGAACAAGCACTTGAATACTTTATACTTCGATGAATTGTACATATCATGTGACCACTTCAAGCTAGGTTGCAACTCCCCTTTTGTAGGGAGTTTGCAAACATTCTGAACTTTTATGGCCTCGTCCTTGCTCAGATTCTTCCCAGCTTAGTGGTGAGTGTCATAACTTTTATCTCCTATCTACGACTCCACTAGCTCCTATGGATGATTGCCCTATATTTCCATGTTTTATCCTTAAGGTTTTCAAGAATGGTTGCGTTCAATTCTCATTGGTAATGATGTGAACAAGTGGATTGGCAAACAAGGTTAGAGATTGGAAGGCAAAGTTCTTGTTCTTCTACTCTACATTTGGATGGGCAATGCCAATTCCTTCAATCCCCTTCACAAATGATAAGGCAGTGGTGCTGAAGCAGAATGAGGAGGTGAAAACATACAAGTTCTTATTTGAAAAGTCTTTTGTGATTAGCCATCATGTAGGTGCTTGTTATTTCCACGATGCCTTCTATAATAAGCAATATGTTCATTCCTTAATTTTTTTTAATTTTTTTCTAGGTCCTCACTCCTCAGCATCCCTATATGTGTATTTTTTCTATGTGCAAAGGGTGTGCCGAGCTGTCCTACAAGGATGATCCTTCAGTTTCTAGAGTTCTTGGTTGAGGACACACCAATTGAGGGGAAGGTAGTCGAAGAAGGAGAAGAAGGATCGGTGGTGAGTCTAGAGGAGCATAGGAGGTGCTTCCTAAGAAAATAAAGTGGGAGGTGTAAGAAAATAAAGAGGGTGGTGGATTTGTCCATCGACCCTGAAGATTTGGTGTCAAAGAAGGCTATGGTGAGCGCCATGCAATGGGTTCTCCCTATGGAGAGGGGTCTACCATTTCCCCCGAAGTGAAGGCAATGCCCCTTCACTCGACAAGACCTCTTGCAGAGTCGAGTGGGTGGCGACGGTGATGTCCAACGCAAGGAGAACTCCATCCACCCTCCTAGGAGAAGCTACAACCAAGTGTGGGTGATCTTAAGATTACTGGAGGCCAGCATCAAGGGGATCCCTGAAGAATAATCATGGTTCATGGTGATGAACTCCAGGGTAATACCTCGCAAACCACCTTTGCCTTAGCTTGTAATCATTGGTGAGCTACGGTGGAGGTGGGATCATTGAAGAAGGCTCAGTTAGGGAGGTAAGTTACCTTAATAAGGAGGAGCCACTTGACTTTCCATGGGATACAAAGACAAGGAACTAACAGCGAAACTCTCCAAAAGGAAAGCGGCCTTCAAGGAAGGATTGGAGAAGAAGTTGCTTTAAAGGAAGCCGCGTAGTAGGCCATGGGGCAAGTAGAAGAACAAGTCACCATGTTGTTGATGGTGGTCAAAGCAACTAGGGAGAGTTTCACCTCCTTCGTCAAGTTTGATAAGTATGATGAGATCATCAACTTGAAATTCAACGAGGGAGTCGAGTTATGATACCCCAAGATTTAATATCGAAAGAATTGCATCATTCTGAATATTTCAAATATCAACCAAAGTTAGATAAATTGCATAAAGAGGGGAAAGTATAAATGCATTACTATTCATTAAATATTTATAAATTAATTTGGATTCATGCCGGGTAGGTCAACTATGGAAGCAATACATTTATTAAGAGGTTTGATGGAGAAATGTAGAGAAAATAAGGAGGATCTATATATGATATTTATTGATTTAGAAAAAGCATATGATAAAGTTTCAAGAGAAGTGCTATGAAGAGTTCTTGAAAAGAAAGGAGTTAATAACGCTTATATTCAAATCATTAAAGATATGTATGCAAGAGCTATTACTTGTGTTCAAACACAAGGTGGCTTGACCAAGTATTTCCTTATTTCGGTTGGGTTATATTAAGGATCAGCCTTAAGCTCATATGTGGCGATAGAGTTATAATTTTACGTCTTAGCCTTGCGCGGATATCAAGCTCACACACAGATAATACAAGATTTTTTACGTGAAAAACCCTGAAAAGGGAAAAAAACACAGGGCCTAACCCAGTTAAAAAGATTTCACTATAATTTGAATTCAGTACAGTGGGCTGACTCGTCCTTGAAGGCGATCAAATTACAAATGTCAACCTGATGGTTGAAGTCTAGTGTCACTTGGAAGTTGGGGTGTCAGTTAGTAGTCTGATAGTGGCTTGACAGAACTCTGGCTCTAGTTGATGGTCTGACGGAGTTTAGCGCCTCAAGTAGTGGTCTGCGGAGTTTAGGCCCTTAGGTGTTGGTTCGGTGAAGGCGAGGGCCTCAAGTGGTGGTCCGGCGAAGGCGAGGGCCTCAAGTGGTGGTCCGGCGAAGGCGAGGGCATCAGGTGGTGGTCCTGCGAAGGCGAGGGCCTTAAGTGGTGGTCCGGCGGAGCAACGATGTCAGGCAGTGGTCCGGCGAAACTCAGGCGGTGATCGAGGAGGAGCTTCTTCCTTCTCTTCCTTCTCTTCTCTTCTTCTCTTCTTCTCTTCTTCTCTTATTGCTTGGATCTCTTTTCAAGAGAAATAAGGGGTCTATTTATAGATTTCTGAAGTAGCATGACTCGTAAATAGGTGAGAGATCAAGGATAAATGGGGAGTGGTTGGATGGACGGCCGATGTTGAATCCCTTGATCATGAACCATTTGATGGACATTTGGATGTCTTAATGATGTCGAATTTGGTGATCTTGGGCTCGTTGGATTCGTCTCGTTGAGCAGCACGATTCAACTATAAGCACGTTATGTTTAAAAACCGTTTGGTAATCCAAATTGTGGTTCGAACCTTCCAACAATGCTTCTAATCCTGTATTTGGGTCTGTTTGGGCTCGGATTGGGTTGAATTTAGTGTCGTTGGGTTCATATTCTCGAGACGCTCAGTTCGACTATAAGTTTGCTGAAATCAAAGTTCGGATGGTCCCACTTTTAATTTTGGAAGTTCCTAACTTGATTTTGCATCGAGATTCGTGCCTAATCAAGATAATTTTTTGATGACATATTAAATCTTAAATTAGTTCACAAGTGACTTTAAGTAAATCATTAAGAGTCATCACTTGTGAATTCTTTTGATGCTTCTAGGCACTTGCAAATTATGCGACAAACATTCGTTAAACTTCGCAAATGAATTGATAACTCTAATGGGCAAGCGAGTGAATCATTGAAGTGCTAATTCTTTGAAGGTGGTGAAGACAATTGACATTTTGAAGCATCATTGAAGTCATGGATTCGAAGTAGGCAATGTGATTTGCAAGGTATAACCTTCCCTTGTAAGACCTTAGGTTGGGCATTTTGAACTTTGGAGGCGGTCTCGCCTCTATAATCTTCCTAGAGAAAACATTAGTCAATTCAGGCTTCACTCTCCTCACTCGTCGGTGATGTTGATTAGACTATTCATTGCAAGTGCTAGTGCGAGTGGGGTCCACATTGGGTGTTGAGGTGAGTACTCGGGTCTCTAGTTTCCTATGGCAAGTAGCCAAGATAGATGACCACTCAGGTGTACTCTCATTGAGTATGCATCAATAATCCTCCCAAGGAATCCTCTATCATCTTCGTGATCCTTTCCTCCATTTCCATAAGATTGCAACGGATAGTGTAGTTGGGAACATTCATGTTCAAAAATGGTTCTGAGTTCTACTATTCTTCTAGGTGTGCATATCTTCTAGTTGTTTCCATTAGACCATGCTCAACACACCTTTTAGGATGTTGGATTCAAATATATCTATAGATGACCCTTGGCCTTACAGGCAAGCAATCTCAAGAGACGAGAACCTGAGAACTTATTGTGAGTGTGGAAAGAAAGGAAAAGATTCGGAGAATCTAGGAAAAGACTAAAAAAACATTAGATAAATACTCAAAGAGATCAATAATGCTTCAAAAGATTTGAAATGTACTTCTTCACCCTTTAGTTATAGGGATCTAAGATTTGTCAGGAAAGCTACATCAAAAAGATACAAATGCATCATTAATTATAGCCCATTGTCCTCTGGGACTCTTTGTCTTTGACTCAATCTTCAGTTTCAGGGCAAGTACTTTGAGAAAATCTTTGAGGGCGAGTAAGGCGAGTCTCTTGAGCGGGTTTATAAGTTGATAAGGCAAGTTTTGCGGGCTTGTTGACGAATCCATAGGAGTGGTTTTTGGGTTGTTAGATGCAAATGGAAAGTTCCTTCGGGTTATGATAACTGCAAGCTG
Organism: Dendrobium huoshanense; assembly: GCA_016618105.1. Classification (NCBI taxonomy): domain Eukaryota; kingdom Viridiplantae; phylum Streptophyta; class Magnoliopsida; order Asparagales; family Orchidaceae; genus Dendrobium; species Dendrobium huoshanense. The sequence goes on from CM028357.1 coordinate 58,284,938, forward strand.
CGAGTTGATCGAGTCCAATGGATCAGAAGTTGACTTCCTTAGATGCTCCTACCCTATTGTTGTGTTGAAACACTGATGGTGGCTTGTCGATTTGGGAGGGGACTAGTAGCCTTGGGGGGCTTTCATCCGTTGAAGAGAAGTTTTTTGGATTCTGAATGGTTCTATATGAGTTCCTTGTAGATCCTATGAGGGGACCACTGTTTGACTTGTTTGACCTCAGTGAGTCACATTCCTTGATTGGAGAGTACTTGTGGAGAGTGAGGTGATCAGTCAAACTCTTGTCACTAGAACTTGTTAGGTCCGAGACCTTCTATTCAAACATATTAGGTATTCATAAATACTCTATATGGACATGTGCGACTATATAGTAATATAAATATATTTTTATCCTTCATTTAGTTCATTCTTTTATAGCAGGACACTTTAGCATCTTTTTCATGATGTTTTCTATTTTTCCTGTTTGGTTTAACAACTAGCAATGATTTTTTTTCAGGTTTTCATATTTGGTTCAGTACCCCTCAAGACCTACTTACCGGATGGAGACATTGACTTGACTATTTTTAGTAACAGTGAATACACGAAAAATACTTGGGCCTATGCGGTTCTCAAAGTGCTAGAGAATGAAAAAGAGCTTGAAGATGCTGAATTTCGTGTGAAGGAAGTGAAGTACATTCATGCAGAAGTATGTCTTTGATATGAACTTGGACATCATTACCTGAATAACTCTATCTAAAATTGTTCTTTATATCTTCCCTTTTACAAAAAACTTGAAGTTCTCTTGAACTGTTTTTAGATCTTGTAAAACTTGTAGCCGGCCACACGCAGCGGGATAAAGGCTTGATGTTGTTGTTGTTGTAAAACTTGGCAAAAATCATACAAGCGATAGTTAGTGATGTATATTTTAAATTCGGAAGTTTTATTTTTCTTCTGCTCCTGGGATTTAGAAGTACTAATTTTTGCTATCGCTGGTTGCTAAATCTGCTGTCTTGTTGATAATACTTGGTTCTACGAGGCATTTTTTTTAAGCTACATAAGTTTGTTCTATGATTTATGAACAAGACATTCTAAATGTTTTTTCCCTGATATATTACATCATTTTTAACCATTTTATATGATTAATTGTTAACCCAGTTTTTTGGTTGATGATACCCTCATGCCAGAATGTTTTAGCAAAAGCTGAAACAGTAACTATTCTGTTATATGGGTCAACTTTTGCGATTTGATAAACGTTTCTTTGATATTTATAATATTTTTTTTTAGCATCTTAAAATGTAGGTCCAAATACAGAAGCATGCAAATTTTAATTACCTACAATCTTTTCCATGTAATTAACTTCTTGAACAAGTGATTATTATTTCACATTGGTGCTAATTGCAATTTCTTGATTAATTCGACTGAATTTATTTCTGAGTAATTTGACTTATTAATTTGTAATTTCTTTCATCATTTGGTTTCCTAAAATGTGGCGAAGTATATGGAAATTCATTATCTTTCATGACTTTCTTTTATTTTTATCATTTTGGGTTGAGGCTTTCTGAAGTAAACGAGAAGTCATTGATACGTATGGCCTTATTTGAAGTTTCCTCAAGAAGCAATATAATTCTTATTGTCTAATATTACCCAAGAAATATTAAGGCTATTTACTATGTTTAACTATTGTGTTTACCAGATAATGGTACAACAGAATTCCATCTTTCTTTACTGCAGCAATTTCAGATAGTTAAATAGAAATATCATTTGTTTTCTGTATGTCTTCTTTTGATTATTCTATTAGATGATGGTTTAATAACTTAGAATGTTGGGTGGCAGTATTTACTTTTGTTTCTTTCTTCCATTCTCTCCAGATTTGTATTTGTAGCTTGTCTTTTTAGTTTTCTAGTCTCTTTAGTTATAGTTCCATTAGATCTATTCCTTCCGTTTTATCCAACGTGCCACATCTATGATGCAGCTATTAATTGGGCCTTTTTCTTGCCTTTGATATTTGACCATAAAACTTACACAGTTCCATTACGATATAAAGGAATTTATGCTGCAAATAGTGCATTATATCATACTGATTTTGGGTCACATCTATTTGTTTTGTTTTTTGCAGGTAAAAGTAATAAAGTGTCTTGTTGAAAATATAATTGTAGATATATCTTTCGGTCAGGTTGGTGGGTTGTGCACTCTATGTTTTCTTGAAGAGGTGGGTCAAATGGTTTTTCTTAAATCTTTTCATTAACTTTTTGAAAGATTTGATCCTTAACTTTTTGGCATTATTTGGATTAAATTAAAGTGAAAAAATGCATAAAATCCTAGGAATTTTGGATGTGATTATTTATCTATAGCCATTGTTTTGAAATTTTCAACTTTTTTTTTTCATTTTTATCTCAGATACCAAGTAGCCAAATATAGCTTTACAATTCTTTTTATGAAGCTTTGATTACCATTGCACTAATAAACTCTTTGTTATTATAGGTTGATCATTTGATAAACCAGAACCATCTTTTGAAGAGGAGCATAATATTGATCAAAGCCTGGAGTTACTATGAGAGCCGGATACTTGGTGCTCCTCATGGGCTTATATCGACATATGCTTTAGAGATCCTTGTTCTTTACATATTTCATATTTTCAATAATACCTTTGCTGGACCATTTGAGGTAATGTTTTTTCTTTATATTATCTTTTGTTACTTGAAACATATTGCACATTGACCTGGATTGCGCTGTATATTATTAGGTATTGTATCGGTTCCTGCAATTTTTCAGTAATTTTGACTGGAATAACTTCTGTGTCAGCCTTTGGGGCCCAGTTCCAGTTAGTTCAATTCCAGATATTTCAGGTTAGCCTATTCCTATCTTGAATTGATATCTCTGTCAACTTATATTCTCATTTTCGTTCCTTTTCAAAAATAAGCAGCGGAGCTTCCTCGGAATGATGGTGGTAAGTTGTTATTTGATGAAGCCTTTCTTGAGGCTTGTAGTACAATTTATGCTGTTTCTCCTGGTGGTCAAGAAAATCAAGGTCGAAGATTTGCATCCAAGCATTTCAATGTTATTGATCCTTTACGTACAAGCAATAATCTTGGGCGAAGTGTCAGTAAAGGTACCATGCTGTTAAAAATTGCATTTATATTTTAAAGATATATTGCATCAAAAGTTTTTTAATATAAATGAAAGTTTAATGGTAATATTTCTATTAATTATTATTATTGTAAGCAATGAATAATGCTAATAATTTGTCTTTCCTTTCAAGGTAGACATTTATGGTAAAAAAATAATTGTTAACTATGTGGTGATTTTAAGTCTTTGTATGGTTATATGGTTCTACAAATTACCCTGCACACTTTGGCATGTGCTTTGCACGTGTATCTGCTTATCACTCATAGCGCACCCCATTGTTGTTTTCCAACTGTACGCTAGTAGTAGACTCACATGCATAGTCATGCACCATAGATGACCTACTGCCTTTGCACGTGCCCAATCACTAGCCATGCATCTCTCACACCCAAAATGCATGACTAGCAGGCACACACGACTCCTTTACACCTACTATCACACATGTTGTAACATCTCACTCGTAAAAGAATGTATTAAATAGATTATTATAATAAACATTTTTTAGTGATTAAATATGCATGATTCGACCTGGAGATTAAATTAACAAGACAGGAACAGACGGTTGGACGGTCAATACAGTTATTTCTATAATATAAAAATGATATGCCAACGGAGGCCAACAAGCTGGGTCAGACCAAGACAGCCTAGTCGACAGCCCCAGCCCTGCCCGAACCAGCCTTTTGGCTAGGTGGAACCAGGGCCAATAGAAGGGAAAATTTCAGCCCCCCCTTGTTGGGCCCAGGGGAGTTATTATTCATTATGCAAGGAGGGATCAATGGGAAGTTGTTTAGGAAAGTTTTAATTGTGTATTAGGGCTATTTAAGGGGGAGTTTTGTTTAGGGTTTTCATCTTATGTGTCACAACCTAACACGATCAAAACAGGTCCTATCGTGTTGAACTGTGATAGCAAACCCTATATTTAATTTTGGAATATTTCAGATTCTCGTCCAATTTTCATTTTAAATAAACTACACACTATAGAGTTACTAAACATCCACATATTAAAAATAAACTCATCCACTAGATTTCTTTCATTTCATCAAAATGTATATACACTACAGTACATAGCTACATATAGAAGTTACAAAACTGTATGATAAACTAGCTATGGCTATACAAAATCAACAAAAGAAATACCTATCAACTATGATCAATCCTGAACTGCTAATTAATTGGCTCGTTCCCTTTTCTAGACCCTAAAAATCAGAAACAAAACCACAGTGAGCTACAACAACTCAACATGACAGGATCTCACAGAACTTGGCTTATGACCACTAGAATGTATCTTATAGGCACTAGAATATTTCCTGACGCTGACAGAATCTCAAAAGATTCCGGCTCTTTATCTCTCAAACTAGATATAATTTAATCACATATGCATATTTCTCATCATATTATAGTATTTAAAGTGTAATTGAGCATTTATCAAGATTGCATAATTTTCTATAATAGTAGACAATAAAAAATCCTATTATGTAAATGCATATTTTCAATAAATAACTAAATTACTAAGGATCGTGTAGAACTTTATTTTCAGAATTTAATTGTACAACATTATTTTTTTAAAGTCGGATTATTTTTTATTCGGTAAAAACTATATCAATTTCACAACCTCCTGAATAAATTTTCAAAAAATATTTCAAGTGTTCAAAATTTCAATCTCTATAATATATAAAAAGTTAAGTAGTGAGTGTTTTACCAATGCAAAGTTATCCCCATTTTTTCGGTAATGAAAAAAGAAATTGTATCAAAAACTAGATAAAAATTTTGTATTTTTAAAAATTGTGACAAGTGTAGTTTGACCTACCTCGATTTAGACAAATTTCTGAACTGGGTCGATGACTAAAAACGACCTGAAGCAGCTTAAAAATCTCTTCTTCCTCTCCAAATCCTCTCCTTTTAACTTTTTCCAATCGGGTCAGAACAGATCGATTCAGATGTTGAACCTATAGGTGTCACATTATGTGTTTTGAGTTTATTTTTGTCTTTTGGGGTGAGTTTTCTAGCGGCATGTATGGTATGTGGGAGAACCGATCTACCACTCGAATAATAAATCAATTGTATTTTTTGTTATTATTGAATGAGTAATAAAAAATCAACCCCCATATTTGTGTTCCTGCACTTTCTTGTCATCTTTTTTGTTAATTTTTCTTCCATAAAGCCTCAAATTGGTATCAAAGCAAGGTTTTGGAAAGATGGCAGCAAAGAATGTGGATGCATTGGAAGGCAAAGTGGATCAAATCAAATATTGGATGGAGAAGTTCTCAATCATAGAAGGTTTTCAATCATTGAGAATTGGATGGAGAGCTGATTTGGAGGGTTAGAAGAGATGATGAGGAAGCTCATGGAGATGTAGTCCAATACTCTATTGGCGGTTCTGATTGCTAACCCTAACCAAAATTTGACCTGGATTCTGATTAGGGGAGCGTACCTTGTGAGGCCTAGGGGAGTTAATATTCACCATGTAAGGAAGAGAAATCAGGGGATAAATAATTAGGAAAGTTTATTTAGGGAAAATGGTTGATCGAATTTATGTTGGGGTGGAAATTGGGAAAGGTTTATTTAAGGAAAGCGGGCTGATTTGAATTCAAATTTGGGAGGGAATTAGGAAGGTTTTTTTACAGAAAGAGATCCAAATTGAATTCAAATTGGGGAGGGAATCAATTAAGGAAAGGAGCTAATTTAGAAGGAAATTAGTGGAGCTTATTTAGGGCTAACTATGTTGTATTTTGACGATTATTTGATTTATGTTTGTAGTTTTCTTAGGAGTTGTTCCTAGCGGCGTCTAAGGTATGTGAGAGAGTTGATCTTCCTCTCAAATGGTATATCAATTGTATCTTTCATTATTGTTGAAGTATTAATCTAAATCAACCCCCATTTTCAAATTCTTATAATTTTTTACTTGTTACCTTGCTGTTTTTACTTCCAAAACACATCAAATTGGTATTCGAGCGAGACTTTTTGGAGACAATGGCAACAAAGAAGGTGGATGCGTTGGAAGGTGAAATAGAGCAATTTAAATCAGAGTGGAGGAGAAATTATCAACCCTTGAAGGAATATTTTCAGCCATTGAGAATCGGATGGACCGCCGATTAGGGGGTTGGAGGAGATGATGAAGAAGCTTATTGAAATGCAATCCAAAACTCTACCGACAGTTCTGATTGCTAACCCTAACTACGATTTGATCAGGATTCTCTCAGCCAAATCTAAGGGAAAAGGGATCTGTCCAAAAGAGTTCTAAGAGGAGAGTTTATTCCATCACGAGTGACCGCCTAGGGCTCTGATGAGGGGCAGTATAGGGTTTGCATATGGGGGACAACAATGAGGGAATTTTTTGGTGGAGGTGGTGGGGTGACCGACCACTATGGGAGGCATGTCGGGCAAGGAGAGTTGGCAACCAAAGATAAAGGGGTTGAATTAAGCCACGAGGATCAGTCAAGCAAGGAGGGTGGAAGAAAGGTGGGATTTCCACCCTTGAATGGAGGAGGAAGAAGCTATTTGGGCTGTTGCGAGGAAGTTGAAGATGCTGGTATTCAAAGGGGAGGATGCCCATGAGTGGGTATACCGGGTGGAGAGGTTCTTTGCAGTGAATGGGTTGAGAAAGGAGGAGAAGCTTATGACTGTAGGGCTATGTTTGGAGGGGAAAGCCCTTACTTGATTCCAGTGGATGGAGGCTATATACCCAATCCGCTCTTCGAAGGAGTTTAAGAATTGCTTCTTAGAATATTTTTGAGCCATTCTGGAAAGAAACCTACACAAGAAATTCCTTGCCTAGACATAGGAGGGGGCTGTCAAGAAGTACATAATTTTAACTCTGTATTGCACCGCTATATTTTTTTTTTTTGGTGCAATCTTTTAGTTCTTCAATTGTATCTCTAAGGTTCTTCCTGGCAGATCTACCCTGTACCAAATTATGCACTCTCTAGTAACAAAATATGTTGTTGTAATCATGTTCTGTGTTTTGATTTGTAGGTGATATGGGATCTGAGTGTTACACTTCTTGTGCCTATCATGCAGTGCATAACCTAAATCTTGCGCCATCCTAGGACCAGGGATGGCCATAGTTAGGTTTTGTTCCAAATCAAATCTGGTTTGGAGCCAAGCCACATTCAACCAACATACATTAGAAAAACCTAGCCAAATTGATCATAAATTGAGCTGGCGTCATTTGGAGTTAAATATTAAGAAATAACAGTTTGGGTAATTGTAGATGCTTTATTTGGCTATGACGTTTTGTGTTATTTGGTGCGAAATGAAATCATTGCCGGCCTTGAAGAGGTGGGCAAGTTGCTCTGCAAGTATATCAACCATGTTTTGAAATCATGAAAGTGGTAGGCTGGTAGCTCAATATAACACCTTTTGTTGCAATTTTCTCACTTAAATTAAAATGATGGTTTTTTAGACTTTTGAAAAGCAAAGCATTTGAAAATCATTACTAAACAAGGTCTTGGTAAGCACTTTTTTGAGTGTTCAATGCTTGAGATGTTGGCAGCTCTAAACTAAAGAAGCTCATGCTTTTTGTTTTTGTTTTTGTTTTTTGTTTTTCTGTTCTTCTTGGCTTTTAAAGAAGAGGGAAATTCTGTAATCCAGGAATAATTCTTCTCTGTATCTTGAAAAATTCTCATTATAACCTGTGTTAGATTAATCCATATTATACAGTTTCTCATACTTAATTGATGTAGAGCATTATAGTAATCTCATTGTTCTGCAGGACCAGCTTATCTCTTATGGCAATCCCCACTCCAGCTTCTGCTCTGCTCTGCTGTTATAACAACCTTTGCCATCACCACTACCATTTACCCTTTTTAGTTATTATAGTAGTAATGGAATATGATGAACTTTATTAGCTTTTTAGTAGGATGTATAGCAGCATATATAAGGTGCGGATTCGGCTCTCAAGAACATAGAAAATATAGAATTCTGGTTTAAAAACTATTATACAGGTTTCGTTGTATTGCTTGCTCGTTTCTCCTTGCAGGTGATCCGGTGACTATCACGTTAGGTTTGGTATTAGAGCCAGGTTGCTCGCGAGACATGACAGAGGGCAGCATACGTGCGGGAAATGATGAAGACCAAAGCATCGAGGCCTTGTGGGCTGCTCATTCGAGCTTGGTGCGTCAGTTCTCCGATTGGGTATTGGACTTTCGCCAGTTCTCTGAAGAGGTGCGTTGGAACTTTCAGCTCCTCAAAATTGGTTCCAATTTACAATAGTCACTGTGGGCTCCGAAAATTCGGCCCGGCCTCCACTCGCTTTTCTTATTCGGCGAGGGAGTTTTAACGAACTAAGTTCCGAGGTAAATTTTGGAAGGCAGATGGGTTTGTAGATAAGACACTACCCAGAGATTTCGCCCTCATTTTGTGAGGATTTTATGATCTGAGTTCTGGTTTCCTATAGGCGCAAGCCCCTATAGTTAATTACCCCTCTCAATCATGAGAGAGAACTTTCGATTAAGGCTAGTCGTTAATCAGATATGTATAGAATACGTGTTATCTGACATATAGTAGCAGCAATAGGTTTGGAATGTTGGAAAATGGTTGGAAATTGAAGAGTTGGGTTTGGAAGATTTGAAGATTTGGATTGGGATATTTAGAAAAAATTTATATTTAAAAATAGAAATTTCATCATCTAGCACTTAAAGCGGATGGTGGGGGAATGGATGATGGACCCGATCAAGATCCCATGGTTCCGTCGTCCCGGGACATCGTGGTCCCTGGTCTATTTAGTCAGAGGAGGTAGTCGACCCAACCTGACAGAAGGATCCTTGTCGGCAGCCATGGGTTGCTTCGTCCAAGGGAACCTTATAGACCGGGGTTGAATGTTTGTCTAAGGGGACAAATTTGAATCCACCTTAGCTAACAGAGGGCTTTGTGCCCTATCGATCATATCCTATTGATTCATATCTCAAGGATTTAACGTCATTAAGGAGCGTATTGGCTTTGGCCATAACCGCTATCTGTGGTGCCATTTGGCGGCAAAACCACTCGATTCAGAGGGCCCCGGGTCATAACCGTTTACCTGCAGTGCCATTTGGCGGCGAAACTGCCGGTTAGAGCACACGTACCACGTCCTTACTGGCAAGAGATTGTTTGAGAATGGATCCTAGTGATAATTTCGACTAGGCATTTCGCTCTTTGTGAGCTGAAGTTGATTTTAATTTGTCCACCTCAACAAACTGTTGCGGAGGGTGGATGGAATTTGCTTTAAGTGTGGATAGTTGGATTTCATATTTTAAATATTTTTGGAATTTTGAATTTTTTGGGGAGTTTTGGATTTTCGTAGGTATTTGGGTGGAGCTTTGGAATATGGATATTTGGGAGACGATTGAAAGTATTTAAAAACCCCTCCGGTTGAGATCTGCATTCAACACGGCCATCATCGGGGTGTTTTGGGTCATTTTTATTTGTAGCTTGAACCTTGTCAACTCTGTCGGGTTGTCGACAGAGGTTCGGGTTTTATAGGCTTTGAGCTTTTATTAGTGAATTCATTTGATTTTAGGTTTTGAAGGCCTAATATGAATGTATTAAAACAAATATTATGGTCGTCACGGCCATATATTTGCTTAATGGTTCGAACCCTATCGACTCCTATTGATCCATATAGAAGGATCGGGTTCGAATTTGAATTCACTTGTTGACCCGCGCAGCATCCCTAGACATCACGTGTGTACCAATAACACGCTCGTCGGGGCCCATGCGGGTACTTGGGGGCATTTTATAATTGAACTCTGTCTACTCCTTTATACCTGCTTAGGAGGATCAGGTTTAAATTTAATAACCCGCGCAGCATCCCTAGACGTCACGTGTGCACCAATAACACGCTCGCCGGGGCCCATGCGGGTTTCACAATTGCTTTTATCATTTTTAGTGTACCTATGTGTATACAATTTATAGTGCACGTGCAGGGGTACTTTGAAATAATTGTAGACGCCTTCTGTCTGCTTGTAGGAATGTTGCAGATCCGGTGGCGTGGCATAGCAGCTTCTGGATAGAATTGTTCGCTGCTTCGTACAGGTAGACTGTCGTGCACTATTTGTTGATTTTTATAGGCGGATCATAATGCACTAACTGATCTTCTGCCTTTGTTCATAGATGCTTGTAGGAACTTGTATTCTTTATGCATTCTGCTGTGATTTTGGCCTTTACAATACATCTATTACTGCTGGAGGTAGATGTATTCACCTTTAGACTGAAGTTGACTACAGGATACTGCATTTACTGTAGTATTTATGCATCTGTCCATGGGTGGATGTTGTACATATATTTGTATTCGTAAAGGATTTGTATGTATTGCAGATCTTTCATATTTATATGTAAATGCTCATTATACATTTATTATTCAAGAACAAGTTACCACCTTTGAACGGATAACATGTATTTGTTGTCTTTTGCATGTCATGGATATTCTACTTGCTTGCTGGCATTAGATTAAAAATCTAAAACATCGTCATTTAAGATTTTATATTTTTGAACTTGTTGTGCAATCATAGGCCTAAGGGTCCCAAGTCCTTGTATTCATGGCTTTGCAATCAAACTATCATTCTCATGATCTTCTTATCACTTACAAATAGGTTAATTGCAAGTTTGTCTTCAAATATGATTCGCAAAGATAACTTGCAATATATATGATGGATTTGATATTCATCCATCTCTTCATCCCAATTAAGATGATCAATACAAGTGGCTTATTATTGTTCAAATAAATTACCATCCATTGGAACTTTATAGAGATCATTCAAATTAAGCATCTTATTGATCACTCATTTATGTTCATGATCAAGTTATATTCATGCTCAACTTGGTTCCTTTGTGCCCAAGTCAAATTCAAATATGAGCTCATTTTAATTTCATTTGCAAGTCCAGTGCGTATGCACTATGTCACATTTATGTCAAAATTCTACTTGATTTTGAATCAAATTAGATTCAAAGTGCAAGTTCAAGTAAAGTCCCATATAATTGTCCAACTCTTTATGATCATTCAAAATCAGTTTTTTCTTTGGTCAAATTATTTAAAGTCTTTGTTTGATCATTTAATTCATTTGGTGTTCAAATTCAAGTTTAAATTAATCATTTGAATTTTATGTCCTTTTATATTTTGTCCAAGCACAAGTCCAAGTGCAAATTCCAGTCTGAGTTCAAGTTCAATTCAGGCTTTATATGAGCCTCTTCCCTTCATTCGAGTCATCTGTAGTCCTTGCAAGTGCAATTTGATGTCCAAATTGTTCAAATAATGATTGAGTTTGAGTTCACTTAAGTCCAAATATAGCATTATGTTCACTCAAAATTTCGGCAGCCTTCCGGCGTCTCCCCCGTTTAGGGTAAAACTACGAAAAACTGAGCCTTTCCCACCACGCTAAGAAAAGCGTGTATGGTAGGTGCTCCCTTTCGAGGACACCGCGGCCGTGTATTTTTCGATCCCCCACCACACTAAGAAAAGCGTGTATGGGTATTTAAAAAAAAAGTATCTTTTTTTTTGAAAATATTTTGCAAGAAAAACAGTTATTTCCCCGCAAGCGGGTACTTATGAGTATCCCTCCTTCGTCGTACGCGTCGCACCGGGTTCCCATCCCACAACGCTAAGAAAAGCGTGTATAGGCGGTTTTCCGGTGCGCTACGAACTCCGAAGAAGAGATTTGGAACAGAGGATCGCTCGCCTACCTTGTCGTAGGTGTCGCGCCGGTTGCCCCTCCCACCACGCTAAAAAAAGCGTGTATAGGCAGACCACCGACTCAACACGCATGCCGAGGTAAGAGAGCAAACAAGGGTTCGAAAATCGAGACAAAAAAAATTTCTTTTCTTTCTCCTTTCTTTTTTTTTTTTTTTCTCCCTTTTTTTTGGAGAAATCTTCTTTTCTTTCTTTTTTTTTTCTTTTACATGAAACAAATAAGTATGTAAAAAAAAAACTAAAATAACAACATCAATTAAGACACTTTGCTAACAGTATATATATAACAATATATATGTACATATAACTATACTAGTTAATATAATACTAGTAACATTAAACCAGCAATAATAATAAGAAGATAATTTTGGATAATAATAAATGCTAATTAAATACCATGTATAACAGTAAATATATTTTGGACTAAATAATAGTTAAATGCTATATGTAAATAACAACAAACTATAAATGTACATGTATATATAACTAATAACTAATTCAGCACATGCATATATCTTAAAAAAAAAAAACTAATTATTTTACATAAATGCATGCTTAATGATAATCATATAAATAGCTAGCAATATCAATATGGGTGATAATATCTCGGCAGAACTAATACTAGCTATAATGAAGGCACAAAACAAAAGAAGAAAAGAGATTTTGCAATCTCTGTTTTTGTTTTTCTTAAAGAGTAAAAAAAAAAAAGAACAAAATTATTCACAGCTAAAGCTAAAGATATCCATCGACGAATTTTCTAATAAAAATATTCACATTACTACCCACAATATCAATAATTATCATGGAAAAGAACAACTTAATCCCTTCTTTTTTTTTTTTTTTTTGAAATGACTGGTTTGGCAGATTATAGGTGGATTTTAGGCTTTGGAAAAGTGGGTAGGAGGAGTTAAAGCTATGAAGTGTGGGACCCCCCCTTTTTGTTTTGTAGTGGAGAAGATGAAAAATTGAATAAAATATTAATTTAAGTGGAGGGAAGAAATGTCAGGAATTTAATGTTTTTTTAAAAAAAAAAAAAAAAAAAGTGTGGACAATCTAAAGACTTGACCGTGGGCTTAAAGTGTGGATATTTAGAGTTAAATATCAGTGAAGTGGGCTAGATAGTATTATTTTAATACAACCTAAGATAGGTGGCAGCCTTCACGTGGGAAAAGAGGTTGGATGTGGTTCAGTAAACAGGAAACTGGGAGCTTTTTTACTTGAACCTACGGCTGTTTTTTTTTTAAGACTTTTAATGAAATATATGGAGGCTAATAAGAATATCGGAATATAATTGGGAGACTTAAATAGAGGAACCCAGCTTGTGTCGCGAGAATCAGAGAAGTAAAGTTTTGTGATGGTTTGAGGCGTTGCCAACTTCAGAAAGAAGAGAGTTGGACGAAAACCATCGGACGCCGAACATAGTGAGGAAGGAACGAGCAGCTATTGGGTGTTGTTCTCGAACGGGAAGGGAGAGGTTCGGCTGCACAGCTATAGGGACGACTTGGCTTAGACGTTGAAGGATTGTTTGTGAGGTAAAAAAAAAGAAAATTTGAGTGTGAAGTAATATCCTGGCAGGAAGAAAGAAGTTGGCTACTGTTATTTGGTTAGGAAAAGAAGATCTCCTGTAGAAATAAGCAGAGCAAACCTTTCCTTACCTGAGTTGTTGAATAGATAACTGCCTTAAGGTGAAGGGCGGTCGTTTGAGCGAGAATATTCTGAGCAGTAGGGTCGGAAGGAGTTGAGAACGAGCGTGGCAAAAGGATTGGCTCGACGGAGCTTGAAACAGTGGAAATCTTCCGTGGATAGTGGGTTTCTCCTGGAAGATCAGAACACACAAATGACTTTGTCCATTTCATTTTAACGAGACTATCAAAGAGGCAATCGAGGCACAGGATCTGCAGGACTTAGACGTGAATTAAGCAGCGTAAATCCGGGAATCAGAGCAGAGATCCGAAGAGATACGAGGTGAGATTAATGAGATTTTGACATTTCATTTGACTTTACATTGTTTTGGTCAGATTCATCTGTGTTGTTAATGATGATTTTCTATTATTAGTAATAGTCTTCATCAAGAATATCCATGATGCATCAGCCGATGAAATAAATCTCGACTTGTGTAATTTCTTGAAATACGTGTATTTCTCTTGGAGTCCGTGTGCGTTACCTCGAAACATGTGTAGATTGTCTCGTTTAGCGTATCAAATTTGTCAAACATGAAAATTAGACAAATGGGTAGTTTATTTAGGGTATTGACGATGTTCCGATCGCAATGGGGTAGTCCGTTTTGCGATTGGACGTCGTTTGGGCGACGACGAGGCCTAATTTCCATCGAAATGCGAGCCTTTGCATTGTATTCGAATCGCTTCAAAATTTGCGACACCACCTTAAACGATCCAATTTGATCAAATAAAATATATATTCCTAACGTCGATGATGTTCCGGACGTAATGATGCTATCCGTTTATTGATCGGACGTCGTGACGCCTCCGACGAGACTAATTTTTCTCATAGTGCATGCCTTCGCATCAAATTTGGATCACCTTTGAAATTTACGACACCACCTCAAACGATCTATTTTGATCAAATAAAATATAGATTCTTAATGGAGACGATGTTCCGGATGCAATGGCGTTGTCCGTTTGTCGATCGGATGTTGTCCGAGCGTCTTCGAGGCCTCATTTCCATCGTAACGCTGGCCTTTATATCATATTTGCATCGATTAAAAATTTACCACCATCTCAGATGATCCAAATTTATCAAATAAAATATATTTTCTGAATGTAGACGACGTTCCGGACGCAATGGAGCTGTCTGTTTATCGATCGGACGTCATCCGTGAGTCTTCGTGGCCTGATTTCCTTGAAATACGTGTTGTCTCGAAATTCATGTCACTCATTAGGATGATCCAACTTGAACAAGTAAAATACAGTTTTTGAGTATTTGTAATGTTCTGAACACAATGACAAAGTTCGTTTGTTGATCTGACATCCTTTGATCAGACTCGCGCTTTAATTTTTGGTGTCGGTCGTCCCTTTTGACCGATCTTGTCCGATTCAATTGCGAGGGGCATTGACCCAGCAGAGTTCGATGTCCTGATCGTAACGATGTCGTTCGTTTAGCATTCGGAGGTCATTTGACCCTTTAAGTGACATGTGTCGCTAAGACGCGTAATATTTTATTCACCAATTGGGGTCCTTTATCGTGTGGTTTGAGGTATAGGGGTCAACAGTCACCCCGGGCGTTACACACCACGACCCCTCCGGCAATAAGGCAGGAGCAGTTCATCAACAGGGGCAGACGACAAATCCCAGCCCGAGGTGTTCTACAATCCGATTCAGAAGACGAAGAAGGAATTCCGAACTTTGGAATTGATACTGATTCTGATGTTGAAGAAAATCTAGGGGATATATGCCGACAACGGAGATTTGCTCAGAATGAACCACACCAACATGATTTCAGAGTAAAAATGGACATTCCATTTTTTATGGCAAACTACACATCAAAGATTACTTGGATTGGGAGCGGGCGGTAGAAACATTTTTTGAGTATTTGGAGATTGCACTAGAAAAACAAGTCAAGTATGTAGCCTGTAGATTGAAAGGAGGTGTCAGAGCTTGGTGGCAACAAGTTCTTCAGACTAGGCAGTGGGAAGGAAGGGGAAAGGTTCGGAGCTGGATAGCATGAATCAATTACTTTGTGCTCATTTTCTACTGACAGATTACAAGCAGCTGCTCTACTTGCAATACCAACACTGTGCTTGAGGAACGAGAATCGTGAACTAGTATACAGAAGAGTTTTATCGACTGAGCGCTAGAAACAACCTCAACGAGAATGAGAATCAGTTGGTAGCCCGATACATCGGCGGAATCAAAGAACCAATCCAAGACAAGTTGGAGTTAAGTTCAATTTGGTCACTGTCTCAAGCCGTTAACTATGCTCTGCCAACACGGCAGACATTCTCACATCTCCACCAGCAGGTGACAACCTTCATATTATGTAAATATGCAACTCAAACAGCCACTCATTCTGGGTTCTACACCAATCAATACTTCTCCTAACCTAAAACCCAACACATCTACAAGCAATTCTCACTACCTAAAGGCTCCACAGAAATTCAGAGTAACAATAAGAGATAACCCATATTCCAAGCCAACTTATCTGAAATGCTTTCGATGCTTTCAACCGGGACACCATTCCAATGAATGTTCTGGTCGGCCACAATTACAATTACTTGACCCATAAGGAGGAGAAACAGTTGTGGAGGAAGAGACCGAGCAAACGCTAGAGGAGGAAGAGTTAGTGGCTGATGTTGGCGATCCACTTATTTGTGTTCTAAAAAACTCCTCCTAGCACCACAGACTCCAGTAAATTCCCAATGCAATTCTATTTTTAAAACGAGATGCATAATAAATGACAAGGTTTGTGATCTTCTAATAGACAGTGTGTAATATTTCAAACTGCTCCAGTATCGTCCAGGACGATCTGGGATCGTCCTGGGACGATCAGTGTATATTCAGTTCCAGAATCTGTCCAGAATTGCTCTAAGTGATTTCCTGTAGGGATCGTCCAGGCCGATAGAGATATCGTCCCGGGACGATCAGTGGATGGCACAAGTCAGTGAGTAGAGGTTTTTATCGCCTATGAATAGTAAACATCGTCCTGAAAAATCGTCCCTGGACGATGGGATTTTGGTCTGATCGTCCAGGCCGATCTGGACGATCGGCCGGGCCGATATGTGTATTATAAAGCTGATTTCAATCGATTTGAAGAGAGAGAAAAAAAAAAAAAATAAATATCTGATTTCAGCTCTGAGGAGAGAGAAAAAGAAGCTTTTGGAAAAGTTGATTTCGGGAAGACGCGGAGCCGTTTTCGAGCGAAGTGACTGTTGAGGAATTTGCTGTGCTCGAGGTAAGGCACATTCCGTCTTTCTCAATTTTCAGTTCCGTCGCGGTTGGCGGTATTTTTCTGTCCGGATTTCGTTTTCGTTACGGTTTTTCGTCCGTATCTTTCGATTGGTTCAGTTTTTACCGCGTAAGTTTCTGTATATCGTTGCCATGCCGGGTGTGCACGTTTTGACTATATTTTGAAGATTTTCGTCCGGGTGTTTTTGATTCGACTGTGTTTTTAGTCGACCGGAATTTTCTGTGAAATCGTAAATTCTCTGTGCAGTAGAATAAATGTTCTGGAATGTGATTATCTATGTTCTGTGCGAATTCGGTAAATTTTCTTTGCAGGAATTTTTGTGTAAATTCTGTATACTGCCGTTGTGCTGCCCGATTTTCGGGTAATTTCTGAAATGTCCGAATTTCTTCTGATTTGAAATGCTATGTGTATAAGCTATAAAAAGGGAGTTATAAGGGGCCTGAATCCTATGAGATTCAGTTAGTGAAACGGGAAATCTGAAATGAGCTCAAATCTGAAATCTGATATCTGTTCTGTTCCGGATCCGATGAATTTTGTTTTGGTGCTATAAGCACATCTGTTTTGGTGCCGTGAGCACAAAGGGAGACATAAGGGGCCTGGATCCTATGAGATTCAGTCAGTGTCTGGGAAGGGAGGCATAAGGGCCGGAATCCGTAGAGATTCCGTCAGTGTCAGGGCATTTAGCTATGTGTATCTGTTTTGTTTTCTGTATCTGTTCTGTTCTGTACGAAATTGTGATTCCGATACGATATGCTCCGTACGATTCTGATTTCTGAATTCTGATTCTGACTCTGTTGATTTGTTCTGATATGATTTGTACGATTCCGATTCTGATTGATATCTGTCCGTATAAGTTCTGATTTCCGATTCTGTTCCGATTTCTGATCTGATTTCTGTCTGATGAGTTTGGTTTTGGTTTCTGAGAATTTAGATTGGTGGTTTGTTGCTTTGCTGAGCTGTTGAGCTCACCCTTGCTTTCTGGTGGTTTTCAGGTTCTGGGAAGGGCAAGGAGGTCCAGGATTAGTTTCAGAGTCTGATCCGATTAGGTACTTTTGTACTTTTGATTTTTTTGTACAGTCATGGCTTTCCTGTTCTGTCTTTCTTTCTGTTGAAAGCCATGTACTGTTCTGTAGATGATTATTTTGAGGAAATGAAAAGATAGATGTTTTGTTCCGCTGCATTTGATGTTTTTAGTAGCTCTGTTGTTCTGTGTTTTTCTGTTGAGTTAAGAATTTGGAAGATCAGTTCAGTAACCTAATCCAAAGCCAGATCCTGGATATAGAAGTCGCTCGTCGCGATCCGGCTCGGGCGGGATCCGTCCCCGTCGGGTCGGGTCGTGACAAGCTTTTGTGGTATCAGAGCACTGGTTTTGGAAACAGGTTGGATTGTAAAACAGAGCTTTAGGAAGTGATCAGTAAGTCTGTCTGGGAGGTAGTTTTGGGTCGTTTGGCTTTTTATTGTGTTGTTTTTGTGTTGTTTTTGTGATAGTTTTCCGGATTTTCTGGATTTTTCTGTATGGATCAGCCAGACCCAGACATGACAGACGGTCAGAGTGATGATCAGGCAGCACCAGTGGGGAGTACAGCCCCAGTGGTCGGTGCTGATACGCTTTCACAGTTTGCGTCACTTGTTGCTCAGATGATGAGCGAAACTCAGAGCAGAGCGTCTACTGTGAGATCTGAGGATATTGATCGACACCTGCAGTTATTTTTGAGGTTGAAGCCTCCGAGGTTTGAGGGCGCTGTTGAGCCCAGAGCTGCTGAGGAGTGGCTGAGGAGATTAGAGAAGACTTTTGACGGGATGCAGTGTCCTGCAGACAGGAAGGTTCCGTTAGCTGTTTTTCTGTTGGACGGAGAGGCTGAGCACTGGTGGGATGGCCAGCAGGCAGCCAGATTTCAGGGCAGATTGAACTCTTTGATCACTTGGGAAGAGTTCACTGAAGTGTTCAGAGACTGGTTTGTTCCCCCTTCTGCACGACAGCAGATGCAGGAGAGTTTTCTGAGGCTAGTTCAGGGGAGCAAGACGGTGATGCAGTATGAGGCTGAGTTTACTGCATTAGCCAGGTACGCTCCGCAGCTGGTTAGCACGTCTGCTGAGAGGTGCTACAGATTTCTGAGAGGCTTACGAGACACTTTGAGGCAGCCTTTGATACCGTTCCGGATTACTGATTTCTCTGAGCTTGTGGAGCGAGCTCGTCTGATTGAGAACGACATGACGACTACTCAGCAGCGGTGGTCTGCGAGTAGGAAGAGGTTTGGAGGTGATACTTCTGGCAGTGGTTCCTCTGGGAAGAGGAGATTTGTTCCTGGTTCTGGATCTGGAGATTCCAGAAGGAGCGGAGGATCGTCTGGTACTGCTACCAGTACGACTAGTTCTGGATCTGTCAGTACGGCACCTGTGTGCCAGAGTTGTGGACGGCGACACCATGGCCAGTGCTACAGGATAGCTGGTCTTTGTTTTAGGTGTGGTCAGCCGGGACATAGGATTGCAGAATGTCCACAGATGGGATATGAGCAGCGATCTGAGGGCTTCGTTAGACCTGTTGGTTCAGCAGCAGGAAGACCGAGGACTGTTCCTCCACGCCCTGAGGGATTTGCTGGTAGAGGTGATGGTTCTAGTTCTGCACCACGGAGACCACCTACGATTCAGAGGGAGCAGAGTAGTTCTGTTGCTTCAGCTCCTGCTCCAGTTCAGCCACGAGTTTACAGTTTGAGTCAGCAGGAGGCTCGAGATGCTCCGGATGTAGTGACAGGTACGGTTTATATTTCTGATCAGCCCTGTCGTGTTTTGTTTGACTCTGGAGCGAGTCATTCTTTTCTGTCCGAGCATTGTTTTGAGCTTTTACATTTGGATTCGATGGTTTTACCGGTTTCTTTGTCTGTGATTTTACCGGCTGGGAATCCATTGATTGCTCGACAGTTTTGTTTGTGTGAGATCGAGATTTCTGGCAAGAAGTGGAAATCGAGTTTGATTCGATTGCCGATTTCTTCGTATGATGTGATTTTGGGAATGGATTGGTTGAGTCGGTATGAGGCTCAGATTGACTGTCTGAAGAAGCAAGTGAGTTTGCTTGTGGCTGGAGAGAGAATTGTATTTCAGGGATTACGAGGTGTTCTCTCCAGTCTGATTTCTGCGTTAGAGGTGAGCAGAATGTGGAAGAAAGGATATCCAGTATTTTTGGCTTCGGTGCGGGATCTGAACCTGGAGGTTGGTTCTGTTTCTGAGATCCCTGTGGTACGGGAGTTTGTGGATGTTTTTCCTGAGGAGTTGGTTGGGTTACCTCCGGATAGAGATGTGGAGTTCTCTATCGATGTTTTTTCCGGGTACCGCTCCGATATCGAAAGCTCCGTACAGGATGGCACCGAAAGAACTTTCTGAGTTGAAAGTTCAGCTTCAGGAGTTGGTTGACAGAGGGTTTGTACGTCCTAGTGTTTCTCCTTGGGGAGCACCTGTTCTGTTTGTGAAGAAGAAGGACGGTACACTCCGTATGTGTATTGATTACAGAGATTTGAACAAGGCCACGATCAAGAACAAGTATCCTTTGCCTCGGATAGACGACTTGTTTGACCAGCTTTCCGGATCTTCGGTATTTTCGAAGATTGATTTGAGATCCGGATATTATCAGGTGAAGGTGAAGGAATCTGATGTGGTGAAGACTGCTTTCAGTACTCGGTACGGGCACTACGAGTTTTTGGTTATGCCTTTTGGGGTAACCAATGCGCCTGCGATTTTCATGGATTTGATGAACCGAGTATTCAGGGAGTATTTGGATCAGTTTGTGATCGTCTTCATTGACGATATTCTGGTATATTCTGCTTCTGAGGATGAGCATGCCAGACATTTGAGGATTGTATTGGAGACTCTGAGGAGGCATCAGCTGTATGCCAAGTTCTCCAAGTGTGAATTCTGGCTGAAGAGCATTTCATTTCTGGGGCATGTGATTAGTGGAGAAGGTATTTCTGTGGATCCCCAGAAGATTCAGGCGGTTGCTGATTGGCCAAGGCCGACTACGGTATTTGAGGTACGTAGTTTCTTGGGCATGGCCGGGTATTACAGGAAATTTGTGAAAGGATTTTCACAGATTTCGACTCCTCTGACGAGACTGACTCAGAAGTCAGTATCTTTTGTTTGGACACCGGAGTGTGAAGCTAGTTTTCAGAGATTGAAGGATTGTTTGACTTCAGCTCCAGTGTTGGCGCTTCCGTCAGGTACGGAAGGTTTTCAGGTGTTCAGTGATGCTTCACTGAAAGGACTGGGATGTGTTCTGATGCAGCATGGTCAGGTAATTGCTTATGCTTCGAGACAGTTGAAACCACATGAGAAGAATTACCCGACGCATGATTTGGAGTTAGCTGCAGTTGTTTTTGCTTTGAAGATTTGGCGTCATTACCTGTATGGCGTCACATGTGAGATGTTTACTGATCATAAGAGCCTGAAGTACATTTTTACTCAGAAGGATCTGAATCTGAGACAGAGGCGGTGGCTCGAGTTGATCAAGGACTATGACCTGACTATTCAGTATCAGCCTGGGAAGGCGAATGTGGTAGCAGATGCTTTGAGCAGGAAGTCTTCTGGATTCTCAGGTATTCAGCTTACCTGTGATGACTTTCTGATTCGAGACATGGAGCGATTGCAGTTGGAGGTGATTTCCTCCAGTGGTTTGGAGTTGGCTCAGATGAGTATTCAGTCTTCTTTGGAAGCAAGGATTCAAGAAGCCCAGAAGTCAGATCCTGATTATTCGAAGTTGCTGGCTCAGATTGGATCTGATAAGACTCCTGAACTTCGAATTTCTGATTCTGGTGCTATTTTCTGTAAGAACAGGTTGTGGGTACCTGTGTTTGGAGATCTGAGGCGGGAGATTCTGTATGAATCTCATCATTCAGGCTACACTGTTCATCCAGGCAGTGGTAAGATGTACGCTGATATGAAGCTTTTGTTCTGGTGGCCTGGGATGAAGAAGGATGTGGCGGAGTTTGTGTCGAGATGCGAAGCCTGTCAGTTGGTGAAGGCAGAGCATCAGCGACCAGGTGGACTGTTGCAGTCGTTGCCTATCCCTGAGTGGAAATGGGAGGAGGTAACGATGGATTTTGCTATGGGTTTCCCTCGATCACGACAAGGACATGATGCTATTTGGGTAGTTGTGGATCGATTGACGAAGTCAGCCCATTTTCTTCCGATCAGACAGACGGATTCAGTTGAACGCTTGGCACAGATATATGTGAAAGAGATAGTCAGATTGCACGGTGTGCCTCGTGTGATTGTATCTGATCGAGATGGACGTTTTACTTCTAGACTTTGGAAAGGCATTCAGCAAGGCTTGGGTACGAAATTGCATTTCAGTACAGCCTTTCATCCTCAGACCGACGGACAGTCTGAGAGGACTATTCAGGTACTGGAAGATCTGTTGAGACTTTGTGTTCTGGACTTTAGCGGAAGCTGGGAAGATCATATTCCGCTGATTGAGTTTGCCTATAACAACAGTTTTCAGTCCAGTATCGGTATGGCACCGTACGAGGCTCTGTATGGCAGGAAGTGCCGTACTCCTTTGACTCTAACGGAGGTCGGAGATAGACAGACTTTGGGTGCCACTTTTGCTGATGAAACTGCTCAGAAGATTCATTTGATAAGAGAAAGATTGAAAGCCGCTCAAGATCGTCAGCAGAAGTATTATAATCAGAAGCACAGATTTGTTGAGTTTCAGGTCGGTGACTTTGTGTATGTCAAAGTCAGCCCGATGAAAGGTGTGAGCAGATTTGGTCAGGTGAGCAAGCTTAGTCCAAGGTATGTTGGACCATTTGAGATTTTGGAAAGAATTGGAAAAGCTGCTTATCGCCTATTGCTTTCTGATTCTATGCCTGATGTGCATAATGTGTTTCACGTATCCACTCTGAGGAAGTGGGTATCCGACTCTGGGAAGAAGTTGTCAGCTGACGAGGTTGAGATTCAGGAGAATCTGGCGTACAAGGAAGAGCCAGAGCTTATTTTAGCGTACGACGTCCGCAAGTTGAGAAATAAAGAGATTCCGATGGTTAAAGTCCAGTGGAAGCACCGGACTGCACGAGAAGCAACTTGGGAGAAGGAGTCTGATATGAGACGGTCGTACCCGTACTTGTTTTGACTGCGTTTGGATTGGATAATGTCGAGGACGACATTTTTCTGAGTTGGGGAGATTGTAATATTTCAAACTGCTCCAGTATCGTCCAGGACGATCTGGGATCGTCCTGGGACGATCAGTGTATATTCAGTTCCAGAATCTGTCCAGAATTGCTCTAAGTGATTTCCTGTAGGGATCGTCCAGGCCGATAGAGATATCGTCCCGGGACGATCAGTGGATGGCACAAGTCAGTGAGTAGAGGTTTTTATCGCCTATGAATAGTAAACATCGTCCTGAAAAATCGTCCCTGGACGATGGGATTTTGGTCTGATCGTCCAGGCCGATCTGGACGATCGGCCGGGCCGATATGTGTATTATAAAGCTGATTTCAATCGATTTGAAGAGAGAGAAAAAAAAAAAAATAAATATCTGATTTCAGCTCTGAGGAGAGAGAAAAAGAAGCTTTTGGAAAAGTTGATTTCGGGAAGACGCGGAGCCGTTTTCGAGCGAAGTGACTGTTGAGGAATTTGCTGTGCTCGAGGTAAGGCACATTCCGTCTTTCTCAATTTTCAGTTCCGTCGCGGTTGGCGGTATTTTTCTGTCCGGATTTCGTTTTCGTTACGGTTTTTCGTCCGTATCTTTCGATTGGTTCAGTTTTTACCGCGTAAGTTTCTGTATATCGTTGCCATGCCGGGTGTGCACGTTTTGACTATATTTTGAAGATTTTCGTCCGGGTGTTTTTGATTCGACTGTGTTTTTAGTCGACCGGAATTTTCTGTGAAATCGTAAATTCTCTGTGCAGTAGAATAAATGTTCTGGAATGTGATTATCTATGTTCTGTGCGAATTCGGTAAATTTTCTTTGCAGGAATTTTTGTGTAAATTCTGTATACTGCCGTTGTGCTGCCCGATTTTCGGGTAATTTCTGAAATGTCCGAATTTCTTCTGATTTGAAATGCTATGTGTATAAGCTATAAAAAGGGAGTTATAAGGGGCCTGAATCCTATGAGATTCAGTTAGTGAAACGGGAAATCTGAAATGAGCTCAAATCTGAAATCTGATATCTGTTATGTTCCGGATCCGATGAATTTTGTTTTGGTGCTATAAGCACATCTGTTTTGGTGCCGTGAGCACAAAGGGAGACATAAGGGGCCTGGATCCTATGAGATTCAGTCAGTGTCTGGGAAGGGAGGCATAAGGGGCCGGAATCCGTAGAGATTCCGTCAGTGTCAGGGCATTTAGCTATGTGTATCTGTTTTGTTTTCTGTATCTGTTCTGTTCTGTACGAAATTGTGATTCCGATACGATATGCTCCGTACGATTCTGATTTCTGAATTCTGATTCTGACTCTGTTGATTTGTTCTGATATGATTTGTACGATTCCGATTCTGATTGATATCTGTCCGTATAAGTTCTGATTTCCGATTCTGTTCCGATTTCTGATCTGATTTCTGTCTGATGAGTTTGGTTTTGGTTTCTGAGAATTTAGATTGGTGGTTTGTTGCTTTGCTGAGCTGTTGAGCTCACCCTTGCTTTCTGGTGGTTTTCAGGTTCTGGGAAGGGCAAGGAGGTCCAGGATTAGTTTCAGAGTCTGATCCGATTAGGTACTTTTGTACTTTTGATTTTTTTGTACAGTCATGGCTTTCCTGTTCTGTCTTTCTTTCTGTTGAAAGCCATGTACTGTTCTGTAGATGATCATTTTGAGGAAATGAAAAGATAGATGTTTTGTTCCGCTGCATTTGATGTTTTTAGTAGCTCTGTTGTTCTGTGTTTTTCTGTTGAGTTAAGAATTTGGAAGATCAGTTCAGTAACCTAATCCAAAGCCAGATCCTGGATATAGAAGTCGCTCGTCGCGATCCGGCTCGGGCGGGATCCGTCCCCGTCGGGTCGGGTCGTGACACAGTGGGTGTAGCAAAAACGTAATATCAAGGTCCGTGGTTCAGGCGTTACAGTTAAAAACAACAAATAAGCCTCATCCTTATAAGATTAGCTGGGTGAAATGTGGAATGGAAATCATAGTAACTGAAATGTCTATAGTGACATTCTCTATTGGCAAGGAGTATGTATGCGAACTGTTGTGAAATGTGCTGGATATGGATGCATTCCACTTAATCTTGGGAAGACATTGGCAGTTTGATATGGGTGTTGTATATGATTGTAGATCAAATGTTTACTCATTTGAATGGAAAGGTAGAAGACTACGATTGATACCAAATGCTGCCGAAAACAAAACAGAAGTAGTCAAGGGCAAGGTCATCATCTATATTGTTTCCAGTACTCAGTTCATGGAGTCCAAAGAAGACCACTCTCAGGCATTGGCCTTACTCATAGAGGAAAGCAATTATTCTCTTAAGCCCAATTCAGCCATCCCACCTGAAATTCAATCTTTATTACAGAGCTTCTATGATATTGGGCCTGACTCTTTGCCATCTGAATAACCACCCTTATGTACTATATAGCACCAAATAGATCTTGTACCTGGAGTTGCATTCCCTAACATCCACACTAACGGATGAGCCCAACCAAGCATGTTTTGCTTCAAGAGATCATTGACGAATTATTAGCCAAGCAATTTATTCAACTGAGCATTAGTTCATGTGCAGTACCAACTATACTCGCTCCGAAGAAGCATGGATCTTGGCGCATGTGTGTTGATAGCTGAGCTATCAACAAGATAACTACAAAGTACCGGTTTCCAATTCCACGGGTGGATGACTACTGGACAAATTGTCGGGTTCTACTATTTTTTTTCCCAAATTAGATATTCGCAGCGTATACGATCAAATTCGGATACGACCCGACAATGAATGGAAGATGGCATTCAAGACCAAACAAGGTTTATATGAGTGAAAGGTATTACCATTTAGGTTGTGTAATGCATCAGTTATGTTCATGCATCTCATGAATGAGATTTTAAAGCCATTTTTAGCCAAATTTTGCATTGCGTACTTCGACGATATTCTCGTATATAGCCTCTTCTTTGGAACAACAACAACATATTCAACACCTAACAGATCTTTTTAATACCTTTCGGTTTCACAAACTTTACCTGAATATTGCCAAGTGTGAATTCGCAACATCTCAGGTTCGCTTCCTTGGCTTCATTATAGCATCATATGGAGTTCATGTGGACCAAAGGAAAATTGATACAATTGTTGATTGGCCACAACCTACAACATTTTTTGAACTTCATAGCTTTCTGGGACTAGCAAACTTCTACAGGAAATTCATTCGGGGATTAAACCTTATTGCCGCACCCCTTACAGATGGTCTCACGAACAAACATTTTCAATGGTCTGAAGATAGGCAGCGAAGCTTCAAGTCCCTCAAATTTGCCTTAAGTTCGGCTCCGGTTTTAGCTCTTCCAAATTTTGATAAAGCGTTCCAGGTGGCAACCGATGCCTCATTGGTGGGCATTGGAGCAGTTCTATCACAAGACAGTAGACCTGTAGAGTTTTCAGCAAGAAGTTATGCGAATCATGCAAAAGGTGGTCAGTATATGTGCAAGAACTTTATGTTGTAGTTCGTGTGTTGAAACAATGGGAGCTTTATCTCCTTCACCAAAATTTTGTTCTTAGTAGCGATCATCCAGCGTTGTAAGATATCAACAACTAGAAAAAGATTAATAAAATGCACGCTAGATGGATCATGTTTTACAAAGATTTTCCTTTGTGTTACAACACACTTCTGGCACAAAGAATAGAGTGGCAAATGCTCTTAGCCGTCATTTACTCCTATTAACTCAATTACAGATATAACTGATGGGACTTGAATGCTTAAAGGACCTGTATTCATCCGATCTTGATTTTGCCAAAATCTGGGAAAAATGTCAGTGGCATGACAAGTCCACTGATTTTACAATACATCATGGGTTCTTATTTAAAAATGCTCTGTTATGTATTTCTCAATCATCGTGGCAACATTTATTGATTACCGAAATATACTCTAGAGGCTTATCTGCTCATTTGGGTTGTGGCAAAACACTCCAACAACTCCAAGCTCAGTTCTACAGGCCACAAATGCAACGGGATACCAACAAGCTTGTAAAATGATGCTCGGTGTGCCAATAATACAGAGGAGGACAAAATACAAGGCTCTATCTTCCTTTACCGGTTCCAAATTTCATTTGGGAAGACCTTAGTTTAGAGTTTATCCTTGGTATGCCCCGCACGAAATCTGGCCACGATTCTATTATGGTAGCTGTAGATAGATTTTCGAAAATGGCCCACTTTACACCATGTAAGAAGACTTTGGACGCTTTACATGTTGCCCAATTATTTTTTCGTGATATAATCCGACTCCATGGCATACCACGAAGCTTGACATCTTGCCGTGACGTCAAATTTATCAGCCACTTCTGGCATGAACTTTGGAAGCGTCTTCATACCAAATTACACTCAGTTTCGCATATCATCCTCAAACGGATGGCCAAACAGAGGTTGTCAACCGCACTTTGGGAAACATGCTCCGCTGCCCAGTCCAAGATAAACCAAAGGCGTGGAATGAAGTGCTTGGCCAAGCCGAATTCGCCTACAATCTCATGTCAAATCGTTCTACCGGTATTTGTCATTTTGCTATTGTTTACACTAAATTACCGAATCATCTTGTAGACATTGTAGTGCTTTCAAAATGCAAAAACAAATCTGTCGAGGCTTTAGCTGACCGAGCTGCTTCAACCATTGATGAGGTTCGCCTCCATCTCACATATTCAAATTCTAAATATAAAATGAGTGCAAATCACAAACGCCGTGCCCACCCATTCCAACCAGAAGACTTAGTCCTTGTTAAATTGCATCGTGAGCGCTTTGCACCTGGTACTTATAACAAATTAAGCAAACATAAGGTAGGTCTGATTCCTATCTTAAGGAAGATTAATGACAACGCATACATCGTGGATCTCCCAGCACATCTGAATATGTCGTCCACTTTCAACATCGTCGACATTTACCCATACTTCCCTCCAGACGACGCACCAGTCACTTCCAAGTCGTTGGAATCAAGTTCTTTCGGCGACGAGGCACCTGATGCAGGGCATCATAGTAATCTCGTTGTTCTGCAGGACTAGCTTATCTATTATGTCGATCCCCACTCCAGCTTCTGCTCAGCTGTTATAACAACCTTTTCCATCACCACTACCTTTTACCCTTTTAGTTATTATAGTACTAAAGGAATATGATGAACTTTATTAGAATTTTAGTAGGTGTATAGCAGCATATATAAGCTGCGGATTCGGCTCTCAAGAACATAGAAAATATAGAATTATGATTTAAAATTTTGAATACAGGTATCCTTGCATTGCTTGCTCGTTTCTCTGTGCAGGTGCTCCGGTGACTACCACGTCATTAATTCTCATTATTTCCTGATGTATTGATACCGGAGACTTAATCTACGGCACAATAACCATTAGTTTCTCATACTTGAGAAGGCCTAACGGGGCAGAGTATTTATGAGAGATGATGCTTAGATATTTTGTAGTGGCTATATAAAATGGAAATATGGCTAAACCTTTGGTAGTATAAACTTTCATATCATTCAAACTTCCTCGTTCCTTTTTACATTGTATTTCAATGAGCTGAGCATCATTGTAAACAATGCATATATGCTTTACAGGAAACTTCTACAGGATACGCAATGCGTTTGCATTTGGAGCCGAAAAGCTGGCCAATTTACTTGATTGTCCAAACGAGAATCTGATTGCAGAAGTCAATTGGTTTTTTAGGAACACCTGGGAAAGGCATGGAAGTGGCAGCAATCGGCCTGATGCCTTTATCTCTAGTATTTGCTCCTTGCAACCTTTAATCAATTGCCCCAATGAGGGTCATAATAATTCTAGAGGCATCACTAGTCCCAAGAGTCAGGTTGGAGGGGGACGTGCTTCAGGTGGTTATGCTTCTAAGCTTTTGTGGCAAAGCTCATCTCATCATAGCCTTGAAGGTGCAACTGATTCAAGCATAATCTCAAATGGTTATCCTGATGATTTTAGTTTTACAGCCATGAGTGCAGGGCTTGGTTCTGATACTGAGACATTGAAGTTGCAACAGCAGGAAGCGCAGGATCCGGTTAATATGATGGAATCTTCAGTCAATCATAATGCAATTGACCTGGT
Source organism: Dendrobium huoshanense (assembly GCA_016618105.1). Lineage (NCBI taxonomy): Eukaryota > Viridiplantae > Streptophyta > Magnoliopsida > Asparagales > Orchidaceae > Dendrobium > Dendrobium huoshanense. Next base: position 58,313,821 of record CM028357.1, read on the forward strand.
CCAACCAATGTATTTAGCTTATCATTTACCTCTTCCTCCGTCTCCTGGCCTAGCTTCAATGGGTTATGCTCAGAGAAATTTGACTGGAATTGTTCCATCCATTGTTACGTTGATTGGCCCTTCCTGGGCATATTCCATGCAGGTTTCTGGAGGTTTCGGTTCATCACGGCTTCCCTATTATTCTACTAATGCTACACAAAACTCAAACTCAGTAGAAGCAGATCCTGTCAATGAGAATTCTGGCCAGACTACCCCCGAGGATGGAGAGAATGACGCCTGGTATGATCAAGATGCTGGGTCCATCGATGGTTTTGAAACTGAAAACGAAGGTTTGCAAATTCACTCTGATGAAATGCAGCACTTAACCACACAAATAAGTGTAGCAGATACATCATCTCCATTAGAACCCGTTGGGAGTTCGTCGCAAAATGCGGTAGATAATTCAGGTGTATCTCCACTGTCCTTCTATCCTGCAGGTCCAGTAGCCATGCTTCCTGTGTACAATTTTCCAGCTGATGGGGTAAATTCTGATGGTTCAATAAACCTTGTTGATGAGGATAATGGAGAACAAAATTTCAGATCTCCAGAGTGTACTGAAGTGCACGTGAAGGATATGTTAAATGGTGATTTTGATAGCCATTGGCAAAATTTACAATATGGAAGGGTCTGTCAGAACACCTCAAATAATGGACCGTTTGCCTATTCTCCTCCTGTTATGATGCCTCCTGTATATTTACAGGATCGTTATGCATTGGATGGTCTTGTTAGAAGACCTACTGCTAACATCAACTTTTTAGCTCAGGTCATGGGGTATGATGGCCCTCACTTGGTTCCAGTTACTCCTCTGCAGACAGGTCCTATCAGGTCATCTAGTGTTTGTGATAGATATGGAAATGGACCACCAAGTTATTGGACTGGTACTGGAACCAACCACACAAAGCCTGTTAGTACCATCCTCACTTTTATTACTATTGTTTTTGCTTTTGATCTCATCGTTGTTTGCTTTCACAAATATTCATCTTCCTGGCATACTTCATAGATGTTTTCATGGCATATCGTTAGCTTTAATGCAGGTTTTCATTATTGCAGTTGTGTTTGACTTGATTAACAAATACATATAGACATTTTTTGTATTCTGCCCTTGATGATCTAATTATAATAGTTTTAACCAAGCTTTGTGGGATAACAGTCAGACTAGCATAAATCAAATTTCGAGCTTAATCATAATAGACTAAATTTTTTGTATGCTTAACAGTCAGACTAGTATAATCAAGTAGGCGGACTTCCGCACAACCGTCGTCAGACCTTTGCCTAACTCTCCAAACTACTGTAATTTGACCGCCACTAAGTCAAGGGATAGGCCAACCTTTGTAATTCATTCAAATTTAGTATAATCTTTTCGCCTGGGCAAGGCCCCATGATTTTTTCCTCTTTGGACTTTCCACGTAAAAAAATCGGGTGTTTTACTTCTTTCTCTGTTTGTGTGTTGGATATCCGTGCATCTCTAAGACGAAAAATTTATTCACTCTTCCGCCGTGAATATTTTAGTCTGCAACAACATTCATTCCTCTTTGCTTCATTCCTCTTTGCTTCATGAAGTTGTTCGCAGTTTTATTATTTCATGGCATTTTGTTTTATCATGTGAAATATTTATATACTTTGCTATGATTTCTGCCATGAAATATGGTTGCATATAGAAGCTAACTATTTGATTCTATACCCTTTTTAATGCCACAAACTAACTATTTCCTCATCTCCAGAGAGCTTGCTTTAGAGATCGACATTCAAGCAAAAGAAATCACAGGGTTGGTTACAATAATGACAGAGGTGATAAAAAACACACAGCAGGAAGTTGGATAAAATGCAGCAAGCAATCTTCTAATCTCTCCGTTCGTATGGATACAGCAGAGAGACTAAATGATGAGAGGCCTGGTGATGTAAATCCAACTAGTAGAATAAATGATCAGAGCCTTGGAGAAGACAGAGGAGGCTCAACTCATTCTTCTCCATAAAAACCCTCCTCACCGCATATCACAAGTTAGCATTCCTTTTCTTCTTTTATATATAGATTCTCATTTGAAAAGAATTGTAAATTCCTGTCCCAGATTTCGAGCATTAGCCTCCTTTTGAATCTCAGATTTGAATAGGATGGCCGTTACTGCAAAATTTAGTTTTCTTTAAATAATAAGGTTTGTTTTTGGGTTTCTTTTTGATTATTTTTTGGTGGGGAAAACATGCAATAAATAACACTTTTTGTTGGATGAAAAAAATCAATGTAATTCTTGTTTTAGTTTTTTCTGGAATTTGCAAAAAGCAAAATAAATTTTTCTTTTTTTCTTCGTTTTGAAATATTTGTAATGTGCTCTGCTGTTATGAATTTTTTTTTTTTTTTGGGTTCAAACTAGTAGCAAGTAATTTGATTTGATGTTTGAATTTTGAAACTGAGTTTTCTCAAGATTGATGTGGCTTATTAATATTCTTACTTGTACGTAACTCGTATTGGCCTGTTGGTTTGAAACTTTGACTATCAATCAATAGATCTTGAGTTCAAAGCTTGCGTATGTGATGTGTGTATTTGCCTTAAAAAATCAAATTAATAAGCAAAAAAAAAAAAAACTATTTATCTTATAACATTGAAATTAAATTTAAGCTTTTTTAAAAAAAAAAAAATTATTTCCATAAGCTTATAGTTTAATAAAACTTCTTGATGAGATGAATTTAACAAAACTAAAAGTGATAACATTCTACTTTGAATGAGCTTAAATCAAGTATTTGAAGTGTAGTTGGAAATATTGTGATATTCATGGTTACAATCAAATTGAGTATCTCAATAAAAGAATTTTAACAGGCTAAAAATTACCCAATTTTGAGATTAGTAAGGCATTTAAAGGTTAAAAGAATGGCTTATGATAAAGGAAGTCAACACGGGTTGTTTGATCAAGTATTTTGAGGATTTTGGTTAAAATTTTCAAAATGTCATTTCCAAATATTATAAATAAACCATCATTCTTCACATGAAAAATATATGGATGGCTAGCTTTTATCTTGACTTCAATTTGAAGAGAGCTTGAAGAACTAAAAAACTATAAAACTCTACTTGATGTTGATGCCAACAATTAGTCAATCACCACCGCAAATTGCCATTATGCGGTCGTATTTCCCATCCACTGATGCTTATTGACTTCATTGCCCACTATCACCAACAACATCAATGCTCATCATTGCCTGAATGATACACATTATCAACACAAATATAAACCGCCCACTAACTAATTGCCTACCATCATCAATAATATTGATGCATGTCATCACCTATTATAAGGATTATGCACCACATCACAAGCAATATTTTCTACACCTATAAGTTTAACACATGTCATTGACAAAAGTAGTAACACCTGTCAACTTTATTGCTTGATGTAGCCAAAAATGTTAATTCATGTCATCACCTATAAGATTGATGCACATCATTGACAAAACATTGATGCTCACTGACTTTTTTGCTTGCTTTGTTAACAACCTCATCATCTGCTATTGCCAATAATATTTTCGTTATAAATTCCAATGCCAATTTACTTTGCTAATAGTTGTTTCCAAATCATTGACACAAACATTGATACTCCTTGACTTTATCACTCTCCATTGCTAACAATATTAATACACAACATCATTGGTAAAGTTGATGCCCGCCATTGACACAAATGTCAACACCCATCAACTTCAATGCATATCATTATCAACATCATCAATGTGCATCATTGCCTATAAGATTGATGCATGTCTCTGACATAAATATTAATGCTTGTCATTGCTAACAACATTGATATACATAATCAACTATAAGTCCAATGCACATCAACAATGCCCAACAACATCATCGTTCATCATAACAATAAGATTGACGCATGTTATCACTATAAGACTAATACATGTTATCAACATAAACATTGATGCCCCTCAATTTTAGCACCCAATATCACCAATAACATCGATCCACACAATAAAGCTGATGCTTGCCATAGATACAAACTAGGGGTGTCAATATTTGACCCGAACCCGACCCAAAAATTTCAGGTTCAGGTTAGGGATTTCGACCCGTTTATAAAATCAAGTCGGGTTCTGTTGACCCGAAAACCCGAAATCAACCAGATTTGATCCATTCTTAATTAATTTAGGAGTGTTTTAAAAGATCGTTATGAAATAAATGATATTTCTAAAAAATAATAAACATTATTGTCTAAATTAAATTAAGCTTGATTTATTTTAAATTGATTGAAGCAAATCTTACCTTAATTTGATTTAGGTTTAAATAAATCGAATTAGATAAAAAAATTTAGTAAAACATACCTGAAGCAAGTCACGTTCGGGTTCAGAAAACCGAGCCGTTTGCAAAAATGGGTCGGGTTCGGGGGTATCGAACATTTTCTTAAGGGCTTTTTGAATTTCCACCATAAAATTCTAAGTCTCTTACAAACTTATATACTCAATTCTCATGCAAAGCTAAAACATTAAATTTTCTTTATTGTCATGAATCTTCTAGCATATAGCACTTCTATTTTTAAAATTTAATTTATAATTTTAAATATTGATTTTACAATCATGATGTAAATTGCATCATAACATTCTTAATATAATTTTAATAAAAAATAAAAAAATAAAAAAAATAATAATTTTAATTAAAAGAAAATATAACCTAATTCTTAAAAGATGAGGTTCAGCAATGTCGGTCGTGGCCAATAATGCGCCACACGTTTTTGCTGTCGGACAGCCGAAAAAGGAAGAAGGAAAATAAGAAAGCAGCCAACGAAAGCTACGCGTTACCACCGCGGAAACAGAGTAAATTGACGCTTCTTTGGATCTTAAAAAATAAAAATCGCATCTTTATATACAATCAGAAAGACAAATCCAAGACCTTCAGGCTTCATCATTTCTTCTTCTTCATGGATTCTCGTCCTGAGCACACGAAGCCCTCCTTGCACACACAGCCTTCCACTTCCCAGCTCCTATCGAGCGCCAAGGTGGTCGCCAACGCAGCCAAATCGGCTCTCCGCCATGAATCCACAGAGTTAGACAAGGCGAAGCTGGCCGAGTCTGCGGAGGATCTTCTTAGCGCAGCTTCTCACTATGGAAAGTTTGATGAGAAGAGCTATGGAAAGTATGTGCATAAGGCAGAGGGTTATCTTCACCAATACCACTATTCCCATTCTTCTTTAAGTTCGTCTTCATCGCATTCATCAGCTATAAATTCAACCGCAACGCATTCTTCTTCAGCTGGTCATTCTAGTCATGGCGGCGGCGGAGGATCGGACGGCGGGTTTGGGGATTACCTGAAGCTGGCTGAGGGTTTATTGAAGAAACATTAATTATGCTTTGGTTATCTTCTCTCTCGAGGTTTCTCTAATAGAATTTAATATATCTCGGTTTAATAAACCTTGTGAGGGCGTTACAGCTGTTAAATTTGTTATATTCTGATACTATTTGGCTATTTGATCTGTAATTTAAAATTTGTGGCAGGAAAAGTTTGAATTTTGATGATATTTTTAGCTATTTGAGCATCTAAAATGTCATATCTAACATCCAAAAATTTATATTTACTTATATAACGCATAAACTCCAACACCTCAAATCTATCATACCGTTACCCCCTTTCTCTCTGTCGTTACCGCGATAAACCTAAATCCCCAGCGGGCGAGAGCTCGTCCCTCTCCGGCTTCCCATCGCCGCCTGAAATCACCACCGTCAACCCCGCCGGAGGTTTCTCTGTGAGGTTATGGAGGATTCCCTCTACTTTCTCTCATCCTCCACGCCCGACTCTCTGATCTCCGTGCTGCGAATTTTTTTCTTCTTCTGCAAATTTATTGCTTTGCGAGGATTGTAGTGCTTAAGATTTCAATGGAGCGGGATTGATTTGTTTTCCCCTGTGCTTTTCTGGTTATTGGTTGGTGGATGTTGAAGGGAACATGATTTTAGGGTGAGCTAATTTGCATATCACAACTGCTCTGCCTCAATTGGAAATGAAACCAGCTCATCCCATTGCTGTTCATCTTCAATTCTTGGACTTAAGAGGCAAAAGAGGGCAAATTTAGGCAGCCTTTTTGGTGAAGTTTACTGAGCTCCGCTGACCCGCTTGCACCCCCGCGTGACCGAGCTGCCCTGCCACTCACTACGCTGCCTGCTCGCGTGACCGCGTCGCTTCGCCCGCCACCTTAGCGTCTCATCTGTTGCCCCGCTGTCGCGTCCCGCGTGACCACTGTCGCGTCTCGCTGCCGCCGGACGCTGGCTGAAGGACCGCCAATGCCGCCGGACGCCGCTACCATGAAGCTGCTCACGGCGTTGCCGTGTCCCCGGGTCGGGTCGAGTAGACCCGAACCCGAAGGGGTCCAGAAAATCGACCCGTTTGTAAAAACTGATCCGATTCGAGTTGACCTGAATTATGTCGGGTCATTTTCGAGTTCGACTCGAATCCGACCCATGACCCAAAATTGACACCCCTGTTTACAATAGGTGAAGTAAAGTAGTAGAATGAATTAGGTTTTATTAAGATATTTAAAACTAACTTGATATTTGAATAATAAGTTAAATATTAATTTTGATAGATATATATATTTATTATTTTATTTTATAATGAACATTGGATTCATTATATTGTATGAAGGAAATTTTATTAGAGTACCTTCAATGGCTAGGATCTTGCTTTGAATACTGCTGGCAATGTCAAATTATAATTTGAAAGCATCGATGTGATTTTAATGTTGTCAAGATTCTATCCCTATAGGTCATCTGTGCAGCTATGACATTACAATAATATTGGCATGTCACATGCTTAACTCTATTAGTGTCTCATACATTTGCAGTGGTCTGGTAACCTGACATAGCTCTATATTTGGTGAACAGTAAATAGGCGCCACGTGTTCTCATTATTTACCGCGCGGCCCGACAACCCGACCCGGAACGGACCCCGGGAGTTTGCGTATTGCTCGGTATTGCTAGGTATTAGTCGATTTTGCTCGACAAAAATGAAAAATATCATTCTGTGAAGACCAATATCTAGCAATACCAAGCAATACCGAGTTCTTTTAGGTATTACTCGGTATTGCTCGGTATTGCTTTGTATTGGTCTTCACAGAGCGGTATTTCTCGTTATTGCCAAGCAATACCTAGCAATACTGAGTAATACCTAGCAATGTCGAGCAATACGCAAACATAGTAATCCCGAATTCCGGTCCGAGTCGGGTCGTTGGTCTGCACGGTAAAGAATAAGAGCAAGTGGTGATATATTATTGACTACCGGACGTAAAGCTACATTAGGTCACCTGACCTAATAATTTTTCTTGACATAAGTTGTTTCGACTAATCAAATTGAATTTTGGCGTTTGAATGTGTTGCCCATGAAAGTAATGTTATATAATATTGGCATGTCACATGATAACGAGAAGCCTCGTTGGTATTCCCACCAAACAATTGTTGCATATTACTAGCCACTGACTGCATGATTGTATGGCATATTGTATGGACAATCCCCTACAACAGAAGGCAAGGGCAAATGAGATATTCAGATGTTGCATGTATGTGTGGAACGAAGACATGGATCATATACTATGGTATCTACATGCTGAAGTTACTTGAAAATTTTATTTTCTTAAATATTTAAAATACAATTGATAAGTTACTTGGCATGGATCATATACTAGAATATTTCAAATTTATTTTCTTAAATATTTAAAATACAATTGATAAGTTACTTGAAAAATTAAAATTAATTAAAATGGGATTAAATATTAAAAATATAATTTTACATCATTTAAAATTAGATATTAAATTCATCTCTCTCTCCGTTTACCATCTCTCTCTTGTTTATCTCTCTCCCACTTTCTCTTTTCCACCTTCTCTCTCCTCACACTCTCTCTCTCTCGAACTTTTATTCTATCCAGTGAACGTATGCAGATGAAAGTTCGGTTTTAGGCAAAAAAGCGTCTGTACCGAGTTTTTTGAAAAAACTCGGTACACCTCGGTACAGACGCTTTTTTGCCTAAAACCGAACATTCCTCTGCGTACGTTCACTGGATAGAATAAAAGTTCCTCTCTCTCTCCGTTAATATAACCAAAAAAAAAATTCTTTACATTTAAAACGCAAATTCTAAAGTAAAACGCAATTTTTAATTGCATTTTTATATATCCATAATTGAGTTTTATATAAAAACATTAACTCCTGATCACGTGTATGATCCTTTTTAAAATTTTATTTTAACATGATTCTTCTCCTAATTTAAACATTAATTATGATCCTTTTAAAAATTTGCCCAAAATAAAGTCATCTCTCAAATATTTATTAATTGATGAGGGAACTATCATATAACACATCACCATCTAAAAAATGGAAGTACCAACCATACATAAAAGATTAACAAATAAGCACACTCCCTCGAAAAACTAACTTTAAACCAGATTGGGTACCTCCGAATTCGGAACAATTATTACGTCAAAAAACTCGATACACCTCGATATAGGCGGGATTTTGCCTACGACTGGATGTTCTTTTGCATCCTTACACCGGACCAAATAATAGTTCCCGAATTCGAGTCAAAATACCTAAATGTGTAATAAAATTTATGATTTTGAAAATCAGATCGGACCGGCCAATTCGACTGTGAACCAATCCTAAGGCCTATTAGGTCCTCTTATGAAGCCGCTCTAGTAACAAACCGGTGAAAATTAGTTTGAACCGCCGGTTGAAACCGGTCGGGTTCTTAAGAACCACCCGTTTCAATTATAATATATTTAAATAATTTAATTTAACATAAAATATTTTTTTAATATTAAATTAACTTAAATGTGATATATAATTCCAAAAATCTTTTAATATTATATACATTAAAAACAAAGGTATCATACCAACATGGTTCTTTCATTCCATGAGAGGACTTAACCCATGTATACAAGACAAGGTATATAAATAACAAAACATAATATTCCTAAGTGATATGGGACTAAACAACTTGTATTTTCTAGTTCCAACAATGTATGCATGATAGATACTTCTATGATAATTTGTTGGAAAAAAAATTGTATAAAATATTCAAATAAAAAATAATCATAATAATTTTCAAAATTCTTAAATATATAATTAAAAATAAAAACTTATAATTTTTAAAGTTCTAAAACTTTTCTCTAAATGTGAAATTAAATGATATTAAGAAGAATAAAAAATCTAAAAAACATAATATTATATGACTTTATAAATATAGTTTTATAATGTGAAATTTATATATAATTTATAGATGTAAAATTATACCAAAATATATAATATAAATTAGTAATTATTTATATTAAATATATATTTATATATAAACTAAATATTTATTAAATATAAATTAAAATGGAAGATTGAAAATATTTATATCTAAATTTAAAATTAGTAATGATTTATATTTAAATATCTAATATAAATATAATAATTATTTCTATTAATTTTAAAATTATGTAATATATTATATATGTAGGAATTTTATTTATTTTTTAGTCTCAAAATTTTTAGATTTATGAAATTTTAAGATTAAACTGCATCATTATTATGTTAATTTTATTAATTTTTTATAATATTATTATTTATTACGTCATCCAGTTCCACCCCGATTCGACCCTTCGAACCGGTCAAATCATGAATCTCTCCTTCTTTCGGTTCATTGTCTGATCTGATTTTCGAAACCTTCATAAAATCTATAAATTTACACAAACAAAAAACGAACACCCCTACATTTAATAAACTCATTAATTTATGCTAAACTGATTAAGGAACTCCATAAACCGATGCGTCATATATTGATTATCACAAGAACGTCGACATCTAAATAAAAACTTTTACACTACATAGTTCACTTTTGACATGATTGAACATACAAAAATTTTATAATTTTCATAAAAAAAAAAAAGTAACTTAAAAAAACTTCCAAAATGCAAAACCTAAAAAAAATTACAAAATCTGCTTTAAAAAGTAACTTAACTTAGGCTTCGTTTGGGACGGCTTTTTTATTGCTTTCTAAAACAAAGTTTTAGTTGAAAAATAAAAAAAAAAAATTGTACTAAAACTCCGTTTTAAAAAGCAATAAAAAAGCCGTCCCAAACAAAGCCTTAGGCTTCGTTTGGGACGGCTTTTTTACTGCTTTCTAAAACGGAGTTTTAGTACAAATTTTTTTATTTTTGTACTAAAACTCCATTTTAGAAAGCAATAAAAAAACCGTCCCAAACGAAGCCTTAATTTCTTACCAAAATAATAAATTAACAAATGATTTTCAATATCTAAATTATAATCGCAAATGTTGACACCTCTTTCACCTATCAAATATAAAACACAGCTAAAAAATCCTCATATTTCTTCATGTCTATTTCTACCACAAATTAAAAAAATAAAAATAAAATAAAAAGTCTGTTTCTACCAAAAATACGTTCAATCTACAAATTTCCAAACTCCTCAGTACTACAAATCCATTACAATGAAGCCAACTACAAAGTATTGCACAACCTACCCAAACTATTATGTCTACACAAAATTAACTAAAAAAAAAAAAATCAAAAACTTAACTAAGCACGATTGCTAAGCGTGGATTGAGATATTATTACACGCGGAGTCTTGATATAGAGAACCGTTCGATTTCATGACTATGAACAACAAAAGCCAGTAAAAACGCATGTGTGAACAGTAACTTTGCTTTTACTATTCACAGTCACAAAACCGAATGATTCTTTGTGCCCGGACTCTGCATGTAATAATCTCTCCCGTGGAACAGCGAACTTAATAACCTGTATTCACTTACATAAGTGAATACAGTGTACTCTGTCTTTAATACATGAAAATCATTTTCTATTCACTGTCTTTAGAACTAAGGGACACCAGAACTCAAACGGAGGAAGAGAAGGGAAATGGAGCATGAAGAAAATTAAATTTGAACAAGAGACTGGCTCTCTATCACCAATGACCCGTCGCATATTTTTTCGTAGTTAGTCGCCCGTTTAACAGGTAACTTAGGCTAATTTCTTTTTTTTTCTATTTGTTTACTTTCTAATTAATTATTAAGCAATGATTAGTTTAATAATTTACCCAACCCTACCCAATGTCTCCCCCTCAACCTCCCAACTAAGAGAGAGAGAAAGAGAGAATGGAGGAAGGAAGGGAAAAGATTAAAGATTGGTTTCAGAATAGAGAAAAAAACAAAAATCTCTCCTATTCTTTGACTTTTTTATCTGCTTCTCTATCACTCTCTTCACCTTTTTAAAACATAGATTTCAGAAAAAAAAGATTTATATTGTAGATACGAATTTTTAGGTGTTAAAAATGTTTTTTTTTTTTTTGGGATATTTAGGCCATTTAAGTCAAACTCACATAGACAATACATACACATAGACTCGAACTCTATACCTCTTAATTGGAAGACTAAGCTCTCAACCAATAGGCCAAGGAGAGCTGTTTAGGTGTTAAGAATGTAATTAAAAAATGTTATTTCTCCTGCAATAGCTTTATAATCACTTTTATAAAAAATTTATAGTTGACCCAAAGTGATCGTAAATATTATTAGATAGAGGGGAATAGAGCATGATCATATGCTTTTAAAACTTATTGTTTTCCTCTTATTACTTGAATCATGTAACTGTTATATGCGTGCTCTCACATATAACTCTTTCTATGACTAAATAAAACTCAAGTTCTTTGTCAACTTTAACCCCCACACTTTTTATTATTTTACATTTTCATTATTCATTTTTCTCACTTGAATTATTATATAATGCTCATTATCTACATTTCATACAATAAACAATAAAAAAAAGCTTATGCTAAAAATTTTTCCCTCACTCTCCTTCAATCTTTTAGCAACTTCTCTTTCTCTTTTTTTTTTTTTTCTATATTGATACTTCACCATCATCTTGATCAGGCAACAATCTCAATGCAAATATGAGATTGAGACTTCAAAAATTAAAATCAGGACCATTTGATTTCCAATTTCAGCAAGCTTATGGTCAAATTGAAAATCTCAAGGAGATGAATCCAACGACATAAAATTTGATCAAATTTGAGTCTAAATGGGCCCAAATAAAATAACCAAAGCTATCTTGGAAGCTTCAAAGCATTAATTGGATGACCAAATGAAACTCAAATATGATATGCTTATAGTCGAAAGGAGTCGCTCGACGAAACGAATCCAACGAGCCTAAGATCACTCAATTATGACATCTTTAGCGCATCTAAATGTTTGATAAATGCTCCATGATCAAGGGGATCACTCTGAGTCGTCCGATGGAACACTCCCAACATGTCATTGATCATCTCCATATTTACTAGTCATGTCATTCCAAAAAATCTTATAAATAGCCCCCCATTCTTCACATGGAGGGGGAGGAGAGGAAAAAAAGAAGAGCTACAAGACAAAAGCTCCACCTCGGCACCACCGCCGACAAATCTGTGCCACCAGGCTACCATTGTTGAACCTTTGGCCAACCATCTTCATCGGACCTCCATATTGAAGCCACTAATGAGTCTTCCTCCGACCATCGTCACCCGCCGACTACAATCCTTCCAACCACCATCGCCCATCGACCACTATCTATTCGACCACAATCACCCACCGAATATGATCTATTAATCAAATGAACATACCAACACTCTCTTAAGATCAGCAACTATGCCATTCTCCAACTATATAATGTGCTATATACATTGTATATTTGTTACATTGAGCCAACGTTCTCCTCTAGAGAAGGGCATCATTTGTAATCAACCATCATAACTAGTGGAATTGAATCATTTTAATTGGGCAAGGCCTCGTGTTTTTTTTTTCCCCCTTTTTAGGATTTTCTATGTAAAAATAATGGTATCCCTTTAATTGACGCACCTATCTCTTCTATTTATTTATGTGTTAAATCTTAGTCAATGCTAAACTATATATTTCTCTGCCATCATGAATATTTCAGGATACAACATGCATGATTTTGATTGTTAATGAAGCATAAAAAGCTCATTAAATCTTTAAATTTATTATTTATTTACTTATTTGATTAAATAATAATAATAATATTCTTTGGATTCCTTCAAAGAGTTTGATCTCTATGCATTTGGAATAGGAATCCTATCCAACTTAATTGTCTGCATATAAAATAGTTTGAGAATAATTAAGGTAATAATAGCTCAAATTATATATATACTTCTAAACTGTCTGTTCAACAACTATTTCTATTTTCTCTTTCCTGCACAAATCATAACAATCAGCAAAACTAAATCAACCAACACAAAATAAGAAATTTTATATATAATCATTATGTTAATGGGTCAAAAATGTCGGGTTTGAGTCGAACATTTTGACCCCCATCTGATAAACGGGTTGGAATCAAATCAAATAGGTTTGGGTTGAGTCAATTTCACGTCAAGCCTAAACTTAACAGTCAAAACTTGAATTTACATCCCTAGTTTAGACATTGCTAAGTTAAGAGCACATATCATTTTCATATATTACAAAATAATCAACAATTATAACGAAATTATTGTATGATAAACATTTATAATTGAAATTTTTATAATTACAATATCATAATACAATTACGCTCAGATTTAGATTATAAAATTATTAATTTATTAACCCCTCTTATAACCTAAAGATCTAAAAATAAAATACCCAAATTTAAACGCTTCAGTAACGTTGAGGTTAGGGGCCCAAAACCTCCGCATCAACGGCAATCATGGAACCATGATTCCATATGATTTCGGTACGAGTCCCTTCCTTCTGGCGCTCTCCTTCTTGCCTTACTCTTCCTTTATGATTGCTTTAGTTTCTCCTCTGCAACTAACGATGCTATCCCGGAGATTAATAAAAAAGCTACCTTTGGCGGCTGCCCACATTGGTTGCTTGCACGATCTCTTCGAGGGGGGAGTCTAGGTCTTGGAACTTATTCGGGATTCTTAAATGGGTTTCCTTTTCTAATATTCTTAACTTCCTCGTGAAAGGAATCGCCAAGTTGCCACCATGAAGACTTTTTGTTCCTCGTGGGTTTTATTTCATCACTATTTTTCCATGCAGGCAAAATTCTTCTTCTTGGATCTCCTAATGGTGAAATGGATTGAGAAAAAGATCCGATCTTGATTGGTTTTTTTTTGGAGTTTGAGGGTTCTGTTTGGTGGTGGGTTCTTCTTTTTTAGGAATCTCAATTGTTTATTTTTTGTTCTTGTTTGGAATTTATTTGGGATTCTATTGAACCGGATTGATTATCTTTTCTTCTGAAGTATGTAAAATTTTGATGATGAATGGCTTCTTGTAGAGATGAATTAGTTCTTCTTTTCTTGCCTTGGATTCTGCAAACTGTGAGCCCACTCCATGGAAGATTGCTTTTATGTTTTCAACATCTTTGATTATTTAGCCTTTTGCCTTTCCATTGTTCTCACAAGTTTTTGATTAGCTGTAATGTTGATGGATTCTAGTGTTTCCACCAATAAATTTGCTGGTTCTGTCTCCATCGCTTTGTTTATTATTCCTTGGTTATCTTAGCTTTTAAGTTAATTTGGTTGAAGAATGTATGAATATTAATGCATGTATTTTCTTTGTTCTTATGTCATCTTGTGCTGCTAGTTATGATGTTTGAAGAATGTATCATCTGTTAATATTTCTTTTAACTTTATTGTCTTCTTAGGCTGCCTTGGACAGCCATTTTGTTCAACACAATCATGTATTAGTAGCTCAAATGCTTATTTCATTGAATGTTCTTTGTTTTTTTTATCAGGCTTTCTGCTTTTCTTTCCTTTTATGAACAGTTTGAAGAAGTTTAAACTTTGATCCTGTTGTTAGCATCATCACAACCATACAAGTAAGCCCCCAATCAATACAATATACTATTGATTTTATTTTATTCATGTGTTTAAGTAGTGTGTTATTGAGGAGAAATTATTCCGTGTAGAGTCCAGACGGGAAGTTCCTGTCCGGACTGTGAATGTACAAATTGTGTACACACAGTTTGTACACAGTGTGTACATTAACAGTTCAGACCGGAACTTCTCGTCCGGACTCTGCACGGAATAATGTCTCGTTATTGAGCACTTGCAGCCTCCCTCTCGCTCAAATTCATTATTTTCTGTTATTTATTGACTCCAAGCTTGAATACTTGCAGCCTTAACCAAGAATGATGGGGAAAGATTTGATAGAGAAGGGTATCAGGGAAAAAGAAGGGTCAGAGAAGAAATCTAGGGGTCCAATGTTTCTTTCAAATGCTTATGGCAATGTCCAGTCTCGATATCTGAAAGCACCTATGGGTTCTTGTCATGATTTATGCAAGTATGGTCATAAGCATGATTTCGATGATGAAGGAAAGCATACTATTTTCAGAAGGTTCATGAAAAATGGCAATGTTTCAGATTCTGTGCAAAATCATGCTGGAGATCTGAATATGGGTGAAAGGAGGAAGATCTCAAGGGGTTCTGATGAAGCAAAAGTTTTACAACAAAATATGCAAAAGGTGGTTGGGATGACTGAGATCCCTAATGAAATTAGTATCCAGAAAAAGAGCATCGAAATTCCACTGCAAACAATTCTTCATAGTTCTTCAGTTGAAGTAGATCACCTGCAAATTTTGAATGCAAACGAGAAGAAGGAGAAGAAGGAGAAGAAGAAGAAGCAAGCTGTGAAACCAAAGGCTTCACCTGTCTTGGAGCACTCCCCGGTCAAGCAAAGCAAACTCAAGGTTTCTACTGAAATTACTTCTGCCGGTGACCCAAATATCTTTAAGGAGAAGGTTGCATCATATGTGAAGGAAACCATTACATCCTCTGCATGGAAAGTGAACAGGCAAAAGAACATGACTGTCAGGAAACGTTCTGGATCAACTAAATTACAGAGTGAGAGGAAAAATGTTTCTCTACCTTCTAAAAATATTGATGGTTCTGCAAAACCTGCAATTTCTTTGAAGGCTAAGGTTCCACTGGTAAGGTCTGTAGCTCAATTAAATGCCGCTAGGAACCTAGAAAGTTCAAGAAATTTGGGCAGGAAAGTTAGCAAAAGCTTTAAAATGCTTAAAGATGGTGACAGGAATTTCCATAAGTTGCAAACAGCTTCTATATACTCCACAATACCTGTCCATGATGTTGTAAGTTTGAAAGAAAGGAAATTTCAAACTCTAGAGCATGCAACACACCTAAGAGGAAAAAAAACTGATGATGGTGCTGACATCTATCGGAGCATTAAGAAAAGCATAGAAGCAAAATCAAAGAATGAAGGTATGGTTGCCAATGATGAGAACTTCAGTATCGAAGGTGATGGATATATTTCTGAGTCTTGTGTTAGTGAACTATCTGAAATTGAGGATGTCAAAAGCAAGCAAGGAGGTGATAATTCGAAGGAAAAAGACAAGAGAAGGGTACGAAGAACTCCAGCTGCTAAACTAGATGATAGTTCTTCCTTTCCTTACAAGATGAAGTTCAAGAGAGGAAGAGTTATTGATCTTAGGCCAACAGAGAACGTTGGGCCTAGAAAGCTTAGATTTAGGAGGGGCCGAGTGCTTGATGAGAATTCCAATGGTGAAGTCATAAAGAGATTTTTTAGGAAGAGAGATAAGAGCAACATGAAACCTCCTGGTGCAATAGCTCTTGCCAATTCGTCAGAAGCTGACACTGTCATATTGAAGCATCAAGAAGCACAAGAGAAGAAAGATATGCAAGCTCTTTTCAATCATGTAATCGAAGAAACCGCAAGCAAGCTTGTTAAGACTAGGAAGAGCAAGGTAAAAGCCTTGGTGGGAGCTTTTGAAACTGTGATCTCACTTCAGGAGACCAAAGCAGCACGGTTAATATGAGCTTTCAGTTTAGTAACTTGAGTTGCACCCTTTGTTTGTGTGGTGTTGAACTGTTTGGGAGTATTTCTACAGTAAACTGTAAAATAGCTCAAATTTGTTTGCAATAAGCATGTGGTTGTGTAAATAAGAACATTCTGAATATGACTGAGGCTTCTGCACATATTCTGATTGAGTTTTGCTTCGCAAATTTTGGCTTGGAAGATTGTAGATGTTCAATTCTGAGTTGTAGATTTGCTATTCCATGAAGCTTTTGTTATGCTGTATAGTTTTGTATGTGAAAGAGAAGGAATGTTAGTATGAAAGATAGGAAGTGAAGAACAAACTATAGCAGTGGCTTCATTTCTGCTATTGACTCATTGAAGGGTTCAAAAGCTACGAAATTGGGGGTGGGGGCTTCGATTAATGGCATGGCTGCTAGTCTTCTGTAGTAAAAAAAAACCTGTAACAACTATTTTCTATCTTGCTCCTTGACCTAAAGAAAAAAAAATTATATATTTATTTTAGTTTTCTGTCGAGCATGCCGCCCGCCCATGTCGCTCTACCCGCGTACACGACCTCCCACTCTCCTTCCCTTCTCCCAAGCCGCAGGTCACCGTCGCCCCGTCTCTCTCTCTCGCACGCTGACGACCCCGCGGTCGCCCAATCCTGCTCGACCCTGCTTCTACCTTCCACAACCACTGACGCAACCTTCACCACCTCTCCCAGTCGCCATCGTACCCAACCGCGACTTCAGCGCCGCCGTCTCCGTTTCCCTCGCACGCCCGAGCGGATCACCCAGCCGCTCTCTTGGCCCTGCTTCTTCCTCTCCCTCTCCCTCGCTTTCCTATTACTCAATCCCGTTAAACCTCTTTTCCTCTCTCTCTCTCTCTCTCTCTCTCTCTCTCTCTATCTGACTCGTTTTTCCAAACAGATTGAATATAGGAACCCGACCCGTTTGCAAAACGGGCTGATCCTAACCCGAGATTTTCGGATCAAATTCGAGTCGAATTTTCGGGTCATGTCAAATATTGACAACCCTATTTCTTTCCTCTCTTATTCTTTTATCACCCCCTCATTTCTCTCTATGTGAAAATTTTTCATTTTCTCTTTTGCTCACTCTTCCACTTTTGTCTTTCCCTCTTCTCTTTCTCTCTCCTTTTCTCACTCTCTCCCTCTTTTTTTCTTAAAAAAAAGAATCTAAAAAAAAATTATAAAAATCAAGTGTACAGATTGGCCCTATATGCAAAGGTTTAAACTAACAAATCCTCAAAAATCTTCTACATAGCTTACCTTGATCTATTGATTGGGTGCTTTAACTACCAACTAATAGGTCTTCGATTTGAATATTATGTATGTGATGTGTATGAATTTAACTTAATTGACCAAAAAAATGGCCTAAATCCCATGTACACACTTCTAACATCATGAAGAAAAAGTTGTGTGAACATTTTTAAGCAAGACAAAAGAATTCATAAGCAATATTTGTGATGCACTACATCTTATGTGTGCTTCTCTTAGGACGCTAGAAGAAATTCATAAAACCTTTCTAAAATGAGGATAAAATATTTAGGTATTGTCTTATCAACAATCCTATCCGCCATAAAAGAATTTGACGAAAAACCACCAAAACTCTCACAGCATAGCCAAGAGCGTGAATTTTTGGAGCCAACACACTTCAATCTTATCTCCCAATATAATCCTTTACTAACCATTTATTACAAAAGTTGTATATTATTCTCTTTGCTAAGTACAATAAATAGGTGCTTTTTTATGAAATATTAACTCAAAGTCATATATTTGTATGGTGAGAAATTCATGATGCACCTCTTTTGAAGCTTATGAAAATTATTTGATCTTAGTGTGTCTATGAAGTTAAATGAAAGGGATTGTCAATGAAAAAATAGTAAATTCAATTATCTATTAGTTATATTATAACCAAATATAAAGTATTAAAATTTGTTAAGTAGAATGTAATTATATTTCCTTCAATTTCTTCATAGCTTTAGGAAATAAAAATGACAATATTTATTGCCAAAACCTATGGAAATTTCCTTCAATTCCTTCAATTTCCCCTTTTATTATTTTATCACCCCCTCATTTCTCTCTCTCTCTCTATGGAAATTTCTCATTTTCTCTTTTGCTCACTCTTCCTTTTTTTCTTTTCCCCTCTTCTCTTTCTCTCTCTCTCCCCTCTTTTTTTCTAAAAAAAAGATAAAATCTAAAAAAAATTATAAAAATCAAGTGTACTAATTGATTTTGATTATAAAAATTATAACAATAAAAAATAAAACGAAAACAACTTCAAACACTACTTCCCCTTTTGACATCACAAAAAAGGAGGAAAAAACCATAAAAGAAAAAAGTAGAAAACAAAAAACGAAATCAAAGTTTTTTTTTTTAATCAAAGCATGAATATGATATAGTCTCCATGTGATTGATTTTAAAGACTTGTAAGACCAATGAGTTAACATCGTCGAAATCAAAACCGGTAGAATATCCGATCCTACTAACTCTAGCTCGGACTTCTCTTTGGGCAAAATCATCTTTTGAAATCAAAAGACCTAATCGTAAAATTCGAAATCAAGCCTTTGAAAATATCAAGTGACCCGTGAATTCTTCTAAATTTTAAAAGTTTGAAAGAGAAGAGAACTTGCTTTTGGTTGACTCATTTTATGCCTCTTGTCAATTGAATGACGCACTTTGCTAATCTTTTGAATTTTTTATACACTTTGTGTATATTTCTCAATTTGGTGTCATTGCGCATATTTTGATTTGGCGTCATTAGCAACTTTTTTTTTATTATTTTTGCAAGCTATATCCCTTTTCAAAACTCTTAAATACTCTCAGTTGTGAGTATATCGTCCAAATATTAGAGAAGAAAAATTCACTCTCTAATATATAGAAGAACAAACCACAAAACAGAACCAAAATTATATGATAAATGCAATGACAGGATGACAAGAAATCTTAAAGGAATATAAAGACTTTGAATATTATAAATATAAGATAGATTACTATAGTAATATAGAAGAAAGAATTCATGCACAATATTTGTGATACAGTACATCTCATGTGTGCTTCTCTTAGGATGCTAGAAGAAATTCATAAAACCTTTCTGATACGTCATCACAAAATTATCTTGATTGGGCACGAATCTCGAGGCAAAATCAGTTTGGAAACTTCAAAAATTAATTTCGGGAGCATATGAACTCCGATTTCAGCGAGCTTATAGTCAAACTGAGCGTCTCGGAAATATGAACCCAACGACACCAAGATCAACCCAATCCGAGCCCAAATGAGCCCGAATTCAGGGCTCAAAGCGCTGTTGGAAGGTTCAAACCGCAATTTGAGTTACCAAGCGGTCATCGATTTTGACGAGCTTCTACTCGAATCGAACGGCTCGACGTGACGAATCCAACGAGCCCAAGATTGTCAAATTATGGCATCATTAAGGCCTTCAAATGCCCAACGAACAGTGCATGATCAAAGGATTCGATATCGGCCGTCCATTCAAAACACTCCCAATTCGCCCCTGATCTCACGCCTATTTACGGGCTATGCCACTCCAGAAAAACTATAAATAGAGCCCTCATTCTACACCAAAGGGAGGGGAGGGAAGAGAGAGAAGAAGAAGAGAAGGAAGAGAAGGAAGAAGCTCCTCCTCGACCACCGCCGGAGCTCTTCCTACCGCCTGAAGACGCCGGAACTCTGCCGGATATTCGGGAGAATGCCAGAATTTTGCCCAACTTCCCTGGGATGCTGAAATTCTTCCCAATTTACAAAAGAGTTCCCTCCTGACGCCGAAACTCCGCCCAAGTGAAGCCGGAGTTCTCCTCTGCCACCAAAGACGTTGGACTTCTACCCGACGTCGGACCTTCACTCTTCGCCAATTTTTTACCCGACGCCGGACTTCTACTGGTTATCGGACTTCGTTGGACGTCTATGCGAAGATGCATTTCTTTCCATTGCTGGACTTCTACCTGACGCTGTCCTACTGATCTTCGTCGTCAGACTACAGTCCTTCCGACCTCCGTTACCAGCCGACTACGGTCCTCATGACTTACGTCGCCCGCCGACTACAGTCTTTCTGACATCCGTCGCCCGTTAAATACGGTCCTCCTGACTTATGTCGCCTGCCGACTACAGTCTTTTCGACCTCCGTCGCACGCCGACTACGGTCCTCCTGACTTACGTCGCCCGCCGACTACAGTCCTCCGTCGCCAGTTGACTACGGTCCTCCTGACCTACGTCGCCCGCCGACTGCAATCCTTTTAACAAAGCGAATACATCGATAGTAGCTCTTTATATTTACATCATATAATGTACTACATAAGATGTACATCAAGCTAAGGCCTTCTCCCAAGGAAGAGCCTCATTTGTAATCGACTGCAAATACTAGTGGATTCGTTCAAACTGGGCTAGGCCCCGTGATTTTTCCCCCTTTTATAGAGGTTTTCCACGTAAAAATCTTGGTGTCTCATAAATGCTAGACCCTCTCTCCTTATCTGATTGCGTGCCAGATTTTCGTACAATGCTAAGACATTAAATATGATATTTCTCTACCGCCGCGAATACTCCTGGACGCAACACTTTCTAAAATGAGGATAAAATATTTAGGCATTGTCTTATCAACAGTCTAATCAACCATCAAAAATTTTGACGAAAAAGCACCAAAACTCTCACAGCATAGCCGATGGCATGAATTTTTGGAGCACAAACACTTCAATCTTATCTCCCAATGTAGTCCTTTATTATTTATCATCTATTACAAAAGCTGCATAGTATTCTCTTTGATAAGTACAATAAATAAATAGGTTCTTTTCAATGAAATATTAACTCAAAGTCATATATTTGTAAGAAGAGAAATTCATGATGCACATCTTTTGAAGCTTATGAGAATTATTTGATCTTAGTGAGGCTATGAAATTAAATTAAAGGGATTGTCAATGAAAAAATATACACATTTATTAATAGTAAATTCAATTATCTATTAACTATATTCTAACCAAATATAAAGTATTAAAATTTATTAAGTAAAATGTAATTACATTTCCAACTGATATAATGAAATTTGATTAACCATCCTACCAATCTTTTCAGATAGCAATACTACTCAAGTTGGCACAACAAATTAATCACTAAATAAAACCTCTTTGATTTCATGTATTTAATATATAAATATAATATAAAAGAGATATAGTATATTTTATTTGCAGCTAAGTTGTTTGGCTGCATTAAAAACATAAAATATAATACAACTTTTATTAACCTGCAGTACTTTATATGTCACGTCTTTTTTATTGTTTTTAAAAAAAAAATTAATTTTTGTGCTAAAAATTTATTTTAAAAAACAATAAGAAAATCATACCAAATGAAGCCTAGAACAACTTAGGGCATCTCCAACCGAAAACCCCATTTTCCACTACAAAATACAGCAAAACTCTAAAATGCAATAATTCTGCTCCAATCGAACTCCATTTCACCAGTTTCGTCGTCTCGGTTATGCGGTAACCGTCTTTCTCCATTTCGCGTGCAAATCCCGTCGACACAAAAATTTAATAGGAGAACAGTGCGACGCCAATATTGACGTCACACTTTTCACCCGTGATGAAATAGCAGCAAAATTGCCGCTCGGTTGGAGCGACGGAAGAAGTTTTTTGTTGTTCCATTGGAGATGGTCGTAGCAAGCCACTCCGAACTCTCCCCAGGTCACAAAATGCTAAGAAGCTTGCAGGAGAACCAAAATCAACAAGCACTCAGAACACCAAAGAAAAACCAAGAAAGCAATCACATCTCACATATAGCTCACTCAGTACAAGAATCTATAGTATCAATTTACACAGACACACACACATTATGAGGATGATGTTAAACTGCATTTCAACACAAGTCTGCAAATTCTAAGAACCCAAAAACCCACCATGAATTGTTCTTAGATCCCCTAAGGAAACTGGAACCTCCATAACAGTAGTATTATACCATAGGAAAAATAAATGAATAACTAAATGCAACAAGCTTATGATGTTAATCATAAAATAGTACATCGACATCTATTTCCTTTGGAATTGTTCCCATCATCTTTTTCTGTTGAGAGAAAAAAAGTATAAGAAATAGTATATCAGCATGTAAATGGGAAAATATGAAGTAGGAAATGGAAGGAAAAATGTACCAATTCCTCTGTCCTGTGAGGGGGGCTTCACAACAACATGCATGGTTGTAACTCCAGATAAATCACATATGGCATTTCTGCACTCTGCCAATGTTTTGTTGTTCTCTAGTATCTTTCCAGCATTGATCAACTTTAGATCATTTATTGTCCTTGGGCCATTCTCCAGCTCTGTTATCAGGAAACAATCCTTAGTGCCCTCCCAAATAGAAGCAGTCGAAAGATAAATAAATAGCAAAGTGTTAGTAATACGAGGGAGAAATAAATCAGCATGGCATTATCATTCCATGCAGAAAAAATTTCCACAATCCAATTTTGATTTTTGGGGTTTATCTGGAAAAAAGAAGCAAAGCTTTTTGAATGTTAAAGTAGAAGGTAAAATAAAGAGCATGCATCCATCATACACAAGTACAATAACAACATCAAGCCTTAGTCCCACTACGTGGGATCAACTACATAAATAATTTTTCGCCATTGTGTCCTATTAAAAGTCAAATTCTCAATATTTTTTTAAAGGATTCATGTCATGATTATTCGACAAGTTTTACGCTGGCTGTAGACTACCTAACGCAACCCTCAACTTTTCTCATTATACACAAGTAATATTGCGAAAGTAACTTATATAATCTAGAATATGCACAAAATGTCCAAGAACTTGGATCTCATGGTTTATCTATCATTACAATACAAATTATTCTGCCAAAAGTTTAATATTTTAATCATGATTAGGCAGATAATGGAATATTCCTTAAGTAAAGTAGGTGAAGAGAGTCATGGACGCTTTGGTAATCTTGCAGCTACTCTTTACCTCAAGTTACAATAAAAGTTAACATGTTACCAGCCCACCATCTCAAAGGGAAAGAGGGATAAGAGCTTCATGGTGAGGCTTGTATGCATAGTTCACATTCCACAAGACCAAACACGAATAAGTATAAATATAACTTCTACGATCTAAAATATAATATTCTAACCGATCAGATAGAGCAAGTAACTATGTCTATGAACTGGACTCAAAAATCAAAGATCACATGAAAATATGACTGATTTATTTGTTTGAACTGAACTTATATCAGCCAACAAGCTAACTATCAGGCCAAGTGTTTCAAATCAAACTAAATTTTATGCCTAATTCAAATCAAGTTAGCTCAAAACTAAGCCAAAATGTATATGCATGTATAGATATATTCAAGCATTAAATCATTGTTTTTTTTTTTTTTTTTGGCATTTAAGCCTATATGCATTTATGGATCAGTCAATGAGGATAGAGTGCTTCAGAACCCCACCTCTAATTGATAGCAAGCAAAGCCACCTAGGTTGTTACAGATCTGGTGTAACTAGAAGGCCCTCTTGTGGAAGCTACCTATGTTTCCTATGGATAGGAGGCATTAGAGTATAGAAAAAGGGCCAGTCACAATTTCCAAAGGCTACCCAATGCCACTTTAGAGATCTGAGCTACCAGAGCATGAATCCATGTATCAAAGAGAGAGAATATTGAGTATGATCTTCCTCTAGAACACGCTGTAACCCACCTCAGAACTCATCCTTACTCGGGTATCTTGTAATTAGACCAAGTAGATTAGCTATACTCGATTGTCTTACTTTCACTTTCTTCTTACTCCAATAAACTCTACTTTCTCTATCTTTGTTGGCTTTCCTTAACTTGATTTGTGCCTGGAATCTGAACTATTTGAATTTATTTTTCATCAAACCAAACACTCATATTTCTAAAACCCATACATTTGAAATGTTTTACACCGAAACCTTCAAAGAAAACAGCCCCTACTAATAAATGTTTATACCCTATGAATTTCTTATGCTTATTGCGTGGTTTTTTGTATCCTATATTAGATCAACATAAGAAATTGTAGACCCTATGACATCTTACATCACCCTCCCATAAGATTGGGCTGTTATGAAATTCAAATGAAAACCATCCATCCTCTTTAAGATAATTAAAACCTAGTGGCATACATGATTTCAAGAACTTAATAATTATATAATCATCTTAGATGCAACAAAAATTTCCTAATAAATGGTTTTAATTGTATGAGAAGATAAATGTGATTTTCAATTTGTGGAATGTTTTAAATGGATTTAAATCAAATACATGAGTTAATGATTTTTATGACTTAGTTTATTACATTGATTGGTGAAATTCATGGGCGAATTTAGACATTTAAGCGGGCATACATACACTTTCCAAACATACTTATTTTCTTTGCATCTTTGATTATTGTTTGAATCTTATGAAAATGAAGCCTAATATTGTTGTAGATGGAAATCAATAGTGTGATCTTTCAGCTTTTTCAACCACAATGTTAAGTTTTAAAGGGCAATGGTCATTCCCTACTAGACCCATCACAAAAAAAGGAATATTAAATACATTTTTAACATCTGTCAGTCGTAAAGAGTAGCAGCATAGCAGGTAAGCAAAATTACCACTTGTCATCTAACAGCAATGTAAAATTGGCAAGTCATTAATTTCAAGTTGAGTAACAACATTCCCAGTATTGATCAAAGAATAAAATAAACAGTTCATTTTCTTCTGAGAGAGTTATGCAATAAAATACTCACATTATGCTTAAAAGAGTGCCTATCCTATCTATCGGGAATATTTCAAACATCCTTGCTATGCATTCCAAATGTTCTAAGCACACAAACATGCCATCAATTTCAGAACAGCACGAAGAAGCATATTGATAGGAAACACTTGAGTTCAAGTATTTCCCAGCCAAATCTGAAGTAAAACGAGAAGAAAACTGCTGTTTTCAGCAGAGGACAGCAGCCAAACATAGGAATACAGCGAGAAATTGCGAGAAAACTGAGAGAAAAATAAAGAAGAAACTTGGATTCCACTAGATAATGAATAAAATAGCAAATATACAATTGATCCTCAATTCGAGAGGAGGATCGATCTCTCCCAAATCTCTAGACGCCGCTAGAGCCCAAAGAAAACCTAAATCTAGGTGATCTCAAATTTCAGCCAAATTCAAGATGATCAAACCCTAGGAAAATCTATTATTTAATGCAAACAAATCAAAAGGAAATCCCTAAACAGTCCCTACATTCAAATTTCTCTCTTAAACCCCAAAAAAATCCTTCCTAAAACGCTCTCGTGGAGCTTGCGTCTCGTACGGTTTCCGCCCAGGCGGAAGTTTTCTCCGCTAATCTTGCGATTTCACCCGTGAACCGGTCCCGCCTGGACCGGCTGGACCGGTCCAGTGGACCGGTCTAACAATACTCCCTTCCCAAAGATCCACCTTGTCCGCAAAGTGGAAAGACGACATCCTCCATTCCTTCTTCATCACAAACTGTAAAAACTTAAAGAGTTCGGTCCTTACACCTGTGCCCCGGCGTATACCTCTCGTCACATCTGAAACAAAGCCCTTTTTCCCTCTTCTCCTGTAATTCTGTCTCAGTGAGCTTCTTGAAGTTATCCCCACTCCCTCCTACTGGCTTCTCCCTGGTGATCTCATTATTGTTGACTGATGCAGGCCCCTTTGGTGCTAAAAGAGTGGCCGTAGTCTTGTAAGAGCCTCCTGAGCTACTGCTCTTGGCTCCCTTCTCCAGATTATTCTGATTTTTTACCAGCTGTGCCAACTTCATTGCCTCCTCCAAATCACTAGGCATCAGAACGTTAACTGCCGCTCGGATCTCTGCCTTCAACCCCTTCATGAAGTTCCCTTCCAATACGCTATCTGATAATCGCTCCACCCTGCTAGCCAGGTGCTCGAACCGCTCACAGTAGTCAGCTACTGATCCCTCCTGCACCAGAACAAAGAATTGCTCATAGAAATCTCCTCCCCGGTCAGTTTGAAAACGTTCTATTATGCAGTTTTTGAATTCCCTCCAGTTCCTGATAGGCTCCCTCCTGTCACGCCACTGATACCATGACAAAGACTTTCCTTCCAGACACAATCCTGCCGCCATCAGCTTCTCATTCTTTGTCAACCCATTGACAGCAAAGTAACGCTCCACCTTGTAAATCCAGCCATGGCCGTCTTCCCCCTCGAAAATGGGCATCTTCAATTTCCTCACCTTGGGATCTCCCCGGTATCCTCCCATTCCCCTCAGAGGAGGCGTTTCCCAATTGTCCTAATCGTCCCTCCGACGAATATACTCTAACCCCTCTTCATACTCACCTCTCCTCCCTTCAACATCATCACCTCGACGCTGAATACCTTCAAATTCAGCACCTCGACGATGACGTTCCTCCCTTCTTCCTTCAAAATCCCCCCCTCGACGATGAGATCCCTCTCTCCTCCCACCAAAATCAGTCCCCCTTCTGTCATATCCCCTACTCATCTCTTCCCTCGAAAGAGGCTCTAGAGGAGGCATGTCGTTCTCTTCCTCTAGGATCTCCACCTCCGAATTTCTCCTCCCCCGCATGGGGTTCGGATTTCCTCCCATGCCATGACCGTCGGTGGTCTCTCTACTTCCGATGTCGCCGGATTGGTTTTCATCTCAAGTAGTTTCTTCAACATTTCCTCCATCGCGGTGAACTTCCCCTCCAACCTTTCATTGTTGGAGGTGATTTGATTCTGAAGGTTGAAGAATCTTTCCTCCAAATCGGCTTTCAATTGGCCGACTTCGCCTTCCAAGACGTCAACCTTCTTTCCGGCCATCGTTCTTCTCAAGATTCACGAAGATCTCTTTCCGGAAAAGAAACTCCCGCTGAAATTTCAGGCGCCAACGGTCCCAAAAAACGATGCTCTGATACCAATTTGATAGGAAACACTTGAGTTCAAGTATTTCCCAGCCAAATCTGAAGTAAAACGAGAAGAAAACTGCTGTTTTCAGCAGAGGACAACAGCCAAACACAGGAATACAGCGAGAAATTGCGAGAAAACTGAGAGAAAACTCAAGAAGAAACTTGGATTCCACTAGATAATGAATAAAATAGCAAATATGCAATTGATCCTCAATTCGAGAGGAGGATCGATCTCTCCCAAATCTCTAGACGCCGCTAGAGCCCAAAGAAAACCTAAATCTAGGTAATCTCAAATTTCAGCCAAATTCAAGATGATCAAACCCTAGGAAAATCTACTATTTAATGCATACAAATCAAAAGGAAATCCCTAAACAGTCCCTACATTCAAATTTTTCTCTTAAACCCCAAAAAAATCCTTCCTAAAACGCTCCCGTGGAGCTTGCGTCTCGTACGGTTTCCGCCCAGGCGGAAGTTTTCTCTGCTAATCTTGCGATTTCACCCGTGAACCGGTCCCGCCTGGACCGACTGGACCGGTCCAGTGGACAGGTCTAACACATATCCCCTATCAACATCTTCTAGCACAAGCACCACATGAGAAGCATTTCATATAACAAACCTAGCTAATTGGACATTTTTTCCAAAGAATATAACACTCCATTTCCATCCAAATACAACAAGCTCATAGGAAGTGGATGTAATTTCAGCAAAACCAGAGAACGACACAAGAAATTCAGGAAGAAGAACATACAAGAACTGATGAGGGCATCAGATTCCGACACGTGTACCATCGCCGGAGGCGTCGATCGACGGCCATGATTCAGAGTCTTTATTTTTGATGTCTTATTATATTCATGTTATTTATATTTTGTCTTTTCCGTTTGTACCCCTATGAGGGAAGTAGTGTTTGTTTTGCCCCATGGGCATTGTAGTCTTTTATTTCCCGTATGATGTGGAGCCTATATAAAGGCTAGATCTTGTACTATTTTGATGATTGATGAATTGAATGAAAATTTCCCATAGCTTGTTCTCTTTGTGAGTGCATGAGGTTCTCTTGGTGAGTGCCTCCTTCTTGAGATCTCTTAGTGAGTTCTCTAGTTATCCATTAGTTTTGTTTTTTTTTTCTTTTAGTTGTTTTGTTTACACAATCTTCTTCCCCTCAAGAACTCTTCCCCACTTCCTTTGACCTTGCTCTTGCTGCCGCCCCCCCTAAGACTTCCCCACCGCCGGCCAAGCCTCAGCCCACCGTCCACCACCACGCCGACCACCCTCATCCCATGGGCATCACTTCTTAGTTTCCCCAACCTCAAGTTTGAGATTTGAAATTTCAAAATTTGAATTATTTCCTAATTTGGAAATCCAAATTTGGAAACTATTCAAGAGAAAATTATTTCAAATCTATTTAATTTGGAGTTTTAATTGCTTTGCCACGTCATCAAATCTTGCATTAAAACCCCCCTCCTCTCCATGGTTTTCCCTCTCTCCTCAAGCATGCCGCCGGCCTCCCTATGGGGAAATCCAATCAATGCTCCATTAAACCCCTTTAATCCTATTTGAAATTCAAATTAGGATTAACATCTTCCCTCCACTTTCATAAAACTGAAAATAATTTCAGTTTTCCTCCTTTAATCCCTCCATAATTGAAATTTACAATTAATGCCTTGATTACATTAATTGTCTTTTCAAATCCTCATCCCTTCTCCTAAAATTCTCTAAAACTGAAGTTTCTCTCAGTTTTGAAGATAATTCCTGCGCCCTTCCCTCCTCCACCCTCATACATCCGCCGGCCTCCTCCCCCTTGGATTCTCCAAGCCGCCGCCCACTATCCCCATCCTTTTAGCGGTCTTCTTGCGGCAACTATTTAGCGCCATCTCCATGTTTCATGGCGGATCCCGAACTCGAATGGGGATTAGTTTTTGATGCTCAAGGAAACCTCGACGTACTACGCTCTCCTTTCTTTGACGCCGGATTCGAATCCGACGAAGACACGGTGGGGGATTACTTGGAACGGATTCTTCCCTCTCTCATCAAAGTTATTGATAGACAACGGCCGGAGTACAATTGGTCTATCGACGGGCGATCTTCCACACATCTTCCAAATCCGGCGCCCTCCTCTCCTCCTCTACGGATCTACGGCATCGTCTTCCTCGGAGTGGTCTCTTCACTAGCGTGGTTCTTCTTCTCCCAACAAGCTTAGAGATAGGTAAATGAGAGCGGCCTCAAGGTGAGCCATCGCTTTGTTAACCTTGGGATTCTCGTTGATCTAGTCATTCGCATTGCTTTATTGGAGTCGTTATTTTATTGATCTTGTAAACTTAGTCGAATTATCTTGCCTAAGCGTGGTTAACTTCCAAGATCTCCTTTGATTTGTCAATTTCGCAAAGCTAGAGAATGTACGTTCATTATTTTACATAACTTCTATTAATTTCATAAGATTTGATTCCTGGATTCACATCATTTTGGTATCAGATCATGGCTAGCATGCTTTGCTCATGTTAGATGCATCCTAGGAAGTCCCTTTTAGCTTGCCATATAACTCTCACATGCATAACATCGTTTACCGCATTTATTTCACTACTTTTGTTTGCTGTCCAGTAAATTACAGCACTTTATTTTCTTTGTTTACATGCATGTTTAAGTTACCCAAGTGTTAGTTGAGTCACTTACCACCCACCTAGTCACTTAGCGCACTTGCTACACTTGTTCTCCTTGCTGTCCTGTGTTTTCCTGCACTGTTTAGTGGCTGGTAGGTGTCCAAAAAAATCCTTGTCTAGTGGCTGTCCACACCCCACAACCCACCCTAAACACCAACACCGCTTACCCCACTGTGCTAGGTTGCTGTCCCCACTTTCCAGCGGCTGTTTGGTGACTTTAAGTGTAGTTTCCTGCAACATTTCACTGCTGTCCCCCATCCCTAACCTACCCGATTCAACCCTCAGACTGTCCCATGGACCCGCAGCACCTCCAAGCCACCCTAGACCTCATCTTGGGCCAATTAGGGA
The DNA here is from genome assembly GCA_016618105.1 of Dendrobium huoshanense. Taxonomy (NCBI): domain Eukaryota; kingdom Viridiplantae; phylum Streptophyta; class Magnoliopsida; order Asparagales; family Orchidaceae; genus Dendrobium; species Dendrobium huoshanense. The sequence goes on from CM028357.1 coordinate 58,344,494, forward strand.
CCGTTACTCAACAAATTCGCAACACCCAAACCGATTTAGCCGACTTTAGACGCCACACGAGCGACCGACTAGATAATATCGAGCGTAACGGGAACCCTGCGATTTACACCCCGTCACGACCTCACTCGCCGTACAACGAGGAAAACCAAGCCGATCATGGCCACCCTAGAGACTCATACCGTCATAACCCGAGACCCCATCAAGATCCTGTTAGAGATGAAAACCCTTGGCGCGATAACGATGCCCAATTGTTGAAAAACATTAGAATTGATGCGCCAACGTACGATGGGACCCTCGATCCCCAAGTCTTCTTGGATTGGATCAAATCCATGGATAGTTACTTCAAGTGGTATAACATCTCGGAGGCTAGGAAGGTTAGATTCGCCGAAATGAAACTCACGGGCCGAGCCAACTTGTATTGGACTAATTTAGAGAATATGCGCGAGTCTCGAGGTGAACACCCTATCACGGACTGGAGGGCGATGAAGCAAGAACTCAAGAGAAAATATCTCCCTCCTTCGTACTACCCAAAGCTCCTTGATAAATGGAATAGATTAACCCAGGGGAGCAAGCCTGTCAAAGACTACATCTCGGCCTTTGATGACTTCCTCATCCGTTGCAATGGCGAAGAGTCCGCCACCCCAACTCAAATCCTTTCTATGTTTAGAGCTGGCCTTAGAGAAGACCTGCGTACGGAACTCTTTGCTCGAGGTGTAGACTCTTTGGAAGCAGCCTGTAGCCTAGTACTCGACCTCGAAGATTCCAGAACCCACTCCCAAACTAGGCACTTTGACTCCCGCACCAATTCTTATAGGGCCTCGTCGGGACAACCTCAAAACCGACCTTCGGGATCGACTGCAAACCGAACCCCTGCTAGTTCGGCCCCTCCTCGTACCGACCTCAAAGGTAAAGCTCCCGAGCGTGACGCTCCCAAACCTAGTTCTGGAACCAAGTGCTATAGGTGTCAAGGGTACGGACACATTGCTTCGCAATGTTCTAGTCCTTACAAAGTCACCATAATTGAAGAAGTGGACGACGAGGAGGAAGAACCTAAGACTGATTTGGTTCACCAAGTGGATGAGGAAGAAGACTCTTTTACAGAAGAGGAACCTGTGACCTTACAAGTTGTTAGGTGCGCTTTGGCCCAACCTAAATTAAGCGACGATTGGCGAAGAACCTCCATTTTTCATACCTTCATTAAGATCGGAGAAAAGAGCTGCAAGGTTATCATAGATAGTGGAAGTTGTATCAACGCAGTCTCTTCAGCCATGGTCTCCAAGCTCAATCTGAAGGTGACCCAGCACCCAAATCCGTATAAGGTTTCTTGGATCAACTCGACTACCATTGAAATTAAGGATCGAAGCCTTATTCCGATAGAATTTGTGGGATATCAAGACAAGATTTGGTGCGATGTTCTAACCATGGATGTGGGTCAAATTATCCTTGGGCGCCCTTGGTTATTTGACAACGACGTCCATATTTATGGGAGGACGAACACCTGTGTGTTCGAGCATAATGGAAAGAAGATCAAGTTAATGCCCTCTCAACCAAAACCTCCCAAAACTGAAGCTAAACCTATCCCAGCTAAGCAAAGTAAATGCCTCCACTTACTGACTGCAAAGGAGGTAGAAACTAAGATCACTCAAGGAGCCCCCATGTATGCCTTAGTGGCTAGAGAAGTAGAGGAAGATCAGAAAGAAACAATCCCCGACGCCGTTAGAACCCTTCTTGAAAACTTTGCGGATGTTTTCCCAGACGATTTGCCTAACCAACTGCCACCCCTGTGAGACATACAGCACGCGATAGACTTAGTACCAGGGGCATCTCTACCCAACCTTCCCCACTATCGTATGAACCCGACTGAACACTCCGAGCTTAAGAAACAAGTCGATGAACTCCTACAACGAGGATTCATCAAGGAGAGCCTCAGCCCCTGCGCTGTTCCCGCTCTTCTAACTCCCAAAAGGGACGGCTCGTGGCGAATGTGTGTTGATAGCCGCGCTATCAACAAGATTACCGTCAAGTATAGATTTCCCATTCCTCGACTAGATGACATGCTGGACATGATGACCGGGGCCACTCTTTTTTCCAAGATTGACCTTAAGAGTGGGTATCATCAGATTAGGATCCGTCCCGGGGATGAATGGAAAACGGCTTTCAAAACTAAAGATGGACTTTATGAATGGACTGTTATGCCGTTTGGACTTAGCAACGCCCCTAGTACCTTTATGAGAGTTATGACTCAAGTTCTTAGGCCCTTTTTAGGGAAGTTCGTAGTAGTTTACTTCGATGACATATTAATCTATAGCACTTCGGAAGATCAACATCTCAATCATATAACTCAGGTCTGTGAAGTTTTGAGGAAAGAACAGCTATTCGCCAACCCTGCCAAGTGCAAATTCCTCACCGATAGTGTGACCTTTCTTGGATTTATTATTTCAACTCAAGGGATATCTGCCGATCCTGAGAAAGTGCGAGCAATAAATGAGTGGCCAGAACCTAAGAATATTCGGGATGTTAGAAGTTTTCATGGATTGGCCACCTTCTATCGAAGGTTTATTCGAAATTTCAGCACCATCGTAGCCCCCATAACTGATTGTCTTAAGAAAGGGGAATTTCATTGGACGACTGCCGCTACTAGAGCGTTTGAGGATATTAAGAAAAGAATGGTAGAAGCTCCTGTCATGCGTCTCCCCGATTTTTCTAAAGTATTCGAAGTAACCTGTGACGCTTCCGGAATCGGAATAGGTGGAGTCTTATCACAAGAAGGTCATCCGGTAGCATACTTCAGCGAGAAACTCAATGACATTCGACAGAGATACTCTACCTATGATAAGGAGTTTTATGCAATCATTCAGTCCCTTAGATACTGGAGACACTATTTGCTACCCCAGGAGTTTGTAATCTTTTCAGATCATGAGGCTTTGAGATACATCAACTCCCAAAAGAAGTTAAATGCCCGTCATGGTCGTTGGGTCGAGTTCTTACAGGAGTATTCGTATACTATCAGACATAAAGCCGGAACTGAGAATAAAGCGGCCGATGCTTTAAGCCGTAGGATAATGGTCACAAGACAAATGAGAACAGAAGTTGTCGGATTCGAACGCATAAAGGATGACTACCCCGAGTGTGCTGATTTTAAGGAAATATACGCGTTACTTGTGGCGGGGGACAAACCTTCCGTAGATGATTTTTTGTTAGAAGATGGTTACTTATTCAAGTCTCAGAAGTTGTGTATTCCCAACACCTCTCTCCGTAAATTTCTTGTGTGGGAGCTACACGCAGGAGGTTTAGCTGGACATTTTGGACAAGCTAAGACTATCGCAGCCGTTGAGTGTAGATTTTTCTGGCCCAGCCTTAAGCGCGATGTCATTAGGCTAGTCAAGCGTTGCCATACCTGCCAATTAGCTAAGCAGAGAAAACAAAACACTGGCCTCTACATGCCACTCCCTGTCCCCAACTGCCCTTGGCAAGACGTTAGTATGGATTTTGTCCTAGGTTTACCAAAAACCTTTAAGAAGCACGATTCCATCTGTGTCGTAGTAGATCGTTTCTCTAAAATGGCCCATTTTCTCCCTTGTGCCAAAACTTTTGATGCCTCTAGGATTGCCAAGCTTTACTTTAATGAGATTGTCCGACTCCATGGACTCCCTAAGACAATTGTGTCGGATCGAGATGTAAAATTTACAAGCTATTTCTGAAAGACTTTATGGATTAAGATGGGCACCAAGTTGAAGTTCTCCACCGCCTTTCACCCCCAAACGGACGGCCAAATGGAAGTAGTTAATAGGAGCCTTGAGAACCTTCTAAGGACTTTAGTGGGAGACAACATTAGGGATTGGGATTCCAAACTACCCATTGCCGAATTTGCCTACAATAATTCTGTCAATCGAACCACCGGTATGAGTCCTGCTGAGATTGTTTATGGGTACCAACCTAGGCAGCCAATCGACTTACTCCCCATGAGTCCTAGGCTTAGGGTGTCAGAGTCTGCATCTGCATTTGCATCGCATATCCAGGAATTGCATCAAGAAATTAATAAAAGAATCGTGCAAAGTAATGAGAAGTACAAACTTAATGCTGACCTTAAGAGACGCTTCAAGGAGTTCGAAGTTGGAGACTATGTCATGGTTCGGATTCGTCCGGAACGGTTCCCTCCAGGGGCCGTTAAGAAACTTCATGCTAAGAGTGCAGGTCCCTTTAAAATAACTTCAAAAATAAACAGTAATGCCTATGTCTTGGACCTTCCCGAAGGTTTCAACATGAATCCCACGTTTAACATAGAGGATCTAGTAGCCTTTGATGGACCTGATTTTAACCCTGAAAATCCACTACATTTTGAGCCTTGTGAGTCCATACCTTGTGAGATCCCCAGCCTGCCCCCCACTTCCCAAAATTCCCCCATTACCTAATGCGGAGAAGATTGAAACCATACTCAGTGATGAGGTCATTTCCACCAGGAACGGCGGTCGCCAAAGATACTTAGTGCGTTGGAGAGGAAAGCCGGAGACGGAGGACACATGGCTAGATCGTGAGGAGATACAGAGGCTGGATCCCGACATCTTGGAGCTGTACGAGAGTTCTCAGGACCCTCGCTCGACAGGGTCGAGCTCTTTCCCACCCGGGGAGAGTGATGAGGGCATCAGATTCCGACACGTGTACCATCGCCGGAGGCGTCGATCGACGGCCATGATTCAGAGTCTTTATTTTTGATGTCTTATTATATTCATGTTATTTATATTTTGTCTTTTCCGTTTGTACCCCTATGAGGGAAGTAGTGTTTGTTTTGCCCCATGGGCATTGTAGTCTTTTATTTCCCGTATGATGTGGAGCCTATATAAAGGCTAGATCTTGTACTATTTTGATGATTGATGAATTGAATGAAAATTTCCCATAGCTTGTTCTCTTTGTGAGTGCATGAGGTTCTCTTGGTGAGTGCCTCCTTCTTGAGATCTCTTAGTGAGTTCTCTAGTTATCCATTAGTTTTGTTTTTTTTTTTCTTTTAGTTGTTTTGTTTACACAATCTTCTTCCCCTCAAGAACTCTTCCCCACTTCCTTTGACCTTGCTCTTGCTGCCGCCCCCCCTAAGACTTCCCCACCGCCGGCCAAGCCTCAGCCCACCGTCCACCACCACGCCGACCACCCTCATCCCATGGGCATCACTTCTTAGTTTCCCCAACCTCAAGTTTGAGATTTGAAATTTCAAAATTTGAATTATTTCCTAATTTGGAAATCCAAATTTGGAAACTATTCAAGAGAAAATTATTTCAAATCTATTTAATTTGGAGTTTTAATTGCTTTGCCACGTCATCAAATCTTGCATTAAAACCCCCCTCCTCTCCATGGTTTTCCCTCTCTCCTCAAGCATGCCGCCGGCCTCCCTATGGGGAAATCCAATCAATGCTCCATTAAACCCCTTTAATCCTATTTGAAATTCAAATTAGGATTAACATCTTCCCTCCACTTTCATAAAACTGAAAATAATTTCAGTTTTCCTCCTTTAATCCCTCCATAATTGAAATTTACAATTAATGCCTTGATTACATTAATTGTCTTTTCAAATCCTCATCCCTTCTCCTAAAATTCTCTAAAACTGAAGTTTCTCTCAGTTTTGAAGATAATTCCTGCGCCCTTCCCTCCTCCACCCTCATACATCCGCCGGCCTCCTCCCCCTTGGATTCTCCAAGCCGCCGCCCACTATCCCCATCCTTTTAGCGGTCTTCTTGCGGCAACTATTTAGCGCCATCTCCATGTTTCATGGCGGATCCCGAACTCGAATGGGGATTAGTTTTTGATGCTCAAGGAAACCTCGACGTACTACGCTCTCCTTTCTTTGACGCCGGATTCGAATCCGACGAAGACACGGTGGGGGATTACTTGGAACGGATTCTTCCCTCTCTCATCAAAGTTATTGATAGACAACGGCCGGAGTACAATTGGTCTATCGACGGGCGATCTTCCACACATCTTCCAAATCCGGCGCCCTCCTCTCCTCCTCTACGGATCTACGGCATCGTCTTCCTCGGAGTGGTCTCTTCACTAGCGTGGTTCTTCTTCTCCCAACAAGCTTAGAGATAGGTAAATGAGAGCGGCCTCAAGGTGAGCCATCGCTTTGTTAACCTTGGGATTCTCGTTGATCTAGTCATTCGCATTGCTTTATTGGAGTCGTTATTTTATTGATCTTGTAAACTTAGTCGAATTATCTTGCCTAAGCGTGGTTAACTTCCAAGATCTCCTTTGATTTGTCAATTTCGCAAAGCTAGAGAATGTACGTTCATTATTTTACATAACTTCTATTAATTTCATAAGATTTGATTCCTGGATTCACATCAAGAACTCTTTTTTATTGAAAGAACTAAGAAGAAAAACAAAAGATACAATTGGATCTTCAATTGGAGAGGACGATCCGGCTCTCCCAAATTCTCTAGCTGTCGGCTAGAGCTCACTCAACCTAAGCAAAACTAATTCCAGCAAATTCAAGCATAATTTGAAATCAACCATAGTTAGCCTTAAATAGGCTCCCCTAATTCCCTCCCAAATCAGCCCCCTTTGCCTAAATAATTCCCTCTCATACTTGAATTTAAATTAGAACTCTTTTCCTAATTAATTCTCTTCCAATTATAATTAAAATTTTCTTAAATAATTCCCCCCTTGTTTCCTCCTAACATAATGAATATTAATTCCCCTGGGGTTTTCCTAAATAATTCCCATCCAAATTTGAATTCGAATTAGACAGTTTTCCTAATTAATTCTCTTTCAATTGTAATTAAAACTTTCTAAACAATTCCCCCTCTCTCTTTGCTTAGCCCCCACCTTAGTGGGGCCCACCGCCTCAACCATCGGTCCATCAATACTTCCCTCCCACCCTTGTCCTCAAGATGGAGCAAAGAAAATTGTTGCTGAAGCACTGGACTAATAGCATGATGATTTGGCCCTAGTTGGCTAGCTGGGTTGGACCAACCTCTCTGCTCCCCTTATCCCTTCGTATCACAAACACATAATAATATTGATTAGTCTGGAATCAAGATGTCTTGACATTTCTGATAATAACTCAAACATGCTAATTAACAAATCACCATTGTTGATTTCACTGTATGAGGGGAAAAAAAGCAAATAAGCTTATCATTCACTGTCTAAAAGTAATGCCATTCATTTCTTAAGGTCCATTTACCACATCTGCCGCCTATTTTAGGCCAAATGTATTCAAAAAAGTTTGGACCAAATTTTCAAATATCTTAGTGAATGGAGAGAACATCACCACTGAGCCATGAGAGTAAACCAATTCAAACAATATGAAAATAAGACATAAATAAGCAAGTATGATATAGCTACATGGTCTGCCAAGGAACTTAGTGCATCAAACAATCTTTATGAAGTTCTGTTGACCAACCAAACGCTGCCAAAAATCCTCAGTTTGTCACAGCTTCCTAAATTTAATGTTATCCTTGTTTGCTTTCTCATCCAACACAAAAACTAACAATTACCAATACGAACTCACTAAGTTTCTAGCCTGATGGAATACTACTATATTGCTGAAGGCTAGATTAACCTGGCAAAAGTAGGGATACTATAGATTGCAACTTCATAGAAAAAAAGAACAAAAATCGTAACTTATTTAGATTATTCAATTGATGCAGGAGCATTTTTGAAGACTAATTTGTCAGTCTTAAATTAAGAATACTATTATTGTAAGAAACTTAAGAATATGTAATTGAAGCATAAGACATGGCAACAAGAGCTAGCCAATCCTCCCAAACCTCGTCATACATCATATCACGTAAAAATTAAACAAATCTACTTGAAATCATACACAACCAAATTTCCTGCATGATCTTTCAACCATTAATCATAACAGATAACATCAATTCATCCAAAATTTTGTGGTGGGTTTTTTCCTCTATTGATTTAACACTTCTAAATATCATTTCATTTAGATATCATTTGGTGTTTGTGTTGCAAACATACTTCTAGTTTTTCTGATCCTGCATTTTATTGTTTACATGCCCATGTATATTGATCATAACTTTATCATTTTATTTCAGATTTTTTTGTATAAGTAATCAATTTGGCTAATAAGAATAATATGTTTAACTATCTAGTATGTTACTTTCTTATGCATTTTTTTTTTGGTTGAAACCCACAGTGGGCTTAAGTGTTAATATTAAAAATGGGGTTACAAATCCTAAGAGGGATCCCAAACTTGCTAAATGCTCCAAGAGCTATAGCAAAAAGAAAATAAAACCTAGGAGTAAGGGATCCCTATCTAATTACAATAGAAAAAGAAAAGGAAAGGGTAGACAATCCACTAGCCCTAAAAAATATAGCCCAAGCTGGATTGGTCAATAAGCACCCATAGTAAGATGAAACACCACAAACTAAAAGATGAAAAAAATAAAAAAAATAGAAACACTAAAGAAACCACTCGGAGAATAACCTAATGAAGCACCCTGAGAAATGAAATCATTAACGAGCCAAGGCACAGCACACAGAAGCAAAGAAGGATCTGCAGAAACACTAAACAGAATTTAGATGAGCAAGCAACTAGACACCTGCAAAGAAGGCCCTGCACAGCACATCTTCTTCTTATAGAACCAACACCACAAGAGGAGCAAGCAACCAGACACCCCCAAAAGAAACACAAGACCAAAAGAAAAGAACCCAAAAACTAACAGTAACAGCCATAAACATAGCCACCCACCCAGAAGAACAAACCCCAAAGAAACCCCCAACACCAAACCTGCAAAAAAAAAAAAAAAGATCTAACCAAGAACACCAATGACACCTACAAAACACCAGCAATCACACCACCAATAGCATGGGAAGGAGATAAGCCAACAAGAAAAAACCACGCACTAGAGACAGACTCGGAAAAATAGAACCAACCCAAACCAACCAGAACAACCCAGCTAAAACAACCAGCAAACCACCCCAACCAAAGAAGAAAGAGCAGAACACGATCATACTCTGAAGAAACAACAAGCCTACAAAAATAACTAGCGACAAAGAAAAGAAAAACTAAACATCGGCATTTAGATGAGAAGAAGTAACAGATCTTCTGACTCTTTCTTCAGAGTAACAGATATTAATTAATTTCATTTTATTTTTCTTGCTAGTGACCTTAGTGAAATCATCTTTAGACACTTGAACCACCTTCAATTCATCCTCCTTCAAAGAAGAATTATAATTATCAATAGTAGAAATAATCTCACCCTCAGGCCAATTAGAGCCAAACTGACCAGAAGGGTACAGCCAGACAGAGTGATCAATATCTACTGGATTAGAAACTAAAATAAAATAAGTACAAGATGAAATAATATTCTCAAGGTGGGGGGAAACCACCTCAGGATCCAAAACACTATTTTACTTGACGCAATCCCTAATGGTACCATCAAAAGGAGCAAGCATAACTGCTCCTAGATTCACTCCAGCAGAATTTTCTATTAAACCAACACCCACATGATGGGATTGATCACCCATAACAGCAGGCACGCACATAACAACATTGATAGTGGAGAAGATCGATGCAATGAAAGGAATATTTTTACTTAGATTTTCTTTGTTCTCTTTGTTCTTGTATATTTTCAATTTTTTTTATTAAAGAAAAATATATAAGTTCTAAATCAGTATGATATTAGAGCAAGTAGACTTTGTAATCGTAGTATTGTGTTGTTCTGTCAAGTTCAGCTAGATGAGATGCATTTTCTTTGCATATTTATAAGCTTTATTCAATGGTGTTGAATTCTTCGAAGTTGAAGAGGATGATGCATGAGCATCTTTTATGACTAATTTCTAAGAGTCTTAGATTATAAGTATGTCAAAAGTATATGATTTAAATATGAGGCATCTTATCATGAGCTGAAAAATACTCTCAAAACTCATCAAACTCCATGAGCATCCAAACATTAACCAAATTTTCTGGAAGGCAAAGCCATCCTAGTTTCCCACATGATGACCTTTAAACTTTTGACTATAATTATACCAAATGGCAGATTCTTATTCATTCTTTCGTGATTTAATAACTCCAAAAATTTCATTTTATTTAGACATCATTTGATGTGTCTATTGCATGCATATTTAACAACTAGCTTGTCATCCTACATTTTTATATTTTATAAGTTTCTATAATTTGACAATAAATGTCATGTAACATTTGATTGTCATGTACAAGTAATTGATTTTCATCAGCTCGATGAGCTCTATAACTTTCCGGAAGAAAACATTTTCGAGTTCTATCATTCATATTACCAAAAATCCAAAAAAAAAAAAAAAAATTAGTTAAAACCACCACCCTTCACTTCTCCTGCATTAATACATCCTTTTTCCATGCATAAGCTAAGCCCACCTCCTCCACCTTGGAAACAACCAATATTAAGCTTAAAACTGCTTGAAACCATCAATGAATTTTCAAGCCTCTTCCACATTAGATGCAAAACCCTTTCCCCATGACTATTAAGCACTTGGTATTCCTCTCATATGTCTTGATCATCCTATATTTGAGTCTATATATAATCTTGTAATATTTAGTATTAAAAATGGATAAATGAATGTTATTTTTTGGAATGAAGTTCTTATGACTTTGGCAAGAAGATGCTTTTTCTTGTGCTTCGTGACCTAATTCATGACAAGAAGTTGTCCATGAAAAGAAGATTCAATGCTAATAGTACAATCATGGTTAAAAACTATCTATTAGTAGATTCATTGAATTCTATCAACTTTAGAGAAGGCTAACTAAAATTATGAAAAAGCCAACCTGATAAAAGACTATTCATAAAGGTTGTCTACACATTCTTAGTTCTCTCTCTATATTTTTCTTTTAAAAAATAAAATTTAAAATAGTATACAAATATGTCATTTTCATCCTACATAATAAGTTCGTTGTATTGAAGAGAAAAAGATATCCAAGCCTTTTCCCTATCATAAATATTATGTTCTAAAAAAATATCAAATATAGAATAATGCAGCCTTCTTAAGATTAAAAAAATTAAATGTTGTGAGATTCTCTTTAAAGGTTTGTCACTATCAAATGATTTTTTAAACAGTTTCCAAAAATTTAGCATTCTCAAATTCTGACCATACATGTGTACATTCAGCACATCCCATTTGGTCTTCCATCTATCCCACAACTAAGGTGAGTCATGCAAATTGGGTGGGGACACTATCAATCCAGACTAATCAAGAGAAGGCACAAACGTTGCAATGGACTTATTCACCAAATGTCATATGAAAGCACTAGCATAATGATCTAAATTAACAAAATTGCATCTTATGCATGAGATAAATATTAATATACTACAATCTAATGAAGATCTTAACTCCATACAATTAGCCCAAGCATCCTAAAAGAGAAAGAGCGCTCTTTTACATCACTTAACAAGACAGAAATGTTACCACCTCAAAGAATCCTCCATTATGTTATAGCAAATTCACTGCCCTCGCAGCACTGAATAGAAAAGATGATGCGGACATCCAACTGTCCATGGCTATCCGAGGAACTGAAGATCAACGGCTGTCATCGTCCCACGTTATCTTATATTTTATTTGTAATTTTTAAATTTTTATTATAAATTTTCCATTTTTACCCTCACTTAAGAGGGTCGTCCTATGTAAGCTTTAAGTGCATATGTGTCTTGTTTTAGTTTCTTAGGCCTATATATGGAGGCCCTTTCTTGTGTAATGGGAGGAGGAATTGTTAATGAAATTTTATTCTACTTATTTGATCTCTTAGTGAGTTCATGAGAGGAGAATGATCTCTTTGTGAGTTTTGAGATTTCCAAGATCTCTTTGTGAGTTCTTGAGGAAGTGGAAGGATCTCTTTGTGAGTTCCGGGATTCCCAAGATCTCTTTGTGAGTTCTTGAGGAAGGCGCTTGTAGATCTCTTTGTGAGTTCTATTGGAGGTGTTGCTCGAGGTGTGTAGCTCAGAATTTTCTTTTTCCTAAACCCAATTTATTTCTTCTCTACCTAACCAAACTCTCTTCCTCCCAAATCCCCTCCACCGGCCCCCATAAGTCCACCACCGGCCCCCATAAGTCCACCGCCGACCACCCCAGGCCAATCCCGCCACCGGCGGCTCCGCCGGTCTCCCTCTTGGGAATTTCAAATTTGAAATTCAAATTTGTTTCCAAGAGTCATTGAAGACTTTCCTAAAATAGTTCCTTGATTTAAGGCTTTCATATTAATTGGATGTCAATTTGAATTTGAAATTCAAATTAATTCTAATTGATATCCCCATTATTGGAAACTTTCCTTTCTTTCAAAATCTGAATTTTAATTCAGATTTTATTAAATCATTGATTACTAATGTGGGCCCCACTCTACTTATGACAAAAAATCTCCTCCCTCTCTCTATGTGGTCGGCTCCCTCATTGGGCATAATCTCTCTCCTATCTCATTAATAGCCCCCCTCATTAAGCCTTCATAATTACCTCCCACAATTCCCTCTCATCCAATTTAATTCGCCCCATTAAATTTGAATTTAAATTCAAATTTATCCCGCCAATTCCACTTAATCTGAAATTTAATTTCAGATTTTCATTCTCTCTCCCCAAATTGATTTGTGATTTAACTAATCTTGCCACATAGGCAAGTAAATGGCATTTACGTTTCACATCAAAAGAAATATTCTGCCACAAAGATACCTTAATTCTTCAATAAATACATTTAGAGAACAATAAATTGTTTTGTGTGAAATAGAAGTAGATTCACTTATAAATAATTAATGTATGAAAATTACTTCAGAAAATCATACAAATTGACTTTAAAATGAATCTACAAATATTTATAGTAAAATAGCTAATTTTCAACAACATGACTTGCATATCCATTATATATGAAGCACTTCATGGAATATACAAAAGAAAACAGAAAAATTGAATAAATGTAAGATGGCACATTAAGAGCAATGATGATAGGATTTAGATGTGTTTTTTGGATGGAGAGAAGTATTGTTCTTTATACCAAACAAATAACATCGTGATATTAACACAGTATGATATATTTATTTGAATTATCCTATAGTTCTTTTTGTTGAGAAATCATAAATAACCTCATTCCAGCTATGTAGGATCAGCTTTCTGAAACCTAATTCAAATCGCTCTTGTCAATTGCTAGTTGTGTTGTTAAATCTAGGTCCACAAATTTATTTGTACAAATTCTATCTTTGGCCTACCCATTTTTTTCTCTAATCCTTCTACATAAATTTTGTTAAATTATAGCCAGGTCCCTAAAGTTAAGTGATCATATCACGTTGGTCCACATTTTTAGCCGTACAACAGGTATCTAAGTTTTATTAAATGCTTCAACTAGCTCAATCAGTGGTGCAATCATACAAAATTCACTAGATTCTTAAATGTCTTTCAATTGTGATAAGATCAAGATGACATTGAAACAAAGTAGCAAAGACCGTAGTTGGAGCTTTGCATTAGGTATGCAACTCATCATCCCTCATTAGCATACAGTCAGTTCTAGCGCTTAATTAAAAGGAAAATGAAGGTGGGAAGTTCAATTCAAAGGCCAAGCCATGTAGATGGCAAGAATTTTCTTCGATCATAGCTTTGAAAGAATTCATCAACACATTTCTATCTAAGGGTCACAATTTTTCTTTAAAATCATTCTAAGGAGCAATAATATGACCCCATATAAGCTTTGCACTACTTCCATAATATGCAAGCACCATGGCCCATTCGTGTCCGATTTTTCCCTCTTGAATGATGACCAATGTTTAAAATTGTGTATTCGGGTATTGAGGCGTTTTTCATTCGTGAGGCGAGGCGTAAGCCTCAAAATCAAAAGATTGCGTAAACATAAAATGATAATTTTTTTATATACAAATGAGTGAATAATATAAATATAAAAAAGCATAAGATATGAAGTGAAATCAAAATATTTCAATAATAAGACAACATGAAATATAGTTCAACTCAAAATTCTATCTTTCCCAAATCCCATTATTTTTTTCATTAACATATAATTCCAATTTCCAAAAATAAATAGCAATGACATATCACATAAGAACTCATAAGTCATCAGCATTGTAATCACTAAGGGGTTCTTCATTTGAATCATCGTTATGGTGAATTGCTCTCTCCCCTTCCTCCTCTTCTATAGAGTCCAATGTCGAACATTTACTTCAAGATTTATGTAAGTTTTAATATATATAGCGTGAGGCGTAAGCCTCATGCCAGTGAGGCGAGGCGGGCTTCAAGGCGGGCCTTAACCAAGTTGAGGCGCAAGCCTCATAAAAAGAACTCGAGGCGTAAGCATCGAGGCGTTTTTTACTGGAATTGCACAAAGGCGGACCTCAAGGCGAGCCTCATATTGCACAATTTTAAACCATGATGATGACTTCATGATTTTAAAGCAATTTTTTTTCAGTTTTTTTAGGAAAAATCGCATGAATCTTTGCATTGTTTTTCCATATATTTGGGCAAGCTACATTATCTCATGTTTACTGATGATTCTGGGGTGTTTTGGAAAATAAATTTGTTTAGCAATTTTTTTAGGAATAATCACATGATCACCGGATTGCTTTTACACAATGATTGAGTGCTATAATTTAGTTATTTGATCAATATTTTCATGTTTACCAATCATTCAAGTATGCACATTTGTTTGCAATTCATGCTTTAAGAGCATATTGCATAACAATTTAGAATCGAAATAGGGCTTCCTGTAGGGTTGTAATAATGTGGTTCATAAGTATGTTCGATATAACTTTCATTATAAATGAGCTATAAAAGATGTGGAGAATGCAGACTTTGATAGGTACTCTATAATGGTGTTTGAATATGACATTTTAACAGTGGCTGAAAAATTAAATAGCAATATCAAGTCCTACAATATTATAAATTATTGTTTGCTTTTTATATTCTAATGATTTAGTGCAAACGTATATTAATAATGTTGTATTAAACATGTCTAATGAACATAATAAGTGGACAAAATTATATTTCTTTCAATGTCGAGTACAAAGAAGTGTTTGAACATAGAGAGCTCCAACAGTATAATGTACAAGGACAACGAATGCAACATGATGGAGATGCATGCTGTGATTGCCTGTTGTAATTACATATTTATAGGAGGCGACAATTTGTTCCAGATATTTCATATAAGGTTAATGAAGTAGTTATGCATCATGTGGCAAAGTCTGAAGAGGTGACAGAGAGTATGTTTGATCAAAAGAAACCACTTGTGGCTTAGATATAATGAATTAGATAGTAAAAGTGATGACATGACTCCTTACCTTGATAGGTATTATCAATCAAGAGATAAGTTGGTTGGCGATGATGGCTTCTTAGAAGCGAAGATGGATATGGAAGAATATATTTAACGATGAGAGTAATGGATCAAACGATGGTGAGGAATTGGGCAGAGAGGAGAGAAGCTGAAAGAGAGTTTTGAATGAGAATCGATATCATAACATAAAGATGGCATGGCTGCATTAAAGTTTGGTAAATTGCTTGAAAAGATGCTGCTTATAAGAGAGGCATTACAAAGATTTTTTTTAATTTTTTAAGGGAATTGCAATTTAAGTTCAAAAATTATACCAATAGAAACACCCAAAAATATGTCTCTCAAGGATATATGATTAGAGGATCTATAAATCAATATTGAAGGATTGAATAATCTTCAAAATAATGGGTTTAGAGCAACTAATGAAGGTGGTAAAAACATATTAAAGTTTTTTTTAGCTTATGATTTTGCAATTATTAATATCTTATTTAAGAAAAGAGATGAGCATCTCAACACTTATAAGAATGGATATAGTAAAACTTAAATTGATTATTCATTATAAGAAAATTATATTGTTTAGATTGCAAAGATTATAAAGTTATTCCGAGTGAAAATTTACGTATTCAATATCGCTTATTAGTTTTAGACTTTAAGATGAAGAGAAGAAAATAAAAAATAAAGTATAAAGTTATTCTAGAATTAGATAGGACTTTTAAAGAATATTAATAAAAATATTTTTGACAGTAAGATATTGGATCTTAAGATTTTGTCTATGCATAAGAAAATTAATGTTATGTAAGAAAAAGAAATTGGTGATATTAAGAATGTTGCAAAAGATGTGCTTGGAGTATCAAAAAGAAAAATTCTTAATATAAAAGATAGTTTGTGGTAGAATCAAAATGTGCAAGAAAAGAAATAAGAAAATTTTTTATAAAAATTGGTTTAGAAGTAAAAATACTGATAATCGGGAAAGATATAAAAAGGCTCATAAGGAGTCTAAGAGAGCAATACGCAATGCAAATATTATAGATTTTAATAATTTATATAATATATTAGATACTAAGGAGGATGAAATATATATATATATATATATATATATATATATATATATATATATATATATATATATATGTATAAGTTAGCAAAATGATAGGAAGAACTAGTAGATCTGAAGTATTTCCTATCAATCTTCGGAAAACAGCGAGCTTTCTCTACCAAAATCCACACAAATCCACAAAAATAGTGGATAATTTGTATTATTTGATAAAAGGGAAACGGAAAATAACAAGATACAATTGATCCTCTATTCGAGAGGAGGATCGATCTCTCCCAAATATCTAGACGCCGTTAGAGGCCAAAAGAAAACCTAAATCTAAGAGATCTCAAATTTCAGTCAAATTCAAGATGTCCTAGTCCTAGGAAAGCAAACTATTTAATGCATATAAATCAAAAAGAAATCTCTAAACAGTCCCTAAATTCAAATTTCCCTCACAAAACCCTAAAAAATGCTTCCTAAAATGCTGGTTTGGCTCGTGTAGACCGATCGGCTACCGAAAGAGGTGGAGATCTTCCGCCTCGATGTCGATGGGTCGATCCCACATGGACCGGTCTAACAATACTCCCCTCCCAAAGATCCACCTTGTCCGCAAGATGGAAAGACGACGCCCTCAATTCCTTCTTCATCACAAACGGTAAGAATCTGAAGAGTTCGGTCCTTACACCTGTGCCCCGGCGTATACCTCTCGTCACATCTGAAACAGAGCCCCTTCACCCTCTTCTCTTGTAATTCTCTCTATGAGCTTCTTGAAGTTGAGCCCAGGTCTTCCTCCTGCAATCTTTTCCTTTGAAGTCCCCGAAAGAGTATTTATTGTTGGCTCTTGGATTTCAATTAAGTGGTGGTCATCCTGTACGAGCCTCCTGAGCTGCTGTCTCCCGTCTCTCCATTCAGGTGCCTCTGATCTTCTACCAATTGAGCAAGCTCCATAGCCTCTCCCAAGTCACGAGGCCTCATTACTCTAACCGTTGCTCGGATCTATGGTGTCAATCCCTTCATGAAGTTTTCCTCTAGCACACTCTCAGAAAAGAGGTCCAATCGGCTAGCAAGGTATTCGAATCTCTCGTGGTACTCCGTCACTGAACCCTCTTATGTCAAGGCGAAGAACTGCTCATAGAAGTATCCTCCCCTGCCAGTTCAAAAATGTTCTACCAAACAATCCTTGGATTCTCTCCAACTCTGTATGGGTCATCGCATGTCCCTCCACTGATACCAAGACAAAGCCTTCCCTTCTAAACATAGGCCCATCGTCATCGGTCTCTCCTCCTCTGTCAGCCCATTGACGATGAAATATCTTTCTACCTTGTAGATCTATCCTTGCGCATCCTCCCCCTCAAAGATTGGCATCTTCAATTTCCTCACCCTCGGGTCACACCCGTTTCCCTAAATCCTTGATAACCTCCCATTCCTCGAAGCGGAGGTGCTTCTCAATTGTCACGATCTTCCCTCCGGCGATCATGCCCAAATCATTCATCAAAATCTCCTTTTCTTCTTTCAAAATCAGCACTCCGGCGATCAAAATTATTCCCTTTCCTTAAAAATTCAGCACCCCTTCTTACGTAGCCAATGCTCATCTCCTCCTTAGAAAGCGGTTCTAGAGGAGGCATTCCATCTTCTCCTTCCAGGATCTCCACTTCTGGCTTTTCCCTTCCCCTGGACGTGTTAGGGTTCCCATCTCTTTCATGGCCGCCGGTAGTTTCCTTTGCTTCTGATGTCACAGGTTTGATTTTGACTTCAAGTAATTTCTTCAACATGTCTTCCACCAAGGCGAACTTTTTCTCTATATTTTCATTGACGGATGCAATCTGACTTTGAAAATCAACAATCTTTTCCTCAAAATCTGTTTTGAGTTGCCCAAGTTCTCCCTCCAAAACTTCAACTTTCCTTCCGGTCATTAGTTCCCCTTTGATCGACGTGCTCTGATACTAATAGAGGTGTGGAAATGATTTGGAGAAGAAGGAATTTTATGGCTTACCAAACTTTTTAATATTATTTTGAAGACTAAAAAGATACCATATGAGTGGAGAATAAGTGTGTTGATTCCTATTTTTAAAAATAAAGGTTATGCACAAGATTGTGTGAATTATAAAGGAATTAATTAGATAATGTGTCATACTTTAAAACAATGGGAGAGTTATGGAGTATAAGTTGCGGCGTGATACTGATGTTTCTCAAAATCAATTTGGATTAATGCCGAGTAGGTCCATTATAGAAGCTATACATTTATTGAGAGGTTTGATGGAGAAATATAGAGAGAATAAGGAGGATCTACATGTGATATTTTTTTATTTGAGAAGGCATATGATAAAGTTCCAAGATAAATGCTATGGACAGTTCTAAGAAAGGGGTTAATAATGCTTATATTTATGTCATTAAGGAAGAGGTATCTAATAGAAAGTGCTTGTGGAAGGCCATAAGAGGACTAACATTAATTACTCCTATGAATAAAGGGGTGGACTACAGCATGTGGACAGTCAAAAAGAGAATTGAATATGGTTAGGATCTGGAGACATGGTTGAAATCCCGTGAAACAGCGGTTGCACAATCACATTCCATATGCCATGCGGAACAAAGATTGGGTCTGGGATAGGAATGGACCAAGTAATGCAATGGAAAGTAAGAGTTAAAACCCCATCCAATCACATTCCATATACATTCTTTTACATGCAAGAAAACCCAATAAAACCATTTTTCCTTAAAAAATTTCATGGCACAACACACCTGCCAACGTGATATGGAACAGAGACTGAAACTAGGAATAAAACAGGCAATCAACTTGAAAATGGGAATTAAAACTCCTTCCCATTCCCCTCGGTAGTCAGCAAACATATTTCTTTTGTGGAAGGAAAAAAATCTATAGAAAAGGGAAGATCCTATTGAAACAAAAACTAAAAAACATAATCTTTCCGTCTTTTGAACTCCAAATATTCTTAAAACGCAAGTACCCAACATTATGTTCCTAACTACTAACTTCTTCAAAGAACATGGAGAGCAACAAAATTAAAATTAGAATACATAACATGTTTGAGAATTTGAAAGGGCATAAATATACCAAATACAAATACATCAAAAAAGAGAAAACAAAATGAAGAATAGGAAAAATTTATTCACCTCATCTTTAGTGGAACAATAATCTCATTTATTTTAGAACACATTGAGTCAAGGAAGTATTCTCCTCACATCTTGGGCTAACTCGAGATCATACCACAATTATGTTATTATTTCTAAGTGAAGCTTAGTAGCATTTTAACAGGTGTTTTTGAAAACAAGCAACAAAAAATGTAGAATAATGACTTCATGTAAATGATGCTAGTTGTCATGGGAAGCTTTCTTGGTTACATAACAAAAGAGTAAATGCATATGTAAAACCTAACAAGCTATAGCTCCTTCAACTGAGAATGGGGAGAAGCTATCACGACATAAGCCTAAAAATATGTGCACTTTCACTAATTGAAGAAAAAAAAATTAAAGACAAACTAAATAATGAATGTTGATTAATCTCAAAAGCACGCTCCAAAATTTCATGATATTATAAAGGCAAAAATTTATCAGGCAAAAATTTATCAAGCAATAGAGCAAATGAGAATATTTTCCACTGGAATAAAACAAAAAACTGAAATAAAGGGCCACAATGTAGAGGCATAGTAAAACCAAATCAAACAAACTCTCAAAACAAAAAAGAAAATTTATTAATGTAATAAAAACCAATGAGCCCTCAATTTAAATTGTCTAACTCAACCCAAAAAATAGTTGCTATAACTCTGGTCTTGAGCTAATCCAAGTATTCAGTTGCTTGCTTTAACCCTGCCCTTAAAATGCATTTGAACATGCTTATATAAAGCAAGAAAGTAAGAATTCTCCCAAGACTCACAAGATGTCCTTCAACTTAAAAGTACATTATTAATCAAGTGAACAGTAAATAAACAAGAGGGAAAATAAAAGAAGTTACTAAAAACTATACAGAATAATTTCATGACACTTACGGAAGTAAAACTATTTCATGAATACGAAAAGTTTAGAACATAAAAGCACGTGTTCTACATCAAACAGATGGAAAGTTATTAACTCAGGTTGATAAAAAAGCCCAAGTACTATGCAACGAGATAAATTGGCCATAATGGTAAATATTTCCATAATACATATCAGAAAATTAGTCTCAAATTATGCAAACCCAAATAAAAAACTGAAAAATTACTGCTTCCCACAAGTCACAACTAAATTAATTCTAAATGAACATGTATGATCATCAATACTCCTTTCCTAACTCACACAACAAAGATTAAAAGAACCTTCAGCCTCCAGTTTCATTTGGGTCGCACTACATTTGTGTTCATTGTATCACAAAAGTCTACATGAACGATTCAAAAAGTCATGGGACACCTACATCTTTAATCCAACCATTCCCACGTCATGGCAGAATTCATCATGAAGTATGAATAACTTTCATCAATGAAAATCAACCACACTAAAATCCTTTTTACTTAAAACCATACTAAACTTTTGCCTTAATAGTAAAAAAATAAGAGCTAACCTTGATTCAGTAATTGCTATCAGAGCACCTCAAATAACTAATGACAGAAGGCTAGAATGTAAAACAAGAAAAACATTGTTAGGTAGAGCTCCTAGTTCTAAACTATCTAAAAATAACTCCATCATGTATAAATAGCGCCTGACCATCTATAATATTTCAAATCCAATATTGGTTTAAGAGCAGAATCAAACTTGCTAACATAATATGTAAACTAGCAACGACTTTCAAAATAAATTTATCTAGTATATCATTGCATTGGGAACAACCTTTGGGCCATCCAGCAAGAATGCTTTCCTTCAAAGTGGAAACGGTCGTAGCCTCCGTATACTTCTTGGGGCCGATATCCGATCCATCAGGCAACCTGAACTTGATCTCTAGTTGCTCCTGGACTGCCGACATATTCAAGAATCACAAGCCTATTACAGAATCCAAAGATCCTCTCCTCCAAGAACAGAAAACTCTTTTATCTTTTTCCTATCAAAAATAGAAACCCAAATCATCATCGGTGCTTAAACCGAATAGCAGTAAAGAAGAAAAATAGAAACAGATCAAATAAAAAACGAAACAACTAACTAAAAGACACGGAGACTACTCGAACACAGAAACTGAGTTCTTACCAGCTATCAAATTCTGCCCTAATCTCGATCTGGTTTTCTTCCAAAGCCCCGAATGCCGTACTTAAGCCTTCTTCGAAATAGCCAAAAGATCCAACAAAGCCCCAAAACCTAACTGGGGCTCCAGCAAGAAAATCCACGCCAATTACTGAATCATAGATTACTCGCTTGCAGTTGCCGCCTAAATATCACACCGAGCTGCCCAAGACTCTAAAATAAACGAAGACAATAAGCTGCGCTCGGGAGTCTTGCTTGGAAGGTTCGAAAGACAAAAAGGCGGCAACTTTGATTAAGAAAGAGATCGAGAAAGAGGAGGGAGGAAGATGAAGAAGAGAGGAATCGAAATTTTGGAGGATTTGACTGAAATTTTTGGTCAAATTTATCCCCCCGTCCCTCCTCGACTTCATTAAGAGCCCCTGAGACCATTAAGAACCAGTGGAAGTTTTCTCCGCCCTTTTTTTTACTATTTCTTTATAGTTTAATGTAATTTCTCTTCTCAGAAAAGGAAAGTTCGAGTAGCAAAAACCGATCACCAAAGACGATAAAGAAAGGTAAATTGCAGGGTCTTGCATTAATTGACTTTTTTTCTCAATTTACGTCACATCTCACGCGTTTATTTTTTTAAGGAATTTCAAATTTTGCCTCATAATAACCTAAATTGGCTTATTGACTATATATGTTTGATAGTTTTTTTTTTTATATAGAAAAAAGTTTGAATGTTCATTTTAGATGAAATTACTTCTACTGAGGAAGAAAATCTTGTATTTGCATATCAATTATGGATTCTAAGATTGAGTTTTAGACAACTTTCTTATTGCTTTATAATAAAGTAGTGCGAAAGCTATCTCAAACAAAGAAATTGATTCAAGTGAGATCTAGACCTTGGTTCAAATTTTGTAAATATAACATCAAGAATTTCATCGTAAGGATTGAAGCTCAATGGGGAAGGCAATGGCAGGATTAATAGTGTGCACAAAGAGTTTGGAAGACCAGTGACACTTGAAGTAGTTTTTAGGATATATGACTTTCGCAAGACCTCGATGATGTTCAAATATGTTCGTAGGACCAATGATGTTCTCGGGATTGGCTAAGAAGTTAGTTGGGAGTTTGTTGTTTGTAGTCGTGGGTGTTGGCAATTTGTGGGGCCAACAATGTTTGAGGAAGACAAAGAGGAGTTCGTGGGGAGTTCTTTGTTTGGAGGAGCTAATGGTTTGAGAGACCAACAATGTTCAAAGCCAATGAAGAGGAGTTCATGGGACTTGTGACCTTAGAGACTGCTAGAAGGATAAAAGTTTGAATTAGTTTTTAATCAGGTTCAAATGAATGCTCAAAACTTTGAACCATTTTAATTCGTCGCGGGATTCCATATGCAATCTACAAATATTAGTGAGGTAACTTCGTTCGTAACGAACATTTGGGCATATTTCTTCAATAAAACAAATAATCAACTTGGCCAATTTCTATAATTGTGATGTATTTAAAGTTGATTTTTTTAAAATTATTTAATTGCATAATGCTCAAAATTTCAAGTAAAAAATATCAATCACCCTAAATTCCATCAATATTGTCATTGTAATCCACAAAATCCAAGATGACGAAAAAGTATGAAAGATGAAATGAGATCTTGTCAATTCTTCTAGTTTTTTCAAAGGTTGTTTTAATCATGTTCCTCATTCCACGCACTCTGCTAGGGTTCGTTCTTTGGGGGCTGTCGGCCTTCCCGGCCTCTTCTGGCCACTAATGTCCAGGTTCTTCTGGTTTTTCTTCCTTAGTTGTGTCCTTTTTTTATTTTGTCTGACTTTTTTGCGATCTATCTTCTCTGTTTGTGCTCCGATCGTCATGACGGTTAATCGTGTGAAGGATCCTGATTTCCTTGATGGTAAATCTTTTTCCCGATCTTTTTTTAGGCGCTTTCTGATAGTTCATCATCGCCTACTTTTCCCGACCTTAAAGCCATGACAACATCTCATTGGGAACCAGTGGACTTGGCAAGCCCATTAAGGCTTTCTATGTTTGACAATTTTAAGTAGTATTTAACTTAGACTAGACATTTATTTTAAATATTTAACATCTGTTTTAAATCCGCCTTAAGAAAATATTATATTTAGTGAGATTTGATAAATACCAACTCAAATTAAAGATTAATCAAATCCCAACAAAACTAAGATTTAACAAATTTACTTAAATAAAATTTACTAAATCTTTTTTAATTACCAAATTTTTGTAGCTACAATCAAACAATCATGAGATCTACTTGGATTAAAGAATTGATCAATCAATTTATTTATTTACCAAATCTTATTAAATAATTTCGCAATCAAATAATTATACCGTCAAGGTTTACTAAATACTATTAAATCCTCTTTTAATAGGATTTATCATATTTACTAAAATTCTATTAAATCCTATTTTAATGAAAACTTTAGCTTGCTAGAAAAAATTTACAACGGTAGAGTATGTGTTTTATGTCTTAGTTTCATATTAAAATATTTTATAAACAAATTTTAATAAACTCCAAGAATGAGAGAAACTAGAGGGTTTGGCTCAACTGAATGAATTCGCTAAATAATGATATTTATAATATGTAATTCTCCATCCTCATAATTAAAGAAGATGAGATTACACATAGTTGAGAACAATTGTCTTGTTATTTGATATATCATCCAAAAATTATCTTGATCGGGCACAAATCTCGAGGCAACATCAGACCGGAAGGTTAAAAAATTAAATATGGTATCATTTGAACTCTAATTTCAGCAATCTTACAGTCGAACTGAGCATCTCAGAAATACAAACACAACGAAACCAAATTCAACTCAATCCGAGCCCAAATGATCCGAATCAAAGACCTGAAGCACTGTTGGAAGGTTCAAACCACAATTTGGATTACCAAACAGTTTCCAAACATGACATGCCTATAGTCGAATCGAGCAGCTCGACGAGATGAATCCAACGAGCCCAAGATCGCCAAATTCTGAGATCATTAAGATCTTCAAATGTCTAACGAACATTCCACAATCAAGGGATTTAATATCAACCATCCATCCAAACCACTCATCATTTGCCCTTGATCCTCTTCCTATTTACGGGTCATACCATTCTCAAAAATTTATAAATAGCCCCTCATTTTTATTTAGAGGAGACCCAAGTAAGAAGAAGAAGAGAATGAGGGAAAAAGCTCCTCCTCGATCACCGCCGGAGTTTCGCCCGACTTTCAAGTAACGTCGGAGTTTCATTCAACTTTCAAGTGACATCGGAGTTCCGCCCAACTTTCAAGTGACGCCAAAACTCCACTCGATCTCCAAGTGATGCCGAAATTCTGCCCGATCTTCAAGTGACTCTGGGATTTTAGCCCGAATACCCAACATCGTTGAATCTCAAATTCTTGTTTGTAATTAAATTTCAATCAGTGAGTGGATTTTTGTAATATGATCGTCTTAAATTTTAAGGATGAGTCAGCCTCTTATACCTCAAGCAAACACTAATAAAATTCTTTCAACTGGACGTGGCCCTGTGGTTTTTCCCTTTCCATGGTTTCCAAGTAAAAAAATCCTGGTGTTTTATTTCTCTTATGTTTGTGTGCTGGATATCCGTATAACGTTGAGACGAAAAATTCTAACTCTATCGCGACGTATATTATAGTCTACAATATTATTATAGTTTGGATTATAAAAATTAGAAGTCTACAAACACATAGATAAAACTCAACAATAGTATTATATGTTTATAGTCAAGTGAAAATAATCACATGACATAAATCTAATGATGGTGGTGAAGATTATTGATAGTGTTCATCGATGATGATTGCTTGAAAATTTAATAGAGTTTTTTATCTGTCTCAACTCTCAGCCCTCCTCTCACATAAAGAATGGAGTCTTATTGATATACTTTTTGAGAAGGGCATTTTAATAAATATGATTAGAATCAAATAAAATCCATCATACATCAATATTGGCACACTTAATCATACATTTTTTTATCAAATTTTTCAATGCCTTAATGGCGTAAGAATTGAATGATCTTAGACTCATCAAATTCGCCTTGTTGACTTGAATTATTTCACCTTAAGCATATTATAATTGAATATCGTTAGTTCCTTCAATAAATGTTCAAATGTTTCTGAATATGTTTCACGT
Source organism: Dendrobium huoshanense (assembly GCA_016618105.1). Taxonomy (NCBI): domain Eukaryota; kingdom Viridiplantae; phylum Streptophyta; class Magnoliopsida; order Asparagales; family Orchidaceae; genus Dendrobium; species Dendrobium huoshanense. Next base: position 58,370,058 of record CM028357.1, read on the forward strand.
GCTTGACTTGGAGTTGGATAATATCACTTGTAGTACTGATTGATTCATATTACCAATACGTTCTATTCTACTATTTGTTGAAATCGAAATTTGAATAATCCTAAATTTGATTTCAAAAGTTTCTAATTGAAATATTGCTTCGATAGCTATCTTGATCATGCGAATTTTTCAAAGAGGTATTAGAGAGAGAGAGAGAGAGAGAGAGAGAGAGAGAGGCTTTGCATATAAAAAATTTATAAAAAAGATTAAATAGAGTTGCAATTACAAGTAATCATATCAAATTCTATTAAGTGGAGGTATGATGTTTGACACAAATGTTTTAAACAAATTATAACTGAGGTAGTCCTCACAGAGAATAATTCCTCCACTTTTACTAAATCAAACATACATAGCCAATAAAACAAAATTTTATATTATAAATTATCTCATTTTAAAAATAAAATTAAATATATATTGCCTTTGGCCATTTCCTGCTATTTGTTGCCGGCAATTTTTTTCTTTCTTTTTTGTTGCTGACATATTGAACTAATATTTGCCACTCATTTGTGCATAACATAGAGTTGGTTGTATAAACTAAGCTTTTATTTAGGATGACTTTTTTTTTTATTATTTCTTAAAATAGTTTTTTTGACATAAATTTAAACTACTTTAAAAAACAGTAAGAAAATCGTCTCAAACGAAGCCTAAGGTTGCCTTTGGGATGACTTTCTTACTGCTTCTTAAAGCAACTTTCTATTACAAAGTTTTAAATTTGTACTAAAAAACTGTTTTAAGAAGCAGTAAAAAAACTATCTCAAACAAAAGCCTAAGACTTTATTTGTGTCAGCTTTCATAATATTTTGCTTCTCATATCGCAATCATAATTGATCATTACTTTTTCAATGTTTTCAATAATTTTATTATGAATATGTTTTTTTACAGCAGCTTTACAACCACCTTTATAAAAAACTACAATAATTTCAAACAGATCCTAAGGCTTCGTTTGGGACGGCTTTTTTATTGCTTTCTAAAACGGAGTTTTAGTTCAAAATTTTTTATTTTTGTACTAAAACTCCGTTTTAGAAAGCAATAAAAAAACCGTCCCAAACGAAGCCTAAATCTCATTGAACTAAAGAAATAGATTTGTTAATTAGACAATCTTCTTATTCTTTAAAAAAAAGTTATATATACATATATTACTTAATAATAAACAAGTAATCAAAATAACAAGTAATCGAAATCGAAGAATAACATTTTATTGTTAGCCTAGATGATATTCATTAGGTTTCAAACTTATGCTCTCATACTTGATTTGTCATGTTTTATGAATTAATAAAAGATATTTCTACTATAAGGTTTATTTAAAAAAAAAATAAGTAAGCAATTCATAAAATGTTAAAAATTAGAAAAACATTTATGTAATCTTATTATATCTTATTTTAATACTAAATTATTCAAATTTGCATGTGATCGTTCATATCTGAATACTTGACTTTGAACACTCTCAACAAAATGATTACTTTAATGTCATTCTCAATTCTCCCTTCCATTAATTCAAATATAGTTGTATATGCTTATAATTAACAACATTTGATTTTTAAATTAAAATTACATTTCTTACCTCTGTGATGAGTTGTCTCCTCGAATCCGACATCTCGTACTCTTTTTCGTTGTAAATGACCTACAATTTACATTTTAATTTCTAGAGTTTATTCAAATCAATTGTCCAATAAATTGAATAAAATTAATTTATTCCAAATTAATAATTTAATTAACATTAAGTTATTGTTAATGCTTAAGTTAATTTAACATTAAGTTAATATGAAAATATGTATTGCTAGTGCTTTGAGTTAATAGTTAACAATAATAAACAATAAGTTAATAATTAAATAATGTAATAAATAATAATAATTTAATAGTTTATAGTAATTAGCTGTTAATAGTAATTAACAATAATTAAACTTAAAACTTTAGTATAAATTTTTAGGTTAATTTAATTAATCCAATTTTATCTTTTTTATCTGAAACTTTTGGGTATTAAAGGTTAGTAGGTTACTAACTTCAGCTCTCCAATTTGTATGGAATTTATGCTTCACACGTGTCAATGGGAACTTGAACCAATATGTAGCAACTGTAAATAATGCATGTAAGGAAACTCTATTTGGGGAAGATTTTTCACTAATTCATTTTACAATTAATTATTTGTTATTCTTTTAGGGTCCGTTTGGGACGACTATAGATTTTTATAAAAATGATTGTAAAGTTATTATAGAAAAGGATCAAATTGATCTCTAACTTTTTTCTAAATGACTAACATATCCCCGTTTATATAAAAGTACAAATTTCGTCCCTTGATTTTTTACATATGACCAAATTAGTCTTTTTGTTGAATCATTTAGGTCTTACTTAAAAGGTTAAAGGGCTAAAATGAGAATTTTAAATAGTTGAGGACCATGTTGATCCTTCATAAATGAGGGGGAGGGATGTGTGATTGTGTTGTGCACTAATGAGAACGGTAATTTACAAAAAAATTATTTAATTTTGCTTTGTAGAAAAATTAGTGATATGAGTGTAACTTAAAAAATAAAGCTAATCACAATAAAGAGGACATAGAATTTTTATGTGGTTCGGCCCAAACCCAAAACCGGCCTACTGCACGCCTAGCTCTCAGACTATGATTCAATTAAGACCAAATCCTTTAGTTACAAGCAGCCATACATCTCTTACAACAAAGACGGTACTACCTTATACGACCATGAGATCCTCACAGTAATAATACAATTCACAAAAGAAAGGTAAAAAATAAGGTGTAACAATTTAGATCTCACAAAGAAATATTTTTCAAGAAATTGCTCTCAAGCTCCACACAAAAATAAAATTTTAATCACAGAAACACAAATAAGTTTGCTGATTGATTTTATATTATATGAAGATGCATATATGATGAAATGAAGTTTTTAAATGTATTTGCAAAGGAAAATTCAAGCAAACAACTTTAAAATAAATTTTTAAGACTAGATAATGTATGCAATGAAGCAATGTAAGTACTAGAAAAATGTATACTATTTTGCTGAAAATTTTATGAAAAATATGTTAGGAAGACAGTAACTTAGCACACAAAACATTAGTTGAGAGTTAAATTCAAAATAATTCAAAAGATATGACATGACTAGTTGAAAACCACGCTTAAGCCAAAAGCAACTAGTTACACTTGAGACCAAAGAGTGCTATTTATATAATTTTAAATTTTTGGAATAATATATTTAAAGACATTGTGATTAATTCGTAAGTATTTATAAGAAAAAAAAGTACTCCAAACCTAATCTCCACCCAAGCTTTAGGCAGCTTTCTCCATGATTTGGCTTGATTATCTGTGAAGACTTGAAACACAAAATTTGAAACATTAGTCACATCAAATATGTATTTGTTATCATCAAAATCAAATATTAGGCCTACACCAAGGCTCAGGGAGCTAACAATGAAAAGTTAGGCTCAGGGGGCTAATAATGAAAAGTTAGAGGATCATTTTATTCCTCATCTCCTTTTCTCATATCAAAATTAAAGTTAATCAACTTGTAAAGGATATTTGGGGCTTGGATCAGACACATGTTTGGCTCAGGAGAAATGTTTTGGCCTTCCTTGTTGGTTTAATTTTCTTGGCATTGAAATAGATATTTCTTTGTATTTCATTCCTTGTTTGTGATCTTGGAAGATTTCAATGTCCCTATGGGTAGGAGATTTGGTTAGGCCAAGGAGAGATTTAGGTTCAAATAAAATAAGCGAGATGTTTCACATAACTCATATAAATTAGGAGAGTTGAAATTATCCCCATAAATGAGAGTTTTAGAACATAAAGGTTCATTTTAAAAAAAATGTACATCCTTTTTTTTTTTTTTGCCTTGATGGTATCATTTGTACCCTTGTTGATTAAGCAAGTAACCAATAAAAATGCAATGAATGGCTTTTGGGTTAAGTTTTGCTTTTTCATGAGGTGGAATGTGAATAAAAGTAGAAAAGCAAGGACTTTGAGAGTAAAGGTGGGAATGAGTTTTGTTGCGTGTCAGAAAATACGCGGCGGTAGAGTTTTGTAAATTCGCGTCCGAGCGTTGCACGTAAGTTTAACACACAAACAGAAAAGAGGGTGAACACCGAGGGTTTTTACATGGAAAACCCAAAAATGGGAAAAACCACGGGGCCTCGCCCAGTTGCAAATTTCCACTAGTATTTTCGTAGGTTACAAATGGCGGATTTCGTCCCACAAGTCGGGATTATCCAAATACAACTTGTTTTCTTCCACTAAATTCACAAAGTCCTGCGGATTCCTAGCGTTCCCTGAAAATCCGACAGAGTTCCGGCGTCTTCAGGCGGCAGGAAGAGCTCCGGCGGCGGTGGTCGAGGAGGTGAGGAATCTCCTATTCCCCTTTCTCCTTCTCCTTCTCTTCTTCTGCGAATTCTTGGCGTTTCCTCCAAATCCGGCAGAGTTCCGGCGTCTTCAGGCGGCAGGAAAAGCTCCGGCGGCGGTGGTCGAGGAGGTGAGGAATCTCTTATTCCCCTTTCTCCTTCTCCTTCTCTTCTTCTTCTCTCTCTTCACTTGAGCCCCTTGGTGTAGAATGAGGGCTCTATTTATAGTTTTTCTGGAGTGGCATAGCACGTAAATAGGCGTGAGATTAAGGGCGAACAGGGAGTGGTTTGAATGGACGGTCGATATCGAATCTTTTGATCATGCACCGTTCGTTGGATATTTGATGGCCTTAATGATGTCGGAATTTGATCATCTTGGGCTCGTTGGATTCGTCTCGTCGAGCCGCTCGATTCGAGTATAAGCTCGTTAAAATCGGAGACCGTTTGGTAACTCAAATTGCGGTTTAAACCTTCCAACAGCGCTTCGAACCTTTGATTCGGACTCATTTGGGCTCGGATTGGATTGATCTTGGTGTCGTTGGGTTTGTATTTCCGAGACGCTCAGTTTGACTGTAAGCTCGCTGAAATCGGAGTTCATATGCTCCCGAAATCAATTTTTGAAGTTTCCAACTAGGTTTTGCCTCGAGATTCGTGCCCGATCAAGATGATTTTGCGATGCCGTATCAGTTGCCCCCCTATTTTCGGATGTCGTAGCTTCAGGGGTCCGAAAATATGTGTCACAAATTTCGGAAAATTTTTCTGAGTGACCCAGGATTGATCGGGATTGTAGAAGCCCCGAACGGCTCTGAAAATGCCAAAATTGAGTCCGGAACGTCGAAAAACGGGTCCGGGGACCCCAAAAACGTCCGATTTGGTCTTCCCGGGGCGAAATTTGGGCCCGGAAAGGACCGGGCGGCCGAATTGGCCGGACCGGCCGGCCGGCCGCTGGGGGCGCACCCGCGCCCGCGCCCGGGCTAGCCACGCCCGGGCTAGCTTGCACCGCGCCTGCCGCGCGTGGCTGCCGCGCGTGCCACGGCTGGCCAGCCGCGATCCGCGGGTGCTGGCCGCGGATTGCTGACCTGGCCGCGCGAAAAGGTGCAGCCGGTTGGCTGCACCGCCAATGTGGGCCCCACATCCGTCCAAAAATGGGTTTTTTGCTATTTTTGGGCCCAAAAAATTCCCAAAAAATTCCAAAAAATTCCAAAAAATTCAGAAAAAATTTAGAAAAATAGGGGAATTAAAAAATGGCAATAACTTCCCTCCTTTCTCTCCAAAACCTATAAATAGGCCTCCTAGGCCCTTAGGAAACTTGCAACTCCTCCTTCTTTCTCCCTCCGGTTTACTGGCGATAGAAACCTACGGGATTTCCTTTCTCTCCCTCCGGTTTACTGGCGATAGAAACCTACGGGATTTCCTTCCTCCCCCTCCGGTTTACTGGCGATAGAAACCTACGGGATTTCCTTTCTCCCCCTCCGGTTTACTGGCGATAGAAACCTACGGGATTTCCTTTCTCCCCCTCCGGTTTACTGGCGATAGAAACCTACGGGATTTCCTTCCTCCCCCTCCGGTTTACTGGCGATAGAAACCTACGGGATTTCCTTTCTCCCCCTCCGGTTTTCTGGCGATAGAAACCTACGGGATTTCCTTTCTCCCCCTCCGGTTTACTGACGTTTGAGGCTCCCGTTATTTGCGAGTTGGAATCTTTTCCTACTCGAATAACGCCCTTCCTTGCGTGCAGAAACCTGCGGGATTTCTTCCTGGTGGATTCTCGCGAAGCAAAAATGGGTGATCGTACTTCTACTAAAGATGTTTCAGTCGTGGAAGATCGTCCAACTGCATGTCCAGAGGGTTCGAAGAAGACTTCTAAGACGAGAAAAGCCGACGACGTGATTTCCACTATTACAGAAGACTCCTTTATCTCTTTTAAGAAAAAATATCATTTTCCTAACGACTTGGTGATGAAGGTGCCAACAAGATCTGAGCGCGCCTGCAACCCTCCTCGAGGATATGTTACAGTGTACGAGTTTAGCTTGAAGGCGGGGTTGCGATTCCCGCTGCCGTTTGAACTGGTGGACATTCTGGTGGCTTGTGGATTGAGTTTGTCTCAATTCTCCTATCGGGCCATGTCGGTGGTGGTGGGCTTGATTGCATTTTTTAGAGAACATGGAGCGGTGTTATCTGTGGATTGCTTATCCCGGATGTGGCGTATTTATATCGACACACAGGGTCGAATTTCTTTTAGGTCAAAGTGGTTGGAGGTTCGCACTCGGGAACCAGCCAAAAATTGGATCAGTGATTTTTTCTTCGTGCAAAACGATTGGGGTCTCCAAGAGAAGTGGGGAACATTGAAGGAGTTACCCGCTCCTATTCATTTAGAATCGGATGAATTGTTGAGCATGTTAAAGCTTCCTACTACCGAAGCTCTTCGTTACGAGATGCGTTCTCTTAGCAAGTGCTTGGACGAGGAGTATTTATTTAAGGTGGGAATATCCACTCACGCAGGGAGGTCAGGTGCACAGAAACTGAAGATATCCACAAAAGTCTCAGATGTCCCGATAACTCAGTTCAGACGACCCGATGGCGATGGAGATTCACATACGCCGAAAAAGAAGAAGTCGGACGAAGTTTTTACGGCCGGCGGGAAGGCCCCTCGTTTTTCTCCGTCAAGAATATACATCCCCGAGGATGTGCTGAAACATAAGTGCATCGGTCGTCGACGGCTTGAAGACTTGGTAAGTTGTCCTTCTTTTTGTTTCTATCATTTTTGGCATTATTTCGAGGACATACTTTTCACTTATCTTCTTCTTGTGCAGTTCCTCGAGGCGAATAAAGTCTTAGATGTCTGGAACGATGAATTTGTGAAGGTCAAGTACCTCCAGGGAGAATATAAGAAGAAATACGGCAGCAGGGTGAAAGCGATAGAATCTGTGGAGAGTCAGCTTGATGGATGTAGAGCGGAATTGGCGAACAAGATTGCTTCATCTTCTTCTCAAAATGAGCGGATGGATCGTTTGCATATACAGTTAGTGGAGGCAGAGGCAACAAGCAACCAACAACAGAAAAATATACAAGCTCTTGAGACCGAGAATAAGAGACTTCTGAACAAATTGTCGGAGAAGACAGCTCAATTGTCGCCATCTTCGGCCGTAGAGGAGTTCAAGAGATCTTATGACTTTAAGATTTTTATCGAGGATCAAGTCCAGGAAGCCCGCGATTATTTTTACGACGTAGAGGTAAAGGCCTTAGAAGAGGAGCTCATGCAGGATGGTTTCATTAAAGGATTTATGAAAGGTGTTCGTGCCGTGAAACACAGAAATGGAGGGGACATTGAGGGGTTGACCCCAAGCCAAGCTTCTGGTGATCCTTCTCCAGATTCTGGTGGCGAAGAGTTGGAGAGTGATTTACAAAGGATCTTTGCGTTGGAAGAGGACGACGATGATGACCTTGAGATTCTGTAGAATTGCTTTGATGTTTTCTATGTCGCTTTTGCTTTTGTTGTGATGATGGTTCGTGTGTTTCCATTGTTCACGTTCTGCTGTATTTTTGGATGATGTACTTGATGTTCGTGAGTTTATATAAAAAAGACAATTTTCTTCTTTATATACGTTAACTCCTGTGTTGAGGAAGTCTTTCAAATCTGCATGAATGTGAGAGATATCCGCTTTGGGATACTCTGACCTATCCGAGGTTGTTAATCAAAGCATTTGCTTGATGATTATAACCTGTGTGGAAGAGGTCGGACTGGATCCCCCTGGGATTAGTCGCTTTTGATTGAGATACTACATATGTTGTGTGCTTCTCGAATCATAAAAGGAAACTCAGAATAGAAGAGACGATGCAATGATAAAGTAAACATCACATTACTGTAACAGCACGATAATTCCCTATTAAACTTAGGGATACAAAAACAAGTGTTCTTCGACAACAACGTACAAAAACCTTAAAGAAAACACAATGTATAGCTACAAAGCAAAACAAGAGTTACAAACGGCATTACACATAACAAATAGTGACACCAATCTTCTACTGGTAGTATTTGCGAAGGTTGTCTACATTCCAAGTTCGGGGAAGCGTCTTTCCATTTGCATCTTTTAACTTGAAGGTTCCAGGCTTGATCATCGCTGCTACTAAATATGGACCTTCCCATAGGGGGGAGAGCTTATTTCGTTGAGGGCCTTTTCCAGCAGCTTCAAGGCTTCGCAGAACTAAATCTCCAATGGAGATAGTCCGAGGCTTTATCCTTCGATTGTAGTGACGAGCGATCCTTTGATGGTAGGCAGCGGTCTTAAGCGAGGCTATATCTCTTGCCTCGGGGAGGAGGTCTAGATTAGTCCTGAGTTTTTCTTCATTCTTACTGAAGTCAAATGTCTGAATTCTATCGCTCGGGACCCCTATATCCACTGGTATGACAGCTTCTGTGCCGAAACAGAGGTTAAACGGAGTCTCTCCTGTAGGTGTTCTGGCGGTGGTGCGGTAAGCCCATAAGACATTTGGGAGTTCTTCAACCCATTGCCCCCCGGCCTTCCCTAGGCGTGTTTTCAGCCCTTTCAAAATTGTTCGATTTGTGACTTCCGTTTGCCCATTTGTTTGAGGATGGGCAACAGCTGTGTGGACGAGCTGAATGTGAAAGTCTTTACAAAAAGATGTGAAGATTTTTCCAGTAAATTGAGTCCCATTATCGGTGATGACCTTTGCCGGAATACCGAAGCGACAAACTATATTCTTCCATAAGAATTGTTTGGCGTTTGCTTCAGTGATTTTTGCCAAGGGTTCCGCTTCCACCCATTTTGTGAAATAGTCTACAGCCAGGATGATGAATTTTCGTTGTCCTGTGGCTATAGGGAAGGGCCCCATTATGTCGATTCCCCACTGTGCGAAAGGCTAGGGACTTTGAAGAGATGCAAGTTCTAGAGCTGGAGTATGGGTGAGGTTGGAATGCAATTGGCAGTTCACGCATTTTCGTGTAAACTCCAGTGCGTCTTGTTTCATTGTAGGCCAATAGAACCCCTGCCTCATGATTTTATAGGCCAAAGCTCTTCCTCCTAGGTGCTCGCCACATACTCCGGAATGAACTTCTCGAAGCGCGTAATCAGCTTCTGAAGGTGGGAGACACTTCAGATATGGTCCGGTGAAAGCGCGCTTGTATAATTCATCACCAATAATGGTGAAATTCAATGCTCGTCTACGAAGTCTTGTTGCAGCCATGGGCTCTTCAGGCAGTATCCCATTTTGTAAGAAAGACAAAATGGGATTGATCCAGGACTCCTCTATCGTTTCGTTGATTGACTGTATAACCCATGGACCTTGAATGCTAGGAAAGTGGATTTCCTCAATATGCTTCCTCTTGTAGATGTCTCCTGTCGTTGATGTCGCTAACTTCGAAAGTGCATCTGCTCTCGCGTTTTGCTCTCGGAGAATGTGCATGATCTGATATTCTCCTATTCGGGTTAAAAGCAGTTTTGCAATCTTGCAATATTCAGCTAGTTGTGAATTGTGGATCTCGAATTCCCCCTCTATTTGGGATGCAACTAATTGTGAATCGGTGTGGATTATCAGATTCTGTACTTCACAATCGATTGCTAGTTTTAGCCCAGCAATAAGAGCTTCATATTCCGCCGTGTTATTTGTTGCTGGAATTTGAGTCGGAGCCCGTACTCAAGAGTAATTTTCTGTGGAGATATTAGCAGAATTCCAGCTCCTGCGCCAGAACTTCCTGATGACCCATCATCATATAACGTCCAGCGCGGAGGGGAAGGCAAAGTATCCAGTTGGATATCAGATGCTGGGACGGTGCATTCAACCACGAAATCTGCGAGTGCTTGAGATTTTATATCGGGTCTAGGCAAGTAGTGAATGTCGAATTCGCCAAGTTCTACGGACCATTTGACGAGCCTACCCGATGCTTCCGGTTTCTGCAGAATACTTTTCAGCGGCAGATTTGTGTAAACTCCTATTGAGTGGGCTTGGAAGTAGGGACGTAGTTTCCTGGCAGAATAAACCAACGCCAATGTTGTTTTATCTGCTAAGGGATAACGCCCCTCCGTTTCAGATAGGATTTTACTGACATAATAAACAGGGCGTTGTGTAGCATTTTCTTCCCGTACTAAGACGGAACTGATGGCTTGGGCTGAAACAGCTATGTATAAATACAACTTTTCTCCTGTTGTTGGTTTGGAAAGTAACGGCGGGGAGGCCAAATACTTTCGTAGCTGTTCGAAAGCTTCTTGACATTCGTCCGTCCACTGAAAACCAGAGTTGCGGGCACCTCTGAGTATTTTGAAGAAAGGGAGATATTTGTCTCCTGAACGCGCCAGGAAGCGTGACAATGCTGCAATTCTCCCGTTCAACCTTTGGACTTCTTTGATGTTCTTCGGAGGCACCATATCTCTTAATGCCTGGATCTTTTCAGGATTGGCTTCAATTCCTCTATGGGTTACCATAAAACCCAAAAATTTTCCGGAAGCAACTCTGAAGGCGCATTTGGTGGGGTTGAGTCGCATGTTGTAACGCCTTAGCAGACGGAAGCACTGCTCCAAGTCGGAGATATGTCGAGACTTTTCGAGGCTCTTTACCAACATGTCGTCGACATATACCTCCATGTTATGCCCAATAAGAGTTTTGAAAACTTTATTCATAAGGCGTTGGTAGGTTGCTCCGGCATTCTTGAGCCCGAAGGGCATTACCCGATAACAGTACAGTCCTCTGTCTGTTTGAAATGCTGTTGCTTCCTCGTCGGTCGGGTTCATCTTGATTTGATTGTAGCCAGAGTATGCATCCATGAAACTTAACATTTGATGACCAGAAGTGGTATCGACTAACTGGTCGATACGTGGAAGGGGAAAGCTGTCTTTTGGGCAAGCCTTGTTGAGATCAGTATAATCTATGCACATTCTCCATGCGCCGCTCCCTTTTCGAACCAAGACGACGTTCGCCAGCCAGTTAGGATGATGCACTTCTCGTATGAAACCGGCTTTCAAAAGTTTGTCAACCTCTTGCTCGATTGCCTGCTGTCGATCGGGCGCAAAATTTTGCTTCTTCTGGATGATTGGTTTGTTTGCAGGATTGACCTTAAGGGAATGCACAATTACTTCGGGGTCAATTCCGGGCATATCCGCCAGACTCCATGCAAAAACATCCTGATTTTCTCGCAGAAAATCTGTGAATATTTTCTTCTCGTCTTCTGAGAGAAGCGATCCAATCTGTACTGTCTTTTGAGGTTGTTCTTCAGAGATAGATACAGTGGTGAGTTCTTCTACTGGTGAAGCTCTCTGAGGTATGTCCTCACTCCGGAGATCAAAATCCTCTATGTTTAGAGTATCGGCAGGGTGTGTTCTAACCTGCCTGAGATAGCAGGTTTGTGCTGCTTGCTGATCTCCGCGTACCACACTAATTCCTGTTGGAGTATGGAACTTCAATTTGAGGTGAGGGATAGAGGTGACAATCCCAAAAATTGATTGGAGTGGCCTTCCAAAAATAGCGTTGTAAGCTGAGTCAGATTTTACAACAATGAACTGAACAGAGTGTGTGGATTGCCGGGGAAAATCTCCAAGTACAACGGGGAGACTAATGATCCCTTCTGCTCGTACAGGTCGATTATCGAACCCGTATAAGGGTCCTGCAGCGGGTTGGAGTTTCTCTCTTGTGAGACCCATGTTGAGGAAGGTGGAGTAGAACAAGACGTCCACAGAGCTACCGTTGTCTACAAGAATTCTCTTAACGTTGTAGCATGGATCACCTATCCCTGCATTTATAACAAGCGGATCTTGGTGAGGGGTTTTTACCCCCTCCAAGTCGGAATCATCAAAAGTGATGGAGTGATCTATACGAGCTTTCTTTAGGGTTGGAGTTTTGTCCACAGCTAAAAAGATTTTATCGGATAGCAGGGGGCCTCCAGCTATTGTCTCAATTTCTCCAACTGCGATTCGGTTGTTTACTGGTGGCCTCTGCTGTCGTTCTTGCCCCCCAGCAGGTCGAGTTTCCTCTCGGGGAGGAGGATTCTGAATAAACTGGCGGAGATACCCCTGGCGGATAAGCCTTTCAATCTCCTCCTTCAGTTGTCTGCAAGCTTCGGTAGCGTGACCACAGCTTCGATGGAAATGACAGTATTGATCCTGATTTCCGGTGTTTGGTTTCAAGGGATGTGGCCACTTTACCGTGTCCTGATCTCGAACAGCCATTAGCACATTTGTTCGAGAAGTATTGAGAGTGGTGTATTCTTTCTCTTGTCGAGGTTCCCGTCGGGGCAATGGAGGCCTTGGGGGCAGATTATTCTTTCCTTGCTTCTTTTGTTGCGAGGAAGAATTATCCGTTCCCGGTGCTCCTTTGCGTTTTCCAGTAGATTGCTCGAACTGTTTCCTATGGGCGTTTATAGCCTCATCTGCCGAGATTTGTGCTTCCACCCGGTGAATTAAATCGGCATATGATGGAACGGTGTCGCGCATAAGTGCCGAGTAGAAGGGGCCAGGGCGAAGACCTCCAAGGAAGACTCCCCTTAAAAGTTCAGGATCTACTCCTGGGATTTGTCGAGCTTCGGTGGAGAATCGCTGAAAATACTCCCTTAAAGATTCCCCTTCATTTTGACGGATTCCCGAGAGGTGGGAGGAATCCTTAGCAATCCTTCGGTTAGCTACAAATTGCTCGACAAAAGCTTTCGCTAATTTCACAAAGGAAGGGATTGTTCCTGATGGAAGTGAGTAGAACCATGTGCGAGCCTGTCCTTTGAGAGTGGCAGGAAAGACTTGGCAGAGGAGAGCATCCGAGGCTCGCTGAATGTGCATAATGGTTCTGTAATGGTCGATATGTTCGTACGGGTCGGATGTCCCATCGTAAGACTCCATACTGGGCAGCTTAAATCTAGCCGGAATTGGGTGTTGCAGTATGGCCTCAGTTAGAGGTGAAGATTCCTGAAAGTCTCTCTGTCGGAGAATTTGTCTCGTATCTCCTTGAGGGAATTCTTCCCTTACTAATTTTCGTAGTTCATGACGCAGGGTGTTGTGAGGAAGCTCTGCTCCATGTGGTTGAGTAGAGTTTTCAGGGAGATCTGGTAGAATGCGATGTTGCCGAATCAAAGGCGGAGGATGTGTAGAGCTTGCCGTATCGGCAAGTTCGTTATCCTGTCGAGACTGAGGAAATCTTCTAAGTGGGGGGAGATGAACTTCCGCTTGAGGATGTCTAAATTGGACATCCTCAACCCGTGGTGGATTTTGGGGGAGGAAGGCTTCCTCCTGTCGTGCTAATTCCGGCTGTCGATTCTCCTGGAGGAGTTGAAGAATCTTGTCCTGAGATTCTTCCATTTTCCGAATCCTTTCTTCCAAAGAAGGCCCGGAGGTTCTTTCGCCGGCAGCATTTTGCCCCCCGGGGTGCAAAGATACTGAAGTTGGTCGTCTATGATTAATAGAAGAGTGTTGACCTCGTTTTTCGCTCGAGTACCCTCGAGCACCCTCGATCGATCCGAATTGAGTCGAATTAGACTCGATCATGTTCGATCAAACCCGGATAATTTGTTTCGACTGCGACGAGTTCAGTTTGACCCGAGTTCAATTTGAGCCCAAATCTGACTCAAATCAATTCAATTTAATTCAAATAAATTTCAATCAACTTTTGCTTTCATTTGAATCATTTCCTAAATCTAGTAGTTGTTTCAACGGCTCTGATCTCCCCATATCCTAACTCTACCGTTACTGCGATGCTCGAGCTTGTGATATGCTCATTTTGGGGAGGAATACAGTCGTCGATCGATGGGGAGCAGTGAGACAGAGCACGGTTCAGCGTTTGGAAGCGGGATCGAGAGGAAGAAACAACGGTATCATCTCAAAAAGCTCTCGATTCCCTGAGGGATTAGGGGGGACTTTTTCTCAAAACTCCTTCTCCCCCTCTCACCCTCAGTAGAAGCTCCCAGGCGGACCGATCCCGAGCCCCCGTTCTCGAGCCAGAGGCGAATCCCGATCCCCTTCCTCCTCTCTCTCGCGTAGGGACCGACTCCTTCTCCCTCTCTCGGTTTTCCCTTGCTCTCAGGCAGCCACTCGATCTCCCTTCAGCGAATCCGCTCTCCCTCTCCTTCCCTCGCGTGAGCTAGAAGAGACCAACCCCGATCGACGCCGAAGCGGCTTCTCTCTTCCCAGCCGAATCCTACCGATCTCTCGCTCTCGTTCGGAAGAAACCCCGGGCGAATCCCGACCCTTCCTCCGTCTCCCTCTCTCGCGTGAGCCAGAGGGCCGAGCTCTTGCTCCCGTCGCTCCTGCCTTCATCCGAATCCAGAAGCAGACGACTTCCATCTGTCCGATCCATCTCCAGGACTGAACCCTGCACTCACGGATCTCTCTCCCTTTCTCTTCTCACGAGCAGCCGACCCGAGTAGATCTTGCTAACTGCAGGTAAGCTTCTCCGCACCTTTCTTCTTGGTTTCACACAGCCGAAGTCGCCTCTCCCTAGCCGAGCCCGACTCAAGCCCAGACGCCGGAAACCCCTTTGCCTTGGCCGCCGACTGATTTCTCCACAATAGCAGGTATATCTCCTTCTTTGCTCTTCTTCTTTTCTTCTCTTCCTTCTCTTTTCGTTCCTGCTTTCTTTTTCCCCTCATTCTCCTCTTCTTCTTCTTCTTCTTGTTTCCTCCCAAGCTTCTTCTTCCTTAAGCTTTACTTTATTTCTCATTTGGGATGTGATAAGTGAAGCTAATTTTGGCTAAGTGAAGTTTGGATTGAGCTCTCATGGTGTGTATGTCATCACACCATTAATGCCTTTGATTTCCAAGTAAAGGTTTGCACATTCTCCATGGTAGGTTCCATGGCAACATTAAAACTTTTCACAGAAATTTAAGAATAAAATCATCTCTACCTCTCTTTAGTATGTTTATGCTCCATGTGTTCTTATAGAGGTGATTTGTTTCATGAATTACAGAACTCTCCTTTTAGATGAATATATGGTTTTATGAGATTGTGGATGTGCCTAGTAGCAATGCATATGTTATTAGAGTTGTTTTATTTTTGCACAAAATCTGTAGAGATTTATGCCTCTTAGTATTTAGTAAGAGAGATTTATTCTTAGCTCATGTTACATATCATGAAGTCTTAAGTGTGAATGATAGAGAGGCTTGGAAGGCCATTTCGATATTCCATCAAAGTGTGCATATGAGGTGTTTGGTAAAATACCATCATAAGAGGGTTGTGATGTTTTGGTTTAATTTGGAGCCTTGTATTGATGGTATTTCACAAAGTTCATAGCTACACGAGATTTTTATGCTTTCAAATCAAAGGTTTTCATGGGCATAGACTGTTTGTTGGAAGAGTTTTGTTACCTCCCACTCTTATTTAAATCGAATTGAGAGTGCGTCGCACATGATGTTTTTATGAAGATATTTACATTATTATTTCTTATGAAAGATCATTGTGCTTTATGGTTATTAAACAAATATTATGTTGAAATATGAATGGTCGCATCTTATATGGATTGCATTGAGTAACTCGATTTAAAATGTCATGATTATCCTTTAACAAGTCTACTCAAATGGTTATGGTTTAATGATATCTTCTTTCATTCTTAAAGTTCCTAGTGAAATAGGTGGAGATTACTTTGCTGTGAGGTTATATAAGTATGTGGATCTATTTAAGTCTTTTTTCCATTAAGACATAAAATGTTATTTCATTTTGATTGATCTTATATATATCTTCAGAGCAACGCATGTTAGTTATTCTCTCTCGTTTGAAAGAATTGCATAAAGTTCCTAGCGAAGGTTCCTGTCTTGCGCTTGGCATGAGAATAGATTCATGGATTGAAATTAGACATTTGTTTGGAATATTTGGTAGCATTTAACATGAAAGTGAAATTTGTGTGGACGAAGCTCATTGGAATATTACATTTTCTCACTTGTTATGTTAACATACGGAGGAATGAAATATATGTTGAATATTATACTTGTCAAATAATCAAAAGGAAGTTTTGTATAGCATGCTTAAGTTGAAGTAATCACATTTAGAAGTTTTGTTGGGGAAGTTCACCTCACTAGTGTAAATAAGTTTCATGTAATTCATATCTTGTTGTTGCAAGTTGATTTGGTCATGAAGCATGAGAAAGTGATATTGCTTGGCATCAAAGATGGAAACTTTATGAGTCTTTATTTCAAAAAAATCTCTTAACAAGTGAAGGAATAAATTTATTCTCAGATTTTTTATTGCTTGTCCAGTAAGTTTCTTTTATATGGCTTTATTAGTGAAAATGTGTGCATTGGTCAATCTATTTCCCCTCTCAAAACCTATTTAAAATTTGAATGTGAGTTCTATTGGGCTTGAAAGAAACAAGTTACTTTTATCCATTTTTTACTTTAGTTGTTTTGTCTAGATATATGCATCGAGCTTGACCGTACATTAACAAAGACATGTAGGTGGATTTATGTAAAAGAAAAAAAATTAGAATGTGATGTTTATTGGCACATACATTCGATATTTTCCATGTATAAATCGTTAAAGGCCATAGGAAATTATGTTGCTCTTTACCAAAATATGCCTGCAAAGTGATTCATAATTTTTGATTGGATTTGAAAGAGTTGAATGTGAGAATATGTTTCAATTTCATGTATACATTTGATATGGTGGGCTTGTCGGTTTGTTTTGAGCTTATTAAATATGCTCACCTCATAAACTTTTCTCCTTCAAGATTAGAGAATTTTATATGTATGGATCTCTCATTCTATTTATGATTTGGGCAAGTGAATGAATATAGCCAACTTTAGAAGAGCGTCTTTCTTAATAATAGTTTTCTTTTATAATGTTTAGTATCAAAATAGTAGTACATCTCACAAGTTTTAATCAAAGGGTGATGTTGTACAAGCATAGTTCTATCTCCATCGAACATCCTAACTAGTATTACGCTCATTGTCTTTATGTGATAATAATGAATGGTAGAATATGATTGTATCTCATTGTTCTTATTTACAGTAGAATGCATCCATCATCGAAGGCTTCATGAAGTGCAATTAGTTTGGCATGAATATTGATGTTTTAGCTTTATGTTTGGTCGTGTTGTAAGGGTTTTGTTGGAAACGAATAAATCAATTTTGCCACTTCTTTCTCATGGGATATTTTGGAAGAGTAATCATATGTCCCTTTTCTCTTACTTGTGAGCATTTAGAAGTTTTCTTGTAAACATCTTTTGAGAAATATTGGAAGGTTTGTATCGAGTTCTTATGAATGAAAGTATAAATGCATGTGAAAATCCATAGACTTTACATAGAGAATACCATCCAAATATCTTGAATTATTTGAAACTTTTGCAAAGTTTAATTATGTGTATTGATGTATCTTATGGAGAAGGTTTATGTGTGACGTTTGATTACATTATAATGTCTTTAGTAAAAGCATGTGAAGTTACTTAGCATATGTCTTACAATTCCATTTGCAACATTCAAAAGCATCTTTTTCTAAACGCATATGACCTTTTATAGTAAAAGATTTTACGCGATGATTTAGAGTATTTCTTTTGTGATATGTTTGAAAATGAAACTTTTTTTATTTGTCACTTTAAAAAAAAGATGAATGTTTGAAGTGTTTTTGGAGAGTTTTATGAGTTGTTTTATGTTTAAAGAGCTTTATAAAAACGTTTCTCTTTGCTTTTATTAAAGTCTTCTTATGAGTCGTTTTGTGTTGCAAATTTGGAAAGTTGCTTTTGATTGAAATAGGTCTTGTTTTGCTTTGATTGGAATAATTTATTAGTAGCTTTGGATTTATTTTATGCGACGAATTTCGTGAAAGCTTTACCACGAGAGGTTTTTATAAAACTTTCTCGTTGGAAAGCTTTATGTTTTCTACCCCACTCCAAATGAAAGAAAGAGGCACTTGATTGTGGGTCTTTTGTAGGGTTTTGGGTCAAACGCAAAGAAGATATTTTGGTAGATAATTCTTGTAAGGTTTTGTGTGGCATTTTATTTATAAGTTTTCATAGTGCGTTTTGAGACTTCTAGTTTTGTGATTTGCTTACTATAGTAAGGTCCCTTAGTAGTTTTTCTTAAAGCAAGCTAATGATTAGCGCATGAATTGATTTTCTATTGAATTGCATTAGTTTCTAAAAGATAAGTGTTGGGGTTTTAAAGCTTTAGTAGTAGCTTTGTGTTAGAAACCCCTTTAGTGTCTTTTTTGGAGTTAGATGATCCTCGCTTATTTGAGTCAGTTTCCTTTAGTGTTAGCCTCTAGAAAATATGGAATTTTGGATGGGTTTAAAACAAAAGATAGTTTGGCTTTAAGCTTAGCCTTAGGAGTTTATTTCCCTTAAGTTGCTTTGGGCTTTGTTTGTAGTGTGTTATAGATAGATGTCTTAATCGTATCAAGTGCCTCATTTGGAGTGGGAACATTAAAGGGCATTGTTAATGTTGCTTTAGGATACACTTGACTTCAAAGAAGTGTGTCCAATAACAACAATGCCTACATCCCTTTTATTTCTGATTTTTATTCTTTTTCTTTCTACTGCTTTGCAATAGATTCTTAAGTTTAGCGATACATGTACGAGAGTCCTAGGGATTAGAAAACAACACCACTCTTAATCCTACAACTTTAGTGACATCTAAGGACAAAAAACTAAGGACCAAGTCTTAGAAAATATAGACTTAAGATGCATGCTCCCTATAGGATAGAGACATCAAAATCTAAACTTAGCGACACGTCTTCCTAGGTTTAGCCTTTTCTTTCTTTAATCCACTAATAATCAACCAATCATTTATAACCTAACTCTTAAAATGTGTTAAAAATTCTTAATTCTTAATCAAGTTATTATTAACATTTATAATTATTAAACTATAAGTCTAAAACATGAACTTAAACCAATTCTAACTAATATAATAATTAATCCTTAACCAATCTAAAATCTAAAAGATGTAGATTTTATTAGGGATTAAATTACAAATTAAACTCATTAGGATAAAAGACTCTTAAAGATCAAATTTAGAGTAATCTTTTAAAATCAATCAACAAATCCCTTAATACATAACAACCGCTCCAAAAGTGAAGTTTATTGGATGGACTACTCCGGGCTGCGGGGCTAAGTGTCCTAAGGAGGCTGGTTCCTCGAGCCTGGTGGCACAACGCCACGAATGAATCTAATGGAGCGTCAAAATATAAAACTAATTTTTTTAATTGGCTTAATTCAAACCTTAATTGATAATAAATCACCTAATATACATTTCTTTTCTAATTTATAACCAACTAATAATTGAACAAAGTTGATTACCACTGGGTAACCCAGGCCTACGAGGCTATTAAGTTAGCCCCAAGGAGGGTGAAATAAACCTCATGGCCTCGGTGTGAAACAAAGGTGATAATCAATCAAATCCTAAAACAAAAATCTCTAAAATTAATCCTAAACTACTAATATTTCAACCTAAATTAAAATTTCTCTTTGGCCTTTTAACAAATCAAAATACAAACAATTTCAACTAAATCATCCTACATAGGATCTATCCAAAACTACACAGCCCACACACACGTTAGATTTGTTTGGGTTAGGACACGACTTATAGTCCTAGATTAGGCTGATATTTTCTCTTGATGTTCAGTATTTACTACATGCATATATTATACAAATGCAATTCTTAAATTTCCTGTCAGTTATATTATTTTGTTTACCTGCATTTATTTTCTGAACGGCATCTACGCTCATTTGTGTATTTTTCTTTCACTTGTCTTGCGAGGTACATTGGATCCTGATGGTTGAGAACTAAAGAAGAGCATTTGCTTAGGAGCTTTTGAGTGGCCGCGCCACAATCAAGGAGTATTTGCTTATAAGCTTGTAAGTGGCAGCGCCACAATCAGGTATGATCTCTGCAACTTGTAAAGCAATTTTCTTTTAATCATGTATCGAACTGTTACACTCCACACACAAATTGTTAATAGATATTCTAGCATGTGTAGGTAGCCAGCCATAGGGTAGTGCACTAGCGAAGCTTTGGCCCTATAGGTCAAAGCTTGCCCCCCTTCTGTGAGCCCTAGAGACCATTAGGGTCATTTAGGCCTGTAGAGTAGGCCACCTATTATGCCGGTTGGCATCGTTGTTTTCCCACACGAAGTGGGCATCGTTGTTTTTCTGCTAGGACTTTGGCCTCTTCTGGCTTTTGGGTACGATACCCCCCCTTTTTTTTCTTTCTTTCTGTGAGCCCTAGAGACCATTAGGGTCATTTAGGCCTGTAGAGTAGGCCACCTACTCGTGCCATTGGGCATCGTTGTTTTCCCACACGAAGTGGGCATTGCTATGATGATTTTCTGTGCGGGTATCTTGCCTGAAGGATACCCTTAGGGTGTGTTTATTTATTTTTTCTGTACTCTGGATGTCATGCATATGTTCTTACACACTTTTCTTCACAATGCACTTTACCTACATACATGCATTGCATTAGTGGACCTAAGGACATTTCTTACTTATGCATCTTTTCATGCATCATTAACAACGCTAGATATGTTCGTTTGCATATTGTAGAGTCTCTGATTTAACTCTTTTGAACTATTAATCCTTGAATCTTTAGGATAGAGCCTTCCCATCTTGCATACATATAGGGCGGTTGGTTGTGCTTAGGATTTTAGCTGGCTTCCTTTTTCAGGCAAGGAATAAGTCCAGATTGCATTAGCTAGGTCGCAGATGCTAGTGTTGTGTGTACAACACTACATCTCTTATAGATTTAGGATCTGAAGGTGAGTGGTACGAGTGTACCACTATACACCTTAATGGTGGGTAAGTTCTCCATTCTTCCGGAGACTATAAATCCTACCCATCCGCGTCACACAGATGACGCCACCTCCCTCTTTCCCTCATGCATGTCTGAGTGCGTTGTCCCTCTTTCTTTTCCCCAGTTTTTCACTTCTCTTAGCCGACCGAGTGTTGACTGAACCACGTGTGATCTGATTGAGCCAATTTGGGACACTGTCTTTTTGATTAGGAAAACTTAGGAAACCCTTCGCACTAAACCCATTCGAGAAGATAATCTAACATCCCTAATCGAGAGTTTTCTTAGATCAAGGTCTAAGATGTAATTAACTACGGGGGCTTGCGCCCGTAGGAAACCGATCCCCACAATCAAATAAACCCTATTCGGTGCTGATGTATCGAATAGGGGAAATCTCGTGAACTTTTGGGTTATAGATATTATTATCCATCGAGGTTGGTAGGTGAAAGCCGCTATCCTCCATGGCTAATCGTATCTATAACTCCATCTGCTCTTCCATCGGCCTGCTTGTGCCGAGTGTAAAGGCCTACGACCATTTTGTCCTACGGGATAGTGTGATCGTACCCTTTGCATTCGAACCACACGAGCGGAATCCTTTCGGAGACCCACAGATTTCTGGCGACCACGGTGGGACAGGTTTCTCTCTCCATCTTTGGATGTTATATTATTTTCTTTTGTGTGCACTTCGGGTTTAGTGCCCCTTAGACTAGGTTCGTCCTACTCTTAGATAGGGTCCTTTTCTTAGTTAGGTTCCCTTCTTGGCTAGGCTTGCCCCTAGCTGTGGTTCCTTTCGTTCCGGCCTTTTTAGGCTATTTCATACCTTATCAAATTCTCTTCTTTCCGTCGAGTTTCTGTGTTTGTTCGGCTTTTTCACCCTGAGACAGCCGAGCAGACCTCGACTCCTTACCTTTCGTAGGTACTTGATACCTAAGGGTGGATTAGTTGTTGATAGTGGCTCAGACGAGGAATGAGACTTCTGACGTCAGACTACTAGTAAGCAATCTATTCCCCATTAGATGTGTGGAATTAGAGTCGAAGATTCCCATCAAAAATCTTATGACACTTCTTCCACTTGTGTTGGTTGTTTGCTACAGACTAGCAAACCTTCCTACCTTCTATAAATATCCTTATATATTCGTATTCCTTGAAGGGATCCTTCTTACTTTTCAGCAGTCTGTGTGGCCACGACGATTTGTCCTCTACCACACGATGTTCGCTTTGAAGAGTATAAGGCTATCCTTAAAGGGGATACACTAAGATGTCGTAAGGATATTTATCCTTATGTTTGTGCATACCAATCATATTGGTGCTAGCACATGAAACCTTTGATTTGTCCCACTTTTTGTGAAGAATTGTTTTACCCAGTTCCGCTTGTCACCTAAAGCATGGTCTGGGATACCAAAACCAATAAGTCAAACCCCCATTTCTAGAGGTGATACTGGGTCCATGCCCACCTACGCTAGTCAGGTGTGGAGAGGTTGATCCACTATCCCTATTTAAATTTCTTTCTTCTATCAGTCATGATTCGAGAGTTGTTCTTTTACCCAGTTTCGCTTGTCACCCCAAGCGTGGTCTGGGATACCAAAACCAATAATTTCAAATCTACTTTCTATAGGTGATACTGGGTCCATATCCACCTATGTTAGTCAGGTGTGGTGATGTTGATCCGATGTCTCTAATTTGAACCTATTTCTCAGAGGTGATACTGGGTCCATACCCACCTAGGTTAATTAGGTGTGGTGTGGTAGATCCAATATCCCTAAGCCCAACCTACTTTCTTTAGGTGATACTGGGTCCATACCAACCTGTGTTAGTCAGGTGTGGTTATGTTGAGCCAATGTCCCTAATTCAAATATATTTTCTTTAGGTGATACTGGGCCCATACCAACCTGTGTTAGTCAGGTGTGGTTATGTTAATCCAATGTCCCTAATTCAAATCTATTTTCCATAGGTGATATTGAGTCCATGCCCACTTGTGTTAGTCAGGTGTGGTTATGTTGATCTAATGTCCCTATATAAGTTTCCTTCTCTTATCGGTCATGATACGATAGTTGTTCGTTTCCTGTCACTTGTATGTATCCCTATGTATAGACATAACTCAAAAGGATCTCTTCTACTTTTCGACAGTCCGTGGCCATGACGATTTGTCCTCTACCACGTGATGTTCGTCATATAAAGTATGAGATTATCCTTAGTAGTTGTATGTAAATACATCGTAGGGGTGTTTATACTTGCACTCATGCCCACCAATCGCTCTGGTGTTGTGGCATGAAATCTCTTTTTCAGTCCCCTTCAAGGGTTGACTTTCCCTAGTTTCACTTGTCACCTTCAAGTGTGGTCTGGGATACCAAAACTACTAATTCAGATATCTATGGAATGTGATACTGGGTCCATCCTTGATCTTTATTGGTCAAATGTAGTGATGTTGATCCATTGTCACTATATGAATTTTTCTACAAATTCTGTTGTAACAATTGTGCTCCCCAGTTCATTCATACGAGTTGAATGTGGCCTGGGTTACCAAAGCCAATGTCTCACTCCTTTATAGATTCTACACATAATCATTATTCTCTCCCCAGTTTCACTCATGTGGCGAGTATGGCCTGGGTTATCAAAGCCAATAATTTTCCTCTCTTTATGTTCCAGTATACTTGATCTATATCTGTGAACATAATGTAAAAAAAAAATGATTTTAAAAGAGAGGGAAACTCTTAATTGAGTAGAATCGGTTGCCCTTATCACAAGAGGAACCCGGTTCTACACTCCAAGAGCCGAAAGTCCCTCCAAAATTATCTCCCTCAAGGCTTCTTTATGATTGCTTAGGAGATGACATGATATTCAATTCTCTTACTATAACTTTTCCTTTAGAGGGTGTGATTTTTCCCCACCCATGATGTGGTACATCTTGCTTTAAGATGTTAACATCCTTTCTCAGTGGATTTTGATCTTCTAGTAGAAAGTCAATCCATTTCTTCCTTTAGTGACATAATTTCTCATGGAGGTTTTGTCCTTAGCTGCAAGTGCAATCTCTCTGAATGCATAAATGTTTCTTGCACTTCTCACAGGGTCCCATCAATTAGTATGGGTGCTCTACCACTGTGATTCCTTTTGTAATCATTGGCTTTGACATGATTATAATTCTTAGTGGCAAGTGTGTCCCTTCGCCACTTCTATTATACCTTCTTTAGCATTAGACTATTACTTCCATTCGGCTGTTTGTATATTCCTCCTTGTTTAGAGAGATATACGTCAGTCGGTTATTTCATGTTGTATATGACTCCATTTTATCTAAAGAATTCTACTTGTATTTTAATTACTCATGGCCACGACGATTTGTCCTCTACCATGTGGTAACTAAAATATGAGCTTGAGATTTCTTAGATAATGAATTACTTGTTGCTTTGTCTTTCTCACAGCACCACGCACATGAGCGTTGGGTGGTTGTTGAGCTTCTTTCCCCTTCCTATCGCCACGGCAGATGCGCCGGACGATAGTAGAGTGTACTTTTTCTCTTCCTATCACTTTGGCATACACGCCAGTGATAGTAGAGTGTACCTGTCCTCTTCTTATCGCCCCGGCCGACGCCCTGGGCGGTAGTAGAGTGTTTCTTATCCTCTCCTTATCACCTCGGCAGCTGCGCCAGGTGATAGTTGAGTGTTCTTTTAGTAATCATTGATCCTTGATATGGTTGTTATTTTTAGTGGCTAGTGTGTCCTCTCGCCACTCCCATTGATCTTTCCTTAATATGAGATTATCCTTTCTACTCAACTGTTTGTATGTTCCTCTTTTTAGAGAGATATGCATCAGTTGATTGTTTCAAGTTGTATGATTTCAATTTTACCTAAGAAGTCCTACTTATGTTTTGATTACTCATGGCCACGACGATTTGTCCTCTACCATGTGGTAATTGAAATATAAGTTTGAGATTTTCTTAGATGATGGATTACTTACTTTTCTTTCCCTCACAGCACCACGTACTTGTGCGTTGGGTGGTTGTAGAGGTGATTTCTACTCTTTGTTTCGCCATTTCGAATATGGTCAGGCAAATATTGAGTCATCCTCATTCACTGTTGCGATCTGGTCAGGTGAATGTTGGATTTTGTCTTTTGTTCCACTGTTGCGATTTTGGTCAGGTGGACATTAGACCTTTTGGGAAGCTCTTTATTCGTTGTTGCGAATATGGTCAGATGAATATTGAGCTGTTCTCATTCGCCGTTGCGAATATGGTCAGGCGAATGCTGAACTCCCTTTCTCTTTCCCCCTTTGTCTCGCTGTTGCGATCTGGTCAGGGCAGACATCGGGTCGTCCTCATTCACTGTTGCGATCTGGTCAGGTGAATGTTGGACTTCTTTCTTTTGTTCCACTGTTGCGATTTTGGTCAGGTGGGCATTAGACCTTTTGGGAAGCTCTTTATTCGCTGTTGCGAATATGGTCAGGTGGATATTGAGCTGTTCTCATTCGCTGTTGCGAATATGGTCAGGCGAATGTAGAACTCCCTCTCTTTCTTTACTTCTGGTTTTGCTGTTTCGAACATGGTCAAGCAAACCCGGAGTTGTCCCCGTTCGCTGTTGCGAATATGGTCAGGTGGATGTGGGACCTCCTTTCTTTTCTCTATTCTGCTGTTGCGATGTGGTCAGGCAGATGGATGATTTTCTTACTTTTGATTACTATTGTTTTCCTATGATTATCACTTTGCCATTTGATATGATTTTCAAATGATTGTGGAATTCCTTTCTCTTCACGTCATCTTAGATATTTGTTGTAGATGATCGTTGAATTTCCTTTGGACTCTTTATGAACTTGTTTCAATTCTACTCGTGTGAGCACGAGACTTCTCTTCTCCTATTTTGCCGCTTTGGTTAGGCAGATAGTTGAGCTGCTTTCTTTGACTCTCTCATTGTTGATCTAGTTCTTTTACTTGACCTTAGAGTTGCATCTTCCTAGAGTTGGGGAGGTCAACGCCAACATACACGGTTCACTCGTTGTTCTCCGCATATGTTGGGGGTCCGTTTGTTGACCTCGTTTTTCGCTCGAGTACCCTCGAGCACCCTCGATCGATCCGAATTGAGTCGAATTAGACTCGATCATGTTCGATCAAACCCGGATAATTTGTTTCGACTGCGACGAGTTCAGTTTGACCCGAGTTCAATTTGAGCCCAAATCTGACTCAAATCAATTCAATTTAATTCAAATAAATTTCAATCAACTTTTGCTTTCATTTGAATCATTTCCTAAATCTAGTAGTTGTTTCAACGGCTCTGATCTCCCCATATCCTAACTCTACCGTTACTGTGATGCTCGAGCTTGTGATATGCTCATTTTGGGGAGGAATACAGTCGTCGATCGATGGGGAGCAGTGAGACAGAGCACGGTTCAGCGTTTGGAAGCGGGATCGAGAGGAAGAAACAACGGTATCATCTCAAAAAGCTCTCGATTCCCTGAGGGATTAGGGGGGACTTTTTCTCAAAACTCCTTCTCCCCCTCTCACCCTCAGTAGAAGCTCCCAGGCGGACCGATCCCGAGCCCCCGTTCTCGAGCCAGAGGCGAATCCCGATCCCCTTCCTCCTCTCTCTCGCGTAGGGACCGACTCCTTCTCCCTCTCTCGGTTTTCCCTTGCTCTCAGGCAGCCACTCGATCTCCCTTCAGCGAATCCGCTCTCCCTCTCCTTCCCTCGCGTGAGCTAGAAGAGACCAACCCCGATCGACGCCGAAGCGGCTTCTCTCTTCCCAGCCGAATCCTACCGATCTCTCGCTCTCGTTCGGAAGAAACCCGGGCGAATCCCGACCCTTCCTCCGTCTCCCTCTCTCGCGTGAGCCAGAGGGCCGAGCTCTTGCTCCCGTCGCTCCTGCCTTCATCCGAATCCAGAAGCAGACGACTTTCATCTGTCCGATCCATCTCCAGGACTGAACCCTGCACTCACGGATCTCTCTCCCTTTCTCTTCTCACGAGCAGCCGACCCGAGTAGATCTTGCTAACTGCAGGTAAGCTTCTCCGCACTTTCTTCTTGGTTTCACACAGCCGAAGTCGCCTCTCCCTAGCCGAGCCCGACTCAAGCCCAGACGCCGGAAACCCCTTTGCCTTGGCCGCCGACTGATTTCTCCACAATAGCAGGTATATCTCCTTCTTTGCTCTTCTTCTTTTCTTCTCTTCCTTCTCTTTTCGTTCCTGCTTTCTTTTTCCCCTCATTCTCCTCTCTTCTTCTTCTCTTGTTTCCTCCCAAGCTTCTTCTTCCTTAAGCTTTACTTTATTTCTCATTTGGGATGTGATAAGTGAAGCTAATTTTGGCTAAGTGAAGTTGGATTGAGCTCTCATGGTGTGTATGTCATCACACCTTAATGCCTTTGATTTCCAAGTAAAGGTTTGCACATTCTCCATGGTAGGTTCCATGGCAAAATTTTAACTTTTCACAGAAATTTAAGAATAAAATCATCTCTACCTCTCTTTAGTATGTTTATGCTCCATGTGTTCTTATAGAGGTGATTTGTTTCATGAATTACAGAACTCTCCTTTTAGATGAATATATGGTTTTATGAGATTGTGGATGTGCCTAGTAGCAATGCATATGTTATTAGAGTTGTTTTATTTTTGCACAAAATCTGTAGAGATTTATGCCTCTTAGTATTTAGTAAGAGAGATTTATTCTTAGCTCATGTTACATATCATGAAGTCTTAAGTGTGAATGATAGAGAGGCTTGGAAGGCCATTTCGATATTCCATCAAAGTGTGCATATGAGGTGTTTGGTAAAATACCATCATAGAGGGTTGTGATGTTTTGGTTTAATTTGGAGCCTTGTATTGATGGTATTTCACAAAGTTCATAGCTACACGAGATTTTTATGCTTTCAAATCAAAGGTTTTCAGGGCATAGACTGTTTGTTGGAAGAGTTTTGTTACCTCCCACTCTTATTTAAATCGAATTGAGAGTGCGTCGCACATGATGTTTTTATGAGATATTTACATTATTATTTCTTATGAAAGATCATTGTGCTTTATGGTTATTAAACAAATATTATGTTGAAATATGAATGGTCGCATCTTATATGGATTGCATTGAGTAACTCGATTTAAAATGTCATGATTATCCTTTAACAAGTCTACTCAAATGGTTATGGTTTAATGATATCTTCTTTCATTCTTAAAGTTCCTAGTGAAATAGGTGGAGATTACTTTGCTGTGAGGTTATATAAGTATGTGGATCTATTTAAGTCTTTTTTCCATTAAGACATAAAATGTTATTTCATTTTGATTGATCTTATATATATCTTCAGAGCAACGCATGTTAGTTATTCTCTCTCGTTTGAAAGAATTGCATAAAGTTCCTAGCGAAGGTTCCTGTCTTGCGCTTGGCATGAGAATAGATTCATGGATTGAAATTAGACATTTGTTTGGAATATTTGGTAGCATTTAACATGAAAGTGAAATTTGTGTGGACGAAGCTCATTGGAATATTACATTTTCTCACTTGTTATGTTAACATACGGAGGAATGAAATATATGTTGAATATTATACTTGTCAAATAATCAAAAGGAAGTTTTGTATAGCATGCTTAAGTTGAAGTAATCACATTTAGAAGTTTTGTTGGGGAAGTTCACCTCACTAGTGTAAATAAGTTTCATGTAATTCATATCTTGTTGTTGCAAGTTGATTTGGTCATGAAGCATGAGAAAGTGATATTGCTTGGCATCAAAGATGGAAACTTTATGAGTCTTTATTTCAAAAAAATCTCTTAACAAGTGAAGGAATAAATTTATTCTCAGATTTTTTATTGCTTGTCCAGTAAGTTTCTTTTATATGGCTTTATTAGTGAAAATGTGTGCATTGGTCAATCTATTTCCCCTCTCAAAACCTATTTAAAATTTGAATGTGAGTTCTATTGGGCTTGAAAGAAACAAGTTACTTTTATCCATTTTTTACTTTAGTTGTTTTGTCTAGATATATGCATCGAGCTTGACCGTACATTAACAAAGACATGTAGGTGGATTTATGTAAAAGAAAAAAAATTAGAATGTGATGTTTATTGGCACATACATTCGATATTTTCCATGTATAAATCGTTAAAGGCCATAGGAAATTATGTTGCTCTTTACCAAAATATGCATGCAAAGTGATTCATAATTTTTGATTGGATTTGAAAGAGTTGAATGTGAGAATATGTTTCAATTTCATGTATACATTTGATATGGTGGGCTTGTCGGTTTGTTTTGAGCTTATTAAATATGCTCACCTCATAAACTTTTCTCTTCAGATTAGAGAATTTTATATGTATGGATCTCTCATTCTATTTATGATTTGGGCAAGTGAATGAATATAGCCAACTTTAGAAGAGCGTCTTTCTTATAATAGTTTTCTTTTATAATGTTTAGTATCAAATAGTAGTACATCTCACAAGTTTAATCAAAGGGTGATGTTGTACAAGCATAGTTCTATCTCCATCGAACATCCTAACTAGTATTACGCTCATTGTCTTTATGTGATAATAATGAATGGTAGAATATGATTGTATCTCATTGTTCTTATTTACAGTAGAATGCATCCATCATCGAAGGCTTCATGAAGTGCAATTAGTTTGGCATGAATATTGATGTTTTAGCTTTATGTTTGGTCGTGTTGTAAGGGTTTTGTTGGAAACGAATAAATCAATTTTGCCACTTCTTTCTCATGGGATATTTTGGAAGAGTAATCATATGTCCCTTTTCTCTACTTGTGAGCATTTAGAAGTTTTCTTGTAAACATCTTTTGAGAAATATTGGAAGGTTTGTATCGAGTTCTTATGAATGAAAGTATAAATGCATGTGAAAATCCATAGACTTTACATAGAGAATACCATCCAAATATCTTGAATTATTTGAAACTTTTGCAAAGTTTAATTATGTGTATTGATGTATCTTATGGAGAGGTTTATGTGTGACGTTTGATTACATTATAATGTCTTTAGTAAAAGCATGTGAAGTTACTTAGCATATCTTACAATTCCATTTGCAACATTCAAAAGCATCTTTTTCTAAACGCATATGACCTTTTATAGTAAAAGATTTTACGCCGAATGATTTTAGAGTATTTCTTTTGTGATATGTTTGAAATGAAACTTTTTTATTTGTCACTTTAAAAAAAGATGAATGTTTGAAGTGTTTTTGGAGAGTTTTATGAGTTGTTTTATGTTTAAAGAGCTTTATAAAAACGTTTCTCTTTGCTTTTATTAAAGTCTTCTTATGAGTCGTTTTGTGTTGCAAATTGGAAAGTTGCTTTGATTGAAATAGGTCTTGTTTTGCTTTGATTGGAATAATTTATTAGTAGCTTTGGATTTATTTTATGCGACGAATTTCGTGAAAGCTTTACCACGAGAGGTTTTTATAAAACTTTCTCGTTGGAAAGCTTTATGTTTTCTACCCCACTCCAAATGAAAGAAAGAGGCACTTGATTGTGGGTCTTTTGTAGGGTTTTGGGTCAAACGCAAAGAATATATTTTGGTAGATAATCTTGTAAGGTTTTGTGTGGCATTTTATTTATAAGTTTTCATAGTGCGTTTTGAGACTTCTAGTTTTGTGATTTGCTTACTATAGTAAGGTCCCTTAATAGTTTTTCTTAAAGCAAGCTAATGATTAGCGCATGAATTGATTTTCTATTGAATTGCATTAGTTTCTAAAAGATAAGTGTTGGGGTTTTAAAGCTTTAGTAGTAGCTTTGTGTTAGAAACCCCTTTAGTGTCTTTTTTGGAGTTAGATGATCCTCGCTTATTTGAGTCAGTTTCCTTTAGTGTTAGCCTCTAGAAAATATGGAATTTTGGATGGGTTTAAAACAAAAGATAGTTTGGCTTTAAGCTTAGCCTTAGGAGTTTATTTCCTTAAGTTGCTTTGGGCTTTGTTTGTAGTGTGTTATAGATAGATGTCTTAATCGTATCAAGTGCCTCATTTGGAGTGGGAACATTAAAGGGCATTGTTAATGTTGCTTTAGGATACACTTGACTTCAAAGAAGTGTGTCCAATAACAACAATGCCTACATCCCTTTTATTTCTGATTTTTATTCTTTTTCTTTCTACTGCTTTGCAATAGATTCTTAAGTTTAGCGATACATGTACGAGAGTCCTAGGGATTAGAAAACAACACCACTCTTAATCCTACAACTTTAGTGACATCTAAGGACAAAAAACTAAGGACCAAGTCTTAGAAAATATAGACTTAAGATGCATGCTCCCTATAGGATAGAGACATCAAAATCTAAACTTAGCGACAGTCTTCCTAGGTTTAGCCTTTTCTTTCTTTAATCCACTAATAATCAACCAATCATTTATAACCTAACTCTAAAATGTGTTAAAAATTCTTAATTCTTAATCAAGTTATTATTAACATTTATAATTATTAAACTATAAGTCTAAAACATGAACTTAAACCAATTCTAACTAATATAATAATTAATCCTTAACCAATCTAAAATCTAAAAGATGTAGATTTTATTAGGGATTAAATTACAAATTAAACTCATTAGGATAAAAGACTCTTAAAGATCAAATTTAGAGTAATCTTTTAAAATCAATCAACAAATCCCTTAATACATAACAACCGCTCCAAAAGTGAAGTTTATTGGATGGACTACTCCGGGCTGCGGGGCTAAGTGTCCTAAGGAGGCTGGTTCCTCGAGCCTGGTGGCACAACGCCACGAATGAATCTAATGGAGCGTCAAAATATAAAACTAATTTTTCTAATTGGCTTAATTCAAACCTTAATTGATAATAAATCACCTAATATACATTTCTTTTCTAATTTATAACCAACTAATAATTGAACAAAGTTGATTACCACTGGGTAACCCAGGCCTACGAGGCTATTAAGTTAGCCCCAAGGAGGGTGAAATAAACCTCATGGCCTCGGTGTGAAACAAAGGTGATAATCAATCAAATCCTAAAACAAAAATCTCTAAAATTAATCCTAAACTACTAATATTTCAACCTAAATTAAAATTTCTCTTTTGGCCTTTTAACAAATCAAAATACAAACAATTTCAACTAAATCATCCTACATAGGATCTATCCAAAACTACACAGCCCACACACACGTTAGATTTGTTTGGGTTAGGACACGACTTATAGTCTAGATTAGGCTGATATTTTCTCTTGATGTTCAGTATTTACTACATGCATATATTATACAAATGCAATTCTTAAATTTCCTGTCAGTTATATTATTTTGTTTACCTGCATTTATTTTCTGAACGGCATCTACGCTCATTTGTGTATTTTTCTTTCACTTGTCTTGCGAGGTACATTGGATCCTGATGGTTGAGAACTAAAGAAGAGCATTTGCTTAGGAGCTTTTGAGTGGCCGCGCCACAATCAAGGAGTATTTGCTTATAAGCTTGTAAGTGGCAGCGCCACAATCAGGTATGATCTCTGCAACTTGTAAAGCAATTTTCTTTTAATCATGTATCGAACTGTTACACTCCACACACAAATTGTTAATAGATATTCTAGCATGTGTAGGTAGCCAGCCATAGGGTAGTGCACTAGCGAAGCTTTGGCCCTATAGGTCAAAGCTTGCCCCCCTTCTGTGAGCCCTAGAGACCATTAGGGTCATTTAGGCCTGTAGAGTAGGCCACCTATTATGCCGGTTGGCATCGTTGTTTTCCCACACGAAGTGGGCATCGTTGTTTTTCTGCTAGGACTTTGGCCTCTTCTGGCTTTTGGGTACGATACCCCCCCTTTTTTTTCTTTCTTTCTGTGAGCCCTAGAGACCATTAGGGTCATTTAGGCCTGTAGAGTAGGCCACCTACTCGTGCCATTGGGCATCGTTGTTTTCCCACACGAAGTGGGCATTGCTATGATGATTTTCTGTGCGGGTATCTTGCCTGAAGGATACCCTTAGGGTGTGTTTATTTATTTTTTCTGTACTCTGGATGTCATGCATATGTTCTTACACACTTTTCTTCACAATGCACTTTACCTACATACATGCATTGCATTAGTGGACCTAAGGACATTTCTTACTTATGCATCTTTTCATGCATCATTAACAACGCTAGATATGTTCGTTTGCATATTGTAGAGTCTCTGATTTAACTCTTTTGAACTATTAATCCTTGAATCTTTAGGATAGAGCCTTCCCATCTTGCATACATATAGGGCGGTTGGTTGTGCTTAGGATTTTAGCTGGCTTCCTTTTTCAGGCAAGGAATAAGTCCAGATTGCATTAGCTAGGTCGCAGATGCTAGTGTTGTGTGTACAACACTACATCTCTTATAGATTTAGGATCTGAAGGTGAGTGGTACGAGTGTACCACTATACACCTTAATGGTGGGTAAGTTCTCCATTCTTCCGGAGACTATAAATCCTACCCATCCGCGTCACACAGATGACGCCACCTCCCTCTTTCCCTCGTGCATGTCTGAGTGCGTTGTCCCTCTTTCTTTTCCCCAGTTTTTCACTTCTCTTAGCCGACCGAGTGTTGACTGAACCACGTGTGATCTGATTGAGCCAATTTGGGACACTGTCTTTTTGATTAGGAAAACTTAGGAAACCCTTCGCACTAAACCCATTCGAGAAGATAATCTAACATCCCTAATCGAGAGTTTTCTTAGATCAAGGTCTAAGATGTAATTAACTACGGGGGCTTGCGCCCGTAGGAAACCGATCCCCACAATCAAATAAACCCTATTCGGTGCTGATGTATCGAATAGGGGAAATCTCGTGAACTTTTGGGTTATAGATATTATTATCCATCGAGGTTGGTAGGTGAAAGCCGCTATCCTCCATGGCTAATCGTATCTATAACTCCATCTGCTCTTCCATCGGCCTGCTTGTGCCGAGTGTAAAGGCCTACGACCATTTTGTCCTACGGGATAGTGTGATCGTACCCTTTGCATTCGAACCACACGAGCGGAATCCTTTCGGAGACCCACAAAGAGTTTCTGGACTGGCGAGAGTTGGAGCGAGAAGCTCCAACCAAACGATTGCTGCGTCTATTCACCATCGTAGCAATATTTGAAGTAGCGGGATAGAAGTTTCCCACAGACGGCGCCAAACTGTTGCGTGTCAGAAAATACGCGGCGGTAGAGTTTTGTAAATTCGCGTCCGAGCGTTGCACGTAAGTTTAACACACAAACAGAAAAGAGGGTGAACACCGAGGGTTTTTACGTGGAAAACCCAAAAATGGGAAAAACCACGGGGCCTCGCCCAGTTGCAAATTTCCACTAGTATTTTCGTAGGTTACAAATGGCGGATTTCGTCCCACAAGTCGGGATTATCCAAATACAACTTGTTTTCTTCCACTAAATTCACAAAGTCCTGCGGATTCCTAGCGTTCCCTGAAAATCCGGCAGAGTTCCGGCGTCTTCAGGCGGCAGGAAGAGCTCCGGCGGCGGTGGTCGAGGAGGTGAGGAATCTCCTATTCCCCTTTCTCCTTCTCCTTCTCTTCTTCTGCGAATTCTTGGCGTTTCCTCCAAATCCGGCAGAGTTCCGGCGTCTTCAGGCGGCAGGAAAAGCTCCGGCGGCGGTGGTCGAGGAGGTGAGGAATCTCCTATTCCCCTTTCTCCTTCTCCTTCTCTTCTTCTTCTCTCTCTTCACTTGAGCCCCTTGGTGTAGAATGAGGGCTCTATTTATAGTTTTTCTGGAGTGGCATAGCACGTAAATAGGCGTGAGATCAAGGGCGAACAGGGAGTGGTTTGAATGGACGGTCGATATCGAATCTTTTGATCATGCACCGTTCGTTGGATATTTGATGGCCTTAATGATGTCGGAATTTGATGATCTTGGGCTCGTTGGATTCGTCTCGTCGAGCCACTCGATTCGAGTATAAGCTCGTTAAAATCGGAGACCGTTTGGTAACTCAAATTGCGGTTTAAACCTTCCAACAGCGCTTCGAACCTTTGATTCGGACTCATTTGGGCTCGGATTGGATTGATCTTGGTGTCGTTGGGTTTGTATTTCCGAGACGCTCAGTTTGACTATAAGCTCGCTGAAATCGGAGTTCATATGCTCCCGAAATCAATTTTTGAAGTTTCCAACTAGGTTTTGCCTCGAGATTCGTGCCCGATCAAGATGATTTTGCGATGCCGTATCAAGTTTATTTGTAGCGAAGGTTTTGATGATAACTTAATAGAGATTTTTTAACTTTAGGGTACTTGATGGCATGCAATTGATGATGTCTGCAACATTAAAGACAACATATTCACAATAATGTTTTGGAATATGGCTACTAATCATAATAAATCTAGTAACTTCCAAAAAATGCCTATTTTTCTTTTTTGCAATCTCATTTTGTTGAGGGATATAGCACAAAAATTTCGATGCATAACCCCTTATTGAAAAAGATAGCTCTAATTTGATCAGAGATAGACACACATTTTTCAACATATCATTTTGCTCTTGATTGAATGAGGATAATATGGTGGGTGGGGTTGATTTTTTAGTGCATTTGTTGTGTGCAAAGAAGTCACAATCTTATTTTTTAGATTTCCAATCAATAGGCTTCCCATAGAGTTTCTAAATTTTTAATATTTTTGCATGTCCAAATTTCCAGCAAAGATCACATCATGATCTTTTTTTCTTTGTAAACTTTTCATTGAAGGCTAGCATACCTTGAGAGGCAAGCATTAAGCTTTATGGGGAAAAAAAAAAAAAGAAAAAAAGTTGAGCACCTAGGGTTTCCATCATGATATATTTGCAATGCTCATCTCCATGGACTTCAGAGAACACTCAATAAATGTCAAATATTTAGCATTTTTATTTTTTTAATGTTTAATAAACATATTTCTTTTGCTTAATTACACTTCCAATGTGCTCCTTTTTAAAATTCCTTGGAGAAAAAAATACTCTTTTTTTTTCTTATTCCAACGAGAGAACAATTGGTGTTTAAATAGAAAATACAAGGACCAAGGAGGAAAGGAAAAAACTGACAATGAAATGGGTTAAAAAAACGAAAAACATAAAGCATAACAATTTACATAATGACATTCTCCTTAAAAAAAACTGGAGAAATAGAGGTAAGATAAAAGAGCGCTGTCAAAATTGAGTCACGAGTCGAATTCAAGTCCAATCCAGAACTAACGCGACACTATTTGATTAGAACCAAACCCAACCCGATTTTACAAACAGGTCAATTTTTCAGACTCGAACCGGACCCACTTTTGGTATGTTTTACTAAAATTTTATTATTAATTTAATTTATTTAAACCTAAATCAAATTAATGTAAGATTTACTTTAATCAATTTAAAATAAATCAAGCTTAATTTAATTTCAGCAACATGATTTACTATTTTTGAAAATAGCATTTATTTATTTCATAATAATCTTTTAAAACTCTCCTAAATTAATTAAAAACGAGTCAAACCGGATTGATTTCGGTTTTCCGAGTCAACTCAAACCCGACAGTTTTACAAATAGTGGTCAAAATCCCTAACCTAAACCCGACACAATTCAAGTTGACCCGAACCCAAAACTTTCAGGTCAAATTTGGGTCGGACTTTCGGGTTGTGTCAAATATTGACATAAGCAATAAAGCCATTTGTTGCTTGGGTTGGAGGTGGGGCATTCCATGTAGGAAAAGGAAGGCAGCAGGACATTTGAGACACAAGGGGCCTGATTCGATGCTGATAGTAATTCGCACTCTCTTCTTCCAAATTTACAGGTATAACTGCTCAATTAAAACTAGGAAGAAAAGAAGCATCAATCTTCTTTTTTAACATGCAAACAAAAAAATTTAGAGAATAATCTTAAACAATTCTATAGATAGTATTCACATCCATAGAAATCACATTAATATTGCAGTAATTGATAAGCCTCCAGGATTAATACAGAAGATTGCAATCAGAGAAGAAAACATGAAAATAAAACATTCATAAATGATGGATATAAGCATATATTTCCTTCGTCAAACTAAAAACAATCACATATATTCTTCATATAACAAGTTCTGTATATTATATATGGTCTCCAAATTTTACAGGTATTACTGCTCTCAATTTCATCTGACTGCAGAAAAAGCACTTTTCGGAAAGTATTCAAGACAGCAATAGCTATGAACAGCGCTAATTGATAAAAACAAAAACTATTTACTCCGAAGACAAATAATTGAATCTTCAAACTAGAACAAGAACTCCGTATCAATAACATCAAGCACCTTATGCGTGCCCTTTGCCTTTGTTCCAGGCTTGAAATTGTTGCCTTCAATGTACCTGTGTTCCAGTTCAGTAATTGTAAGTATGTAGCATTACAGTGCAAGCCATTTCGAAATTGTAATCTACTTAATAAACTTACATCTCCTTCAAGAAGGGATGTTTGTACAATCCATCGGGGATTCTCCCAATGAACGAGTTATGGTCTAAATACCTGAGATATTACACAAAAGTAAAGAGGGTCAGGATGACGATCGTTTCGAAACAGATAATAGGGAACTTGTAAGTTCCTCCAACTCAGGCCTTGATTATTCTGTGCGGATGTCGAACGTCGTCCGGAGACCAATCATAATGCACCACATGGTCCACATCATTCCTTCGCTGTGTACAATGGCTCGGTACTGCTGACCTGGCTACACCTGATTTGCCTCTGGACGTAGAGCTGCGTCCGACCTCCGCACAGAATAATTTCTCCAACTCAAGACACTGTGCAAGGGAGAATTAGCTTACAAATAGGTTAGTCTCGGTATCTCGACGAGCTTAGGTGTTACTGCTCCACTCATTCTGTTGTAGGAGAGATACCTATAATCAGAAGTAAGCAGCAGTCAAAACTCGTTGTCAAAGGAATTCGTCATAACTCAACAGTAAAGAGAAATTTCATAAAACATCCGGTTGCTAAAAGTTCAATGGATCTCACAGAATTTCTAGATTCGATAGATTGGCAAGTTGATCAGGTAGACCTCCACCTAATAGATTATTGTTAAGATACCTACAAATTTGAGTACGGAATTCTTGATCTCACAATTTAATACAAGCAAGGAATTATATCCAAGAGAACTATAAATGAAAAGTTATAAGCTTACAAGTTGCGGAGAGCAGGAAAGCAATCACCATTGCGGATGAGATCCCTAAGTGTTCCAGTTAAGTGGTTATTGCTTACATCACTGTAAAGAACATGGATTGTTAGAATATCGCGTTAGTAATTTGTAAACCTTTGCACACAAAGAATGCAAATAATCTCACGGTCTGTTTTTCATTAAGGTCATTTCCTGGTGGATCATTTCACTTCTTTTATTGTTTATAATAGCAAAATTTCACTTTCATTACTTTGTTTTGGTAGTTTCCAAAAGCCAATTTTTCACAAGGAAAAAGGGGAGAATATTTTTAAGTGAAAAAGAGGAGACAGTGGAAAGGACATTTGACTGTACAGGTGTCTCAAATTTTTGAGATTCCCCAGCTCCGGTGGAATTTTTCCAGTGAAACGATTCTCATGTAGATAAAGATAACGAAGGTTCGGTAAATTAGCAAGCTCCACAGGAATTTCACCCTTGAAACTATTGAAGCTCAGATACCTGCAGAACCAATAGTTAGACTTCGTGATTTCCAGAAAACAACGGAAGAAAGCTGAGAAGCGTGAGCTATTAGCAAATTACAAATGAGTTAGCTTCTTAAGTTCACCAATTTCAGCAGGGAGTGTATCTTGCAGCTTATTCCATCTTAAGTTCCTGCAAAATTTAACTGGAATCAACTAACAGCAAACAAATTGCTAAAGAAACAGAAAAGCAACTAAATTCACTTTAATGAGTTTCCAACGAAATGAACACATAATAGGACAGTGGCGGGCTATATTAAACTTGAATCAACACAATAACTCAAATAGGAGCACATCAATTTCTTGGAGGGAAAATTTGAGGGTATAACCCAATTAAATTGAAAAATAGTACAAAAGATGTGGCCTGAGCAAGGCTGCATAGCCAAGATCCATCTTTATCTAGATAAAGCAAATCAAGATGATTGCTGGTTGTTGCTTAACTCGAATGATGGGGACAGCAGAAGAAAGGAAGCAATGCATCACAAGACTAATTCTAGATTACTTATAGTGTTTTAGAATGTTTTAAGATTTATTTAAATTTATTTCATTTAATTATTAGGATATATTTATTTTAAATTAGATGATAGAATTATTAATTCCCTACATTTGGATTAAATTTGAATTAAAATTAATTTAATGTTATCATGTATCCCTAGTTTTATAAATAGAGTTTTATGGCAAATAATTAAGATTATTAAACCATTAGTTGAATTAAAAACGAATCTCTCATCTTTATTCTCTTGTTTCGCATGATAATTGTGTGATATTCTATCTCCTACCTCAAGTGTCCCTCTTTCCTCCCATAATTCCTTGTCAAGGATACGGAATCCCATGCTCACTACACTACCAACCTGCTACTATAATAACCAACCCTAGCCGAGGTGTAATTTGATTCCAAAGGAAATCTCAAAAAAAAAAAAAAAAAAAGGAAGATGACAAAAGGTCCAAAAACAAATTGACATCAAACCAAATCCTTATATTACATCAATTTTTGTTAGAGTATCCTTAGTCTCCATCAATTTGATAATAGAGATGAACATTCTTACATTAGAGAGAAATTTCCTAACATGCATCGTATCTAAATCCTAGGCTAAATCGTATGAATTTCTTTATATGTTACCATAATATTTGTAGGCTAAAAAAATTAGCATGTTAAAGATGCATAGATTATGTCTAAGAGATATACACAAAACTAATTTGTATAGCAACAAATTTCACCTTATTCACTTTGGAATCGACATCATAAATGCTATGAGTCATAGTGCATGCTAATTTACATCATTGACATATATGAGCATGAGGCTTGGTGGTATTATTTGATGAACTCTTAAATTATTCCTTTTTATTCTCTAAATTCTAGTTATTGCATAGCACGTGTGATAAGGTGTTGCTAAATTCTGTATAATATGATTTTAGATTGCAATGTGATTTTAAAGGAAACATTTGGTTTTCATTATTTTGTAAATATTTTGGAGAGTAAGATTAGATATCTTAAGATTTTGTTTGTGCATGAGATAGCTGATATTATGTGTGAAAAAGTAGCTACTAACATTAAGAATGTTGCAAAGCATGTGCTTGGATTATCAAAAGAAAAAACTCCTAATAGTAAAAATAGCTGGTGGTAGAATCAAAATGTGCAAGAAAAGATCAAATATAAAAAGCTTTGTTATAAAAATTGTTTTAGATGCAAAAACTCTAAAAATTAGGAAAGATATAAAAAATCCCGTAAAGAGTCTAAGAAAGCAATATGCGATGTAAAGATATTTGCTTTTAATAATTTATATAATAGATTGGATACTAAAGAGATCGAAAGATATATGTATAAATTAGCCAAACATAGAGATATGAGAAGTAAGGATTTAGTTCAAGTAACAAACAATAAAGATAAAAATCAATAAGTACTTTTTTTAAAAAAGAATATTCAACAAAGGTGGAAGAGATATTTTGCTAAGCTTTTTTATGAAGATTGTGAAAACACAATTGACTTTAGTGACCTTAACAATGTAAATGAAATAAAATTTTTTGTTTTTATCGGCGTATTAGTAAAACTGAAGTTAGAGAGACTTTAAAGAAAATGAAATGTGGAAAAACTATTGGAACGGCTGATATTCCAATGGTGTGAAAATGCTTAGGAGATGAAGGAATTTCTTGGCTTACTAAGTTTTTTTAATATTATTTTGAAGACTAAAAAGATGTCAGATGAGTGGAGAATGAGTGTACTGATTTCTATTTTTAAGAATAAAGGTAATCCACAAGATTGTGCAAATTATAGAGGAATTAAGTTAATGTATCATACTTTAAAACTATGAGAGAGAGTTAGTAAGCATGGGTTGCGGCGTGATACTAATGTTTCTCAAAATCAATTTGGATTAATGTCGAGTAGGTCTACTATTGAAGCTATACATTTATTGAGAGGTTTGATGGATAAGCATATAGAGAATAAGGAGGATTTACATATGATATTTATTGATTTAGAGAAAGCATATGATAAAGTTCCATGTCACGACCCGGCCCGGGTGCTCGATCTAACGAGGCGGGTACGAAAGTCGGACGATAAAATGTCTTAAACAATACTACTTCATTTGTACTAAAGAGCCACTAAACACAAAATTTAATTCACCTGTTGTCATTTGCACGTCGCCTTCTGTAAACATGTTCTTCTCTTTCAGCCATTACTTCTTTAGGAACTTACCTGAAACATTTAAACTCGTGGGTTGAGTTTACTAAGTAAACTCAGTGGGAATTATATAATAATCATCATAATTATTCTTTATTAGGCATCGTTATTTCTTTACATTACTTCATTCTTTTCAATACTTGATACATCTCTGAATAATTTCTTTCAAAATAATATAAAACATTTTGTAGCTTTAATGTTTCATTCATATTTCTTTTCTTTCCATTTGCTTTGCACAGGAGCACCGTCTCAAAGTACCCGAAGGTACAACCTTTTCCATTTGATTTCCTTTTCCATTTCCATAATCTTTTCCCATTTCCATAACCTTTTCCTTTTCCATTTTTGTGCACGAGTACGGCGTCCCCATTCAGTACCATAAGGGGGTGAACTCCTGAAATATTCATATATATCATTTCTTTTACATTTACCATAATATTTCTATTCTATTTAGTATGTCGTTTCTTTTCAATATTTCTTTAATACATATGGTATTTTCTTATCATTCATATTTATTCAATTCATTTATTTCTTATTGTAATAATGATTACAATTACTTAAGCTTTAAATATTTCAACATTTCATACATTATAGTATTTAAATTAAAACTTTGAAAACAGAAGAATAATGCTAAAAATTGAATTTCATAATTATAATTACCCACTTTGAACTTTTCAGGTCGTCGATGCTTGATATAACCTTGAATCAATTTCCTTTCTTCCTGTTGAATTCTCGCGGAATCAACACATACAACTTGATCTTTCACTCTCTAAAACCCTAAAATTCGAACAATAACTTTCATGTAAAATATAAAATTATAATCTCATAATAAACTTATATAAAAAGAATTTCACTTACGAATGAGAATTTCTCAAACTCTCAAAATCCTCTCCCAATTTCCTTTTTCTTCGCTACAATCTCTTCCCTTTCCTTCAAGAAATATATCGTTCACTTTAAACGATGTAGGAGGAGAATTATAGAAAAAAATCCGAAAGAATTTCAACAAACCTTTTTTTCTAAATTTTCCTCGGTCGTTTCTTCCTTTCGTTGCAAATTCTCTCCAAACCTTTGCTTCTATAACAATAAGAACGAAAAGAAGTTGTTATTTCTTATCCTAGAAGGTAATCATTTGCTAAAATTGGAAAACGGAACTTACCTCGCTCTTGCACGAAGCCCTCGGTCGTCCGCCCAATATCTGTTCGCGCGAACTGCCTGTTCCGCGACTCTTCTGTTCGCGGTATTAATTGGTTAGGCCGGCCGGTTCACTTGAACCGGCCGGATGAACCGGTTATTACATTCCAAGAGAACTGCTATGGAGAGTTCTAGAAAAGAAAGGAGTTAATAATGCTTATTTTCAAGTCATTAAGGATTTGCATGCAAGAGTTGTTATTTGTGTTCAAACACAAGGTGGTTAGACCAAGT
Source organism: Dendrobium huoshanense (assembly GCA_016618105.1). Classification (NCBI taxonomy): domain Eukaryota; kingdom Viridiplantae; phylum Streptophyta; class Magnoliopsida; order Asparagales; family Orchidaceae; genus Dendrobium; species Dendrobium huoshanense. The sequence goes on from CM028357.1 coordinate 58,412,706, forward strand.
ATTTTCCTATTTCAGTTAGATTACATCAAGGATCAACTTTAAGCCCAATTATTTTTTCTTTAGTCATGAATGCTCTCACTAGACATTTGTAAGCGGTTGTACTCTGGTGTATGCTTTTTGCTGATGATATTCTTCTTGTTGATAAAACTAGATAGGGAGTTGAAGGTAAACTTGAATTATGAACATCAACCTTAGAGTTTAAAGGCTTTCGTTTAAATAGATCTAAAACTGAATATATGGAGTTTAATTTTAGTAATAATAGATCTAGGGGGAGACTTTGAGTGATCAAGTCATAAATAAGAGTACACGTTTTCAATATCTTGGATCTATTGTTTAGAGTGATCAAGTCATAAAATTTTTGCAAGCACTTTCTATCAAATAACTCTTCCTTAATGACTTACATATAAGCATAATTAACCCTTTTCTTTTCTAAAACTCTCCATAGCAGTTTTCTTTGAACTTTATCAAATGCTTTCTCTAAATCAATAAATATCATATGTAGGTCCTTCTTATTCTCTCTATACTTCTCCATCAAACCTCTCAATAAATGTATAGCTTCCATAGTAAGCCTACTCGGCATTAATCCAAATTGATTTTAAGAAACATTAGTATCACACCACAACCTACGCTCCATAACTCTCTCCCATAGTTTTAAAGTATGACACATTAACTTTATTCCTCTATAATTCACACAATCTTGTGCATCACCTTTATTTTTAAAAATATGAATCAACACACTCATTCTCCACTCATTTGACATCTTTTTAGTCTTCAAAATAATGTTAAGCCAAAAAATTCCATCATCTCCTAAGCATTTCCAAAACTCTATTAGATATCATCAAGTCCTAAGCATTTCCACACATCTATTGCAACATAATTTCTTCTAAAAGTGGGCCATAATAAATGAAACAATTAATAAAATAGCAATATGATACAATTTAAATTAAATCAATTAAGTTATGCCTATAGTAAATCCAACATAAGTATGATGTAGTTCAAAATTATATTGCTACATTCAGGGCAACTTATAATTTTAAGGAATTTTTAAATTTGATGGATAACGTAGAAATTTCTTAACAAGTGTTGACCCTAAAACTAGTGTCGGATCAAGTCAACCGCGCAAGGAGGGTTTCAAAAGCGAAAGAGCTCGAAATCGTGCAAAAACTCACCCGACGCGTGTCGACCGAAAACCCAAAATCATCGAGATGACCTCCGCTCGCAAAACAGACAGCGCCGATGCGTCCGGAGCAACGGAAATAGCTAAGATCAAAACCCATATGGTTGGGGGTCGACGGTCGGCGAAAATTTAAATTTTGGGCGCGCGAATCGAGATGATGAATTGTGCGCGCGGCGACTCACTCGATGCAAGATTAAATTTTTTATTTTATTTTGTGCAATGTAATTAAATTCTTTTTAGAAAAAGAGAGAGAGAAAGAGGGATTTTAAATAAAAAAGTTTTCTAAATAAAAAAATCCCTAAAATACCCCTCATAAACCCTCATAACTCTCATAACCGAACCCTCCTCTCATTCTCACGCAAAACTCACGCTCCAAGCCGCCCCTCTTGCGATTCTTCTTCACGCCAAAGCCGCCGGCCTCCCTCCTCCCTCCAAGGTTCAAGGTTCCTACGTTGCCGTCATCCGCCGTCGCCGCCTCGATTGTTGCACACCCAAGGTAAAAACTAGTATTTACATTTCTATGCATGAAATAAGTAAGGCTTTTAAAACCGGACCGGACCGGCCGGTTCAACCGGTTGAACCGCGAACCGGCTGGCCGGCCGGTTACGATTCGCCTGAGAACCGTTTTCGCGTCGAACCGGTCTCGGACCGTTCGAACCGCCGGTTCGACCGTTGAACCGGAAAACCAGCTCCGCTTTCTCATAACCGTTTTCGCGTCAAAGGGTTGGCTTCTTGATCGACGGCGGCTGTGCAGCATCTTCGCCGGAGGTAGGGGAGAATTCAGCATGGGGGCACGTGCCGCCACTGACTTTATTAATAATTTTTAATTATGTATATTTATGAGTCATTAATTATCTATTAAATCAAAATAGTGTTATTATATATTAGAGCTCTAAAATAATTTGATCAAAGTACACTCACAAGTCACAACCACCGGCCGTTCCATTCAAAGCATTTACTAACATGTCAAAATGTCTTATTATATAAAGCAAAATATTTTGGTCTTTCACGGTGTGGGACTAAAAAGATTTTTTTTTTCTTATGAGGGGAAGACTTAGGCGGGAAGGGTTTAGTCACTTTTTTTTTTTTAAAGGCTTAGTCACTTTTTTTTTTCTTCTAAGTTAATAATTCTAATTAATTAGTTATATTACTAAAAGTAAGGAGATATGTCTAATGTATACTGTTAAAATTAAAAATATTAAATTAGTAAAAAAAATACTAAATTAGTAGATTTAATTGTATTTATTTTTAAAACTCTAATTGATCCTATATGATTTTCCTTTAGATTTAAATGTTTGAATTTATTTGACTAACATTTCACTATTATATAAGTAAAAGTATTATAATTTTTTTTTCAATTTTTGTTATATATTTATAAATAATTGTGTCATTATTATAATATTTAAATATAATAAATATTTATTACGTCATCCGGTTCGACCCCGGTCGAACCATCAAATCTCTAACCCCTCCTTCCGGTTCATTGACCGGTCCGGTTTTAAAAGCCTTAGAAATAAGTACTCGTGACCGCTTTTCTTAGCGGGCGAGGAAAACTTAAGTACCCGTGACGCACTGAGCGAGCGGGGAAATTCGTATGCATGAAAATATAAGTACCCGTGACTGCTTTTCTTAGTAGGCGGGAAAATTTGTTATTCGTAGAAAAATTATTTAATTAAGTACCTGTCACTGTTTTTAGGCGGGGAAAATGCTATACTTTAAATATGTGTTCAAAGACCCCGTGACCGCTTTTTTTAGCGAGCGGGGATTGGAACTGCAGCCGCGGTGTCACTCGACACCTACCGTGACTGCCTTTCTTGGCAGGCGAGAAGGTCTTACATACTCCGATGCAGCCCCCCCCTCCGCGGGGACGACGCCGGAGTGCTGCCAAATTTTTCAACTGAACTTATGACTTAGAAAATTTTAAAGAGTTTAAAATCCACATACAAGCGTACACAAGCGGGTTCGTGGAGACGCATTTAAATGAATAACTAAAATCTGAACCTAAATGATAACTTAACTTGAGCTCAATTCGGACATTAATTGAACCTGCAAACATTTAACTTAAACTTGAATGAACATGAACTCTAAAGAACTTGAATTGGAATGGAGCATACAAAGCCAAACCTTGGATCGATGAATGAACAATCAAGATCTAAGCGAATCCTAATCATTATAGTAGACATAAATGAGCACAAAGCTTGTGATGACCAAGGGACTCCAAATGCAACCATACAAGGAAGGGGCGTATGATGAATAAAGCTTTAGCCCATTAAAAAGAAGGTTGTAGCAATAATTAAAGGCGATGCATAGTCTAACTATAAACAAATAAACAGATACTGCAAATCATCCAAGGCTGATAATTATGAAATTTGTACCAATCATGTAAGCAAGTGTGCAAGAACTCGTGGTAGGAGAAGAACTCCGCATACGAACTGTTCATAAGAAATAATGCAAAGCCTTCAAATGAATGCCAACAAACAAAATTATTGTGCAAACCACAAGCTACTCTCAGAAATGATATAAGGCTTGCAACCATCAACACGATTCATCCGTGATCAATAAGATCGAAGAAAATGAAATTCATGCAAGCAAACACAACTCAAAGTGAATGCAAGGATTTGTCGTAGAAGGATTTGTTTGACTAAACAGAGTTGCAAAAATGGGTGAGCACGAAGGAATGTGATGGCGTCCTTATCACCAACAACAATCCAACTCCAAGAAGATACATCAAAGGAAAATGTCAAATGCAAATGAACATGCAAGAATCTCTAATGGATTAAGAACCCCAAGGACAATGCGCTTATAAGTAAAGATCATAGTGAAAAATGTGATGACAAGCTCGCAAGCAATGGTATAAGATCTACAATCATTTGCCCTTTACATATAATGAGATTTGACATGCAATGAATATAACGGTTTGATGAATTCAACGAGTTTGGAGTGAAAGAAGTATATGTACAATCAATAGTGTTTAACTCCAAGCAAACATTTTAGCTTGACTGCAAATAATAATTCTTCATGAGGCAAGCTTACTAGTACATGTGGAAGTCCCTACGAGCCACTATAGAAGACTCCTTATTTATACAACAGTCCATTCAAATAAAAGAACTGTTCATGAACGATAACAAGAGTCGTACAACTAGTGAGGATCTAAAATCCATCATATACACAATATCTTGTAAGTAGGCAGAAGCAAAGGATGTATAGAAAATATAAGCTCCTATGAGCAAAAGCAGGAGATTCGTTAGTGCACTACAATCTTCTTGCACAAATCATGTAAGTAGTGCACGACAGTCTACCTGTACAAAGCAGCAAACAATTCAATCCATAAGCTGCTACAACCCGCCACCGGATCTGCAACACTCGTACAAGCAGACAGAAGGCGTACATAATCTCTCAAATGAAATATTGTGTGCATTTAAATTACAATTACTTGCACAACTAAAATATTTTGAAATCCCCCTGCCCTACACTGTAGCTTGTATACACATAGGTACACTAAAAGGGAAAATACGACCTCGACCCGCATGGGCCCCGACGAGCGTGTTATTGGTACACACGTGACGTCTAGGGATGCTGCACGAGTTGATAAGTGAATTCAAGTTCGAACCCGATCATTCTATACGGATCAATAGGAGTTGACAAGGTTCGAACCTCCAAATAAATACACAGTTGTAGGGACCAGTGTATTTATTTTAATACATTCATATCAAGCTTTCAAAACCTATAACAATGAGAATTCACTGAACAAAGGCATAAAGCCTACGAAACCCGATCCTCCTAAGTAGCTAAATAAGAGTAGACAGGGTTTGAATCATCAGATAAATATGCGGTCACGAAATTGACCGGAATATTTATTTCATACATTTATATCAGGCCTTCAAGGCTTTCAACAACGAAAATTCACAAACAAAAACACGAAGCCTATGAGGAACCCGATCCTCAGTCAATAGGTTGGCTGAGTTGACAAGGTTTAGTTCATAAGAGAAATGATCCCACACCCAGATGATGGCCGTGTTGAATGCGAATCTCAACCGGAGGGGTTAATCTCTCATATATTTCAAAATGTCCTAAAATTTCTACAAAATCCAAATTCCACAAAAATTCAAAAAAATCATCAAGCTCTAAGATATTTAAATTTGAAATCAATCATCAAAACACTTAAGGCAAAATTCATCCACCATCCGCAACAATTTGTCAGGATGGACAAGTTAAAAACTACTTCAGCTCACATTGAGCTAAATGCCTAGTCGAAAATATCACTATGATCCATTCTCAAACAATCTTCTGCCAGTAAGGACGTGATACGTGTCCTCTAACCGCCCTAACCGGCGGTTTTGTCGCCAAATGGCACCGCAGGATAAACGGTTATGACCCGGGGCCCTCTGAACCGAGTGGTTTTGCCGCGAAATGGCACCACGCAATATCGGTTATGGCCAGCGCCATACGTTCTTTATTGGCATCAAATCATTGAGATATGAATCAATATGATATGATTGATAGGGCACAAAGCCCTCTGTTAGCTAAGGTGGATTCAGATTTGTCCCCTTAGACAAGCATTCACCCCAGGTCTACAAGGTCCCCTTGGACGAATCAACCCATGGCTGCCGACAAGGATCCTTCTGTCAGGTTGGGTCGACTACCTCCTCTGACTAAGTAGACCAGGGACCACGATGGCCCGGGACGACGGAACCATGGGATCTTGATCGGATCCATCATGCATTCCCCCACCATCCGCTTTAAGTATGAGATGATGCAATTTTTATTTTAAATATCAAATTCCCAAATTCTCCGATCATCTCAAATGTCCATTGCTGCTACTATATGCCACATACCACGTATACTCTTCGTATCTGATTGACGACTAGCCTTAATCGAAAGTTCTCTCTCGTGATCGGGAGAGGTAATTAACTATAGGGGCTTGCGCCTATAGGAAACCAGAACTCGGATCATAAAGTCCTCGCAAAATGAGGGAGAAATTTCTGGGTAGTGTCTTATCTACAAACCCATCTGCCTTCCAAAATTTACCCCAGAACTTAATTCCATTAAAACTACCTCGCCGAATAAAAAAGAAAAGCGCGGCGGGGAGGCCGGGGCCGAATTTTCGGAGCCCACAACAAGATACAAAATGTTTGGTTTCTTAAAGTTAAATTTACTAAAATAAATTAATGAGCCATTCTCAATAGGTATTTTTAGTAAAACATCATGATTGGATATAAAACATACATTTAAAGAAAAATATTTATCATTTAGTGAATATAGGGACAATATGTGTGATCAAATTCTAAACTTCAAATGTTATGACTATTATGTGTTATATTATCTAAGATTTAAAAGTCTTATAGCTAAATATTATTACTATAATATCATTATTTGTTTCATTGAAGATTTTTGGCAAAATACTAAGGATGAATTTAGTTATAATTCATAAAAAACACTCCATGAGTCTTTACAGTTTATACACAACTTTAGATATTAAGAAATGCTATAATTATTCTCTTATTAGAAATAGAATACTTATGATTAATACTTCTAAAGAGAAATTATTTTCATCTCATCTCAAGTCATCTAAATACACAGTAACACAATAATCAAACATGATCAAATTTGATCTTATCAAAAAAAAAAAAAAAAAACTATAATTCATATATATTCTTTTGATGATGCATTACATGCAAAAAAATATTTACAAATGCAATATGAATTTGTTAAATTTCAACCTAAACCTTAGAACACGCACATGAGCTTGAACATATATTTGAATGAGAGTTGAAATCTAAGTCTAAAATCAATTGAGCAATGAATTACATTTGACCATGAACTTTTAATAGAAATTAAATCTATCCCTAAATGTGAAATCAAAGAAATCATACCTAAACCAAAATAAGTAATATGATAATGTACTACTTGATGAATTACTCAATTACCTACAAAAATTATATCCATGATGAATAACCAGAGTAATAAGGATTTTATTTTTTATATTTCTTTATTTAAAATTAGGTTAAAAGAGCTATATGGAGAAAGCTAAACTATTTCAACATTTTTAAGGATTTATTAACTATAATTTCCCTTAAAAAAACTTAGAATTTGAAACTCTGCATATTTGGTTGAATCCATAACCATATAATATGTCAAGACAACTTTAAGCCATTTGGGTTTTTTTAAAGTTGTTTGTCCATAGAATAGACACATCATATTTGTGTGTTTTTTCAGTTAAAAATAAAACTTTGTACAACCTAATATTTTAGGTTCGCTTTTCTCTTCTAACTTCTAAGGATTAATTATCGTATAGCCATCAGAAAATACATTTGAATTTTAGGATTATCATTACATACATCACATCATAATGCATCATTTGTTAATTTTTATAATTTACAAAAAAGTATTTGCAAGAAACTTACTTTAATATATTACAATTATATATGAATTCAAATCTGATGATAAAGTAACTGTTCATCTAAACTTTCGAAAAATTTCCTACAAAATTCCTGCTTATATACTGTTAGAAAAACGGAATCAATATAAGGCATCCAATAAAATTGGATGAATGCTTACATACTAAAAATCCTAAAAGTATTTGTGATTAGTTCATCCTTCTCCTTACTAAGAGAGGAATTGCAATTTGTTTATCATAGAATACTCAAGGACATCCCTTCAATTAATCAAAACTAGCAACCTTATCACATATGCAAAAAGACAGCGGCAGGCAAGAAACCAGGCTACCATGAAGCTCGCATAAAGAAAATTTCATGAAAATGACATGAATGGAAGACATACAGTATCCTTAGGTGTTTCAGCCGTCCTATCTGTGGAGGAATTGGCCCAGTCAACTTATTATTATGGAGATCCCTGCAAAATTAAATAGTTGAATAGTGATTACCACTCTTTCATGATATCTAAATCTGATTACGCTAAAATAACTGCATGCAATCTTTAAAAACATTCCAAGACAATTCTCAGTTTATCATCAATAGTCATGCACGTGGAGTGTATGTATGAGCTCCTAAAATAATTTAAATTTTTTATAATGCAGCTTAAGAATCTAAAATATGGCGCTAACTCAACAATTTCTTTTTCAAATCATGCAGGTTAAGAATGCTTATATGATAAGCTTTTATTAAGAAAAGCAAGCAGCAAGAAGAACAATCTGCTAGGATCGCTATTTTTAGAGAGGAATTAAATCAATCCTTTGATAGTATTAGATGATAATAATATCTCATCTGAGTAAGAAATAATGAAGCTTTGATAAAACTGTTTTTGCATTTCAAGTAAACATTTTCAAGCAGCAATTTCCTTGCATGGTTGGGTAGACACTCCCAATTTCCAGAAAATGGTCCAAATCAGTATTCGAATCATGGCACTTATCACAATAACAATAGTGTTAGGTATAGAGATTCAATTTTACAAGATTCAAATATATCAAAATATCATGACTAAGCACATTAAATTAGTAAAATAATTTGCCAATTTATCCAGAACAAAGAAGCACCCAAGTCAGAAATCTTACAGTCTCGTTAAGTCAAGTAGATTTGTAACAGCAGTAGGAAAAGGCCCAACAATAGATACTGCATATACTTCCCTGCAAGTTAGCTTCTGTCAGGACAAGAGAGATTCGATGATAGAGTTAAACTGTACTAATAAAACATTAATGGGGTTAAATAGTCGTATTTAAGTATATGCCTGCAAAGTACGGTGGTTAATGAACAAATATTATAATAGACCGCATATCCATTGCATTGGAGAGAGAATGAAGTCTCTGATAAGAATGGCTATCTGTTGAACTCAAAGATACATATTAGAAGAGATAATTCTTATGCATTATTTATTGATAGCAGGTATCTATATATAGACACACAAGCCAAGTACAAAAAGAAAGGAAATAGAGGGTGAACATCCCTAATTAAGAGGAAATAAAAAACATATCTCACTAATCTTGTGCTTTCCACTTTTCAATTTAGTTATTTTCCTACAATAGCACTCCTTGAAGCATGCATAACAAAATAGTTCCAGCCTGTTACAAAGATTGGAAAAACAAAGAGCTCCCAAAACTTTAGTAAAGATAAGAATAAATTGTTCTTCATTAAAGACATGAGTGATGATCTTCTTAGACAAAACTGCATCTCTGATGAAGAGACCACGTCAATTTTGGCTTCTTTAATGGAATATAGGATTGATTATAACATAGATAGCTATCTAATTATCATAATTAAAGATTATCGGTTGTGAGACAGAACATCAAATTCTTCTATAAGAGTTTCAATGCCCATCATTTTGTAAGTATAAGGAGTCATGACTTTGTAGTTAGCTCCAACAATTGATCAAGCTACAAATGTTTGCTTCTTAATTTCTTAAGTTATAACATTTCCGCAAATAAAAACACAATATGTTGAAGTATGTTTTCAATGCATAATAGATTCAATTATTGAAAACATGCTTCAACATAATTTGCATAAAAATTGCTTCAATCCTCAAATAATCATGTGTTAGACCGGTCCTTAGTGGACCGGACCAGCTGTCCCTTTCTATAGGGCCGGTTTGGGTTTATAGAAGGAAGGGTGCAACGGCAAAGGAGAGAGAGAGAGAAAGCTGGGGTCCACTTGATATTCAAATTCAAACTTGTAGCCAAAGGAGGGGGCGGCATGGGCTTTTTGGTCTTTTGACTCTATTGTTTAATTGCATGCATTAAGTATGATGAAATTTAGGGGGTTAGGGGGATGCTTGATTATTAATTCTCTTGGAGTTCTAGTAGGTGTCTTGGTCTCTAGACTCATCGTTTAGATATTGGTCTAGAGATTGGGAGAGAACAATCCTCCTCTCGAATTGAGGATCAATTGTAACTTTGTTTTGTGCTTGCTTTGATTTGATTCTTATAATACAATCTACTGTTTTGGGTTATTTTCTCCGAAATTCTTGAGTTTTTCTCGCTATTTTTATAAATTATTGTTAGGTTTTCTTGCAAACTCAAGTATTTCCCATTAGGATTACTTGTGAACTCAAGTATTTCCTATCAAATTGGTATCAGAGCAATTCCTGGACCATTGTGGGCAGATTTTTCTAAAAGTTCAGCGGCGAATTTCTTATTGAAAGGAGGGATCTTGCTGAATTTTGGATCTAATATCCAGAATTTTTTATGGTGGTCAAGAATGTTGATGCGTTGGAAGAACTATTTGAAGGGGAAATGAGCCAGATAATAGCCACGTTGGAAGATCGACTCTCGTTCATAGAAGACAAGGTTTCATCCGTGGCAAAAAAGATATCGTCAATGGAAGACAATTTCTCTGATCTTCATCTGATGGTGTTGATAGCCGATTGTCTTTTTCAGCCAGGTGTTGATAGTCATAGCCAGGTTGAAATCAGTATATGAGCGGGAGTTGATGGCCATCGTCTTAGCCATCCAAAAGTGGCGGTCTTACCTGCTAGGTAGACACTTCATTGTCAGAATAGACCAGTGAAGCTTGAAATACTTGTTGGAGCAGCGGATGGTGACAGAGGAACATCAGAAGTGGCTATCCAAATTATTGGGGTATGAGTTTGAAATCCAATACAGGCCAGGAATGGAGAACAAAGCAGCATATGCCTTTTTCAGGTGCATGGGAGAGCTGCAGGCGATGACAGTATCAATTCCATTGATGTTAGATTGGGAGGCCATCAAGGAGAAGAGTGCTAGGGATGAGGAGTTGGGGAAGATCAAGGCCAATTTACTAAGAGAAAGAAGTAGCCACCCGGGGTATTAATTGGAGTGGGATCAACTGCTATATCAAGTGAGGTTTGTGATACCCCAGACCTCAGTTCACATTCCATTCTTACTCCATGAGTTCAATAAGAGCACTGTGGGGGGGGTCATTCAGGAGTACAGAAGACTAGCCTCAGAACTGTACTGGAAGGGGTATATGTGTAGGAAATGGTAGCCATATGTGAGGTCTGCCAGAGAAATAATTAATTGGCTACGTCTCTAGGAGGACTACTACAGCCATTGGCTTTACCAAGGCAGGTATGGGAAGAGGTATCCATGGACTTCATATATGGGTTTCCCCATTCAGAAGGATTCATAATGATTCTGGTGGTAGTGGATAGGTTGAGCAAGTATGCTCATTTCATTCCTTTACGATATTCATACACCACAGTGACAGTGGCAATAGCTTTCATCAAAGAGTTGGTCAGCTTGCATAGGTTACCAAAGGCGATAATATCATACAGAGATAAGGTGTTCCACAGCCATTTCTGGAGAGAGTTATTCAAGTTATAGGGGACAGTTTTGAAGAGGAGCATTGTCTAACACCCATAGACAGATGACCAAACAGAAGTGATCAACATAAGTTTGGAGACCTACCTCCAATGTTTTGTGTCGAAGACGCTCAAGTTATGGACCAAGTGGTTATCTTGGGCGGAGTATTGATACAACACCTATCATTCGGCTTCGCAGATGACACCCTTCAAGGTGTTGTACGGAAGGGACCCACCTCACTTAGTGCACTTTAGACAGAGTAGCACTCAAGTTTCATCAGTAGAGTACTTAGAGGAGAGGGACAGAGTGTTGGAAGAATTAAAAAGATATCTGTTGAGAGCTCAGCAAATCATGAAGAAATAGGCTGACGGGCATAGAAGGAACATCTAGTTTGAGGTAGGGGAAAGGATGTTTTTGATGCTCAAACCATATAGGCAAAAATCAGTCGCCAACAGGAGAAATAAGAAACTTGCCCCAAGATACTTTGGGCCATATGAGGTCTTGGAGAAGATTGGAGCAGTCGCGCAACGGTTGAAGCTACCACCAACGACGACTATATACCTTGTTTTCATGTATCCCGATTGAGAAGGGCAATTAGAAGATTATGCAGCCAGCTCGGAGTTACCAGTGACACTCATTGATTATTTGGAGATGATTTTGGAACCCTTAGAATTGATGGGAGTTAGTCAGAGAGAAGATGGAGCGAAGAAAGTATTGATCAAGTGGTAGAGCCTCCCAGACTACGACACCACATGGGAACCATACGAGAGGGTGAAACATCAATTTTCCAGTTTTCACCTTGAGGACAATGTGATTCTTTGGGAGGGCGATAATGTTAGACCAATCCTTAGTGGACCGGTCCAGTCAGCCCCTTCAATGGGGTAAGTTTGGATTTACAGCAGGAAGGGGGTGGCGGCAAAGGAGAGAGAGAGAAAAGTGGGGTCCACTTGATATTCAAATTCAAACTTGGAGCCAAATGAGAGGGCAGCATGGGCTTTTTGGTCTTTTGGCTATATTGTTTAAATGCATGCCTTAAGTATGATGAAAATTAGGGTTAGGGGGATGCTTGATTATTGTTTCTCTTGGAGTTTTCTTTGGTGTCTTGGGCTCTAGACTCCTTGTCTAGAGATTGGGAGAGAATGATCCTCCTCTCGAATTGAGGATCAATTGTATCTTTGATTTGTGCTTGCTTTGATTTGATTCATATAATACAATCTACTATTTTGAATTGTTTTCTCTGAAGTTCTTGAGTTTTTCTCGTTATTTTACCAATTATTGTTAGGATTGCTTGTGAACTCAAGTATTTCCCATTAGGGTTACTTGCGAACTCAAGTATTTCCTATCATCATGATTTTAATAAACTAAACTTTCAATAAAGATTTCTTAATATATCTTAAAATTCTTATGACATTTTGTTAGTGTATGTTATTTGGGTTTTACATATGTTGATTGTCCAAATCAAAAACAAAGGATATATTAGGACGAGCAATCGGTGAAAAAGTCTTGAAGTAGTCAATGCCATGGATATAAGTGTATCATTTCGCTACAAGTTGAGCCTTGTATCAATCATTCGAGTCATTAATATGTGTGGAACTGACTAATGAAGACCTCGCTGACAAGTAATAGGTTTAACCCTAATATAAGGTCTAAGCAATTCCAAGGTCTGATGATCAGAAAAAAAAAAAAGGGGTCTGATGATCAGAAAGAGCGCCCATTTTGTTGTCCATAGTCTACTTCCAATTAAGGTAAAGTAGACCCTCTTGGTATGTCCTCAGAATAGAGATATTAGATAAAATCAAAGCAAATCGACAAAAGGTAGATGAGAGATGTCTCAAAACTTAAAGGATTACAGAAAGGTTAGTGTATTTGCATTCATTCTTTACGAGAGCAATAAGGTGTATTTGATGGCTAAGTGTTGGCAACATGATTAGCCATAGTACATGAGATGGAAGAAGGTGTTGTGAAAGGAAACAATTAAGGTCCGTGAGTATAAACCTATAAAAGAGAAGAAGTGGACAAAATGGCTAAAGACGATAGAAGCATAAATAGGTATTTTTGTAGGAGATGAAGTTGGAGTTAAACGTTACATTGAAAGAAACATAAAGTTTTCCAGTAGAAAGATCATAGCACAGATGACTTTTTTTAATACAAGCATCATTCTGAAAAAATGTGTTCAATGACCCAAGTGGATAGTTTGTCATGGCTAGTACAAACGAAATGGATAAAATGCATAGACGAAGGCACGAGGGGTTAACAGAAAAGATAATTTATGAGGATAAATAATGGAAAATGTAGTAGTACCAATCATAATAGTATAGGACATGTGATTCATCAAATTAAATGCAATAAAATAACATCCTCAAAAGTTAATGAAGAATATACATGTTAAACGTTAAGGTACTGGCAATGTCAAGAAGATGGTGGTGCTGACTCTTGGTTGCCCCATTTTGCCAATATAAAGTATTGCACAAATTCAAGCACATTATCAATGCAACGAGTTTTGATTTGAACAAAAAAATGAACATTTATTTTTTGATAGAATTATTTAAATGCAAGTAAGACCACATGTCAACATTTTAACAAGTCAACCCAAGTGACTTTGACATAATTCTTAATGAAAAAAATAAAATAGATAAAATCAAAATGTCTATTAAGGAGACTAAGAGCCCATATGCCAAAGAGAACCAATTAAAAAATGGCACAACTATATGAAGAAGAGGAAAGGGGAAAATACACACGATGGTGTTTGCCATACTCACAAGCATCACATTCAAATTCAGAAGTAAAAGATATATTAATAAAGTTCCAAATATGATGGGGGCGATTAAACCAAATAACAGTGTCACTAAAAAGAGAAATTGCATACAACGCAATTAAATCAACAACAATGAAATAATAAATGTCATCAACTTTAAGACCTCGACTAATTGTATTTTTCATTCTGAGGTTCCAAAAGTCATGGTAAGTTGAATAAAATGTTATTGAGTAGTTGTGATGGTGGTTAGACAATATATATATAAAAGATTGATAGGATACTACGGGACATGCATAACATTTTATGATATGAAGGAGAAAATATGGACAAATCCTTTCTTAGAGAAATAATTGTCAGTTATCTATCATATAATATGAAGCACTGGAATCTAGGATTCAAATTGTATCAATAGCTGCTACCGACCTAAACAAAGAGATCGCATGAGATGCTGAGATAAATGACTGAGTTTCTTGAGTACAAATTATAACCTTCCTAAGAGAGTAACAAACCCATAAGATGTGGCACCATAAGGACTAGGCAGAGTGGGGCTAGATGTGGGCACATACTAGGTGATTAAGGGATAGTTAAATTTCTCTCAGTATCATTCAGGAGGATGATTAGAACAACTTCAACGAGGTCGGCCTAGAAAGGAGTTACAATTGCAACCATGTCAACCACGAGTATGAACATGTTAGATGGGTCCTGTTCCAGGAGGTGGACAATATCCGCCTCAAACTCTTGCCTCCCTTTTGGGGTGGGGTCCAGCAACAATTAGACAGGAAATTAAGGGGAATTATGAGGGACAAATTCAAAAGAGAGGCTGTTTTGGGATTTGCATTATTTTGTATGCTTTAAGTAGTTTATTTTCTTAGGGTTTGGGTTATGTATGTTTTTGGCTGAAATTAAAATTTTCTAGGAGGTTTGGGCTCTAGCCGGCAGCTAGGGATTTGGCAGAGACGGATCTTCCTCTCCAATTGAAGATCCATAATATCGTTTGTTTTGCTTTCATATAACATCAATTAAAAAGCTTTTATACTGGTTTTCCACATCATTCTTCTCAATTACAATTTGGACTTTGCTGAAATTAAATTTCAGCCAAAGTTTTTCTTCTATTTCTACCAGCACTTCCTATCATATTTGTATCAAAGTAATTTCATGGGCTAAAATAGAAGTCTCCCTCACTTATTTATGCTGTGTTTCCTCTCAGATCTTGTTGTTTGGAGGCCATATTCGCATCAAAGTTGTAATTTTTTGCTATTGGAGCTTAAATCCGGGTACTTACGGCAGGAAGAAAGGTAGAAGTATTGGAAAGGGAAATCAGACAATTGAAATCTGAAATTTCATATCTCCAAACTCAATTTTTATATTTCAAAAGTCAAATATCAGCTGTCCGCGAGAAGATGGATGGGAAATTTTCCATCCTTGAGGAAATGTTGAAGAAGTTGCTAAAGGGCCAATCCAAAACGGCGTTGTTGGAGGCGAGGGAAGCCATCGGCAATCAAGGAAATAGAGGAAACCCTAATCCGATAAAGTGAAGGGAAGATCTAGAAATGCAGATTGTAGAGGGAGAATAGAGAATGCCTCCCCTAGTTATCCTCCCACAATGACACTACAAATGGAAAACTTAAAATAACATAAACATGAACAAAATATGAAGAATACATGTAAATGAAACTATATTGGATGCGACAGATAACTTCCTTGCAATGTGAGAATAGAAAATTCCACCCAGGCGTCAAGGTAACAAGATAACATCAATCATCAGCACATATATTTTATGTTTTGATTTGCAAAATACTATTACATAAAGAAGACTCAAGATGGAAAGTTTCATATATTTTCACTTCATAAAACAAACATTAAAAGCATTAATCATGGTTTCACAAGGGAGGTTGAACTACATAATTCACACCATATGAATAACATTTGTTTCATGCTTGTGAGAGAACAATGTAAGATTTCTAAGTGATTTTGTGCTATTGCAACACTGCGACTTTGACAGTTATAGATTTAACATCTCTATAATGACTAATGAATGCAATTAGACAGATCAAGGTAAAAATGTTATTGACGTTACATAAAATTGAAGTAGCAATGCAAAATAACATTCTGGTTATCATTTTCCCAGAAGTGGGGAAAAGCAATTTGCTCATCACTTGCAGAAAAAAGAAGCTTTAATACCGCTTTTTGGATTGCTTATTTTAATATAGATGTTAGCCTGAACTTTACATGATCATACATAAATAAAGCAAAAAAATTACTCAAACGTTAAGTTTCTTTAGCAATAAGAAAAATGAATGTTGACACAATGCACGCCTTTAAAACATAGAGAGAGGTACAATGATCAATAAAAGTTTGAACCCAAAATATACATTTGTCTCTAGTACACTAAAGTAAGATTATAGTCGATTGCTAGAAAGTAAAAGAAGGCATCTCCTATTGTGTCCAGAATCGCCCTCTCACTGTTTACCTTTCATACTTCAAAGAAAAGGGAACTCGCATGCTCAGAAAACTAAGATGAATTCTCAGAGTGAATCGAAGATATGAAAGTGTATACTAAAAGAGACTGCATCCTTACAATTCTGTAACAACCCTATAATCTCCTTGTTGTGAACATGTAACTCCAGACCATGGGGGCAAATCACCATCTCCACATGGATCATCTCCAACCCAAGCATATACAACCCTCCACCCAAGGGACGCCTTGATTTCATTCAGTGCTTTAACTGAAACCAATAAATACATTTTTAAAAGCCATAAGGTTAATGTTCCATCCTTAATACGCATACATACATAAACGAGTGAGTGTGTGTGCATATGCATGTGTTGTTGTCTTATAAACATACATGTATGAGTAGACATACACCTGAAAAGAAAAATCAATGATGCAGACAATTAGATAGAAAAAATCACAATGAAGAACACAATGGCTTGTAGAACTTTTCTCAATTCAATTTATAGAAAACTGACACCAAACAAACTTCAAAACAAACGAAAGTTTGATGAAAGCGAAACTAAAATAAAAATAAAACAAACTACCCTCAGAACAACCAACAAGTGGTCACCTCACATGCATCGAAATAGTATGTAAGATAATAAGTGTTTAAAGACATGCAAACCAAAGGTCCATCCCAGCAACTTTGGGCCAACGTCCACCACAAGACTCCTTCGGCAAATGCTACCAAACAGGCCAACAACACTTTCAAGAGCTAGAGAAGAAAGATACAAGTGGGGTGAAAACTTGTGGAGAGAAGAAGTATGTAAGAAACCTAAGACAAAATCAAAGAGAGGAGAAGAGAATCGGAAAAAGCTCGCAAGCTTTCCAAAAAAAAACTCTCAGGTTTTTAGATATCTTTACTCATCAAAAAAACAGCTTCTAAACGCCACAAAACAACCTATATTTATAGGTGAAAAGAGGGAGCCAAACAGCCACCCACCAATCCAATTAGAAAAGGGGAGGCAAAAGGCCAATAGGCAATGGCTGGAGCAGAACTCGAAGGGGTCACGCGGGAAACAGGAATGGCCAGCATTCAGGACAGGCGCCAAGGAGGTGGGGAACCGGGCTGAGAGAGAACCGAAAGGTCAAACAGAGGGGGGAATGAATCCAGACGACAACTTAATGAGCTGAAAAAGGCAGCAGCTCACAATAATGAGCTAAAATAGGAAGTAGAACGCAGCAGCTTCCCAACTAGGCAGCAAAACCCGAAACAACCAAGCCCTAGCCAAGGATCCAAATCAGCCCAAAAGCCAAGGCACCAAAGAAACTACCGCACCCAAGGCAATGCATGTCCAAGAGCACAACCTAATCATGATCACAGGTTGCCTTCCATCATAGGGTAGAAAACAAAAAATAATAAAATAAACATAACATTCAAATTACAATATAGTTCAATAAAAATTCAAAAAAAATGAAATTTGCATGCATCAATCAAAGATTAAAATAACATACACATGAAAGAGATCAATAATTTATGCAAGTAGAACTACTTTAAAAAAGGTTTATCAACATCACTAAGGCTGATCTATAATATGAAAAATTATTGACAAAAATTTGCTTTATTTTCATTTTTATCTATGTATGACAATATATTAATAATAGTGAAGAGATAAGTCTGTAAACCCTCAATAAGAATACTTATTTTCTATGTTTTCTTCTATATCAAAGCTAATTATATTTTTCTTGATGCATTAGATTTGGTTACTCCTTTACAGAAAATTAATTAATCATTTATCTAAGTAATCAGTACACAGACGCCCACTAAGACTAACTATATGGTTTAATAAAAGGTTATAAATTTGATATCCTAATAATTTTCATTATGTGAATTAAGATAAATGGTGATACACTTTCTAAAATAAGTGAAAAGTTATAATTATCATCAGCAAAATTAGCTATATCCAAACTACTTGGAGCACATTCCTTATCATTAAACCTTTAACATTAATTTTATATAAATGTTTTATTTGTACATCTTCTATCATTCGTTGAACATGCCCAAACAATCTAAACCTATTTTTCACTACCTCGCCTTCAACATGTACTACAACATTCCTTCATATATAATTATTTTGTAATTGATTCTTTCTAGTTCTGAGCATAGTTCTAAAAACCGGACCGGACATCGAACCGAAAAAATAAGAGGTTCAAAGTTTAATGATTCAACCGGAGTTGAACTAAATGATGTAATAAATATTAAAATTATTTAAATAAAGTCTAAATAATATAATAATATTATAATAATTATATAATCATATAATTGTGTTACTAAAAAATAAAGAGAATTCATGCATAATATTTTTTATAATTTTGAATTTAAATATTTTTCAATTTTTAAATTTGATTTTTAATCTAAATTTAATTTACATGAAAGTATATAATTTAATATAAATGTATTACTAATTTATGTTAAATATTTAGATATAATTTATAAATATAAATTATATAACAAATTCATATTATATATATATATATATATATATATATATATATCATTCATGTATATAATTAAATATATAAAAATTAATTATTTATAATATAGAATTAAATATATAAAAAACTAAATAGATAAAAATTAAATATTATTAACTAAAAATAAATAAATATTATTCATATTATAATAATTAATTAAAAAATTGTTTAAAAAATAGATATGTGTTGTAACTTGTAAGCATGATAACTTTTAACCTGGTCATTTAGTCTAACATCACTTGGGAAGTTTTACTTTGTATGGTTTATATAGCTTTTTGCTTTTGCTTATGGTAGGAATTCACATGGAGTGGTGGTGTCATGTGAGAATATAGAATGCTATTCTTTGGTAATTCTTATTTATATGTATTTAATATTCATTTAAAAGTTTTAATGTATAATATTTATATTACTTTATTAAGTTTAATATTATATTTAACATAAAATTAATTTATTTAATTATTTAAAAAAATACTTGAACCAGCAATTCATGTTAGTTTGGTCTGATTTGATGCAAAGCCGATTATTAAGTTGGATCAGACCGGCCATTTGACCGGTTCACAGTTGAACCAGTCAGTCTGGTCCGATTTTTAAAACTATGGTTTTGAAAGAAATTCATCAAAAATTCAAGATTTTGTCACTCCAACTTGCTATCAATGATCCTTTATCATCCAGAAGTTGAAGCGATATGCCATAATTAAACTGAATGTTATTATGTAAGAAATATCCTAGGCCTACATTATATTCTCCTATCACATGGTGCTTATAGGAAACTTCTCCAATTATTCACATCTAGTCTTAAATCTAATAATTCGGTAGAGAACTAAGCACATGTCATCAAAATCATGAGTATTTACAAACCTAATGCCTACCCATAAGGCACCAGTTCGTCTTCTAGCCTCTAATAGCTTATTTTAGCCAAGAAGATGATCCTTGGGATTGGTTGTTGTGGAGATAGGAAATAATATTAATTCTCGTCATAGCACCTCAAGGAATCACCATATGTATTTCATGAATTTTGAGGTCTCTCAGTGAAACATTGAAAGCAATTGCTTGATTCCAAAATTTTACAATACACTCTTGCACAGTATACCTGATTCATATCTTAATTACTGCCATCTAATCCACGTCTTTTGTTCGTGGTTGATAGGGTAGGATTGAGGCTTCAAAAATCCCTTATAATTTTTTTAGCACTTTCCCTTATCACCATCTTATTGTTTGCCCATTTCTTTTCTATTTCTCACCTAGCTTTCTTTTTTTTTTCAAGGCTTGGATTAACTTCTTGCTTCTAGGTCAATTTCCTCAAGCTTATCTTAATGATGAATAAAACAAGCAATAATATTAATTATCGTCAGAGCCCCTGAGAGAATCACCCAATTTATTTCATGCATTTTGAGGACTTCTCCAAAGCATCCAGAGCAATTACTTGCTTCCAAAATTTTGTCGAATACTCATGCACAATCTATCTGAATCCCGTCTTAATCATTGTCATCAAATCCAATTCTTTTGTTTGTGGTCGATGGGTTAGAACAGGGATTTCAACAACCCTTGAACTTTGGCCACATCATTCTTGATGGGTCATGTTTTCAAGGTCCCGAATTCCACCGCATCAAAACATAAATGAAAATAGCAATGGCCAATAAGAATCTATAACTTAGCTTCAGCCAGTATTACAACGAAATAGCAATAACGCAAATAACCATAACCAAACCCAACAAAACCAGCTAGAATCACAGAAGACAATAACCCACCACATCCACCCCGGAGCTAAAATCCCAAACACGCCTTAACCGGACAAGACATTTCATATCCTAAATATTCAACTGGCCGAGATCCCATATCAAATTACAGAAAAAATTAGATAATGAGACTGGGATTTCGAGTAGATCTGTACCGTCTCTCTTCACGGTCTTGCACCGGACGACGCCCACGACCAGAAGAAAACAGCAGATGATAGCCAAGCCTGATAACCTTTCCATGGTAGACGTATAGATCTATAACGAGAGGAACTGATCGTAGCGCAAATCGAAGATCTCGTGGACTGCTAAGCATCCACTTAGAAGAGAATGCGAGGAAGATGCGCCAATGCCAATAGAACGAAGCTTTTTAGATGATGACAGTGGCAGTAAGCGCAAAATGGAAGCATTAAAATAGAGGGAATTTTACAAAAAACTACCCAAAATTTTAATTTTTTATATATTGTCATATGTTAGTGAATATTTTAATATCTAAATAATGTAAAAAATATTTAAATACTAATTTAAATAAGAAATTTAATATTTTTCATAAATAAAGTTTATTGAAATTTAAATATAATAATTTGAAAATAATTTTCAATAATTTATTATTCAACAAATGAATTTCTTATTTTATAATATTAAAATTTTCATGGATATTATTAAATAACTTTTTAATTATCATATTTAAAATAATAATAATTAGATCAATCATATTAATAATTAAATGTCTAAATCAGACAAAAAAATTCAATTTGAGAAATTTTAATATCTTAGAACAATTTGTCTTTGAATTAATTATGATGGTATATTATAATTACATAATTTTATAAAATGATTTATAAATAAATATATTTGCATTTTATAATATTTAAATACATTTACCAATATTTCTCATGCAAAATATGAAATTTTATCTATATTTTCACCTTATTTTATCCCTTACGAAAAATGATTATACTACACCCTTTCAAAGGTTGAGTTATATAAATATTCATTCTAGTCTTTTACACAAATATTATTTGATTTTAAATTTTATTTTTATTATTTTCTTATTCTCATAGAATGTGAATTAAACAAAAATTTAAGTTAATTCAAGTTGACCTGATTTAATTGAAAGGTGGATTTACATGTTCACCAAAAAATTGTATCTATTTATAAAGCTAATTTTTAATTTTTCATATTTATCCGTATATTATTTTAGTGTCTACATCACGTAAAATATATGTGAAAGATTATGCCTCATAACTAAATAAACCTTTATATAAATATTAGAAAAATTTAGTTAAAGATAATTTAATATAACTCATGAAGAATTTACTATTAGCTTATGAGGGTTTTGAAAGTTCGTTAGGGATGTTAAGCTCTTATGAATTAGTCCGAGACTAATCAAGAGAGGGGTGAATTGGTTATTTTAAAAAATTACTTAAACAAAAATAATGATCTTTTGAAATATTTTAGAACATCAAACAAAAACTATCACCCACATAAAATAAAATACAGAAATTAAAATGCGAAAACGTAATAAGAAAGAGCACACCAGATTTTATAGTGGTACGGTCAACTTGACCTACTTCTACTCCCTGGAGCCTCTCATCTGGATATTACACTAAACTCAATGACTTTCCTTTTACTCCCACAGCAAGGCTGAGAAGCCTTTACAAACTCCTTTCCACCGACTCCGATTAGGCAGAGAACCCGACCTCCTTTCGTTTTCTCCTGAAGAAGACAGAGAACCTCAACCTCCTTTGCTTCCTCCTAAAGCATGCAGAGAATCTCGATCAATAGCTGAAGTAGACCTCTCTAGAACCTCCAAGGAACCATGGATGATGATTGGAGAAGATGACTCGGATCTTTGCTTGGAGCAACCTTTGTGAACCCTCACAAACTCCCCCTCAAAAGATCCTCCTCTCTCTCTCTCCCAAGCTCTCTCTCTCTCTCATTCTCTTATCTCTCTCAAGTCAAGATAGCAGCAAAAAATTAATCTTGAGTAAATAAGAGATCTTATATATAATGGCTTAACATTTGTCCTAAATTGTACAAGTCGTCAAAGATCAAAAGATCATCATGTACGATCAGTGTATTTTTAGCCCTTTCAGGTAGGGCAGTCTTGGAGGGGCTAGAAGATTAGAATATTTGTTTGTTTTGATTGTCCAGGATGATGAGTATATCATCATGTATGATTAGTTCAAAACATCAAATATCATCCAGAACATCGCTCTGTTCGGCCAGACTTTATATATTGGATAATGAAAAAATAACTTATCGTCCAAGCCGATTCTTGGATCATCCTGTATGATTAGTTCAAATCAATAAATATCATCCAACACATTATTATGTTCATCTAGGACGATTCAAGAAGAAATTAAGGTTTGTTTAACTAACCATCCATGATGATATAACCAATCAAATAAATCTTAATTACTTTCCTTAATCATCATACTAATTTAGGCATAATTATAATGCATCATCCAGGGCAATGTCATATACGATGTATAAAAATAATAACATGCCTAAAAGAGTTGACAGCTGATTTTTTCTGATTTGAGCATATTGTCCAGGACGATTTACTTAATTCAATTATCTTAACAAGGATGACATAATTAGGATTTCTATTTTTAACTGATCGTCCAGGATGATTTTTGTAATAGCTCGTTTCTTTGATTTCCTTCTGGGATCGTTCGGGACGATATTGAGATCGTCCAGAACGATCAGAAACAGCTGATTTCTGGGTGGATCATCCGGGCCGATTTTGGATCGTCCTGGGACGAACAGTTCATGGCACAAGTCAGTGAGCAAGGGTTTTTATCGTCCAAGGAAAATTGAACATCGTCCTGAGATATCATCCTGGACGATTGGATTTTGTTCACATCGTCCTGGACGATGTGGCGATCGGCCGGGCCGATCAGGTCATGGTTATAAGGAAATTAGCTCGTTTTGAGGAGAGAGAAAATCATATTTTATTTTCAAAATATCTGAGGAGAGAGAAGGAGAAGGAAAGCAAAGGAAAAGCTTGGTTTCGGAGGCCGCGGAGCGCTTTTCGTCCGTCGCCGCTGTTGAGTAAAGTGTTTATCTCGCGGTAAGGACTCTGAATCCTATTTATGTTTTTGAAGATGTTGAGTTTTGGTCATTTTGTGCACAGTTTTGTGTTTTTGTTACCGATAAACACGCCACATTTTGTATTGACGAATCTTTCACCGCACAACTTTTGATATGTTATTGATATGATTATTCTACACGTTTTGAGTATTTTCTGTAACGATTCTATCGGTTATTTTGGGATCTGCGCGATTTTGATCGAATAGATAAAAATCAGGATGTTGATTGATGTTGCTTCAGTAGAATAGAAGTCTTATATTGTTGTCGTGCACGTTCTGTATTAATTTGATAAATTGTGATTTTTAGGAATTTCTGTGTAAATTCCGTATACTGTCGTTATGCCGCTGGATTTTCGTACGATTTCCGATTTTCTGAATTTGATGATTTGAATTATATGCATACGAATATGAATATATGATTATTGATATTGAAAGACAAGTGAAGTCTGGTTGAACTGTTGGCTGGAGATTGATTGACCTGTACAGGATGGTGGGCCGACGGGCTTTCCTTTAAACTATTGATTGATATATTGATTGGGAGGCATAAGGAGATTCTTATGCCGACGGGCTCAGAGTGACGACTCTTATTGAACCAACATATGGATTTCTACAACAGCACTATTGATTATTGAATAGCCAGTGATTGAACTTGTTCAGTAAGACTATTGTATTGAAATGCATGTGTTCGGCATTAACTCACGTTGGATTTATTGCTTATTTGATTTGGATTTACTGACGGATTTACGGACTTACTGCTATCGTACGATTTCATTAATACCTTCATTCTGTCACTATGCATTGCTACTGTTATAGAATACGGACCTTGATACTATTGTTGCTGCATTGTATTGAATTGCTGCATTTGATTCATTGCTAGTATAGACGGGACTGTATTGTTTTATTTGATTCGATTTGATACGATTGATTTGACTGATCGCTGATTCTTTCTACTGTTTATTGATTCTTCTACCACTGCATTGATTACTGATTTGATTTCCGCTGCATTGATTCACTGATCATGTGTAATTGACTGTTATTGTTTCGACTGATTGACATGCATATTGTTTCCAGTATTGTGCTTCGATTTCAGTTGTAGGTGTTAGGTGACCTGCTGGGCTTTTTGAAGCTCATTATATGTGGTTAATATTTTTCAGGTCATGGCAAGGGAGCAGGTGATTGAGGTTGATCAGGATCTCCAGGTTTCTGTTCTTTTTTATTGTAGTGATTCTTTTGTACTCTGGACAGGATAGATTTCAGTTCATGTGTTTTTGGTGTAGTTCCTGAGTATTGTATATGATCTTTTGAGATATGAATAGTATCGTTTATTGATGTTTTAAATGTTATAGAATTTTGCTAGACCGTTTGATTTGATTGTTATAGATAGCTCTGATAAATTGTTGATGGTTTGATTGAAATTCTTTCCAAGTTAGATCTTGGGGCGTTACAATTTTAGATCATCTTGTACGATGTTATCAAAAATAGAAAAACTCTTAATCCTACATAATTTCTCTCCCTAAGTGAGTGTGTATAATATTACTTAGTATCATGATCTACATTATTATATTTGACTCAATAAAAGATAAAAATATTGGAAATACACTTCCAGACTGACTTAGTCCTAATCTACTCAATCTTGAGCTGGCTTGATTTGCAATTGGCCTTGTGGATTTGAAACATTAGTAGACAGGGCAATAGTAGAAAAAATAGAAATACTATAAATATTTGCTATCATTAAAATTATAATTATTGAATCAAGATTGCAACAGGTATTGGCATTTTTCTTGGCCAGAAATGATTATATATTGATTGAGAGGGGACAAATGAAATTTGTATCCTAATTTAGATGTGAAAGCCTGTTAGTCATAAAATTATTACTATCCATTTGAGGTCATTGTTATGATCTTGCCTGAGGAATAGAAGTCTAAGTTAGAATTGTATATAAAATTAAAACTCATTTGAAAGATCTTGTGAAACTTTCTCATATTTATAAGAAACTTTATGAAAATCATTATATGTAAGTTGCTTTAAATGAATATATATATATATATATATATATATATATATATATATATTGGAGCTTGTTGGAATACAACCATGCTCAAGATGTCAATATGAAAATAAATCTCTGTGTTTGTAGCCAATGTTATTGATTCAATAGTAATATGTTTCTTATGGAATTGATGCAATAATGAATATTGGATGGGAAGAGTTTTCTTACTACATCCATACATAGGAATGTATCATGTCAATGTTGTAATTGAAGTTACCTTCCAACCATGAATTAAATATTTTAAAACTGATGAAATAGTATATGTTAAATGTATCGTCTTATTATAACTCTGATTGGGTGTTGACGTGAAAGACCATTTCAATGTTATAGTTAGGGCTGTCAAAATCGGGTCACGGGTCGGGTTCGGGTCCAATCCAAAATTGACCCGACACTGTTTAACCCGACCCGTTTTTGCAAATGGGTCAGTTTTCCGAACCCGATTTCGACCCGCTTCGGGTCCGGGTCAACCCGAACCCGACCCGCTTCGGGTGCATTTCATTAATTTTTTTAATTTAATTCAATTTATTTAAATTTAAATCTAATTAAGATAAGATTCACTTCTATTAGTTTAAAATAAATCAAAATTAATTTAATTTGGACAACATTGTTTATATTTTTTGAAATATCATTTACTTATTTCATAAAAAATCCTTTAAAACTCTCTTAAATTAATTAAAAACGAGTCAAATCGGGTTTATTCGGGTTTTCGGGTCAACCCGAACTCGACTCGGTTTTACAAACGGGTCGAAATCTCTAACCCGAACCCGACCCGGTTCGGGTTCGGGTCGGGTTTTCGGGTTGGGTCAAATGTTGACAGCTCTAGTTATAGTATGAGTTGCTCCTCAACCTAGAATCATTTCCTATATACGGCGCCAAATTATTACATGCTAGAAAATTCACGGTGGATGATAAAGTAGATTAATAAATATCATCCAACACATTATTATGTTCGTCTAGGATGATTTAGGAATAAACTAATATTTAATTTGTTTAACTAATTGTCCATGACGATATAATCGATCAATTAAACCTTAATTGCTTTCTTTAATCATCATACTAATTTGAGCATAATTGTAATGCATCGTCCAGGATGATTTCCTATACGATATCTAAAAATAACAACATGCCTAAAAGAGTTGGCGGCTGATTCTTTCTAATTTGAGCCTATTGTCCAGGACGATTTGCTTAATTCAGTTATCTTAATAAGGATGTCATAATTAAGGTTCCTATTTTTAATTGATCATCCAGAATGATTTTGGATCCTCTTGTACAATATGATCAAAAATAGAAAAACTCTTAATCCTACATAATTTCTCCCTTTGAGTGTGTATGCACAAGAATACTTAGTATCAGGATCCACATTATTACATTTGACTCAAAAAAAGATAAAAATATTAGAAATACACTTTCAGAATGACTCAATCCTAATCGACCCAATCTTGAAATTGCTTGGTTTGCAATTGACCTTATGGACCTGAAATGTTAGTAAGCAGGATAATAGTAGAAACATAGAAATGCCAAAAATATTTGTTGTCATTAAAATTATAATCATTAAATCCAAATTTGTAATAGAGTTTGGCATTTTTCTTGGCGAGTAATGATTATATATTAATTGATAGGGGACAAATGAAATGTGTATCCTAATTTAGATGTGAAAGTCTGTCTGTCATAAAATTATTAATATCCATTTGAGGTCATGATTATGATCTTGCCCGAGGAATAGAAGTCTAAGTCAGGATTATATATAAACTTAAAACTCACTTGAAAGATCTTGTGAAAATTTTTCACATTTATAAGAAACTTTATGAAAAAATCATTATATGTAAGTTGCTTTGAATAAATTATATATATATATATATATATTGGAGCTTGTTGGAATACAACCATGCTCAAGATGTTAATATGAAAATTGATTTCTTTGTGTTTGTAGCCAATGCTATTGATTCAATAGTAATATGTTTCTTATGGAATTGATGCAATAATGGATATTGGATGTGAAGAGTTTTCTTACTACATCCATACATAGGAATGTATCATGTCAATGTTGTAATTGAAGTTACCTTCCAACCATGAATTATATATTTTAGAACTGATGAAATAGTATATGTTAAATGGATTTGTCCTATTATAACTCTGATTGGGTGTTGACGTGAAAGACCATTTCAATGTTATAGTAAGAGTTGCTCCTCAACCTAGAATTCTTTCTTATATACGGCGCCAAATTATTACGTGCTAGAAAATTCACGATGGAAAATAAAGTAGATTAATGTCTTAGATTTGTATAAAGATTCAAAAGTCCCACACTGATACCTTAGAATCGCAATAACAAAAGAGTTTTTACATAAAAACCTCAAAAACACAAATACTTTGAGTTCTGGCCCAATTAGAATGATTCAACTAGTGTTTGTTATGATTATAATGATATTCTCTCCCGTAACTGAGGAAGGTTTTGATACAACATAGTAGACATAAAGTATACATAATGAAATTCATGATGAAAAGTTGAAAGAGTTATGTGGCGTAAGATTTATATTTAAGAGATCATTTGCTGCCTGTTTGTCTTTCTCCTCTGAGGAGGGGATATTAGAGGCTAAGAAGTTTAGATAACGGTTGTCGTATGACCACAGTGGAGTGGCAATAGTTGAAGGACCATACTCATGTGGTGATGGTTAGATGATCATATATTGATAACGATGATTGTGGTTGGAGGACTAAAATTGGACGATAGTGGTCGGTAAATTATAGTTAGTGACGATGGATGAATAAACATAGTTGGGGGATGATGGTCAGAGGATGACATTCAAGCAATGGTGGTTTGAGGATCATAATTGGGTGATTGTGATTGGGAAACCATTGTTGAACGATGATGGTCTGAGAATTATAGTTATGCAATAACTATCAAAGGATTATAGTAGGATAACAATGGTCAATAATTGAATTCAAGCCATGGTGGTTGAGAAAAACCGTAGCCAGAGGATGGTGGCCATAGGATAATAGTCAATGAATAATGGCCCTAGGACGTCTCATGATGATGATTAGAGAATTGTACTCAAGCACGCAATGGTGGTTCAAGGGTAGAGGTCCGATAATAGTGGTTGAATCAAGAATGACAGTTTAAAGGAGATCCATAATTTTTCAAGCTTTTGAGCAGTCTTGAATTTCAAACCAAAGGTCTCCTTTATGCAGAGATCGAGTGTGAGATAAAAAAAATTATATTCACATATTTGAAATTTAATATATTTTAAATTTATTTTATATTAAAATTTTAAACTAACAAACTCAAAAACTTTCATATTGAATTAAAAAAAATAATTATATCAGAATATTTTTATCAAATTTTTAGTTAAGATGAATTTATTTTAAAATAAATATCACACAAATTATTTCTAAATTATATTTATTTTAAATAAATAAAAAAACTAAAATTTATTATAAGAACATCCTAACTTTAACTTCTTCACATTAAGAAAATCAGCTCAATTTTAACTATTTAGGCCTAGTTTGATTAGACTTTTTTTCTCAGTTCTCCATCTTTATAAGCCGAAATCAGTTGTCCACCTGTTTGTAATCAAAATTTAAGCATAATTTCTTTTCGCTAAACTCGATTTTCTCGTCGGTTACGAAATTCTTTACCTATCTGCTTATTCCGTCGCGAATCGGAGTTTCGGCAAGAAAAAAAAAAGTTTGTTTTGGAAGGAAATAGTCATCCGTTTCATGCTTCATGTTTTCATTAACTGCTGAGCTCTGCGTACATGAAAGCAGAGACAGATCAGCAATGGAGCCTGATTCGAGAGAAGGGCATTTAAGAAAGAGAGGACTATTTTTGTTCCTGTTTCGAGCACAGTAACAATAGCGAGAAGCAACGGCTCTGACATGTGGGCACCCGCCATTTCCTTTATCACGGGTATAAGCGTCGCCATCTCTCCGGCGAGCTACAAGCCCTAAGCTTCTTACAGGCTAATATAATAGAACTCCCGGACTGATAACTTTTTTTGCCCCTCTCTGTCTCTCTCTCTCTCCCGTATGCGTTTTTGTTCATCTATTGAGCTTGCATAAGCTAAAGAGCAGAGAGGTCTTCGACGACTTCGGGTATACAATTGAAGGCCTTCAACTTTGGTTAACTGTAGGTTTTTTTGAGTGCTTTACGCATTTGGTTGTGTTGAGTAATATGAATTATTGTCTTCTGTAGAGCATAAGTGATTTGATTAACGAGGTGATTGATTTTGTATTATGAATGTGATTTAGGTGTGATTTACTCTTAAATACCAATATTCCATGGATGACCCAAATAGTATATAAAATTTATGCATTTACTGTTCCAAATATGCGAGCTCACATCTTTAATATCTAATAAATTGTGGCATATGAATTAATTATAACAAATTCTACCATGAGGCACTTTAGTTTATATTAGCATGCTTAGAAGATTCATATATAAATTTATGTTAATTTTAGTTTGTAAAATAAAGAAAAATTAATTACATATACTTAAAATTTTATATATGAGTAATTTTGATGTAGGAACATCTTAGCTTTTATTGTGCTTAGGGACTAGTTTACCTTCCTTGCTCTAGAGACTTCTATTTTCCTCCTTAAATAGGTCCAATGTAAGGTTTTGAGGATTATTGAATGATATATACATCCCTTTGAAGCTTGTGAAGCTCTCTTCTTCTTCTTCCCTGGATTGGGAATCCTAAAATCCTTCTTGCAGGTATCATCTTCCGACGATCCACTACATCAAATTTAGTCTTTTATGATAAAATCACCAAAGCTAAACTCCTAAACAAACAATTAAAATCTATTTTCACATATTAATAAGCACTTAAAAAAATATTAGTCAAACAATATATCATTATTAAAACTCCATTTTATTAAACTTCTTTTTTTAAACATCTTTTTCTAAAACTCCTTTTTTCATAAGCACAAACTAGCCCTTTGTTAAAAAAAAAAAACTATTTTGTTCATCAAAATCAACCCATAAATCTTTCATCGCATCGTAACTGGTTCACTCACCGAAATATTTTTCATAAAAAAAATCGGCCCAAGCCAAACGGTTCAGTTTGGATCGGACGGCAGAGATTGCACGAGCCCAGGAAGAACAGTTGAATAAAAGATCAAATCAGATCGAACGGATATAATTTAGTCACGTGTATCGTCATCCTCGCTGAATGAGAGTGGGAAGAACCGTAGATCGCTGTCGACAGTCGGAGCAATCTAGCTGCCTCTCTCTCTCTCTCTCTCTCTCTCTCTCTCTCTCTCTCTCCTCGATGGTTTTAGTGAAAGAATAAGAAAACAGGGTGTTGGCGACGAAGTAGAAGGTGGGATAACCGTGGGCTTTCGCTTCCTTATCCTAAACGTCGGTTTCTCTCAGGCTTCCGGAATTCTCAAGCGATCCAATTCGATTCGCTTCTCGGTAACTCTAACTTCACGAATTCATGATCCGATTCAGTGCTTTTTGCAAAATTTGTCATTTTGTTTAGGAATTGTTGAGGTTGTTAAGGTTTGATGGTTACTGTGGCACCGGAAATCTAGTAATTAATTGAGTTAGGGCTTGGGTCTGCTGGTCCTTTGTTTGTTACTGAGATGGATGGGTAGGGATTTTTTGTATTTTATTTTAATCACGCAGTCATGGTATTTTATTGACTGATGGCAAAGTTATGTTATTATTCTGAAGGATGATGGTTGGAGATAATTGTTTTGGATTAGGTTTCATCAATAAGATTTTTTTTTAGTACGAGATCAGGTTTATGGCGCTTTTAGGTTGCCTTATTATTCTGCTGTGATTTGTTGGTATAAGTAGATTTTGTTGAAGATCACGGCAGAACAGGGAAAAACATAGAAGGAAAATGCAGAGAAGAAAGCAACAGTTGAAAATATTTTCATTCCATCAAATCATTACAGTATAGGAGCCATGGTATCTATAAGGTATTAGGTAGTGCAAGTTTGTTATACACATGTGCTGTAGGTGATGACTATAAGATGATCCAATCATTGGATCGTCAGTTTGTGTCGGAGAGCTTGAAATCGAGTGACTGATAATGGTTTGGTAAGTAGATCAGCTGGTTGATCCATTGAATGAATGTGTTGAATCGTAATCGCTTGACATTTGATGTGGTCCCTGATGAAATGATAATCTATTTCAATGTACTTGGTCCGTGCGTGAAAATTGGATTGTTTGTGAGAACTAAGGCGGAAGTATTATCATAATGAAGTGGCGTAGCTGCTGTTTGAGATGCTTGAAATTCTACTACGAGACGTCTAAGCCAAATGACGTCGAAGTAGCAACTGCCAAGGCCCGATATTTAGCCTCTGTGGATGATTTTGCTACTGTCGTTTGCTTCTTTACACTCCCATGAGATCAGAGTATCACCTAGGAAAGTGCAAAAACCAGAGATGGATTAGCGGTCGGTAGCCTAGTTGGTGTCGATATAGGTGCTCAACTGCAGCGAACTGCGTACAATGAGAAGACCATAGGATAAAGTATCTCGGATGTAGCGAAGTAGGCGCTTGAGGGATTGATAGTGGCTATTTGTTGGGTTGTGTATGTGTTGGTAGATTTGGTTGGTAGAAAATGCAATTAGGGTCTTGTGATGGTGAGGTATTGGAGAGAGCCTCCAAACCTACGGTAGAGAGATGAATTTGCAAATGGCTAATCGACATCTTGGCATTTGGAAGGTTTGGTAGACATAGGAGTTAAAGCGGGCTTGCAATTGTCAAATCTGGAGGGCTTGAGTATGTCCTGAGCATAGTGAGCTTGGTTGAGGAACTAACTATGTGGAGTCAGCTGAATTTGAATGCCCATAAATAGGGAGGCTGAGCCCAACTCTTTGAGGGTGAAGGTAGCATGTAGATAAGAAATGATTTGGTGGACTATAGGAAGGTGATTACCTGTGATAAATATGTCATCTACATATATTAACAAATAAATTTGGATTTTGGGTTGAGTGTAAATGAGTAAGGATGAATCAGATTTGCTGAAGACGTGTAAAGCCCGAAAATACCTCTTTAGACCTCGCACGCTTTTTAAAGCGCCGCGACAAATTTTAAGTGAGATTTTCAACGTTAACGGAATTTAACGAAAATAATTTTAGAAAATTCATTGCGAAATTCTGATCGTTTTAGTATATAAAACTTGTACCCAATTTTGCCTAATTTTGGAGTTATTATTTTTAGAAGCCTTAAAATACCAAAACTACCCTTAACCATTTATTATGCCGAATTTGCTTAAGTGAGGGTAGTATGATCTTTTAACAAGCCCTTTCTCAAGCAACTCTTGCAGTTGCTCATTCAACTCCTTAAGCTCCTTAATTGTCATTCTGTAAGGAGCCTTAGCATCAGGTTCAGCTCCTGCCACTAACTCAATAGAAAAGTCTATTTCTCTACTTGGAGGTAAACCGGGTAAATCATCTGCAAACACTTCTGAAAATTTCTGAATAATTGGGATATCCTTCAGCTCTCTTTCCTCCTCTTCCTTAATATAGGCCAAGAAGCCTTCATACCCTTTCTTTAACATCTGAAAGGCCTTCAAAGATGACACAATCACTGCAGTTACTCCTCTATCCCCTTGAAATTTGAACTTCTACTCTCCTGGCATACAGAACTTTACCTCCTTTTTGTTACAATCTATAGTCACGAAATGACAAGATAACCAATCTATGCCTAAGATTGCATCAAACTCAGATAGAGGCAAGACAATCAGATCTGCTTCCAAGTCTTTATCACAAATCCTCAAATTCACTTGACATTTCTGATTAGCATCCATATAATTCCCATTAGGCATTAAAACTGATAGAAACTTCAACATAAAGGTAGGAAGCAAATTAGCAGATCTAACCAATTCTTCTTAAACAAAAGAGTGTGATGCTCCAGTATCAAACAGAATTCTAACGGGTCTATTGCACATTAAGATTGTCCCTAAACATGAAAATTTACAGAATTCATTTGCAAAACATGTCATTCATTAATTGTTCCTTTCATTTTCATTCATTGTTCATTTCATATTCATAATAATAAAATATTCATTTTAATAAATTTAATTACGTACCTATAACCACAGCAGGAGACCCCTTAGCTTCTTGCTGGGACAAACCATAGACTCGAGGCTGAACATTCTGTCGAGTCTGACCTTGAGAAAGAACAGAAGAAGTAGACTCCACAACTCTGGGTCTACCAGCAGTCCTCTGAGTATTGTTGCCTAACCTCACATCTGTAGTAGATCGCTGACCCAAAAGAGGACAAGACTTTGCCATGTGACCAGGCTGATGGCACCAGTAACAAGTATTAGTGCCTGAGAGACACTCTCCTTTATGCACTCGCCCACACTTACTGCACAAAATAGCAGTTGAAGCACTGCTATCAGAACCACTGGATCTAGGTTTCTTCCAAGTAGAAACCCCTGACTGAGAAGACTGAGTCATCTGGGAAGGCTTTGACATGCCTTCCATCTTACTCTTCTGAAAATTCCTCTTCTGAGTTGCCAGCATGTCCATCTCAATCCTTCTGGCTCTTTCCACCAAAGTGGGATAATCCTCAATTCCAAAAGACACAAGAGGCTGTCTTATCATGTCCTTTAATCCTTTCAGAAAATGGTTGCACTTCTTTTCAGCATTGGGAATCAGGTGAGGGGCATACCTTGATCACATTGTAAACTCCGTCTTATACTGAGAAACAGATCGATCTCCCGGAATCAATCTATTGAACTTATCATGCATATGTCTCCTGGCTGTCGCAGGTACATACCAATCTCTGAATGCCTTTACAAACTCCGCCCAGGAAACTTAGCTGCTTTATCTTCCTCCAAAGGTTTCTTCTAACTGACTCCTCCACCACCTCTCAGCCTTGCCATCAAAAGCATAAGCAAACAGTATAACTCTCCTGTCCTTTGGGCAAGACATGCCCTCAAAGATCTTCTCAATCCGCATTAGCCAGTCCTCAGCTTCTATAGGTCCACCACTTGAGAACAGTGGAGGATTCATATCCTGAAACAGCTTCAGGCTCTTATCCATAGGTCGACCTCCACTGCCACTGGCCTGATTTTGGGAAGTCCTAATCATATGAGTCATCGCTTCCATCATCTGAGTGAATGACTCCATAATATTATTCCTCTGAGGTTCAGCTACTTCTGGTAGCTCCCTCCTTTCCTCCATATTAATGCCATCAGTGGCATTCTGCTCATGATCCATACTTCTGAGATAAAACACATCAATCACAAGTCACAAATAATTATAAAATTACATTTCCTACACATTCTAAGACTCAATCAATCATTCTATATCTTTCATTGATCATTATTAAACCTTTACTCTGATACCACTCTTGTCACAACCCAGCCCGGCTAGCCCGTTGATAACGGGGCGGGAACAAACGATCGTACGGAAGAGCATATAAAACATAATCAAATTCAATAAATGATTAACATTAGTGCATAATTGTCATCCCATATTAAATAAAAGAGCTTCAAACAACATCAAATTAAAGAGTTTCAAACTGTTAACTGTCTCACACAACTACTAACTTTTAAATCAACCATTATATAAACTTCACTTACTGTTCATTACACAGATACAAACTCAAACTCACAAACTTCACATAATTAAATTCAAAGGCTCTTTCATTTAATATGGGATGACAATAATGTGCTGATGTTAATCATTTATTGAATTTGATTATATTTTATATGCTCTTCCGTATGATCGTCTGTTCCCGCCCCATTATCAATGGGCTAGTCGGGCCGGGTCGTGCCAAGAGTGGTATCAGAGCAAAGATTTAATAATGATCAATGAAAGAGCCTATAGGATGATTAATTGAGTCTTAGAATGTGTAAGAAGTGTAATTTTATAATTATTTGTGACTTACGATTGATGTGTTTTATCTCAGGAGTATGGATCCTGAGTAGAATGCCACTGATGACATTAATATGGAGGAAAGGAGGGAGCTACCAGAAGTAGCTGAACCTCAGAGGAATAATAGTATGGAGTCATTCACTCAGATGATGGAAGCGATGACTCAGATGATTAGGACTTCCCAAAATCAGGCCAGTGGCAGTGGAGGTCGACCTATGGATAAGAGCCTGAAGCTGTTTCAGGATATGAATCCTCCACTATTCTCAAGTGGTGGACCTATAGAAGCTGAGGACTGGCTAATGCGGATTGAGAAGATCTTTGAGGGCATGTCTTGCCCAAAGGACAGGAGAGTTATATTGGCTGCTTATGCTTTTGATGGCAAGGCTGAGAGGTGGTGGAGGAGTCAGTTAAAAGAAACCTTTGGAGGAAGATAAAGCAGCCAAGTTTCCTGGGCGGAGTTTGTAAAGGCATTCAGAGATTGGTATGTACCTGCGACAGCCAGGAGACATATGCATGATAAGTTCAATAGATTGATTCCGGGAGATCGATCTGTTTCTCAGTATAAGACGGAGTTTACAATGTGATCAAGGTATGCCCCTCACCTGATTCCCAATGCTGAAAAGAAGTGCAACCATTTTCTGAAAGGATTAAAGGACATGATAAGACAGCCTCTTGTGTCTTTTGGAATTGAGGATTATCCCACTTTGGTGGAAAGAGCCAGAAGGATTGAGATGGACATGCTGGCAACTCAGAAGAGGAATTTTCAGAAGAGTAAGATGGAAGGCATGTCAAAGCCTTCCCAGATGACTCAGTCTTCTCAGTCAGGGGTTTCTACTTGGAAGAAACCTAGATCCAGTGGTTCTGATAGCAGTGCTTCAACTGCTATTTTGTGCAGTAAGTGTGGGCGAGTGCATAAAGGAGAGTGTCTCTCAGGCACTAATACTTGTTACTGGTGCCATCAGCCTGGTCACATGGCAAAGTCTTGTCCTCTTTTGGGTCAGCGATCTACTACAGATGTGAGGTTAGGCAACAATACTCAGAGGACTGCTGGTAGACCCAGAGTTGTGGAGTCTACTTCTTCTGTTCTTTCTCAAGGTCAGACTCGACAGAATGTTCAGCCTCGAGTCTATGATTTGTCCCAGCAAGAAGCTAAGGGGTCTCCTGCTGTGGTTATAGGTACGTAATTAAATTTATTAAAATGAATATTTTATTATTATGAATATGAAATGAACAATGAATGAAAATGAAAGGAACAATTAATGAATGACATGTTTTGCAAATGAATTCTGTAAATTTTCATGTTTAGGGACAATCTTAATGTGCAATAGACCCGTTAGAATTCTGTTTGATACTGGAGCATCACACTCCTTTGTTTAAGAAGAATTGGTTAGATCTGCTAATTTGCTTCCTACCTTTATGTTGAAGTTTCTATCAGTTTTAATGCCTAATGGGAATTATATGGATGCTAATCAGAAATGTCAAGTGAATTTGAGGATTTGTGATAAAGACTTGGAAGCAGATCTGATTGTCTTGCCTCTATCTGAGTTTGATGCAATCTTAGGCATAGATTGGTTATCTTGTCATTTCGTGACTATAGATTGTAACAAAAAGGAGGTAAAGTTCTGTATGCCAGGAGAGTAGAAGTTCAAATTTCAAGGGGATAGAGGAGTAACTGCAGTGATTGTGTCATCCTTGAAGGCCTTTCAGATGTTAAAGAAAGGGTATGAAGGCTTCTTGGCCTATATTAAGGAAGAGGAGGAAAGAGAGCTGAAGGATATCCCAATTATTCAGAAATTTTCAGAAGTGTTTGCAGATGATTTACCCGGTTTACCTCCAAGTAGAGAAATAGACTTTTCTATTGAGTTAGTGGCAGGAGCTGAACCTGATGCTAAGGCTCCTTACAGAATGACAATTAAGGAGCTTAAGGAGTTGAATGAGCAACTGCAAGAGTTGCTTGATAAAGGGCTTGTTAAAAGATCATACTACCCTCACTTAAGCAAATTCGGCATAATAAATGGTTAAGGGTAGTTTTGGTATTTTAAGGCTTCTAAAAATAATAACTCCAAAATTAGGCAAAATTGGGTACAAGTTTTATATACTAAAACGATCAGAATTTCGCAATGAATTTTCTAAAATTATTTTCGTTAAATTCCGTTAACGTTGAAAATCTCACTTAAAATTCGTCGCGGCGCTTTAAAAAACGTGCGAGGTCTAAAGAGGTATTTTCGGGTTTTACAAGATGAAACCGAGGCTGAGTATTAGAGATGTGATGTATTGGAGCTTGCTTGAGACTGTAAATATCTTTGTGAAGTTTGCAGACGTGATGTGGAAATTGAATGACAGTGAAGCTAGGAGGTTGGTGCATGTAGATATCATCCTGAAGTTCTCCATGGAGAAAGGCATTGGAGACGTCTATCTGAAGGACATTCCAGCTGCGGTGGAGAGCGATGGTTAGTAAAGTGCGAATCGTGGGGAACTTCGCAACAAGGCTGAATGTCTCTTAATAGTTGATGACATGTTCTTGATTGAAGCCTTGAGCCACGAGGCTTGATTTATAGCGATCTAGCTTGCTGTCGAGATGGAGTTTTGTTTTGTAAGTCCACCTACACCCAAGGATGGACTGATTTGAGGAAGCTAGGACCAATGACCAGGTTCCTTGTTTTTGCAATGCATGAAATTCTTCAGATATTATGGAATGCTAATGCTTGAATTTTGATGCTTGGGTATAAGAGGTAGTGGTGGGGATGATGAGGATGATGCCGAGAGATCGAAAACGATTTTGGGTTTGAGATTACCAATTTTGAGTTGAGTTTGCATGGGATGTGTAGTGGGAAGTGATGGGGAGGAGAGTTGAGTAGAGACGGATGGAATTGTTGTATTGGATGTGGTAGGAGAGTTTGATATAGTGTAGGGGAGAGTGGTGTAGGAGGATTGAAAACTTTTTGGGTGCTTGGCGGCTGAGATACTGCAGAAATGGTAGATGTGGGGATGAGGAGAAGAGGAGAGGTGGAGATAAGTGGTGATGAGGAGATTGAGGGTGGGGAGATGTGAGCATAGGGAATGGTTTGTTCGTGGAAGGTAACATGTCTGGAGATGTGGAATTTCTTGGTTTGAGGATCATAATATATGTAGCCTTTAT
This sequence comes from Dendrobium huoshanense, assembly GCA_016618105.1. Lineage (NCBI taxonomy): Eukaryota > Viridiplantae > Streptophyta > Magnoliopsida > Asparagales > Orchidaceae > Dendrobium > Dendrobium huoshanense. The sequence goes on from CM028357.1 coordinate 58,451,697, forward strand.
GGGAGGAAGAATAGCCGAGAAAAATGCATGCACAAGTTCGTGGAGAGAGTTTGTGGAGAGCTAAGTGTTTGAGATGTGGAAAGCAGAGACATCCAAATGTACGCAAATGAGTGTAGGTGGGAGGATTACTCTGAAGAAGTTGGAATGTTGTTTGGAATTGGCGTGTTTTGGTGGGTAAGCGATTGATGAGATAGTTGAATGTGAGAGCAACTTCAGCGCAGAAGCTGAAGGGTAGATGAGTAGCATGTAGAAACGTGGGATTGTGTCCAGGAGATGACGATTCTTACATTCAACAGTGCATTTTTGTTCAGGTGTATAGGGACAACTGAATTGATGGGTTATGCCATCATGGGAGAGGAGCTGCTGAAAGGTAGGGCTAGTGAATTCTCCGCCTCCATCGGAACGGAGAGTTTTAATGTTGGTGTTGAATTGGTTTTGAATTAGGGTGAGAAATTGTAGAAATTTGAAGGTTGTTTAGTCTTTGCTATGCATCAGAAATAGCCAACAAAATTGAGAGTGGTCGTTAATTAAAGTTATATAATAGTGATAGCCATTAAAGGACAAAACACGGGCCAGAGCCCAAAAATCTGAATGTGTTAAAGATAAGGGTGAACTAACATGAGTTTAACTTTTTGGGAAGGACAACTTGTGACTCTTGCCCACATTACATGATTGACATAAAATAGGAGAAAAAGAAATACATAAAGATGGATTTGTTTTTACTATATTATGCATAACGTGAGAGTGGGGATGGCCTAGTCGAGCGTGCCATGTTGAGATGGAGGAAGAATTGCTGTGAAATGTTGTGAGAGAAGGTGAGAGGCTGGCGGACAAAGGGTAGATGCCATCACGGCTGCGGCCACGAAGTAGAATTTATTTGTCCGAAAGATCCTTGATGGTGAATCCCGATGAGTTAAAGGAAATGGAATAATCAAATGTGAGCTTGTGGATAGAAAGAAGATTATGAGATAAGGAAGGAACATGAAGAAGGTTGTACATAAATAACTTACGAGAGGGATCAGGAAAGGGAAGAATGCCATGACCGCTGTGATGGATGGGCAGGGAGCTTCCATTTGTGATGGAAATGCTATTTAAACCTATGATATGGAATATGTTGTTGAAGATTTATGGCATCAGCTGTCAGATGAGTAGATGCTCCTGATCAAGTACCCATTCCGTGGGATTGGTGAGCTGCTATTGTTGGGAGAGAGGGCACGAGGTGACCAACTGGGTTGCGGTGACTATTGTAAGTTACAACGGTGCCAACATGATGTCACGACCCAACCCGACCGGAACAAATCCCATCGCATTGAGTCGCGACGGATGAATCCAGGATCTAACTTTGGAATTTGCTTTCAGACTTTCTTCAAATATACAAAGGATTACAGAATGCAGAGCTACTATAACCATCCAAATATACAGAAATTCCTCCAAAGATTTTCTTCATTCTTTCATCAAAATAATCATGTACATTACAGTGCATAGCTATAACAGAAAGAACAGAATAAAACAGAAAAACCATGACTGTACAAAAATCAAAAGTACAAAAATACCTAGTCTCATATCAGACATTGAACGGCTAGTCTAAAACCTCCTTCCCTTTCCCAGAACCTGAAAACCATGAAGATAGCCATAGTGAGCTAACAGCTCAACAAGACTACACTATCCGATCTAAATCTCCAGAAACTCTCATATCAAAATACTCACAAAAGCGTTAAAAACATTTTATTCAAATAGCCGTGCAGCATTCAGATACTCGTATAGAAATCAGAATATTAGACAGAGTTCAGAGATTCATACAGAACAGAAATCAAACAGAATACATATTCGTACATAATAGATAAGATAACAAAGACGGAAGAGCTGAATCAAATTTATGTCACAGAATTATTCAAATCAGAATTCAAATCAAAGTTCAAAACAAATTTCAGAAAACATTTAAATCATATTTCAAAATAGATTTCCCTAACCCAGACAGAATCTCAGAGGATTATGGCCCCTTATGCCTCCCTTTCCTGACACAGACAGAATCTCAACGGATTCTGACCTTTTATGCCACCCTTTGTGCTTACAGCACCAGAATATATCAGATATATATAATTATCAGATCAAAATTCATTTTCATTTTCCCGGACCCAGACAGAATCTCAATGGATTCTGGCCCCTTATGCCTCCCTTTCCTGACATAGACAGAATCTCAAAGGATTCCGGCCCCTTATAACTCCCTTCTGATATCATGCACAACACATCAACATGAACTCACATCAGATACAGAGAAATCAGATTCTTATCAGAATATCGTCGGAGAGTATAACGACAGACAACTGAAATTCAACAGATCAAAATTCACAGTTTCAGAAAATTATCAAATTACCAGAGATCGTAGAAAACATCATTTCAAGACTTTTATTGTAATGAAGATATTGTTCAACATCCAGATAATTTCATATTCGATGAAAACTCCGTAGAATTCAAAATACCTGGTGAAAATCTTCCAGAAAATACTCAAAACGTGCAAAATTACAATCTATATAACATACCAAAAGTTACGCAGTAAAAGTTTTACCGGTACGAAATTATACCATATTTTCGCTAACGGAAACAGAAATTTTAACAAGAAATCCATCATATTCCACATTTCTGAAAATTGAGAAAGGCATAATATGCCTTACCTCGAGTCGTTCAACTTTCCCAACTACGGCGACGGACGAAAACGGACTGAAGACGCTCAAAATGCGATTTTCTTCATCTTTCCTTCGTTTTCTCTCTCCTGCACTCTCTCTCTTTAAAAATATCTCAAAATATCTATTTAATGAATTCGATCGTCCAGACGATGCTCTTCGTTCGTCCCAGGACGATCTCCTCTGGACACGGATCGTACAGACGAAAATGGATTTTAGTCCCTGGACGATGTTCTCTGGCAAAAATTCGTCCCGACGAACTCAGGTTCGTCCAGACGAACCTGCTATTTTACTCAGTTCGTACATACTAACCATACAGATTTTCAAAATTTCTTCAGTTTGTACAGACGGTTCGTTCGTACTAACAGCACAAAAAAATTCTCTTTTTTTTTTCAAAAAGAACTTGAAATTTGAGGGTTTCACACATGAGATGGTTGTATGTCCAGGTTTGTTGCAGATTTGGCACGTATGACGCCCAGCAGTTGATTTAGATTGCTCACGGCCAACTCTAGGTGGTTGTTTGGAGAAACTGCCTCTGTCGCGAAAGGATCTGTTGCGGCCTTGATTGGTCTATTTGGGTGAGTACAGTGCCAAGGTATCTTTGATTTGGTTTGATTCTTTGAGGACTTCAGTTTGGAGATTGGTCTCCTCGTTGTAGAGGAGTGAATAAAGCACATCCAAACTGATCGGATGAAGAGATGTGCGAATAAATGATTTGAAGGAGTTGTAGGTAGATGGTAAGCCATTTAGAATATATATGATTATTTCCTCTGAATCATTATGAGAGCTGGTTGCAACTATGTCTTCAACAAGCATGTTGATTTGGGTAAGGAATTGATTCATGGTGTTGTCTCTTATTTGAATATGATGTAATTTGTTTTTCAATTTAATTACACGGGACTGATTAGTCGGTTGTAGCCTATGTTCTAAGGTGCTCTAGATTTCGTTAGCTGTAGTAAGAGTGAGAACATAAGGGAAAATGGAAGGTGATATGGTGGAGAAAAGGGCTGAAACTAAGTTTCGATCGATGAGATGCCATAACCGGTAATCAGAAATGGCTGAAGTGAGGGAGGTGGTGGACGAGTCTAGTTCTGGTGGGCAGCGAGTTCGACCCGCGAGGTATCCATCAAAACCATTTGCCAAGAAGAGCTTGTAAACTTGAAGGTGCCATATAGGTTAGTTGTTGTTTACAAGCTGAGTATTCACTATAAATTTGATGTTGGAGATAAGAAATTTAAGTCGAGAAGGGATGGAGTATTCTGCCATGGAAGCAGAGAGAGGCAGTGGATTGAGCGCTGGATGAGTCTTGATTGGCCATTTGCCAGGGACAAGAAGAAAAAGCTATGAAGCTTATAGGTCTGATATCATGTTGAAGATCACGACAGAACAGGGAAAAACAAAGAAGGAAAATGCAGAGAAGAAAGCAACAGTTAAAATATTTCATTCCATCAAATCATTATAGTTTAGGAGCCATGGTATATAAAAGGTATTAGTTAGTACAAGTTTGTTATACACGTTTTGTAGTTGATGATTATAAGATGGTGCAAGTGGCATGTGTTGTTCGGTTATTATTAGGTGATGTGTATTGCTGCTAACAGATTTTAATGTTTTAGCGTTTTTAAACGATACTTGTGAGCTTGAAAAGGCTAGCTAGGGGGTGAAAGGAAGCATTTGGTTTGTTTGTGGAGATAAAGCACAGTCAATTGCACGCTTATATTGAGAAAAAAATTGTGAATATGTTTTTAACAATATTAATTTGGAGATTTAAACATCTATATTTTGGATAAAGCCACGAGCAAATTTACACTTTTGGTGCATGAAGTTATTGGTAAGTCTTTAGTATTAGAAAGTTTTGCGCATATATGCAGAAAATAAGGCATGACTATATTTTCTTCTGGTATCAGAGCAAGATTGTCTTTAGACTAGCCCTCTCCCCTTCCCTCTGCCTGCTTGGTCTGTCCATCTATCTGCTCTAGCTTGTTCTTGGTCATTCCAACGTACCACTCATGCAGCCCTTCTTCGCCTGCACATTGCATAGCTTTGCTTCGTGAGCTTGCTTTGCAAGCCGCTCGTGCCTGCACAAGTCATCGGCATATATTTAGCCAATAAGATATGAAATAGATTACCCTCTAATATACACATCCAACACAAAGTAAAAATTATGTTCATAGGCTACTGTGCATTTTCCCCTTTCGAATGTCTATGTGTATTTTCTCAAATCAAAAGGTCATGCTCTTGGGAATAACCCTCCTTTCAACTTATTCTTGCTTAAGTGTGTGCAAAACTAGTAGCGTAGCTACCTTTTGCTGGATTTTGCTTGCATAGGCTTTTTAATGTTTGCATAGCCTACAATTTCATCAAATTCAGATGGAGTTATTCTTTTAAATGAGTTCCTCTTAGATCAAGTAAATTGTTGTTCTTTTATATTTTCAGGGAGCATCTCTTTTGTAAAAGCTGAGCAATTAGAAGCATGGTCAAATTACATAGAGTAGTTTTCAAACTTAGTGAGCGTACTTATAAATCTGCCCAGCTACTTCAGAAGCGTACACCTCTTGCTAACATATGATTTTGAAAGGGTTTCAATGTTTTGGAGGCTTTCATTGTTTTGGCCTCATAACTGTGCAAGACGATTGCATTATACAAAGAGGATTTATGAGCTTATAAATATGCTTAGTATGTTCCTACAATGGATTGGGATACTCACAAGACTAAAATGGTAACCTTTGTCAACTATATTCATCAGAAGGATTCCTTACTAGCTATAGAAGTCCATTTTTTCAGAAATGCATCAAAACATAATTTTTTATGCAAGATTTGACAGTCATCTCATAAATAGAATATAATAAGCTGTTATCTCCTGAACTTGTAGTGATAGGCTAGAATCGAAAATAAGACATATCTATATAACAAGGAGGTATTATATTGTAACTCCTTTGCTTTTGTGGGAATCATTTTTTATTTAGTTTATTAATGTTTATGATAATGCTGAATTATCTTCTGCAAAATACATATGCAAAATGCCCTTCTTGTGCAGAATATGCTTAATGTTTGTGCCCACCTTAACCTTTGTTTATCAGATAATTTGATGAGATGTTGTCGAATATATATCTTATTGCTTCTTCCTAAACCGTTTTAAAGCTTTCTTTTGTCATCTTTCAGACTGTTTCACTTGGCATTGTGAGAGTTTCTGCATGTCGTGTGAAGATAAAGCCATGTCCGGTCGAAGTCCATCCCCAAAGATTCAAATTCCTGAAATTGCTAGCTCCAGTGGAGCCATTTCTGTCACTTCTACTAATGAACCGACGTACTCAACAGCACTACAAAGTGAGAATTTACATGGGCCTGTTGCCATTCTTTGGGACATTGAAAACTGCCCAGTTCCAAATGATGTTAGACCTGAAGATGTTGCTGGCAACATTCGTCTTGCATTGAGAGTGCACCCTTTGATCAAAGGAGCTGTGACAATGTTTGCTGCATATGGGGACTTCAATTCCTTCCCCCGGAGGCTAAGAGAGGGCTGCCAAAGGACAGGCGTCAAGCTTGTTGATGTGCCAAATGGAAGAAAAGATGCTGCTGACAAGGCTATTTTGGTTGATATGTTCCTATTTGCCCTTGACAATCGTCCACCCTCATCTATTTTGCTTATATCTGGGGATGTGGATTTTGCTCCTGCATTGCATATACTGGGGCAACGTGGGTACACAGTGATTCTTGTCATCCCTTCTAAAGTTGGCGTCTCTTCTGCTCTCTGCAATGCTGGAAGATTCGTATGGGACTGGCCAAGCATTGCCCGTGGAGAAGGTTTTGTCCCTTCAAGAACCAGTTTAGCACGGGGATCCGACCGTTCTGGCTATCTCATGAATAACTTTTTTGATAACTGCCCTGATAGTCAGATTGAAGAAGAAGCCATAGTTTATAAAGGAAGTGGCTACAATTCATGCAGTAATTCTAGTAATCTCAGGGATCTGTCCAATGTATCCCAAATATCGACCGATTCCTCAAAGTTTCAAGGCCAGCCTTCTAAAATGAGTGAAGTTCCTTCAAGGGATCAGAGCTGCAGGGCACAAGACAGTTGGGTACAGCCAGGAGATATTCAAGGCTTGAAGGGCCAGCTGGTGAAGCTGCTAGAGATATCTGGTGGAAGTTTGCCCCTTGTTCGGGTTCCATCAGAATATCTTAGGAGCTATGGAAGGCCACTCTACATGTCAGAATATGGAGTATTCAAGCTGGTGCACCTTGTAGACAGGATGGCTGATACCTTGATTTTGGTGGGAAAGGGACATAAAAAGTGTCTCTGCCTTCGCAACTCAGATAGAAATATTAAGAAGTATGAGAACATACCAATAATCCTGAAGAGAAATAAGAACGATAAAGGCATAGTTGGGGAAACTGTTGATACTGGTATCAGTCCTAATACAGGAAGCTCTTCGGATGACTCATCAGATGATGAAAGGAATGCTGATGCAGGGTGTGAATTTGATGAGCTTCTTGAAGGTTTCACGAGGGAAATACAAGAGATTCTAGTGTGCTACTCATGTCCAGTCCCTTTAGACTGCTTTGAGGCTTTGTATGAGCAGCGTTACAAAAAAATTGTTGATTACCAGAAGTTAGGAGCAGAAGGGCTTGAAGACTTGGTTGAGAAGGTAAGAGATGTTGTGGAACTCCGTGAGGATGAAGGAAGTGAGAAGAAGTTCCTCATCTCCAGTATTCTAAGTGGGTAGGCTCCTTGTTTTGTGTGAGCTTTTCTTTGTCTTTCATAATTTTCACCATCCTTTGTGTTGAACGCTTTTTTCTACTTTGGGAATTGGGATACTTTTATTGTAGTTGTTCAGCTCACACTTAACACTGGAATGACATTGATTTTTGCTAATGTCAATAAGATATGTGGTGATGTGGGAAGGACTTTGTAACTTTTCGTGATGTCAACTGATGTCATAGGTAGTTTGTGAAACAAAATCATATTTAACCATTTGTTTGGCCACAAATTTTTTATTGTTTTTGAAAAGTTTTGTGAGATCGCGCGTGCGGCTCGCTGGTTGAGCGAAGCACTTCCTTTCTTCTGTGATGCTCAAGTTTGAATCCCCTTGAGCTGCCAAAAAAAAATTGTAATATGAGGTAATTTTTTACAATCAGATCTGCTAGCATTTAATCGATATAGGAAAGTTGTTATTCAATTTATGTAAAAATGAAGTGTTTTATGTAAAAAATGAGAGCAAAACTGATCTGCTCCCTTGACTTTTGAGTTTAGCTCTTCAATATCATCACTCAAAACATCCAAAGCTTTGTTTTGCCTGCAGGTTTGAAGGAATTGCCAACTCTGGCTTTGAGGACAGATTGAGAAGCTGAAAAGGAGAATTATATCAATGAGATCTGTGAGTGCTTCCTATCCTTGTGCTAAAACAAGCACTCATCAATTTCTTTTGAGAACTATTGCTCTGATTCAACTATCTAGCTCAGTTCCCATGTCGGCGGCCATGCCGCAATAAATCATTTAAATCCAATAATATATCTTGCTTCGTCTTCTCTACCTATTAAAAATTAAATCATAGAGTACATCAGTGGTATTCAATGGTGCAATTTGCTTGTTTTCTATATTCATACTGGGGAAAACTTCCTACCTCCACTTTCTCCAGGACTGATTTGAATTCAACACATTGCCATTGTTTTGCATCTGCCTGTGAGTAACCCAGTTTCTCTCTTTTCTTTGCACTTCTGATATTTTACAAATGATTTTTCGGCATCTAAATCTAAAAGCCGAGCTACTTAAAAACATAATCAAGTTCCATTGATGAAAATTTATTGGCTGTCTTCGGCTTCCAGGTCTTTGAGATTTGAGAAACATCCTACTAAACTACCCAAAAGTGATTCCCCCTGTTGATCATTTAAAGCTAAGGAGAACTGGTTAGACAAAGTCTTACCAGATAATTGGAACAAGGGTAATTATAATATTGATGATGATGAGAATCATTTTCCATGAAGACCATTCACTAACCACCAGATTACCATAATGTTAAATGACATTTTCTTTTGATTGATTTCATGAATTTGTGAATGTTTAAGTGGTTTTTTTTTGCTGAATGCTTTTAAAATACATGTATTTTTTAAATACAGGATAATTTGAATGGATGTAGATTACAAGTGCATATGGTGTGTTGTTGGGTGCAAATCAAATGCATTAAATTTTTTGTTTTTTTATGATATATTTTAAATGTATTTAATTGTGACGGGTGGCGGTGTCAGATGAAAGACAAGAGTGGCTGTAGCATGGGATTTGGATATCATCCAATTCAAGAGAAATTATTCTGTGCGAAGTCCGGGCAGGAAGAACTCACCGTCCGGACGGTTCTTCTCATCCGGACTCTCAACAGAATAATTTCTCTCCCAATTTGGGTGATACTTAATTAAATGAAGGAAAAATAAAAGTTTGAGTTTTTTCATTACTTCAAATCAAATAACAACAAAACTTGAATACAAGAAAAATGAATACAATACACTCCTAATGCTTCCGATCAAACAACTCCAAAACCATTATCTTTTTTTAGCATTTATATTCATTGTTTAAGGATAAAAAGGTTTAATAGGTCCTTATCTACTTGAACTGCAGTTAGATGAGTGTGGTTGATCTGCTCACCTTGTTCATGCAAGGTGACTGAGTCCCAGTAGCATCTTCCCAGATGTTTTCAGCAATCTTCAGGCAGTCATTAACTTCCTGAGTTGTCTCCTCAGACTTCTGAACCGCATGGATCTCAAGTTTGGAAACAAATTCATCATCAGAGTTCGAATCGAAAGGATTCGAAATCTTGTTTTATAATTAGTCTTGCAAATTGGAGGAGGTTTATATAACAACATTTCTCACATATAACACGATTATGAGATCAGAAACATCTCCTTTGCTTCATCTTCCCCTTCAGTTTTCCTGCTTCTCTCTCTCTCTCTCTCTCTCTCTCTCTCTCTCTCTCTCTCTCTCTCTCTCTCTCTCTCTATGATTGGTTCGCTTTAATTTTGAAGAACACCCAAAAAAGGAAAAACTATTATGTGCGGACACTGGACTGTTCGGAGGCGAATCAGAACGTGCCACATCACCCGGTACACAATGTTAAACAAAAAAATAAAATAAAAAAAATAAATAAAAAAAATATTAAACGGCAAATGGGTGATGTGGCGCGTTTTGATTCGCCTCCATATGACATCCATATTCGCACAAAATAATTACATCCATATTCGCACAAAATAATTACACCAAAAAATGAGTCATTTTTCTATCATTTTTCACCTTTCTATTTTGGTTTTGTGTTGTAAAGGTTACCCTTTTCATTAGCTTGCAGCTTACGTGTATGTTCTGAAGAGGACAACTCCACTTGGTCTATTCATTGAGAGTTTTGGCTACCAATCAAATGATCTTCGGTTCGAGTCTTACGTATGTGATGTGTGTGTCAATTTACCTTAATTGACTTTAATGTCCCGAAAAATATATATATCTTTGCAAACATACTCATTTATTATTCAATGAATAGTTCATGAAAAGCTCATTCAAAATAAATATTTAATGTTTATTTAATTTATATTAAGTTCTTTTTTATATTATATGCTTTAAAAATTGTGCATATTATATTTAAATCATTGATATTAAATATATAATTAGTTATTATCAAATGAAGCTTAATTGAGGCAAAAATTTGATAAAAAGTTAATGTATAAAATTGAATATTTTTTAAATATTCAGATAAATATTTAAATTTGGTAGTCGACAGCTAGTGTAAAACTTGACGAATAATCCGACCCCACATAGTGTGATAAATGCTTGATGTTGTTGTTGTTGTTGTAGATAAGTATTTAAATTTGGCTTAAAATATTAATTTTTTTATTTATTGAGATGCCATAATATTCACTGACCTATTTACCATTTTTTTTTATAATGAATCTTATGGAAAAAGATTGAATATAACATTGAAGAAAATTAAGACCAAAAGGTATTACATGTGAAAGTATTAGAGAAATAACCTTTTGAACAATTACTGATAGGACAAAAATATAATAAAGGTAATTTATAAAAAATAAATATTTAATATTTAATATCTATAAAAATTTTATGGTATATATATAAATCATTGAATATCTATAAGAAAGCACAAATTTTAATATGACCACTATTTATGTTTCAATGTGATCCAATGAATGAAATCAGCTAGAGCAAAAAGGAAGATTGTCTAAAAACTGAGCAACTAGATTGTCCATCTTAATCTATTAATTAGGAATTTAGGCTTATAATCAAGAAATAATGAGTTTGAGAGGCTTTGCAAATATGGTGTATGAATTTGTGATTAAGGTTTTATTTGGGATGGCTTTTTAATTGCTTCTTAAAGCAAATTTTTAATGCAAAATTTTAATTTTCGTATTAGAAAGCTGCTTTAAGAAGCATTAAGAAAGCTGTCCCAGATTTCATTGGATGACTTTCTTACTACTTCTTAAAACAACTTTCTAACACAACATTAAAATTTTTGTTCTAAAAAATTAATTTTAGAAGCAGTAAAAGAGCTGTCCTAAATGAAGCCTAAATTTGATCAAAATTCCACTCCCTACTTTCATAAATGCTTCACTGAGTGAGCAAATCGAAATCAAAATTTAAGTACCATAAATATTACAATGAAGAAAATTACAGCTCAAATTCCTCAACTACCATAAAAATGTTTCAATGAAGATGCATGTATACTATACATGCCAAACTATTTACATCCATTAAGGGAAAAGAGAAAGACTGTTGAGATTGCAGACCCCAAACTGATAGAAATGGAGAGAAAAATTCACCAGCTGAACTCAGTTTTCTGAAGTTTTTCCACCATTGCTGCATGTTTCAGTCCATCAAGATGATATTCATAAACTTTCTGACTGTTCACCACAACATTGCAGAGAGTGCAAACCCTAACCTCATCAGCATATGCTCCTGCTTCAAGAATTCTACTTCTTTTTGTCTCTAGATCAACTTCGCCGTCCGGAACGGCGGCGGGCTCGGCGGCCCTCTTTTTGTTGGTGTCAAGCTTTTCATTTTCATCAGATGTGCTCTCCCCTGTCCCGGCAGGCTCAATTGACTGAGCTTTTGCAGCCTCGCGTGTGATGCTATCTTGCAGCTGCTTTAGCTTTTTCTTGTGTTTTTTACCTTCGTTGTGAGAATTCAAAACGTCTTGGCTATTGCAATCTACTTTGCAGACCTCACAATATGCTGATTGCACAACTTTTGTGGCCTTCTTCAAGTTCTTTTTCTTTGTTTTTCTAGATTTTGGTGGTTTCCCTGGGTTCTGAAAGGTGTCAAGAACTACAAACCATCAGGGGGAAACTTATCATAACACCACCATAAAAATTTTTAAAATAAGAAGCAAATAAGAAGATAACAATATTTCAAAAACACCAAAAAAAAAAAGAACCCTAGTTGTCCTATCATAGATTTAGACTTTATTTGAGACAGCATTCTAAAGCAACTTTTTAATAAAAAAATTTCTAGCTCAAAAATTTTTTTATACTTAAAATTTATTTTATAAAACAGCAAGAAAATCATCCCAAACAAAGCCCTAAAAATTTTTTACTACTGTTTGGGATTATGTTCAATTGCGCCTGTTTTAGTAATGTAATATCCATTTTAAATTGGGGTTTTTATTAAAGTGCCGCCCTAAAAATATGATTTTATTGCTATAGCATGATTAGCACGATTACCATCCTACTTTTTAAATGGTAATCATCATAATCTCAAACTTAAGCTAATATCCTCTCAGACAACTAGCATTACTTAATTTAAGCTTGGTTAAGTTTACTTACCCCAAATTTAGACTCAGGCATGAGTCCAGGACTTGCATGTTCTGATTGATCACACCCAGTAAAATGATTGGTTTTGGGTAGATTTTCTCTCCCAAAAGCTTAAGTTCAACCTATGCCATCCAGTCTAATTGTTTTTACGAGGTCGATTTTAAATTTTCTACGATTGGCCGACCAAGGTTGTGCGTAAAACGCAGCTAATCTTGATCTGTTTGTTAGGAGTTTTGGCTATGAACCAAGAGGTCTTGAATTCGAGTCTTGCGTATGTGATACATGTGTCAATTTGCCTTAATTGACTTAAATGGTAACCCCCCACCCCAAATGCTACTTTGAGTGGGACTCTTCATTGATGAATAAAAGAAATCCTGCAGTTTAAATTCTAATTCATACAAAAGCCAAGTGAATGCAAGTACAAAGAACTAAAGCAAACCCCATTAGTTATGAGAAAGAGATGATGATGTGGAAATGGAAAAGAGGGTACGATCGCAGGGACTGAAGAGAAAAAAGAGCCAAAGATATGGTGATGTTTTCCATAGAGACAGGGAAGAAATGAAGTTTATTATTGGTTGTTACGCGTTTCAAATTATAAAATTTGAAAATGCTCTACTTCCACAAAGTCTCCTTCCATAAAGCTCCCAAATTCATGGTAAAGCTTTTTAAGAAATAAATAGAAGTAGAAAAAAAAAACTTAGAATTTTATTATTTGATTCTATACAAAATGTGTAAGTATATATTCTCCAAAAATTTTATAATGAAAAAAAAAAAATCAAAGCTGTTTATAAAAAAAATCCCAAAGATAGGCTGACAGTTTGAAGAGGAAAAAGAGGCACAGGAATTGCATTCTATTGATTGGCTTGTGGGTCTTATAATTATTTAACAATTGCTCTCAAACTGAAATACTGAATGATATAAATCTACCATTTTGAATTTTTTTAAATATTTTGAACATAAGATTGCAGAGTCCTTTGATAAGAATGTCTGCGAGTTAATTTTCTATTGTCACATATGGAGTGCAAAATCAACCTATTTTCTAGAATCTCATTTATAAAATATTTATCAGCATCCATATGCTTGATACAAGTATTTTGTATTGTATTATTTGCTATGCCAATAAGTGTTTTGTGTTGCAATCCGGGAGTTCAAACTTATGATTTAATGATAAGAAATATTATTGGACTTTATCTAGATTCTCCTACTTGTTATTATTGCATATATTCTTTTGTTTGTACTACCATTTCAGATACAACATACACCAAACAACGCTAAAGGATCATGACTCAAGATTGGGTAGTATAAGATTGATTTCTGCAATAGTCTGTACTTTTAATTTTATTGAGTCAATATATTGTAAAAGGTATATGTTAGCTTAGCAACCATGTACACGCACACGGCGAAGTGAAACATAAGGTTTTTCTTTCTTCTGAAGGTAGCATTGAACGATCTATATCGTACAATACGATCTTTTTATTCAGAAATTAATTAAAACATTTAAATTAAAAAAATTAAAATTAAGTTGAACTAATCATATTATATACGATTTCAACTGTACAAGACGATCAATTTATATTTAGAAATCCTCTTCGCCATTTAAAATTAGGCAATAATTTGAAAATCGAAAATTGTTCTAATCATACTATACGAACATGTTCTTACTGTGCGATATTTGAAAATCTTGTCTAATTTAATCCCTAAGATTAAACAATCGAATCAGAAATTAATTGTGATTAGCGATCGTACTGTACGAATTAAGCTTCGTATTGTACGAACCGAGCGGCAACCAGGACGATAATTAATCGCCCATGGTTCATTCAAGACAAACTATTCGATTGAAATAATCCTACTGAACGATCTTATGATTGTACTGAACGATTAGTTAAATAAGTTTGATCTGATCATATAGAGAAACAATCATCAAACAACATTTAAGGGAGAATTGAACTAATCGTACTGTACGAATAAAGACGAATAAATTGAAAATTAGGAATTTTCTTGGAGCCGTATATTTAAACAACTTTTATTTCATTTTGAAGAGTTTTTGGTAGTTAAGGGGCTTGAGTCTTTTGAGAGAGAGAAAGTTTGAAAAATGAGTTTTGGGCATGGGAGAGAAAAGTGTATAGAGAGAGAGAGAGAGGGAGAATAGCCTTGTGGGATCAAGGGAGTGTGTGAGAGATAGTCTTCACACTGTAGCTCGGCCGTCATCCACCTTCATCCTCCATGAGTAAAAAATTTACTTGAAGGAAACTTCGGTAAGAACCTCTTGGAGTCAAAGGGATACCAGCAACTCCGCCGCACTGTTGGTGAAAGGGATTCAACTGCTCCGCTGCACCGGTTGGTGGGAGAGATTTTGTAAGGGCTTCTCCGTCTTACTGTGAGGGCAAAAAGAGAGTCACGCAATACTGGGATTGGAGGACTCCAGGGAGTGGACGTAGGTCAAGGTTAACCGAACCACTTTAAATCTCTGGGGTGTTCATTCTTATTTTTACTGCACTTTAATTTCTTGTAATTTTACTTTCATGCAAATCCGAGTTGAGAATGTTGAGAATCGTTCGGATTTATTTTTTGTTAGAAAAGGAAAATAAAAATTTGAAAACAAAAAAGAAGATAAAAATATTTTCATATTTATTTTTCTATAAAATCAAAACAAAAAAATTTGCATTTGGTTTTTCATATCATTAGTTTCCGCATTACAAGATCTATTTTGAAACTTAAGTTTTGAATTTGGTATTAAGTTTTTTCAAAAAGGATTTTTAAAAAGAAAAACTTTGAAAATTGAGTTTTGGGCATGGGAGAGAAAAGTGTAGAGAGAGAGAGAGAGAGGGAGAATATGTAATATCTCGTTTCCTTACTGTTACTCTCTGATTTGGATTTTCCTCCCAGAATCGGCCAGGACGAAGTTTGGATCGTCCAGGCCGATCAGTGCATTGAACAGCTGATTTCTGGTGTGTTTTCTGGAAGGATTTCTGCACAGATCGTCCAGGCCGATCGTGAGATCGTCCAGGACGATCGTACTGTAGAAATGATCGGCCAGACAATAGCCCTGAGTGAGGTCCAGGACGATCTGGATTTGATCAGATCGTCCCGGGACGATAGCTCGATCGGCCGGGCCGATATGAGTAAGTTATAAGGAAAATCAGCTCGTTTTGAGGAGAGAGAAAATCAAAAGTTAAAATCAGATATTTTGTAGAGAGAGAAAGAGAAAAGGAAAAAGAGAAAAGCTGGTTTTCGGAGACCGCGGAGCGCTTTTCGTCCGACGCTGCTGTTGGAGAAAGTGTAGATCTCGTGGTAAGGACTCCGAACCCTGTTTCTGTTTTCAAAGATGTTGTGTTTTGACCGAGTTGGGATTTGTTTTGTGTTTTCGTAGTCGACTTTTCGACATGGTTTTGATTTGACACAACTTCCACCGCACAACTTTTAGTATGTTATAGATATGATTATTGTACACGATTTGACTGTATTCTACGAAGATTTTACCGGTCGGAATTGATTCTACGAGATTTTAATCGAATTCTAAGTGATTTTAATCGAATAGAAAATAATCGGGACTTGTTTTGATTTGGATTCTATAGATTGATAGTCTTGTATTGACGCTATTGATATTCTATTGTAATTTGGAAAGATTTGGAAACTGTGTCTTTTTGCAGGATTTTTGTGTAAATTTGACCGACTGCCGTTACGCTGCCCGATTTTCGTATGATTCCTGAATTGTCTGAAATTGATAGATTGAACTGATATGCATTGATTATTGATATGATTGCTTTAATAATTGACTATTGAATTGCTTATTGATTGAATTGACTATTGATACTGATCGCAAGTGGAACCTGGTTGAACATTGGTGGAGATTGATATTGATACCTGTACAGGATGGTGGGCCGACGGGCTTTCCTTTAAACATTGATTATTGATATATTGAAGGGAGACATAAGGAGTTTATTGATATGCCGACGGGCGAAAAGAGTGACGACTCTTATTGATTGAACCAATGTATCGATACTACAACAGCAATATGGATTCTAAAACAGCAACATGACCAGTAGATTGTACTTGTTCAGTATATAGTATTGAATTGCATGTTTACTGTATTGCTTTATTGATTCATTGATTTATAGATTCCTTGTCTCGTATCGTTTTTCTCTACTGATTATATTGATTTGATCGTATCGATTTGATAGACGACATTGATTGATTGAATTGATTTATCGAATTGCCTGCCGCTAGCATTGACTGGTTTTATTGACTATTGATTTCCGCTGCATTGACTCATTGACCATTGACTGATTCAGATTGATAGATTGACATGCATATTGATAGCTCTGCCGTGCTTTGATTTCAGTTATAGGTATTAGGTGACCTGCTGGGCTTTGTAAAGCTCATTATATGTGGTTGATATTTTCAGGTCAGGGCTCGGGAGCAGGAGATAGGCATTGATCCAGATCTACAGGTTTTTAGTTCTTTTGATAGATAGATGATTCTTTTGTACTCAGGACAGGATAGCTTTTCTACTTGTATTGATAGTGTAGTTCCTGAGTATTGTACATGTTGTTTTGAGATATGAATCGACTTGTGTATTGATGTTTTAAATTTTATAGATGTTTGATAGATTGCTTACTGAAGGTTTATAGATAACTCTGGTAAATTGTTGCGGAATTGATCGACATTCTTTCCAAGTTAGATCTCGGGGCGTTACAAGTTTGGTATCAGAGCAGTGTTATTGGAAGAATGAATTGTTACCAGAGTTGTAGGATTGGATTGAGAGATTGGGTAGATTGGGTAGCTTTAAGAGCTTCATTGGCATACATCATTGCATATGTGTATTATTGTTCTGAATTGTGCAGGTGAAAAGATATGGATCCTCCGGCAGAATCCAGTGTACCAAATGAGCAACACAGCGCAGCTCCAGTGCCGTCAGAGAGTATGATGCAGTTAGCTACTGTGATTGCACATGTTATGGGGGATGCTCAGAGCAAGATGAGTGGGAGCAAGGAAGAAGAGGTAGACAGACACTTGCAGATGTTCCACAAGCTGAAGCCTCCGTTGTTCAAAGGGGCTGTAGGACCACAGGTTGCTGAGGATTGGATCATGAGGGTAGAAAAGATTTTTGATAGCATGCAGTGTCCGGGGAATAGAAAAGTACCTTTGGCAGTATTCATGTTGGAGAGTGAGGCAGAGAGATGGTGGATTGGACAGCAGAGAGAGAAATTTCAGGGGAAGACGAATGCTGAGATCACCTGGGATGAGTTCACTGCAGTATTCAGGATGTGGTTTGTACCACCGTCAGCTCAGCGACAGATGCAGGAAGCTTTCATGAGATTGGAGCAAGGCCGCAAGTCAGTGATGCAGTACGAGTCCGAATTTACTGCACTTGCGAGGTACGCTGCTCACTTGATTCCTACTGCCGAAGACAAGTGTTATAGATTTCTGCACGGATTGAACAGAGAGCTGAGGCAACCGCTAGTACCTTTTCGGATCCACGAGTTTTCTGAGCTAGTGGAGAGG
Source organism: Dendrobium huoshanense (assembly GCA_016618105.1). Classification (NCBI taxonomy): domain Eukaryota; kingdom Viridiplantae; phylum Streptophyta; class Magnoliopsida; order Asparagales; family Orchidaceae; genus Dendrobium; species Dendrobium huoshanense. The sequence goes on from CM028357.1 coordinate 58,469,678, forward strand.
GCCCGATTGATAGAGATTGAGTTGGCGACACCAGTATCGAGGTACGAGGATACCAGGAGGAGAAGAGATGAGGTACGACGAGATGATTCCAGAGATAGAGAGAAGAGAAGCAGGTATGAGGGTTCGAAGGGATCTGCATCGGGATCTGCGTCACGATCAGCATCGATAGTATCGTCTGGTGGTTCTGGCGCGTGCATTCACTGTGGCAAACGACATGCAGGTCAGTGCTACCTAGTGACGGGACAGTGTTTTCATTGTGGACAGCAAGGGCACAGAGCAGCAAATTGTCCTCAGAAAGGACTGGATGGAAGGACTGATTCTGGCACGGGTACAGGACAGCAGAGGACTGTTGCCTCGAGGGTCTACAGTGAGAGATCAGGGAACCGGATGGATGATAGAGCTGTCAGGGATCAGAGGGAGACAGTTGCGCCACGACCTTCTGCACTTCCTCCAGTGGTGCCACGCATCTATAGCCTACAGAGTTTACAGCACCAGGATCAGCAACGACCAGAAGATTCTACTGGTAAGATTGATTTGACTAACCGATTGATATTGACATATGAACATCGCATATTGACATTTGATTGATTGCATTGTGTGTTCTGTATGGATTTCGACGAGTTTTGATTTGGATTTGGATTTTGATCGATTTGTTCTGCGTTGTTTTTGCTTCGTACCTGTAGGGAAATGTCGGGACGACATTTTTCTAAGGTGGGGAGATTGTAATATCTCGTTTCCTTACTGTTACTCTCTGATTTGGATTTTCCTCCCAGAATCGGCCAGGACGAAGTTTGGATCGTCCAGGCCGATCAGTGCATTGAACAGCTGATTTCTGGTGTGTTTTCTGGAAGGATTTCTGCACAGATCGTCCAGGCCGATCATGAGATCGTCCAGGACGATCGTACTGTAGAAATGATCGGCCAGACAATAGCCCTGAGTGAGGTCCAGGACGATCTGGATTTGATCAGATCGTCCCGGGACGATAGCTCGATCGGCCGGGCCGATATGAGTAAGTTATAAGGAAAATCAGCTCGTTTTGAGGAGAGAGAAAATCAAAAGTTAAAATCAGATATTTTGTAGAGAGAGAAAGAGAAAAGGAAAAAGAGAAAAGCTGGTTTTCGGAGACCGCGGAGCGCTTTTCCTCCGACGCTGCTGTTGGAGAAAGTGTAGATCTCGTGGTAAGGACTCCGAACCCTGTTTCTGTTTTCAAAGATGTTGTGTTTTGACCGAGTTGGGATTTGTTTTGTGTTTTCGTAGTCGACTTTTCGACATGGTTTTGATTTGACACAACTTCCACCGCACAACTTTTAGTATGTTATAGATATGATTATTGTACACGATTTGACTGTATTCTACGAAGATTTTACCGGTCGGAATTGATTCTATGAGATTTTAATCGAATTCTAAGTGATTTTAATCGAATAGAAAATAATCGGGACTTGTTTTGATTTGGATTCTATAGATTGATAGTCTTGTATTGACGCTATTGATATTCTATTGTAATTTGGAAAGATTTGGAAACTGTGTCTTTTTGCAGGATTTTCGTGTAAATTTGACCGACTGCCGTTACGCTGCCCGATTTTCGTATGATTCCTGAATTGTCTGAAATTGATAGATTGAACTGATATGCATTGATTATTGATATGATTGCTTTAATAATTGACTATTGAATTGCTTATTGATTGAATTGACTATTGATACTGATCGCAAGTGGAACCTGGTTGAACATTGGTGGAGATTGATATTGATACCTGTACAGGATGGTGGGCCGACGGGCTTTCCTTTAAACATTGATTATTGATATATTGAAGGGAGACATAAGGAGTTTATTGATATGCCGACGGGCGAAAAGAGTGACGACTCTTATTGATTGAACCAATGTATCGATACTACAACAGCAATATGGATTCTAAAACAGCAACATGACCAGTAGATTGTACTTGTTCAGTATATAGTATTGAATTGCATGTTTACTGTATTGCTTTATTGATTCATTGATTTATAGATTCCTTGTCTCGTATCGTTTTTCTCTACTGATTCTATTGATTTGATCGTATCGATTTGATAGACGACATTGATTGATTGAATTGATTTATCGAATTGCCTGCCGCTAGTATTGACTGGTTTTATTGACTATTGATTTCCGCTGCATTGACTCATTGACCATTGACTGATTCAGATTGATAGATTGACATGCATATTGATAGCTCTGCCGTGCTTTGATTTCAGTTATAGGTATTAGGTGACCTGCTGGGCTTTGTAAAGCTCATTATATGTGGTTGATATTTTCAGGTCAGGGCTCGGGAGCAGGAGATAGGCATTGATCCAGATCTACAGGTTTTTAGTTCTTTTGATAGATAGATGATTCTTTTGTACTCAGGACAGGATAGCTTTTCTACTTGTATTGATAGTGTAGTTCCTGAGTATTGTACATGTTGTTTTGAGATATGAATCGACTTGTGTATTGATGTTTTAAATTTTATAGATGTTTGATAGATTGCTTACTGAAGGTTTATAGATAACTCTGGTAAATTGTTGCGGAATTGATCGACATTCTTTCCAAGTTAGATCTCGGGGCGTTACAGAATAGCCTTATGGGATCAAGGGAGTGTGTGAGAGAGGAAAAATTATTAGGTGCGGAGTGCAGACGGGGAGAGCACCGTCTGCACACACACAGGATACCTAGCAGTACCGAATGGTACCTAGCTGTATTTTATACTAGTGTGCGGACGGTTCTCCCCGTCTGCACTCCGCAACTAATAATCTCTCGTGAGAGAGAGTCTTCACATGGTAGCTCGGCCATCATCCACCTTCATCCTCCATGAGTCAAAAATTTACTTGAAGGAAACTTCGGTAAGAACCTCTTGGAGTCAAAGGGATACCAGCAACTCCGCCACACCGTTGGTGAAAGGGATTCGACAGCTCCGCTGCACCGATTTGTGGTAAAGATTTTGTAAGGGCTTCTCCGTCTTACTGTGAAGGAAAAAAAAGAGTCACTAAGATTTCAGTGCAATACTGAGATTGGAGGACTCCGAGGAGTGGATATAGGTCAAGGTTAACCGAACCACTTTAAATCTCTGGTGTGTTCATTCTTATTTTTACTGCACTTTAATTTCTTGCAATTTTACTTTCATGCAAATCCGAGTTGAGAATGTTGAGAATCGTTCAGATTTATTTTTTGTTAGAAAAGGAAAATAAAAATTTGAAAACAAAAAAGAAGAAAAAATATTTTCATATTTATTTTTCTATAAAATCAAAAAAAAAAATTGCATTTGGTTTTTCATATCATTAGCTTCCGCATTAAAGATTTATTTTTAAACTTAAGTTTTTTCAAAAAGGATTTTTAAAAAGAAAAACTTTATTTTTTGTTAGAAAAGGAAAATAAAAATTTGAAAACAAAAAAGAAGAAAAAATATTTTCATATTTATTTTTCTATAAAATCAAAACAAAAAAAAATATTGCATTTGGTTTTTCATATCATTAGCTTCCGCATTAAAAGATTTATTTTTAAACTTAAGTTTTTTGAAAAAGGATTTTTAAAAAGAAAAACTTTGACCCCCCCCCCCCCCCCCATGTACTATTGTAGTTCAAGTGGTCTAACATCCACAAATTAAACTTTCATTTTGAAAACTGAATCAAATCAACTGATTCGACTAGTTCAACCATGAACAAATCAGGTTGATGATTCAATCAAGTTTGAGAACTAGATTTGTATTGAACAAGTTTGAACCGCCAATTCAATCAAAAAATTGTCAGACCAGTCCTGCATTTTTTGAACAGGCCAATTTTATAAATATTATTTTTTATTTTTATAAAATTTTTAATAATAAATTTTATTTAATTAAATTTTTAAAATTTTAAATATCCATTTACAGGCATATGTAAGCAAATTTAACCAGAATATATAAAATATCACACAAATTTATTATTTGTTGTTTGTGCTTTACACTATATAAAGAAAACCACTTCAAATTTTCCTATGATGTTGGACTAAAAAATTTGAAAGAATTTTGGATAAAAGTTAAACTATGAAATTGGGTTGAGTTGCGAATTTGGGCTAAGAATGTGTATAATTTATAAAAGTTAAAATAGGTGCTTTTATATTATAAAATTTATATATTATATTATTATTATTCTTAAAAATTATATTTATATATATACATTTATATTATTATTATTATTTTATTTTTAAACTCATTTAATAGCTATATGATTATATTAATAATAAATATATAATTATACATTAATGGCTAATCGAGCTTCTTAATGAGCTTTATGTTGAGCCTTAATTGAACTTGTTCATAACCTCTAATCAAAGTATTTATGTATTCATTTTAAAATTTTAATTACTACATAACTTATATATATTTAAAGCTATTATTTATTGATTATATATATATATATATATATATATATATATATATATATATATATATATATATATATATATATATATATATATATATATATATAGTGGGATCCTTTATTTATTTTGATAGATCGTGAATGACTCGTTGCATTTTATAACAAATTCAATTCAAACTCATTCATTATTATCAACATAAGCCCTAAAAAGAAAGATTTGATGTCACAAAGCCACAACCAACAAGTTAGAAAGGAGTAGAGAGGGAGGAGAGGTTGCCAAGGGGAGTTTTTTTCTGGCGTTGGCATGAGGGATATCATTTATTTCTACAAGAAGGATGTATTGCTAATTTTAGTTCCACTAAAAAAGGGAAGTGAGCTTTCAGTCACGGCAAGATGAAGCTCATTTGTACTCTTACAGTAGAAAAAGGAAGAGCAATCAAAACAATAACGCCTTTCTATCTACATCTAGCCATCATACTAGTACTTATTAATGGGAATAAATCGTTATCTATATCCTTATCTCCAGTTTTATATGAGATGAAATCCTTAATATAACTCTCATCTGACTTTTCATGAAATATTTGATGTTTGTGAGACGATGGACTTAAGTGAATTTCACCAGATCATAAACTTGTGCCTTAAGTTTGCGATCTTAGTTGTGTTTGTTCTCACATCTTTGTTTGATTTTTGCTTAAAATTACAACTAGCATCGAAGTATTAGTACAAAAAAAGTCTGAATTTGAACACGGAGGGAGAGAAGATGAAAATTAGAAGTTTAGTGGTCAAAACTTCAGGTTTTGGAAGACTATTTGTACCAGACAAAACACTCTCAATCGTAGAAGGGAGTAAAGTTGAAGTCAATCTACCAAGAAGGGTGAGAACTGATAGAAATAAACTCGGGGAGCATTCGTTGATCCCTTGGCATGAAGTTAACATCTTCAACGAGACCACAATAGCTGGAGTCATGAAAATGCTCTTTTATATTATGAATAGCCCCTCTAGTTAATAAAATACATATAATGCACATTTTTTTAATCTTAGTGAGAAATTAAGCTTCAATCACTAAATCATAACAATAAATTTAACTCAATTATGGAATTATTTGAACTCCATAAACATCAAGTTTGAAGCTGAAATCCAAGCCTTCAGCTTGCTCTCATCACTATCCAAGAGCTAGGATGGTCAGCCATCAATAGTTCTTATGGATCCTCTGACATGAAGCTTAATGATGTTAGCGCTTTCCTCCTCATTGAGGATATCAAATAACGAGGAAAAATGAAAATATATTTTCTTTAGTTTTAAATATAAGCAATAAGAGAATGTATCATAACAATGATATAAAGATAATAACAAAGGGAGATGTAAATCAAAATCTCCTGGCAAGAACAAGCAATTAAATCACGATAGAATCAAGTCTCAAAATTGTTTGGGTGAATGCTGCCACAGTTTGATTTTGATTTTTTTTTACACTGCAAGTTTCAAATTGAAGTATTCAACAATTGTTTTATGCTCCTAAATTTCTATATGAAGTTTCTATTATAACTTATCTTTTTTGTGAATTTTTGTGTTCCTCTTTTCTCTAGCTTTCATCTAAAATGATAAATAGTTGCCTAAATTAAAATCTTGCCTCTGCAAATCTGATCTTGTTCACAAGATTTTGTGCGTTTCACTTTGGATCTTTTCATAAGATTTTAAATCCTACGACGTCCTGCATAAAGGACAGCCCTAAATTTTAGAATTAAAATAATTATTATGAGAATTAGCAAAAGAAAATTCATTCCATACAAGTAAAAAATAGTATAGATAAAGGTCTGTATTAATAATCCATGATGCTTTTGTGAACTATAAGCGATTATCTTTTCCAAATAACAAGTCACTGCACCTTGGTCTACCTATTTTTCTATGAGAAAAAATATTTCTATAAGAAAATACAATTCTTTTATATGCCAATAAAAAACACCATCAGATGCATCAAACCTAGCATACTTTGCGCTTCTTCAAATCATTCATATGGTTGAAATAGAAGAACCTCTTCGACTTAACTCTTAAACGCCTTCTCATCTTTGTTGAGTGCACCTGGATATTTTGTATTCCTAGGTAAGTGCACTGTAGATAGGTTTTAACCCCAATACACATAACAGTTTAGTTTGGCTAAATTTTGATTTTGTTCAATCCAAAAGTTGGGCAAATCCCATCATAAACTAGAATTTAATATATCTAGGTAGGATTGGAGTTATAGATGATTTCCTTCACTCAACATTGTCAATAACGTCTATAATTGCATCTAGGTCTAAGAAGAAAATGTGAGAAATAACAAATTCAATGTATGAAGTGATAAAGGGAGATCAAAGCCATACATCTTTACAATTAACCGCAAAAACTAATCAAATATATACTTGCTATGCTCACCTTAATGAACACATTTGTTCCATAGACAGATGTTAAGATTGACTTTTCCACAAACCACTGAAAGAACTGAAGTAATCAAATACTTACTCTTGATGATCATCTAAACCATCTTATTTGCTTGATAAGCAAAGTTTGAGTAAGAGGGTGGGGTTTATTGTAACAACTTGGAATTTATAACATTAATATATAGTCTACTTTGGCCTGATAGGCATCCTCTTAATATAACATCCCAAAGAGATCACCATCCAAGTACTTTAATATGAGCAAACTTAATCTTAAAATTCTTGACAAAACTCAAGCAATTATAGCAAAATGTGCCTCAATATTTAAGAATTTAGTTTCATTGTATATAATAGATATTATAGTATTCCTTAGCCCGGGAACTAAGATCCTCGTCGATGGCTTTACAGTTAGCCAAGTATCATTCTTTTTTCTTTTTTTTTTACAAATAGCCAAGTATCATTCACTGCATATGATTTCAAGGTGATTCCAACATATTTAAGATGTGGCACCTACTATGTAGCACTTTGACTCAAATGGTTCAAGAGGTGGATGCCATGATGTAGCACTTTGCCTTCCATAACACTTAGTTCCCATCTTTCATCTAGGATATTGTTATGATACAATTTGTAACAACAAAATTTTAAACTATCCAGATTTTATTCACTTTGGGGTAGAAAATCTTAAGAAAGTTACTCATTCTAAGTCCCCTGATATAAGCAATCTTAACCTAGTTATGTGCTCCACTTCATAGATCTTACACAAACAATCAGCCTTTTCCACAATCAACTGCAATAACATAAATAGTAGAATATACTATCCATCAGTTCACATTAGCTGCCGCATTTGTTTGGCCAGCAATGGTTATGCCACCACTAGAAGGGACACTCCTACGTGAAAATGAGTTCTTGGCAAGATGAAAAATACTCTTCTTATCTCGGCCATCAAAAGTCTAAGAAAACGCTAAAAATTTAGAAAATAAAACCTCCAATTACGGGCTCACCGAAGCGTAGCCGAAAGGATTCATTCCGTACTGCCGAATCGCCTCCTTCGCAGCAATCGTCTTTGGATCTTCTCCTCCACAACAGTAAACCCCATCGATTGAACCCCCCACCTCCGCGGTGGGGAATCCCTCGACGGTATAAGGGTATGAAGGGTCGGCTGACGTTGCTGCACCGTCGAGCGGGTACCACGCAGCGGCAGCGAGTTGGCCGGCGTGGCCAGCGCTATGGGGCGTGAGTTCCTCTACTTTAACGGGCGATTGGATCGAGTTGTACTTATATTCATAGTAATTAGATGTGGGATTGGTGGAGTAGGAGATCGGTTGTTGGTGGTGGTCGAGAGCGCCGGCGTAATCCCATTGGGAAGACGGCAAAGCTAATGGACGGATGTTGTTGCCGGCGGTTAGTGGGTCATATACCGGCGGCGCCTTTTGAGGCTGCGACCACATTTGACCGTAATCCATCGGATGTAATGCTGAGTGGGGTTGGAACTTTTATTACGTCCGGTGTAAGGACATAGAGGAACGTCTGGTCGGAGCCAAAAATCCCGCCAAAAAACTCGGTATTGCTCGGTATTGTTAGGCATTATTTGATAATAATGAGCAATACCGGTATGTGAAGACCAATACCGAGTTATACCGAGCTGTACCGAGAAATACCGAGTTGTACCGAAAACTCGGTACAACTTTTGTATAACTCGTTATTTGCTGGGGTATAACTCGGTATAACTCGGTATTGGATCTTCAAATGATGGTATTCCTCGTTATTGTTTGGTATTGCTCGGTATTTACTCGGTATTTCTCATTTTTTGGCGGGAATTTGCCTCCGACCGGACGTTCCTCTACGTCCGGTCGGAGGACGTAATAATTGTTCGTGGGGTTGGGGAGTGGTCGCGTTCAGAAAATTTTCTGCTCGAACCGGCACAGACAATTAAAATAATAATAATAAGCATTTGTCATAATTAATTTAAAAAAATTTATAAATCAAATAAATACCGATTATAATATATTAACATATAAAAAAAATTATTCACAATTTCCTGAGAATATACCTTTATTTTTAACTTATATAACATTTATTTATTTATAAAATATATGATATTAATAACTGGACTGATTTGATTTTGAAATTAACATAAACAAAATGAAAGAAGCTCTAATTTATCGTATACTGCAATTTGCTACACTTTTTTTTTTTTTATAGACTGATATGCTATATCGTTGATATTGCTTGGTTCACTGTCATGTTGTTGATATTGGACTATTAGATTTCTATAGGCAAGCTTCGACATAATATATTTTACTAATAAGTGGTCATAACGATACAGTAATTTTCATGCCACCATGAAATCCCATACAAGCCGAATTTATTATTTTTATTTGAATATTTGCTAATAATGATATGTAATTATTCTACAAAAACCTTATCTTCAATTGATCTAATATAATTTTTTCATCATACTTAACTTATATCAAAATAATCTCTCGTAGTCTCTATATGATATCAGAGCTCATAATCTCTATTGTGTTGATCATATTTGTCAATTCTAGAGTTGATGATAACACTAACATCGTCATTTCTTTGATTTTATAAATGAATCAAAACTATAACATTCTTTCATTATGAAAAGAAACAGAAAACAAAAATAGAGCTTAGCTCAACGAAAACACTTACCAGTAGTCAATTATATCACAACAAACATCTCCCTCCTAATTCAAATGTGTTAATACAAATTAAGTAGAAGTATATTGTTGTTAGTATACTCAATTTGAGACATAATAAGATTGAGCGACTCGAATGAAAAGGTCACATGATTTGAACGTAACTGCTGAAATGACTTATGATGATTCGTCGCTTATAAAGCGATTATATAACCCCAAGATGCCATGCTAAATGAGTAGGATAGGCACTCTTCTAGAAGTAGATGAACGAAAGTAAGCTAACAACACAGGCTAATAGGGTAAACCATCTTAAAAGAATGTAAAATTAAATAGCCCAAAGTTCTTAGGGATTGAGAGTGATAAAGATATTTTGTCTCTTAAATGAAGGGGACCTGAACAACCTAAATTTTAAGTTCTAAATTACAGTTTATCTTAACAAAGTCTACTGCATAAAAATTAAAAATTGAGGAAACTTAAGATATGACCACTCCCGAGATTTTATTTGATGGTGAACAACACGTTCGGCCGCCAGAAGAATGCGCCACGCATAAACCGTGCGTCCCGACAACCCGACCCGGAACAGACCCAAGATTCTCTCAATTGGTCGATTTTACTCGCTATCAACCATGATACCGACTTCAGAGTTTTTTCCAATACATTGTACATTGCTCTATTTGAAAAACTTACAACTCGTAGAGGTATTGGTCTACGAATATTTTTGCAAAGCAATAAGTGCATGATCAGATAAAAATTCCCGGTTCCGCTCCGGGTCAGCTCGGGCCGCGTTATAGAGTAAGAGCATGGCGACATTATTGGTGGTCGAAAAACGTCCGGTCAAAATAATTATTCATCTGCAAAACTTTTTGAACCATATTTCAAAGCTACTTGTTAAATAAATATTATAAGAGTCAGATAAAAAAGCTCATTAAAAAAAAAAAAATCATCTTTTTTTATTTCAAAGAAAATAAGACTTAAAAGTTTGACTAATATGTTTAAAATGTTAAAATATATTGTCATGATCTAAAAACACCTAAATGTTATAAATTATGGGTATATTTCTTATTTATTTAGTTATTTATATGTTTTATTAATTTTTAAGCTTTTCGTTTTTATTTTTTGTTTCTTTAAAAATGAGAAATTGGGCTTTGTTTTAAAATTAAAAAATGATAGTTCTTTTCATTCTTTGGTGAAATAATTAGAATATATATATATATATATATATATATATATATATATATATATATATATATATATATATATATATATATATATATATATATATATATATATATATATATATATATATATATATATATATATATATATATATATGTGGCCGAGGAGACAATGAGGTAAGAGCAAATTCCCATCTCTATCTTGTTTCCTTAGGCTTAGGGGTCTCTTTTTAAAAGGGAGGATGAGTCTATTTATAAATTGCCTAGAGTGGAATGACCTGTAAATAGGAGGAAGAACAATGGTAAATGGAGAGTGATTTGGACGGTCGGTCGATGCTGAATCCTTTATTCGTGGACCATTTGATAGCCATTTGAAGGTCTTAATGATGTTGGAATTCTATGATCTTAAGCTAATTGGATTCGTCCCGTCGAGCTGCTTGATTTGATTATAAGCATGTCATGTTTGGAAACCGTTTGGTAATCCAAATTGCTATTTGAATCTTCCAACAACGCTTCAGGTCCTTGATTTGGACCCATTTGGACTCGAATTGAGTCGATTTTGATGTCGTTGGGTTCGTAATACCGAGACACTCAGGTTGACTATAAGTTTGTTGAAATCGGAGTTCGAATGGTCCCAATTTTAATTTTAGAAGTTTTCAATTTGATTTGGCCTCGAGATTCATGCCCGATCAAGATAATTTTTTGATATATATATATATATATATATATATATATATATATATATATATATATATATATATACACACACACAACAAAATAACCATGACTATATGACAAAATAATAATTTTATTTTTGAGGCTTTAATTTTTCATTTAAAAAATGATGAAATTATCCTAAAGAGATATAATTATAAGCGTGAGATCTAAGCCCATTATCCATTTTCAAGGGTTTTAGGACCACAAGGCTTGAATAGCTATTCTTCTCTTTTTGTTTCTACTTGCACGACCAAACAACAAACTTATAGTCACCTCGCCTCCATCACCTCCACACCATCAGCCTACACCAGCCCATCCCTTCCTCCTCCCTCCCCTTGGCCGAAATCCATCATGGCTCCACCCACTAGCCGGCTACCTCCTTCCCTAGCCCCATTTCTCTCAAAAAAACCCCTCTTCCTTATTTAAGTTATCATTAATTTGTAAAGATTTTAAATTCAAATTAATCTAATTTGAATTTCAAATCCGTTCTTATTAATTACCTTATTTTTGGAAACTTATTTCATTCAATTAATTAACCAATTCTTAAATTGATTGATTAATTAATACCCAATCCAAATACATTGAACCTAGACACCCCTAGTTCCCTTTCTCTCTCTTGGCCGGCCTCATACCCATTCCCTCTTTAAATTTCTTCCCAAAATTAGATTAATGATTATCTTGGAAAGGTTTTAAATTCAAATCCAACACAATTTGAAATTCAAAGAATTTCTTAAATTAATTGATCTATTTTAGGAAAGTCTTTAAATCAATTACAATTCAATTCCAAATTGGATTTGAATAAAATTCTCTACCTCAATTTAAGACTATTGAATAGGCAAGCTTTAATTCCACCCTCTCTCTCTCTCTCTCTCTCTCTCTCTCTCTCTCTCTCTCTCTCTCTCTCTCTCTTCTCTCTCTCTACTTAATTAATGCTTCTCCATTAAGCCTCCCAATCTCTCTCCTATTTTAATTAATTCTTTCCCAAAAATTTGAACTCAATTTAAGGGATTAATTAAGTTTCCCTTCCATCCTTTTTCCATTTAATTTGAAATTCATGTTTGTATTTATATTCCACCCGCCTACAAAAAACTTTTATTATTTGAGATAGTGTAATATTGCTTAAGATCATCTCTAATCGAACTGCATATCATTATACGCAGTCCACGAATTGCTGCATTCGAACACCAAATCTCACTCCAAAAATCGATACGACAAGAAAAAGCGAGTACCTTTGCACTTTGCTTAGCCTTTCAGGAAGCGCGTGAAATAGGAGAGAGATTGTTAACTTCGCAAAGAAGCGCGCAAAAAAAAAAGAGTTCCATATGAAATGAACCACCTCATTTTGAGGTTTCACGTCATTTTAGAGTGAAAAATGAGGTTTTCGGTTAGAGATTCCCTTATGCATTACAAGAAGCTACTCATAGATGTTATTATTATTAGCCGTTGACGGTGTACTATTAATGTTATTAGTTGCCTCTTTTTTGGGGTGGGTGCTTTGAGTCAATTAAAGACAAATTCATGCAGATGTAATATACGCAAGCTTCGAATTTAAGATTACTTAAGATTCATTTGAGACGGCTTTTTTACTGCCTTTTAAAATAACTTTCCAGTATATATAATTAGGCTTCATTTGAAGCAGCTTTCTTACTATTTTTCAAATGACTTTCTACTACAAAAATCTTACTATTTTTCAAAGTGTTTGGTTGTGCAAGTAAAAACAAAAAAAGAGAAAATAGCTATTCCAGCCTTGCGGTCCTGAAACCCTTGAAAAAGGATAATGGGCTTAGACCTCACTCTTATAATTATATCTCATTAGGATAATTTCATCATTTTTTAAAAGAAAAATTAAAGCCTCAAAAATAAATTTATTATTTTGTCATATAGTCGTGGTTATTTCGTAGAAGGTGTTTATACGGAGGATCACATTGCGCAATTCCAACTCGCCTCACTTGACTTCTCTGTTCCTCACTTCAGTTCTCTGTTCTCTTCTCTACTTGTACTTATCCTCCCCTGTTTTCATTTGATTTGTGAGCAGGAATGGAGAAGCACATTTGCAAAGTATGTGGGCGGAGCTTTCCCAGCGGGAGATCACTTGGAGGTCACATGAGGACTCATGTTGTGCCGAGCTCTCCCATGGAGGATGAAGACAAGCCAGTCAGTAAATATGACCTTAGAGATAATCCAAAGAAGTTGCAACGGTTTGATGATGCGTGTCCGGAGAAGGAGAAGCATATGGTTCATGCCAGGAAAGCGAAGGTTTTCTTCTCAGCGAATTCTTCATCTGTGATGCCAAGAGATGATGAGGAGGACGATTTATGGAGCGAAGGAAGTTATGATGAGCAAGCGGAGGAAATGTCGAGCCAATCTGATAGCGTAGTTTCCTTAATTTCAATGCCGGCGAGGAAGCGGAGGAGGACATCACATAAGGCTATGAAGATCTCTGCTTTCTCTGCTCCACCAGCTTCATCCTCGGAGTACGAGAATGATATAATGAATGGAGCTCTGTGTCTGTTGATGTTATCAAGAGGCACTCATTCAATCACAGATTTACCCGATGAGATTTCTCGCATGATTGGACGTGGAAAAAAGCTCACTCTTTTCCTTCTGAAGATGAAGATCAGCAGCAGTTCAAAAAGCGAAAAATCTCATCTTTCCGCAAAAATTGTGATCATGGCGATATCAGTTCGGGTTGTTCAGCAATGTGATTGTGAATATGGAATGTATAAATCTCGCAAGAGAAAAAAGTACGTGTGCACAGAACTTGATATGAAGGGAAGCTCTTGTTGTAGATTGTGCACACGTACTTGTTTCTCTTGTCAGATTTATACATTCCCAAACTGATATCGCCATGATCACAATTTTTGCTGAAACATGAGATTTTTCGCTTTTTGTACTTCTGATCTTCATCTTCAGAAGGAAAAGAGTGAACTTTTTTTCCACGTCCAATCATGCGAGAAATCTCATCGGGTAAATCTGGGATTGAATGAGTGCCTCTTGATAACATCAACAGACACAGAGCTCCATTCATTATATCGTTCTCGTACTCCAAGGATGAAGCTAATGGAGCAGAGAAAGCAGAGATCTTCATAGCCTTAAATTCGTTGATATTACTTGGTTCATTGTCATGTTGTTGATATTGAACTACTGGATTTCTATAGGCAAGCTTCGACATAATATATTTTACTAATCAGTGGTCATAACGATACAATAATTTTCATGCCAGCCATGAAATCCCATACAAGCCCAATTTATTATTATTTTTTTGAATATTTGCTAATAATGATATGTAATTATTCTACAGAAACCTTATCTTCAATTGATCTAATATAATTTTTTCATCATACTTAACTTATATCAAAATAATCTCTCGTAGTCTCTATATGATATCAGAGCTCATAATCTCTATTGTGTTGATCATATTTGTCAATTATAGAGTTGATGATAATACTAACATCGTCATTTCTTTGATTTTATAAATGAATCAAAACTATAACATTCTTTCATTATGAAAAGAAACAGAAAACAAAAATAGAGCTTAGCACAACGAAAACACTTACCAGTAGTCAATTATATCACAACAAACATCTCCCTCCTAATTCAAATGTGTTAATACAAATTAAGTAGAAGTATATTGTTGTTAGTATACTCAGTTGGAGACATAATTAGATTGAGCACCCCAAATGAAAAAGTCAAATGATCTAAATGTAACTGCTAAAATAATTTAGGATGCTTTGTCGCTTATAACGCGATTATATAACCCCAAGATCCCATGTTAAATGAGCAGGATTGGCACTCTTCTAGAAGTAGATGAACTAAAGTAAGCTAGCAACTAAGGCGAATGGGATAAACCCTCTTAAAAGAAGAGGAAATTAAATAGCCCAAAGTTCTTAGGAATTGAGAGTGATAAAGATAGTCTATCTCTTGAATGAAGGGGACCTAAATAACCTAAATTTTAAGTTCTAAATTACATTTTATCTTAACAAAGTCTACTGCACAAAAAATAAAACTTGAGGAAACTTAGCATATGACCACTTCCTAGATGACAACATCGTAAAACTCCTCTCAAAGCTATCAACCATGATTTCCCCATTGTACATTGCTCTATTTGTTAGTAGAGCTATGAACAATATAAGTGTATGATCAGATAAAAAAGCTTTCATTAACAAAAAAAATCATCTTTGCTTATTTCAAAGCTAAAATAAGAGTCTCCATCGAGACTTGAAAGTTTGACTAATATGTCTAAAATGTTAAAATATCTTGTCATGATCTAAAAACACCAAAATGTTACAAATTCTGGGTATATTTTTTATTTATTTAGTTATTTATATGTTTTATTAAATTTTAAGCTTTTAGTTTTTATTTTTTGTTTCTTTAAAAAAGAGAAATTGGGCTTTGTTTTAAAATGTAAAAATGATAGTTCTTTTCATTTTTAGGTGAAAATTATATGAATATATATATATATATATATATATATATATATATATATATATATATATATATATATATATATATATATATATATATATATATATATATATATATATATATATATATATATATATATATATATATATATATATATATATATATATATATATTTGGTCGAGGAGACAATAAGGTAAGAGCAATTTCCGATCTCTATCTTGTTTCCTTAGGCTTAGGGGTACCTTTTCAAAAAGAATGAGAAGTCTATTTATAGATTGCCTAGAGTGAAATGACCTGTAAATAAGAGGAAGAACAATGGTAAATAAAGAGTGGTTGGACGGTCGGTCGATGTTGAATCCTTTAATCGTGGACCATTTGCTAGCCATTTGAAGGTCTTAATAATTTTGGAATTCCATGTTCTTGAGCTCATTGGATTCATCTCGTCAAGCCGCTCTGTTCGACTATAAGCATGTCATGTTTGGAAATCGTTTGGTAATCCAAATTGTTATTTGAATCTTCCAACAGTGCTTCAGGTCCTTGATTTGGACCCATTTGGACTCGGATTGAGTCGATTTTGATGTCATTGGGTTCGTAATTCCGAGACGCTCAATTTGACTATAAGTTTGCTGAAAATGGAATTCGGATGGTATCAATTTTAATTTTGGAAGTTTCCACTTGATTTTGCCTTGAGATTCGTGCTCGATCAAGATAATATTTTTGATGATCCAACAAAATAACCATGACTATATGGCAAAATAATAAATTTATTTTTGAGGCTTTAATTTTTATTTTAAAAAATGATGAAATTATCCTAATGAAATATAATTATAAGAGTGAGGTCTATCACCTTTGATGTTTGGTGGTGCAAGTAAAAACAAAAAGAGAAGAATAGCTATTCAAGCCTTGTGGTCGTGAAACCCTTGAAATAGGATAATGGGCTTAGACCTCACTCTTATAATTATATCTCATTAGGATAATTTCATCATTTTTAAAAGAAAAATTAAAGCCTAAAAAATAATAGGTGGTCGAGGAGACAATGAGGTAAGAGCAATTTCTGATCTCTATCTTGTTTCCTTAGGCTTATGGGTTCCTTTTCAAAAGGAATGAGGAGTCTATTTATATATTGCCTAGAGTTGAATGACCTATAAATAAGAGGAAGGATAATGATAAATGGAGAGTGGTTTGGACGGTCGGTCGATGTTGAATCCTTTAATCATGGACCATTTGCTAGCCATTTGAAGGTCTTAATAATTTTGGAATTCCATGATCTTGAGCTCATTGGATTAGTCTCGTCGAGCCACTCTATTCAACTATAAACATGTCAAGTTTGGAAACCGTTTAGTAATCCTTTTTTGATATATATATATATATATATATATATATATATATATATATATATATATATATATATATATCCAACAAAATAACCATGACTATATGACAGAATAATAAATTTATTTTTGAGGCTTTAATTTTTCTTTTTAAAAATGATGAAATTATCCTAATGAGATATAATTATAAGAGTGAGGTCTAAGCCCATTATCCTTTTTCAAGGGTTTCAGGACCACAAGGCTTGAATAGCTATTCTTCTCCTTTTGTTTTTACTTGCACCACCAAACAACAAACTTATAATCACTTCGCCTCCATCACCTCCACATCATCGGCCTACACCAACCCCTCCCTTCTTCCTCCCTCCCCTTGGCCGAAATCCACCATGCTCCACCCACCCGCCGGCTACCTCCTTTCGTAGCCCCACTTCCCTCAAAAAAACCCCTCTTCCTTATTTAAGTTGTCATTAATTAGAAAGATTTTAAATTCAAATTAATTCTTATTAATTACCTTATTTTTGGAAACTTCTTTCATTCAATTAATTAATAAATTCTGAAATTGATTGATTAATTAATCCTTAGTTCAAATACATTAAACCTAGACACCCCTAGTTCCCTTTCTCTCTCTTGGCCGGCCTCATACCCATGCCATCTTTAAATTTCTTTCCAAAATTAGATTAATAATTATCTTGGAAAGGTTTTGAATTCAAATCCAACACAATTTGAAATTTAAATCATTTCCTAAATTAATTGATCTATTTTAGAAAGTCTTTAAATCAATTCCAAATTGGATTTGAATAAAATTCTCTCCCTCAATTTAAGACTATTGAATAGGCAAACTTTGATTCCCCCCTCTCTATCTCTTTACTTAATTAATGCTTCTCCATTAAGGCTCTCAATATCTATCCTATTTTAATTAATTTTTTCCCAAAAATCTGAACTCAATTTAAGGGATTAATTAAGTACCACTTCCATCCTTTTCCAATCTAATTCGAAATTCAGATGTCAAATGCCCCCCCCCCCCCATATCCGTTCTACATCAGTTTGCGATCTTATTTGTGTTGTTCTCACATCTTTGTTTGATTTTTGCTTAAAATTACAACTAGCATCAAAGTATTAGTACAAAAAAAAGTCCGAATCCGAACACGGAGGGCGAGAAGATGAAAATTAGAAGTTTAGTGGTCAAAACTTCAGGTTTTGAAAGACTATTTGTAGCAGACAAAATACTCCCAATCGTAGAAGGGAGTAAAGTTGAAGTCAATCTACCAACTGATAGAAATAAACTCGAGGAGCATTCGTTGACCCCTTGGGATGAAGTTAACATCTTCAACAAGACCACAATAGCTGAAGTCAGGAAAATTCTCTTTTATATGTATGAATAGCCCCTCTAGTCAACAAAATACATATAATGCACGTTTTATAAAATCTTAGTGAGAAATTAAGCTTCAATCACTAAATCATGACAATAAATTCAACTCATTATGAAATTATTTGAACTCCATAAACATCAAGTTTGAAGCTGAAATCCAAGCCTTCAGCTTGCTCTCATCACTATCCAAGAGCTAGGATGGTTTTGTAATAGCCATCAATAGTTCTTATAGATCCTCTGACATGAAGCTTAATGATGTTAGCGCTTTCCTCCTCATTGAGGATATCAAATAACGAAGAAAAATGAAAATATATTTTCTTCAGTTTTAAATATTAGCAATAAGAGAAGGTATCATAACAATGATATAAAGATAATAACAAAGGGAGATGTAAATCAAAATCTCCTAGCAAGAACAAGCAATTAAGGTGCGTTTGGGACGGCTTTACTGTTGTTGTGCTTCACAAAAAACTGTTAAAGGGATGTTTGGGGCATTACGGCAGACCCACGTTCGAAAAATTTTTGCGGCCCGTCCCTGCTTCCTGCGACCTTTTACTGCCTCCCGCGGTCCGCTGCTTTCCGCGGTTTCGAAGGGAAAAAATGTCGCAAATGCCCCGTTCGTGCGAGAGTGCTCGATTATTCCGATCTTCCTCATCTTCGCCGCGTTGCTTCCCGCCTAGATCGTTGCTGCTCTCTACCCGCTCTCCAAGGCTTCGAACTTGTGTACTCCGACTTACTCGCCGGAGCATGCATTTGAACTTACTTCGGACATGTGTACCCGTTCGTGGTAGCTAGACAGCTTGTAGCACGAGGAGCAGAACGCCATTCCATTTCCAGATTTTTCCTCTTACAAATCCGATCTACGCGATCGTTCTCGTCGCCCTCTTTTGTGTCGATTTTATCGCTCTTGATCTCTTTCAGGCAGTCAACATTGCTGTGTTCTTCGGGGTAGAAAAAGATGCTTATGATTCGATCTCTTCGCACCCAGCTGGGGCCTTGGGCTTCTCGCGCCTCCTTCTCCACCTCCGCCGCCGCTGTTGAAGCGGAGAGGACAATCCGTGACGGTTACCGAAACGATTGGAGTAAGGAGGAGATTAAATTGATCTACGATTCACCCATCCTTGATCCCGTTTTCCATGGCGTAAGTCCGTGAATTTCAAAATTATTCTAGTTAATCCACTTTCTTTTCTTGAAAAGTGCTATTCTTGTATGTGTTCTTGTGTTTCTTATCTCTCACATTTTCTACTGAATCGTTTTTTGACATGTTTTCTCCACCTGTTCCGGAGCAATTGCTATTACTTGCAAATGTCTTGAGCTTGACAATCTTTTTTGGTGCTTTTGGGTATAATGTGAAGCAGCCCTTGGCTAGGGATGTAAAAATTTGTAGTAAAATCTTGTGTTTGAGTGGAATGGTTCGTGTTGATCTGTGAGCCATTGTATTAGTGATAGTTCAAATGCATGCATGTGTTTCCTTTGAACTGTGAAAGGTTAAGCGCACCAAGTGCTTTTGGCTTTCCTCCAAGAAATTCCTTCCCACGTCAGCTAACGAACATACCCGCAAGGTGTTCGATCAAAGGATTCAGTGGCAGAGGCACAATGTCAAGCAGCTCCGGGATTCCTCTCTTTGGAATCAAAGCTATGGAGTTGGAGAACATATCAGCCAATGAAAGCCAACAGCTTTTTAGCCCAATTGTTGTCTTCCGACATCTCAAATTGAATTCTGGTCTTCTCATATCAGATGCAGGAGATTTTTTTTTTTTTTTTTTTGCTAAGTTGCTCAATGAACGAAAACAATATTGATGGAGGGATACCATCTCAATTGACCAATTGCTTCAGCTTAAGTACATTGTATGTTAATATTTTTTTCATTCTAGTATTACTATGAAATCTGTATTGTGTTTTCTTGATCTTGTACCCACTTTGTCTTCAGGGATTTTTCTTTCAACAACTCTTGGGCTATGGCTATCAAAAGACTATATAGACAGTACCCTCATAACCAGCATGAATTTGAGATTGAATTGGAAACCATTGGTAGTATCAGGCACATAAATATCGTTAGCCTCCATGGATACTCAATCTCCCGTCATGGGAATCTTCTGTTGTATGATTACATGCAAAATAGTACACTTTGAAATAATATTCATGGTCTGTTGTTTAACAATCAAGTAATTAACCCATTTTAAAATATTAGTTGGAGGTGATCTTTTTTAAATCAAGCATCTGTGGACAAGTTGATTAAGAAGGATGAACTTAAATAAAGAAATCAATTAAATAGTCTTATGATGTTAGAGCAGCTTATATTTCTTTACCAGTTAAATGCCTTAGCCCCCACTTATAATGGCTTAACGTAAGCTTTAGGGTCCAGCCAAACGCAAGAAATTGGTAATGTTATATAGTTATGGTTGGTTGAGAAATTCTATTCAGGCAATTGGATGAGGGTGGAAGGAATTCTGATTATAGTTGTTTACCTAAATTCTGTATGTATTTTCTTATTAAATATGTTGTTGAAAGAACTACAAAATAAATTCCTAGCATAATATTAAAAATAAACCCAAGAGTAAAAATGATTATCTGAATATCCTGTAGTGCAAAGAAATTTGTTGAGTTAGTAAGTTTTTTTGATACATATGAGTATTTAGCTTAGCATAATTGTTTGCAAATATTTTCTTGATCGTTCTTATCATTTTTTATATTGAGATATATTATCTTTCTAGAATAAACTAAACATTGTCTCTTCAAAGAATTTGTTGATGAAATATTTCAAAAAAAATAAATCAGAACATATTTGTATTATTACGAGAGAATTTTTTATTATAAAGTAATATTAGAAAGTCTAAAATTTTAACAATTTTTTTTTAATTTTAACAAATTATTTTGAAGTATGTTAAGACAATGTCAATAAAAATTTATAGTATTTTTTATATATAAACTTATAAAATATTTGATATATAAACTTATAAAATATTTGGTAAAATAATTTGATTTTAATTCAGAAGTGTTAGTTTGTTAACAGAAAATTTTGAAAAGAAATTATATTTAAATAAAATTTATTTATCTTAATACATATTAGGGTATAAAAGTAATTTATCATATATAGCTACAGCACAGCAACTTGACAGTTATACTGCCCAAACAAGATGTACTGCTTTCTATACAGCAATTTCAAAAAGCAACTATTTGTACAACAATTTCATAATCTGCTTTACCGACAGCTGCAGCCGTCCCAAACGCACCCTAAATCATGATAGAATCAAGTCTCAAATTGTTTGAGTGAATACTGGTACAGTTTGATTTTGATTTATTTTTACACTAAGTTTCAAATTGAAGTATTGAACAATTGTTGTATGCTCCTAAATTTCTATATGAAGTTTCTATTATAACTTATCATTTGTGTGAATTTTTATGTACCTCTATTATCTAGCTTTCATAAAAAATGATGAATAGTTGTCTAAATTAAAATCTTGCAATTGTGAATCTGATCTTGTTCACAAGATTTTGTGCATTTCACTTTGGGTCTTTTCATAAGATTTTGAATCCTATGACATCCTGCATAAAAGACAGTCCTAAATTTTAGCATTCAAATAATTATTATGAGAATTAGCAAAAGAAAATTCATTCCATACAAGTAAAAACTAGTATAGATAAAGGTCTGTATTAATAATCCATGATGCTTTTGTGAACTATAAGCGATTATCTTTTCCAAATAACAAGTCATTGCACCTTGGTCTACCTATTTTTCTATGAGAAAAAATATTTCTATAAGAAAATACAATTCTTTTATATGCCAATAAAAAACACCATCAGACGCATCAAACCTAGCATACTTTACGCTTCTTCAAATCATTCATATGGTTGAAATAGAAGAACCTCTTCGACTTAACTCTTAAACGCCTTCTCATCTTTGTTGAGTGCACCTGGATATTTTGTATTCCTATGTAAGTGCAATGTAGATAGGTTTTAACCCAAATACACATAAAAGTTTAGTTTGGCTAAATTTTGATTTTGTTCAATCCAAGAGTTGGCCAAATCCCATCATAAACTAGAATTTAATATATCTAGGTAGGATTGGAGTTATAGATGATTTCCTTCACTCAACATTGTCAATAATGTCTATAATTGCATCTAGGTCTAAGAAGAATATGTGATAAATAACAAATTCAATGTATGAAGTGATAAGGGAGATCAAAGCCATACATCTTTACAATTAACCGCAAAAACTAATCAAATATATACTTGCTATGCTCATGCACCTTAATGAACACATTTGTTCCATAGACAGATGTTACGGTAATGATAGAAGGGGCACTCTAGTTAAGATTGACTTTTCCACAAACCACTTAAAGAATAGATGTAATCAAATACCTACTCTTGATGATCATCTAAACCATCATATTTGCTTGATAGGCAAAGTTTGAATAAGAGGGTGGGGTTTATTGTAACAACTTGGAATTTATAACATTAATATATAGTCTACTTTGGCCTGATAGGCATCCTCTTAATATAACATCCCAAAGAAATCACCATCCAAGTACTTTAATATGAGCAAACTTAATCTTAAAATTCTTGACAAAACTCAAACTATTATAGCAAAATGTGCCTCAATATTTAAGAATTTAGTTTCATTGCATAAAATAGATATTATAGTATTCCTTAGCCTGGGAACTAAGATCCTCGTAGATGGCTTTATAGATAGCCAAGTATCATTCACTGCATATGATTTCAAGGTGATTTCGACATATTTAAGATGTGGCTCCTACTATGTAGCACTTTGACTCAAATGGTTCAAGAGGTGGATGCCACGATGTAGCACTTTGCCTTCCATAACACTTAATTCCCATATTTCATCTAGGATATTGTTATGATATAATTTGTACCAACAAAACTTTAAACTATCAAGATATTATCCACTTTGGGCTAGCAAATCTTAAGAAAGTTAATCATTCTAAAAGTCCATGATACAAGCAATCTTAACCTAGTTATGTGCTCCACTTCATAGATCTTACACAAACAATCAACCTTTCCAGCAATGTTTATGCCACCACTAGAAGGGACACTCTATTAGACCGGTCCTCTATGGACCGGTCCAGCCGGCCCAACCCCTTGGCGCCATTTGAGGCTGCGATCACATTTGACCGTAATCCATCGGATGTAATGCTGGGGGGCGCGGGCAGAGTTGGGTGCGATGCGTTCAGAAAATTTATTGCGCCAAGTTTATTCTGCTTGAACCGGCACATACAATTAAAAAAATAATAAAAAGTATTAGTCATAATTAATTTATCAAAATTTATAAATTATTTATAAATCAGATAAATATCGATTATAATATATTAAAAATAAAAAAAATTCTTTTTCAAAATTTTCTTATATTATGCATTTATTTTCAATTTATATAACATTTATTTATTTATAAAATATATGATATTAATAACTAGACTATTTTGATTTTGAAATTAACATAAACAAAGTGAAAGAAACTTTAATTTACCATCCACTCTGATTTGCTATACTTTTTTTATATTTTTTTATAGATTGATATGCAATGTTGTGGATATTGCTTAGTTCACCGTCATGCTGTTGATTGGACTGCTGGATCTATAGGTAGGCTTTAACATAACATGTTTTACTATTCGGAGGTCATAACGGTACAGTAGTTTCATGCAAGTCATGAAGTCCCATGCAAGCCCAATTTATTATTTTCATTTGAATATTTGCTAAAGATGATATATAATTATTCTAAAAAATCTTATCTTGAATTGACGTAATATAATTTTTTTCATCGTACTTAACTTTTATCAAAATAATCTCTCATAGTCTCTATAAGATATCAAAGCTCATAATCTCCATTGTGTTGATCATATATGCCAACTCTAGGGTTGATGATAATACTAACATCACCACTTTGATTTTATAAATGAATCAAAACTATACCATGTGTGTAAACTATTTCATTCTCTCAATGGCCTCAAATAGGCACCTCTTATCTAGTTTGGTAGCTCAAAATATGATTTTATCTCTTTGGGCTTCACCAATTGCCTATCTTTTTGTTTATGTCGACAACTTTCTCATTACTATTAGTTCATCATCGAATGTTCCAAATATCTTCACTTCTCTTGCTCGCATATTCTCCATTAAAGAACTTGGTAAGCTTTACTTTTTACTCTTTAGTTGAAGCAATCTCAACCACTTATAACCTACTTCTTTCCCAACATTCATGCATTGATAATCTTTGTGAATAATTTTGTATAGATGACATAAAGGAGATTACTAGACCTATAAGCTCCTCTACGTATCTCCAACATAACTCAATGTTGGAATCATAGTCATTGGATCCACAACACATTTGTAAGTGCTCAGATAACACTAGAAAGTGCTCTGATACCACTTGAAAGTTCGTTAGGGATGCTAGGCCCCTTATGAACCGGCCCAAGGCTAATAAGAGAGTGGTGAATTGGTTGTTTAAAGATCTTTTAGCAAAGCATAACAATCAAACCAAAAACACTACAAAGAAAACCAAATGCGGAAATTAAATTCGAAAGTAATAAAAGAAAGGACACACCAGATTTATAGTGGTTCGGTCAAACCTTGACCTACGTCCACTCCTTGGAGGCACCCTCCTAGTATTGCACTAAAATAAGTGTCCCTCCTTTAGCCCCCACAGCTAGGCGGAGAAGCCTTTACAAAATCACTTCCACCTTCTCCGGTGCGGCGGAGTCGCCGGGTCCTTTGACACCAAAGAGATATTCTTCTTTGGTGAAATTCCCTCGAGATAAGCCTTGAATCCGACGGTATTAAGGCGCAAGCCTGCCGGAGCAACCGTGTGGAATCCCCCTCCACACTCCCTTGAGTCCCCCCACACAAGATCTTCTCCCTCTCATACTTCACCCGTTCCTCACTCCCTTTCAAGCTCTATCTTTAAGTTTCCCCCAAAAGAACGAAGCTAAAATGGTTGCCAAAGACACTTTTCAAAGTGTCATGTCAAGCTTAAATAGAAGATTTCAAAATGAGCTCATTAATGCAAGTTGCCTACATTATCGTCCAGGACGATATAACTATCGTCATGTACGATTAGTATAAATTAAGCTCATTAGCCCGGGACGATTTGGGACGATCAGAAGAAAATTGGTTACATCGTCCACCCGTTCCTCACTCCCTTTCAAGCTCTCTCTTCAAGTTTCTTCCAAAAGAACGAAGCTAAAATGGTTGCCAAAGACACTTTTCAAAGTGTCATGTCAAGCTTAAATAGAAGATTTCAAAATGAGCTCATTAATGCAAGTTGCCGACATTATCGTCTTGTACGATTAGTATAAATTAAGCTCATCAGCCCGCGACGATTTGGGACGATCAGAAGAAAATTGGTTACATCGTCCTGGCTGATCTCACGATCGTCCCGGACGATTAGTTTAAAACTGATTTCAATCGTCATGATCATCGTCCGGAATAGATGCTGGCCGATGTAAATCGTCCAGGCCATCGTCCCGGCCGATCTTACGATCATCCCAGATGATGTGATCGTATCAATCAGCCATTAATGCTTTACAAAGATATCAGATCAATTTAGGCATAATTGAGTAAGATCGTCCTGGATGATGTGTATATCGTCCTGGCCGATTTCCTAAAATAATAAATACCTAATCTGATCATGGCGACTGATTCTTTCTGAATTGAGCTTATCGTCCTGGCTGATACAAGTATCATCCAGACCGATCAACTTATGACGGTTGCCTTAATGAGGATGCCCTAATTAGAGTTTCTGCTTTTGGACGGATCGTCCAGGATGATATAAATATCGTCCCGGACGATGTTACCAAAAATAGAAATCTTTAGGGAACAAAAGAAAATCTTCCAAGATACAAATCATCAGGTGACACATCGAAATACACTAGACTCAAGAAAGGAAAAAATACAAACTAACTCAGACCTAGTCTACCCAATCTTGAGCTGATTTCAATTGTAATTCGATCGTGTGAACCTGAAATGTCAATAGATAAGACAGTCATAGAGAAATAAGAGTGTTTGTTATCATCAAAATCATAAAACATTAGATCTGCAACAACATTGTGGTCAAACTGATGACCTACAAATGATAGATTATATTGTCTTAGCTAGGAATGCTAAGATGATTTTATCTTAGATAAGAATGATAACCCATAATCAATGAAGTAAAGATCATTCTTTTTATATGAAAAAAAGAGAAAAATAAAAATAAACAAACATAGAGCTTAGCTGAACTAAAACACTTACTAGTAGTCAACGTATAGCACAACAAGCATCACCCTCCTAATTCAAAGGCATTAATACCAATTCAGTTGAAATAAATTGTTGTTGCTATACTTAGTTGGAGACATAATAAGATTGAGCGCCCCAAATGAAAATGTCTCATGATCTGAAGGTAACTGCTGAAATAATTTAGTATGCTCCCTCGCTTATAAGACGATTAAATAACTCCAAGATGTTATGCTAATTGAGTACGATTGGTGTACCCTTCTAGAAGTAGATGAACTAAAGTAAACTAGCAACTAAGATTAATAGGATAAACCCTCTTAAAAGAAGGGGAAATTAAATAACCCAAAGTTCTTAGGGATTGAGAGTGATAAAGATAGCCTATCTCTTGAATGGAGGGGACCTGAATAACCTAAATTTTAAGTTCTAAATTACATTTTATCTTAACAAAGTCTATTGCACAAAAATTTAAAGTTGAGGAAACTTAATATATGACCACTCCTTAGATGACAATAATGTAAAACTCCTCTCAAAGCTATATATGAACCATGTTTTCCCCCATTGTACAACAACGTAGAACATTTTAAGTGCATGTTCCGATAAAAAAGGGTTTCATTAAAAAAAAAAAAAAATCATTGTTGTTTATTTCAAAGCTAAAATAAGAGCATCCATTGAGACTTGAAAGTTTGACTAATATATCTAAAATGTTAAAATATATTGTCATGATCTAAAAACACCTAAATGTTATAAATTATGGGTATATTATTTATTTATGTTTTATTAATTTTTAAGCTTTTCCTTTTTATTTTTTGTTTCTTTAAAAATGAGAAGTTTGGCTTTATTTTAAAATGCAAAAATGTCTATATATATATATATATATATATATATATATATAATATATATATATGGTAAAATATCTCCAACAAAATTTAGGAAGCATATAAATATAACCATGACTGTATGACAAAATAATAAATTTATTTATTTTTTCTTTTAAACCCTAAACCCTAAACCCTAAACCCTAATCAGATATAATTATACGAGAGAGGTCTAAGCCCGTTATCCTTTTTAAAGGGTTTCTGGACAATGTCATTTAAGGCTTGAATAGCCGTTCTTCTCTTTTTGTTTTTACTTGCGCCACCAAACAGTAAGGAAACAAAAACCTAAAATCTAGCCAACCGTAAACTTCACCTAAAAAATCTATTTCATCAACTAAGGCTTCATTTGGGGCATACATCTTAATTCTTATTATTTTCTAAAACAAATTTTTTAGTACAAAAAATTTTAATTTACAATATTTTTATGATAGAAAATTTCTTTGAAAAATAGTTAAAAAGTTGCCTCAAATGAAGCATAAGTATATATACTAGAAAGTTGTTTTAAGAAACAGTAAAAAAGTCATCTCAAACTAAGGCTTCGTTTGAGATGACTTTCTTAATGCTTCTTAAAGCAACTTTCTAGTATAGCAATTTTAATTTTAATTTTAAATTTTAAACTAGAAAGCTATTTTAAGAAGCAATAAAAAAGCTATCCCAAATAAAGTCTAAGTGGCTTCGGGTATGAAATTTGTGTATATGATGTCTGAGTGAGTTTGCTTTTAATTGACTAAAAGTTCCCAAAAAAATAAGTGGCAGCTCATAATATTAATAGCACACCAATAGCTAATAATAATACCGCCAACCCCTAATAATAATAACATTTATGAGTAGCTTCTTTTAGAAGGACGATTATTATCGAATCATCTCATAAGCTCCTTTTATAAGTAGTATAGATGTATGCGCAAGTCTTTGTGCAACACTTCGAGTAAAGCCTCACTAGGCCATCATAGATTTTCCAGAACGCTAATAATAATTTTTAAAATATTTGAATCTATTTTAAAATAACTGTAATGCATAAGGGCATCTCCAACCGAAAACTCCATTTTCCACTCTAAAATGACGTGAAACCTCAAAATGAGGTGGTTCATTTCATATGGAACTCTTTTTTTTTTTTTTTTTTTGCGAGCTTCTTTGAGAACTTAACCATGCATCTCTCTCCTATTTCACGCGCTTCCTGAAAGGCTAAGCAAAGTGCAAATGTACTCGCTTTTTCTTGGCGTACCGATTTTTGGCGTGAGATTTGGAGTTCGAATGCAGCGATTCATGGACTGTGTATAATGATATGCAGTTCGGTTGGAGATGATCTTAAGCAATATTACACTATCTCAAATAATAAAAGTTTTTTGTAGGCGGGTGGAATATAAATACAAACATGAATTATGCTTTGTTTGAAACATCTTTTTTTCTACTTTCTAAAGGGACTTTTTAGTACAAAAAATTCTAGCTCAAATAATTTTGTACTAAAAACTGATTTAAAAAGTAGCAATAAAGCTGTCCCAAAACAAAACATTATCGTCAAAAACAACATTTTTTTAGGACAATTCTTTTAATGGTTAAAAAAACCATATCGACCAATCAAAATCTTCCACATAGACGAGTATTATCAGAAAGTTAAGGTTCATTTGGGACGGCTTTTTTACTGCTTATTAAAGCAGCTTTCTAGTACAAAATTTAAAATATGTACTAGTAAGCTGCTTTAATAAAACTATCCCAAAAGAAGCCTTAGTTGGAGATGCAAAGTAAATAAAATAAAATAAAAAATAAACAATGGAACATTTAGGTATTAAAATGGCACTCAGTGTTTGGAGACAACATAGGCTACTTCCAAACGCGATGGATATCTGATATCACAATGATTGGTTGTCTTTGACAAAGTTAATAAAATATTAATTCTGTATGTTCTTATATAAATAATATTAAAATTACTTTACAGCTGATTTCAGATTTTTTGCCAACACAGATAAAATGTATTTATTAACAATATATATCAATTGCTACAGCTAAAATAAAAATAATAATAATATCAAATAAACGTGAAAAAAGAATGTGCCGCAGGAATTTGCAATCTGGATCAAAACTTCAAATTGGAAGAGCAAATGAAATAAAGCTGCAATTTTATCAAAAAAAAACTGTACAATTTTTCAACAGTCGTTATCAGTTGCAGGCAAATTGAGATCAATGGAATTCAGCTTAGAAAAGTCTACTCTGTTTCCAATCCTACTACTGGTTGGGGATGAACATCTTTAGTACCAGCAGTAGAAACAGGAACAGCAGAAGCAGAACTATTTCTTTCAGCCAAATGCGATCTCTTGTGACCACCTAAGGCTTGTCCAGTAGAAAAAGTCTTGCCACAGATTGAGCATTTATGACTTTCAGAATTCTCTGGTGATTTTCTAATAGTTTGCACATCGCAATCCTGATTAATCAATTCCTGGTTAGCTCCTTTCATCTTTGTGTGGCTTGTGCGGTGGCCGCCCAGAGCTTGATATGAAGGGAAGATCTTCTTGCAGATTGTGCACACATACTTGTTTCTCTTGCCAGATTTATGCATTCCCGAACTGATATCGCCATGATCACAATTTTTGCTGAAAGATGAGATTTTTTGCTTTTTGTACTTCTGATCTTCATCTTCAGAAGGAAAAGAGTGAATTTTTTTGCCACCTCCAATCATGCGAGAAATCTCATCTGGTAAATTTGAGATTGAATGAGTGCCTCTTGATAACATCAAGAGACACAGAGCTCCATTCACAGCATCATTATCGTACTCCGAGGATGAAGCAGCGATCTTCATAGCCCTCTGTATAAACACCTTCTAAATTGATCTTAAAGAACCGATTTTTCCTTTTTCGATCTGAAAAGAAGTGATCTAGGATGACCCTTTTGCTCCTACTCTGTTTTTATAAGCAATGATACTCCCATCTTTTGAGAGAGAGAGAGAGAGAGAGAGAGAGAGAGAGAGAGAGAGAGAGAGAGAGAGAGAGAGAGAGAGAGAGCGAGAGAAATGGCTGTGAAGGCGATTGTGAGGCAAAATCCATGCAAGGAAGAAAAGTTAAAAGGAGAGATAGGAAGGTGAGCAGAAGGAAAAAAAAAAGGTGAGCATAAGAAATAACTGAAACTGTAGTGAGCAGAGTATCCTGCGATTAGACGGCCTCGATTACCCCACGTAGAACATGAGAGCATCTAATGCTTTCCTTAATGGCTGGAAAATGAGAGCTCTCTGTAACTATTTTCCAATTCAATATCGCTATCAAACCGGATAAATGACAAAGTCCAATTAACCAGATCCGCTCTACAGCCCATAACATGAAACAACAATGAAAAGTTTGCACCAAGCTTTAAATTCTAATCCAATGCAAGAGAAATTAGTAAAAGCTCCCATCAAGCCCATATTTTAGAGCTTTATCACCTACAAAGTATTGTATTTTTAGGCTATAATGATAATAATAATAGTAATATTACAACTTTGTACCAGGTGAATGATCAGCATTTTGCCATGTGACACTTAGTGGGGGTGCCATTTGAAGTAGTAAGTCATGGATAAATATGAGAGGCCACAATACCCTAAATATCTATACTCATTAATTTGAAAAAGTTGTTATATATTGTTTAAGATGGTTGAAATTTTTTTTTTTTTAGTTCTATCTACATGTTTATCCTGTAAAAACTGCAATTTAACCTTTTAGGAGCAAACCCATTCATCTTTATGGGCAAAACATATTTTGAAGGTTCAAAGCATTAATGAGATGACCAAGTGATCTATGAATATGGTATTCTTATTGTTGAATCAAGTGGCTCAATGAGACGAATCCAACGAGCCCAAAATAGCTTAATTTTGACATCATTTGGGCACACAAAATGCTTGAAAAACTTTCTACGATCAATGAGATAAATATGGATCGTCCGATGGAGCAATTTGAATTTACCCCATATTTTCTCCATTTTTACGGGGCATACCGCTCTAAAAAATTTATAAATAATCCCCAGTCCCTTCATGAAGGAGAGGTTTGACTGTAAATTGGAGAGAGCTCTAAGACTTCGAGAATTCCTAGAGTTCCACCCGAGCACAACCGTAAGCCAACTTCCATCGACCGACTGGATCACCGCCTGACCACTGACCACCGCCCGGCCACAGACCTATCGTCAGACCACCGCTCGGTCGTCTATCTACGCTAGACTTTCGTCCGACCATCGTTGTACCACTGCCCAATCGCCAATAGTTGTCAGATTTCTATCCAACCATCGTCAGACCACCGAATATCTACTGATCTCTGTCAGACCTCTGCCTGATCTTTAACCATCATCAGGCCACCCCCAAGTCGCCATTCTATCATTAGACAACTACCCATCCACCAATCTCTGTCGGACTTCTGCCTGATCATCATAAAACCACTGCTCGGTCATCGACCGTCATCAAACAATCGCATGCCCGCAGATTATTGCTGGACCTCTTCCTGGCCCCCGACCCCCATCAAACCTTCGCTTGGTTACCATCAATACACCACTCCAACCACCATCGCTCGTCAAATACAGTCGCTTCAACCACCGTCACACGTCGACTACGGACCCTCCGACCATCGTCGTCCACCGACTACGATCTCTTCGATCACTATCACTTGCTAACTATGGTCCCTCGGACCACAGTCATCTACCAATTAATGTTCCTTCGATCATCGTCACCATTTGATTACAATTTTGCACTGTCTTTGAGAAATGATCCTTAGTTAGGGGGCAACCTTTATTGCAACCTACAAAGGTCATTCACATTAATGTCCTAGGCACGTTTAAAGCGGGTAGTCCCTCTATCATGTATTATCAAGTCCATAAAAGAAGTCCTTTAATATTGAAACCTTCTTTTATTACTCTATAACCTCTCAACCATTAGCCATTGTTGCATCAATTCCATGGGTAACATATTTGGATTGGGAGGCAACCTTAGTTGCAATCTCAAATGCATTTATTATCAAGCAAATCCCTCAACTATTTTACTTGTCCAAAAATAATTTTACTAGTAACCAATTATTATAAATTTCTCACAAATAAAAGAATGTTTCAAGTTAATCCTAAACTCTATATGGTCTCCCATTTATACTTATATGCCTTAAACAATGTCATAGTCTCAATTTTAAAAAGGCAGTAACGATCTAAAAATATACCAATCTTCACATTTGATTTGGGATACATGTGGCATTCGCCCCCTCTCAATCAAGATATAATTGAACCCATGGGGATTCAATTTGACCTATTATACACAGGTTAAATCCATCAAGTAATGCTTTGATAAAAAACCTTGAATATGTCAAATATCCTTACTGAATTTATCTCGACTTCTTTCACACATGCTAACGTCATCGAGCAACATTTTGAAAAACAGCCTCAAATATGTTAATCATTATTGATGGATTTTTGTCGACATCTTCCATACATGTTAACATCATTGAGTACTATTGTGACAAATAACTTTGAATAGGTCAAATATCCTTAAAAGATTCCCTCAACATCTTCCATACATGGTTTAATGTTATTTAACAACCCAATAACAAATAATGTCAGATAAGTCAAACATCCTTGATAGATTTCTCTCGACCTCTTCTATATAGGTTAACATTATCGAGAAATGTTATGATAAAAATTCTTGAATAATTCAAACATCATTGATGGATTTCTCTCGATCTCTTCCATATATGTTAATGTTATTGAGCAACACTTTGAGACAAATAATCTCAAATAAAAAAAAAAATTCTTGATGGATTTCTCTCAATCTCTTTCATGCAGGTTAGCATCATTAAGAGACTCTCTGAAAACCAATCTCTGATATGTCTAACATCCACAGTGAATTTATCTCGACCGGTTAACGCCATCAAGCAATACTTTGGCTAGCAACCTATTAAGCAATACTTTGGAAAGCAACCTTGGACATGTCAAACATCCTTGGGGGATTTCTTTTGTCCTCTTTTATACAGCACTTTGGAGCATCTCCTTTAATTCCTTCTTTAAGGAAAGATCAGAGCCTTTAGATACAAGCTTTACATTATTGTCCAACACACAAACAATGAAATGAAAGAGTTTGGATAAAACCAAGAGTTTTTTTATGTAGAAAATATAAAAAGGGAAAAACCACTAGATATTGCTAGTTGAAATAATTTTACTATATATGAGTGAATTAAAAAAATTGGCCAGTCTCTTAACTTGAGACAATGAAATTATAAGAGTGATGGGTTTGGGGCTGAATGGCAGCTAGTCTTATTGCAGTGGTTTGAGGAAGGAGGTCTGATTGTAGCGATTGGAAAGCAAAAGATTCGAAGATGATGATTAGAATGTGAAAGTTAGATGTCAATACTTAAGTAGAGGTCTAGGGGAGGAGACGACCAAGAGGCAAAAGGTTGATGGTTGTGGTCGTGTGCTGAAGGCATCGACAGTTTGGTGGAGGTTCGAAGTTGTTGGCCGGGCGAAAGAGTTGTGGCTATAAATTGGTTAAGACGGTGATCGTTAGACAGATGTCCGATGTTGACCTTGATTTTGCCCAGACTCCTGGTCAAGGAGGTTGACCTGGTCAAATTGACCAAGTCAGACCCCAAGGCCCCCTCCCATGTGTTTAGTGAGTCGATCTGAGTCGGTTGAGCCCGGGCCAAGGCCTTGGCTCAAATCAATTTTAAATCAATTCAAACCCTTCTATGGCTCGATCCTCACTCCCCATTGACCTAATTGATTGATTTGACCAAGTCAAATGTTGACTTGGTCAAATCAGACTTGGTCAAATCGAGTCATGAATAGGTCATAAGCACCTATATAGGGGGAATTAAAGGCCTTTAATTGCATTTAAAGCCTCCCCTTGGATTTAAATTGAAAACCATGGCCTAATGACTGCTATTTCCCTCCAAATTGATCAAGCAATCGATCTAGGCCGTTGATCTCAAACCTTGGCTCTTAAATACCAAAAATTAGGTCTAGTAGAAGATCCTTTTTTGAAATTCTAGGAATCCAAGAGCTCCCAACCGAAATCCCTTCATGAGAGAGCTCCTGGATCTTCCCTCCACCTTTCCTGACCTAATCCCGATGGTGACACCTCACTGGCGGCGAGATCTCCAACGAACCGAGGCCAAGGAACTTCCAACTCGTTTTGCGTGCGATCTAGGCGTCGAGAGCTCGTGATTTCTTCTGATACTAGGAGCGTGGACAGTCTACAAGTGCAACAAGCCAGATATATCTCGATTTCATAGCGTATTCGCAATATAATCCTAAACTCTAGTTAGAACACTTAGGGTTAAATAGAATTCTACAGAGGTCTTGTTAGATCAAGCTATTACATCCCCACGATTTCTGTTCATACGTAGATACCTAGTTTAAAATTTTATCAAATTTGGTTGAGTATCGAGCGAGAACGAAGCCAAAAACCATTTTGGTCTTCGGATTCGCCCTAAGTCTGGATTCACGGGATCTGGACCGTTGATCCTGTGATCAACGGTCAGAACCGCGTCGTTCCGCGGTTCTGTCAGACCACAGGAGTTGTTCCCACGGTTCCGCGTATGGTCCGACAAGATCTGGGCCGTTGATCTCATACCGCGCAGATCCGACGACTGTGAGTCCCCGCTGATGTGGCAAGTGGCCTGACCGCCGCCTTTAATCATCAGCCGATGATTGCGGCGACAACGCAATCATCGGCAATGATTGCCGTAACCGCGTGGACGAACCCGAGGCCGCCACGCGTCTGACCGCCGCCGCCACGTGTCGCCCTCGATTTGAAATTTTTTTAAACTATTTTAAAATACATAAAACTTCAAAAATTCGCCAAAAATTCATTTTTGCTCCGATTTTGACGTGCAACACCTCGTTTTGATCGTATTTTTATTCTCTACCTAGTAAAATTGATATGTGAATTTTAAATTAATTATAAAACATTAAAAAAAACCCTTTTTATTATTTAAATAATTATTTTTTATATTATTATTTGATTATAATTAGTAATGTTTTAAACGATTAGTTTACTATTCATTTTATTATTATTATTATTATTATTATTATTATTATTATTATTATTATTTTAATATTATTAATTTGTTATTTTCACTTTATTTTATTTCTAATATTAGCATTATTTTAAATTAGCCTATTATCAATATTAGAATTATTATTACTATTATTTTTAATATGTAGTGTTAAATTCCAGAGATTTTGTTATTTTAAATTAATTTGAATATAATATTTATTTTAATTATCATTATTTTAAAGTTATTTTGAAAGTAGTTTTAATTACTCCTAATCTCCCAAAAATCATAATTTTCTCGTTTTAAATCAGATTTTGACGCACAACACCTTGTTTTGATCGTATTTGGATTCTGCACACTTTAAAATTAGTTTTACTTAAAAGCGCTGGATCTGTCTGAAGTTATTTTAAAAACAGCCAAACAACATTATTTTAAAACATTCCCTTTTTGTATGTAAACATCGAAAATGCCTAACTTCCTTGTTTTAAGTCGGATTTCGATGCACATCACCTTATTTTGTTCGTATTTGAATTCTGCATGATTTGAGACAATTCTTGTTTGAAAAGTTTAGGTATATCTGTAGTTATTTTAAAAATAGTAAAATGACACTATTTTAAAATATTCTTTTATCGTATTTAAATTTGTAAAACTCATAACTTCGTTGTTTTAAATCGGATTTTGATGTATAACCCCTCGATCTTTTCAGAAAAATGTGTATTTGATTTTGAAACTATTTCCAGCCACTGATTTTGACTGTTCTGGCATATCTCTATCCTATTCTCATATTTGACTACTTTGTTATTATTTAAATAATTAATACCCTAATTTTTTTGAAATACAAACTATTTTCAAACCTTTTTGAGGCCTTGATTGGGTGGCCAGTGGATCTCCCCTATACCTATATACATTACAAATCGATCTATGTTTAAGTACTCTACTTTCCAAAACTTACATATTTATGAGTATTTTTTTTAAAATTTAAAAATTACTTATAATTAAATCCCTAATTCCGGGAGATCCTCTATTTCATGAAATTTTAAACTTAGCTTCTATATGTGAATAGAAATCATGGGGGAGTGGATTAGTGGGTGGTTGGGTCCCAACCATTCACTAATCCCTTCATTAGATGTCTTTTATTTATTTTTCTTGTAGTTTGCATGTGCGGGTTGCACCACGAGCATTTAGCTTAGGCTCTGCTAGATTTACGGACATGGCGTGTTTACTATTTTTATATGTTTCCTATGCATTATTACCTCGAGGGTTAGTGTAAACTGTATTTGAAACCCAAACAACTTAGTGACACCTTAAGGACAAAAATTAAGGACCTGTCTAGCGAACTTAGAAATTTTCTAGGGGCTAGGATAGATCACTGATTGACATAAAAACTTCAACATTTGAACTTAGAGACATCATAAACCTCCTAGAATTTTCTAGGATTTTTTTTAGGGCTAGTTAGACCCCTTAATTAACCAATCAAAATTAACCTCTTAAATAAGGCCCCGAGACCTTCTAAAAATTACAATAAATACATTTTAGGTCACAAAATTACCCATAATACATTGAACTGACCAGAATCTGATCCTTGGTCTTAGATAAATAGGAGTTCCTAGTTTGACTTCAGATTGACCCCTAATTTGACCACATGTGGAAATTACTTTTTTGCCCCTAATAATTCATTAAAAATTATTAAAAATCCAAAATTTTTCTCAAATATTTGGGAACACATTCTCAGGTCATTCCTGACCTTTGGGAGTGATTCCAATCAGTTTGGAACTGGTTTGGATCAAAACTATAAAATCAGCCCTTTATTAGAAAATTTAGAAATTCCCTTAAATGCCATGGATTTAGAAAATTTATAACTAGTATAGAAAATTCTAAATTAGGCAAAATCACTTGTATTAGACTCCTATTAGGGTCTAATATTTATTAAAAAATTTTAGATTTCCAGAAAGTGGCTTATATTAGAAAGTCAACTTTTTGGTC
The DNA here is from genome assembly GCA_016618105.1 of Dendrobium huoshanense. Taxonomy (NCBI): domain Eukaryota; kingdom Viridiplantae; phylum Streptophyta; class Magnoliopsida; order Asparagales; family Orchidaceae; genus Dendrobium; species Dendrobium huoshanense. The sequence goes on from CM028357.1 coordinate 58,507,188, forward strand.
AACCGTAGTTCATTTAGGGCCCGAAACTTAAAAAATTCATAATTTGCCTAGAAAACTCCAATTTCAGTGTACTACCTGTCTAATTACTCGTATTAAAGTCTAGTATTTTCCTAAGGTGATAGGAGACCCAAACCTAGCCTCTTTCTCATAGTGACTTTTTGGACCCTTAGCTTTGTACCTAGGAGGACTCGGGACTTCCCAAAAATAGCTAATGCAATTTAAAGTTTAAATATGATTACCCTAAGCTCTTAAAACTGATCAACAAACTGAAATAATTAAAATAGACCTAATGCACTAATATTTGAATTTCAATTAAATTATCCTTTTCAGACCACCAACATATCTGAACTCTAGATAACTTTAACTAACCATCCAACTTAGGATCTATCCAAACCACACAAGCCTTACATACACATAGAATTATTTGCTAGGGCATCACTTCTAGATCTAGATTAGGCTGCTGGGTTTTATTTTTCAGCTGTTTGCCAGAGCTTTCCGTGATTTTCATTACATGATGTTTGAAATTGCTGATGTGTTTGCTTACTTTTTCTGCACTCTGTGGATGATGTGATGAGCGCTAAATTTACCCCTAAGCTAGGAACGTCATATATATATATTGTTCTTCCGTGTAGGTGGCCATGCTCAAGCTAATAAAAGGGGGGCACCGTTATATTTTCTAATATTGTCTTATGCATGTGCTTGCTCAGCCCTCCCCCCCCCCCCCCTAAATAAATGAGGGCTAAATAAAAATAATTATAACTGCACAGGTGGAGCTACTTAGCCCTCATAATTAAGAGCATTGCTTGGCATAGGGTCAATGGTTTGAGCATTTTTATTTCCATATATATAACTGCTTGTGATTTTTACTAGGATAACCATGCAGGGAGTCTAGAATTTTTTTTAAATGAATGTAATATTTGTAAAATTTGTTAAGAGTTATGAAAATGGTCTTTGAGTGTGGAAATTCTTATCCTACTTGAATCCCAAAAGAAGAAGGCATCCTCATAGGGGAGAATCTTCTTCCATTTGGGAGGTCGAGTGGGATTGCTTTAGATATCCAAAGAGAAAAGGAAATGCTCCCTATCAAGGGGGAATTGTCTCTTCGTTTGGATATTCAAGCCACGACGGATCCAAGGAGTCCAAGGAGGAGAGATCCAAGGAGTCCAAGGAGGAGAGTTTCGAGGAGTCCAAGGAGAAGAAGACACCCAGAAGACTGAAGATCAATATCCCACTCAAAGTCATTTGCGTCTGTCATAGGCTTAGAAATTCAAGTTTTTGGCAGTGGTGCCCGGCCACTTTATTTTCTGCATATCTGGGTTGTAATAAGAGCAATTTGACTATGGCCATTTAGTTGATTATTCTGGATTTATATTGATGTGCTTTCCTGATATGCGCAGTAGAAATACCTGTTTTTTCTAGGTTTTTTTTCTTGCATGCCATTTCTGTTTTTGCCTGGATCGTATTAGGCTCATTAAGGACTATAAAATTCTTCTACTCGTAATTAATTTCTAAAAATTTAAGTTTTAAATAACATAGAAATTTAACGAACCTGGATCGTATTAGGCTCGTATTAGGCTCCAGCTGCTGCGCTCGCGCGGTGACGCGATCCCGCACTCGCGTACGAACTCTGCCAGTCCGCCCATAATCACGCAAGACTCAACCGGTTAGCCCGCACCCCGAACTCGCACGATCGCATTGTCGCTCCGTCCGTCGGTCCTGTCTCCCGCGGACTCCGTCCGCATGCACTGTCCCATGGAGGCGTGGACTCTGTCCGCACTCGCATCGTCAATTAGTCCGCGGACTCCGTTTGCACTCGCGCAATCAGGCTGTGCTGTGCTCGAGACTTAGCCTTCTCCTATACGGGTCAGGTCGGGTCAACCCGACAACCCGCACGGGTCGGGTATAGGTTGAAATGGCCGACCTGTTTGTAAAATCATGTCAGGTTCGAGTTGACCCGTTTAGATCCGGGTCAAATTGAGTTCAACCCAAACCCGCTCGTCGACCTGAATTGACACCCATAGAGGATAGAGGTACACATGTAAATAATGCAATAAATAACAAATTACAGTTGCCAACTTGGCATTATAAATGTTTGTTATTGTGTTCTATTAGCCCCCCCACAAACTAACGGGTCTTGAAAGATTGTAAATTTGGAACGAAGTAATTTGAATCTTGGAGTTGATAAAGGTTTGGTGAGGATATCAGCTATTTGATCAGTGGTACTGATGGGTAGTAGATTGGTATGATTATCTTGGATGTGATCACGAACAAAGCAATGATCTATTTCAATGTGTTTAGTTTTTGCATGGAACACTGGGTTATTTGCAAGAGCTATTACCAACATGTTGTCGCAAAAGATATTTATTGGCCTATCATGTATGATGTGAAAATTGTTCAGAGACTCTTTATCCATATCGTATCCGATGTGGCTACGGCAAGAGCATGATACTCAGATTTTGTTGATGATCTTGCTATTGTAGTTTGTTTCTTGACCGCCCAGGATATAACACTACGGGAAAACACGCGAATACCGTCGGATTTTCCGGCGGAAATTCAAGGATGGTAATAAACGGCACAGTTACCGGCGGATTTGGTCGACGTAAAGTTTGCGTCAACTTTTCCGGCGCAAAATACGCCGTAAATCTACCGACGCAGGTTCCGCCGGGAACACCGACGGTATTGGGATGCCTCAACCATTTCCGTCGCATGTTACGGCGGATATTGCGCCGGCGTATTTAAACTCAACGAAATATATCCTACGGATGAGACGTCGGAATTTATACCGACGTTAATAGTGTCATTACCGGCGGAACATCCGCCGGTAAAAGCCCTATTTCGCGAACCCGAACCCCTCTGGCCGTCATTCGTTTCCTTCTATTCTCTCACTTCGACTGCTTCGCCCGTCGCCCGCCGTCGCCGTTCGTCGCTCGCCGTGGTTAGACGTCGCCGACGGTCACCAAACTTCGCCGTCGACGATCATTGGACGTCGCCGAGCCTCCTTTCTAGTCGCGCGCCGCCTCTTTCCTTCCTAGTCGCGTTCCGCCGAGGAGATAACCGAAGATTTTTGTTTTCAAATTTTTTTGAGATTTCGGTTGGATTACATATAGATAATCCTTAACTCCATATCTTTTTGCTATAGTCATGGTTGTTATCACTAGACATTTGCTAGAGGATGTAGTTTGGTGCATATGCTTTTTGTTGATGATATTGTTCTCAAAATCATTTTGGATTCATGCTGGGTAGGACTACCTATGGAATACAAGTCATTTGTTTATGCTTATTAAATTGCTTGTTGTTTTTGTACTTTATTTAATTAAAGTATACTTTTTTAATCTACATAAGTTGCTTATTAGTAGGCTCCATGAGGCTTGTTCAGATAATTATAACAATATATGTTCCATTAGACTTATTTGATGAGCTAACATGCTAAGTTTTAAGCCAAACTCAAAAAAAGTTGGAACTCAAAATGAGCCGGGCTTAAACATTATTATAAATACTCTTTGACAAATGAGCTCTTACTTGTATTGGTTCAATTCATTTTCAACCCAAATTGAACATATAAGTTAGCTCATTCCGATTTGATTCTACCTCGTGTTTCTAGTAGAATCAATCAACATAAGCAAATCCGATCTCAAGTAAATCGACTCGTCTTCCACCAAACTCAATTTAGAATCAAATCCAAGTTCGATTCCTTGACCTAATCACCAAGCAGCTAAGATTTGGCCAAGTTCTAAATCTTCCTAATCCAACTTAATTTGGTCAAAATTATTGTCTAATTACCGGCGGATATGGCACCGGAATTAAGACGTTTTTCAACGTCGAAAACGATCATTGTTTTCGCCGGTGGTTCGCCGGAAACTGCGCCGGAGATATTTTCGACGCAAATTTGGCGCCGGAAATAATTTATCGACGCGGCCGAAACCGTCGTATGAATTTCCGCCGCAACATACACTGGAAACGTATATTTCTGGCGGAATATCTATGTTATCCGACGGATTTTGTCCGCCGGTAATATGGGGTTTTCCTGTAGTGTAAGTGTATCTCCTAAGAATGTGTAGTATTCGGAAGTTAATTTTTGAGTATGTGGATCACCAGCCCAGTCTGCGTCCAAGAAGGTCCGAAGATGAAGATTTGATTTGGAGATATGTAGACCAAAGTCAATCGTGCCTTTGATGTAGCAAAGGAGTCTTTTGAGGAGATGAGTGTGGTACTGAGATGGATCATGCATGTGTTGTGATAGAATGTTGACAGCATATGTGATGCCCGGATGAGTGATGGTCAGATATTGAAGAGACCCGGTGATGCATCTGTAGAGTGTTAGTTCGGATAATGTGGGATCATCTTGCATATTGCTTGGTACCTTAGTACATGACGGGTTAGCCACAGAATTACAGTGAAGTAGGTTAGAATGTTGAAGAATAGAAGATGCATATGTGCTTTGAGATAGAAAATACTTATCTTTGCAAGATTGGATCTTGATGCCTAGAAAGTTTTTTGTCAAGCTGAGATGCTTCATAGTAAATTTGGCCTGTAATTTGAGGAGGTCCGAGATAGTTGATGTGTTGTTCCCGGTAAGGAGAATATCGTCAACATATATGAGCAAATAAATGTGTCGGATCCTTAGTGAATATAAGCAGCAATGGATCAACTTTACTGTGACAAAAGCCAATGGTAATTAGATAATCGATGAATGTTGTATACCACTAGCGTCGTGCTTGATTAAGCCCATAGATTGCTTTGTGAAGAAGACAAACATGATCCGGGTTGGTTGCGTTTTCAAATCCTTTGGATTGATGCATGTATACTATTTCAGTGAGTTCATCATGTAGGAATGTGTTGGTAACATCCAATTGTTGCACCTCCCAACCGTGAAAGATAAAAATTGTGAAAAGGACTCTTGTGGTAGGAAGTCTTGCCACCGGGTTGAACGTCTCGCCATAATCAAGTCCATACTCTTGTCGATTTCCTTGTGCCACCAGACGTGCTTTAAACAGTGCGACTGAGCCATCAGAATGCAGTTTCTTCTGGAAGGTCCATTTGCAGCCTAGTATGGATGCATTAGATGGGGGTGGAACAAGGCACCATGTCCTTTTTTTTTTTAAAGGGCGTAAAATTTGACAACCATAGCCTATCTCCATTCTAAGCATTTGTTTGCTTCAGCAGATGTAGTAGGGTTAGATGCTGATGGTGTAGAATGCAAATTAAGGAGATTGAGGCGATTTTGTGGCTTGAGTGAGCCTGTTTGAAACCTTGTTTTCATATGATGTTTGACTGGTTGGATAGTTGTCATGTTGATGGGTGGAGTGGTAGTGGAAATGTGAGAGTTGGAATTCGTGATGTGGGGATGATTGGTGGGATGGGTTGCGATGGACTGATATTCTAGAGCTGTAGAATTATTTGAAGTGGGAGCATATACTATTGAGATAGAAATCAGTAGCAAAGGTGGTGTAGTTAATGCGGGAGTCGTGTCAGTGGATGAAATTTGTTTGAATGGGAATGACATTTTTATGAATTGAACATGGCGAGAGATCATTATATTTTTAGTTTCCATATTCATAATTTGTACCCTTTGTGGGCATCAGAGTACCCCATGAACACACACAATATTGTGTTTGGTTGAAATTTATTGTGCGTATGAGCAGGTGTGAGGGGGAAGCATTCGCATCCAAATGTGCGAAGGTGAGAGTAAGATGGTTTTGTGTTGAAAAGAAGTTGAATGGGATATACATTGTTGGTAGTGGCAAAGGGCATTCTGTTGATAAGGTATATAGCTGTGGAACCAACATTTGGCCAATATGAATGTGGAACAGCTGCCATTTTAAAAAGAGTACGGGTTGTTTTCATGATATGACAATGCTTACACTCTGCAATCTCGTTCTGTTCAACCGTGTAGGGGCAGGAGATTTGATGTTGGATGCCCATAGTTTGAAGAAAAGTTTTGAGTTGTTAGTTGAGGTACTCTCGACTTCCATCTGTACGGATAGCTTTGATCTTGTGATTGGTTTGCCTTTCAATACATTTGACAAAGTTAGTGAAAACGTTGGTCACATCAGATTTGAAAATAATTGAAAAAAGCCATGTAAATGTGAAAAATCATCAACAAAAAGAACATAGTATATAAATCTTTGATGTGAGGTGACCGAAGAGGGTTCCCATACATCATAGTGGATCAATTCAAGGGGTTTAGTTTTTCTGTTTAATGACTTTTCAAATGGTAACTTGTGACCTTTACATGTCGTACAAGAAACACAAACAGAGTTGAGTTTTGGAATTTTTAACATGGGATTATTGCTAGCTATTAACTGGAGAATCCTTTGATGTGGGTGACCAAGCCGATTGTGTCATGTAGTAGAAGTCGTGCGGGTAGCTGTGAATGCTGAAGGTGTCGAACTAGAGGAGGTGACCGGGAGGGAGTATAAGCCATCTTTACATGGCCCTTGAAGCAGCAGCTACTGAGTCATCATTTCCTTGAATGTGAAGCCCAAAGGATCAAATGTGATAGAAATGTTATTATCTTTAACGAGATTAGAAATTGAAATAAGGTTGTGCGAGATTGAGGGAATGTATAGAGGTTGGGAGAGTAAGAGCTTACGAGACAGGGTTGGAAGGAGACCCGTGCCTGAGTGAGCAATGGGAATCGACCTTCCATCCCCTATGGTGATGTTGTCCGATCCTTGATAGGCGATAACATACAAAAGATTATCAGCTTCTTTTTTCATGTGAGATGATGCCCCGGAGATGAGGAACTATTCAGTAGAGGAAGTGTAAGTTGCTGCAAGAAGTGTTGTATTGTACTTAGCTTGGTTGACCGGCGGTGAGTAATTGGCGTTCAAGCGGTGCCAACAAACATCTGCGGTGTGTCCTCCAGATTTGGCGGAGCATCGCGGGTTGTTGGATGGATCTGATATTTGGATTGGACTTTTGATATTGTCTCCCACGAGCACGGCATCCACGGCCTCTTCGCATATACAGGGCAGTTTGAGAATCAGTCGGAGGGGGTAGACATGCTACCTCTGTTTGCAGATGGATTTCTTCGCCGATTAGCAAGGTGTGGAGATTGTCAAGACTGATCGGAGTCTGCATTTTGATAGGGAGGTGGAAGTCCGTTTAAGATATAGAGGATGATATCCTCAGTGTCCACCGTTGAGCCGACAGATGTAATTTGATCAACAATCTTCTTGATTTCAATGAGGTATTGCGTCATTGATTGATTTTTCATCAAAAAGTTGTGGAGCTCATTCTTGAGTTGTATCACCTTGGAACGATTGGATGATTGAAAGCGAGTTTTAAGAAACTTCCAAATCTCAGAGGTGTGATCAAGATGGAGGATATAAGGTAGCACAAAGGACTAAATCATGGAGCAAATCGCCGCCGCTAGGTTCTGATCTGTGATTACTTGTTTGTGAAGTGCGGTATTTGGAGTTGACGCGCCACCTGACTGTGTGATATGGGAAGTAGAGGGCGGTGGCACGAATTCAAGAAAATGTTTGAACCCTTCGCCTGAAGCAGCTTCATAATTTGGCTCCGCCATATGGGATAATTGTCCGTGGATAATTGAGTTGGGATGAGAGTTTTAAGATTCGAAACAACAAATTTGAGAGAGGGAGAGAAGAGATGATCAGGTGTTCGAAAACTTCACCTTGAGTTTCGCCCGTTTGGGAGGTCGCTATGAGTTGTTCCGCCATGGAGGAATCCTCTGGAAAGAACCCTATATGATACCATGTGATGATTCAAGAATGAGGCAAAGAGAATACAGAAATGTGAAACTGAACTTTCTTGTTCCTCACCGAGGAGTACATGTGTCTATATATAGATGACTAGATGATTGAGTTACACATGTAAATAATGTAATTAATAATAAATTAGAATTGCTAATGTGGCATTATAAATGTTTGCTGTTGTGTTATAATAAATAGGGGAATATCTAGAAAGAGCTCATGATAGATAATTATTATCATGAACTTTTTTTTTTAAATTTGGAGAAAATTATTTTCTATTTCACTTCTAAGATTATAAAAGCCTCAATCATATTTTGCCCACTTTAAAAAAACTATTAATTCCAACCTTACTTATATATATATGTGTGTGTGTGTGTGTGTGTGTGTGTGCTAGAATTAAAATCAAATAAACATTGAGTAAATGGATACAAATTAAAATCAAGTCACACTTCCATGTTTTAAGAGGAATGTGATGCTTTTGAGGTGCAATATGAATAGCAGTTACGGTGGAAATCCACATATTTTGTTGTGGATTTCCAACATTTTCTTCATCATATCCCGGAGATCGATTACTTATCCTTCTATGGAAGAAATCTTTTCCTCCACCGTTGTCTTGATTTGATTCATCTCCCCTTCGACTCTTTCTTCTAGCGCATCTACTTTCTTGGACGCCATCTCGATCCAGATTTTTGTAGATCCGAAAATTCTAGATTTGGATTACAAAAACAGTAACTTTTTTACTTTCCCGGCAAAAAAACAGCTACTGGAATTCGCCAAAATCAGCCCACGAACGGTCCCAATACTTGCTCTGATACCAATTTGATATAAAATACTTGAGTTCGCAAGTAACCCTAAGGGAAATACTTGAGTTCACAAGCAAACCTATCATCAATGGTGAAAAATAGCGAGAATAGCACAAAATCTAGGAAAATCAGCACAAACAATAAATTTCAATACAAAAATCAAAGCCTAACCAGCACGCAAACAAGATACAAGTGATCCTCAATTCGAGAGGAGGATTATCTCTCCCAAATCTCTAGATAAGAAAGTCTAGAGCTTATGTAGTCAAATAACCCAAATAGAGAATAAAACAAAACATAACCTCCTCCTAAAACATCTCATGCTCTTTAATACATAAACTTTCCTAATCTAATTTCCCTCCCAAGCCCCAGCAGCCCCTCCTTTGTAATTTGAATTGAATTTGGATTAGTGGGGCCCACTAATGTGGGCGGCAAGAAGGATGGAGGCGGACTAGTGTCGCCTCCTGTAAACCTGAGCAGGCCCAACACACACACGGGGGAGTGAAACATAAGATCTATATAGTGTCATATGATCTATTTATTTATAAAATAATTAAAACATTTAATTTAAGAAAATAAAAATTGAAATTAAGTTGAACTAATCATACTATATACGATTTCAATCGTACAAGATGATCATTTATATTTAGAAAACTTTGTTGCCATTTATAATTAGGCAATATTTTAAAAATTGAAATTTGTTCTAAAAGTACTATACAAACGTGTTCGTACAATATGATATTTGAAAATATTGCCTAATTTAATCCCTAAGATTAAGCAATCGAATTAGAATAATGCCTGTGATTTGTGATTGTACTATACAAATTAAGCTTCGTATTATATGAACCGAGCGGCAACTAGGATGATAATTAACCGTCCAAGGTTTGTTCAAGGCGAACTGTTATTTGATTGAACTAATTATACTGTAGGACCTTATGGACGATTAGTTGAATAAGTTTGAACTGATCGTATAGAGAAATAATCATCATACAACATTTAAGGGTGAATTGAATTAATCGTATTGTATGAACATAGATGACTGAATTGAAAATTAAGATTTTTCTTGGAGCCTTATATTTAAACAACTCTTATTTCATTTTGAAGAGTCTTTGACAATTAAGGGGCTTGAGTCTTCTGTGTGAGAGAGAGTGAAAAATGAGCTTTGAGCAAGGGAGAGAAAAGTGTGTTGAGAGAGAGAGAGATATATGGAGAATAACCTTGTGGGATCAAGGTAGTGTGTGTGAGAGAGAGTGTCTTCACACGGTAGCTCCAGCCATCATCCACCTTCGTCCTCCATGAGTCGAAAATTTACTTGAAGGAAACTTTGGGAAGAACCTCTTGGAGTCAAAGGGCTACTAGCAACTCCGCCGCACCGCTGGTGAAAGATATTCAACTATTTCGCAACACCGAGTTGGTGGTAGAGATTTTGTAAGAGCTTCTCCATACAACAACAACAACAATATCAAGCCTTTATCCCACTATGTGGGGTCGGTTACATGAATCATTTTCTTCCATTGTGTCAAATTAAAAGTCAATTTCTCATTTAAATCTAATAAAGAAAGGTCATTCATAATATTTTCTAACCAAGTCTTTTTAGGTCTGCATTTACCTTTCTTAACATAAGTCAAATCTAATACATCCACTCGCCTAACCGGGTCATCGGAATGCCGTCATTTTATGTGACCAAATCATCTAAGGCGACTCTCTCTAATTTTATCTTCTACTGGAGTTACTCCAACATTTTCACGAATATGCTCATTTTGTATTCTATCTCTAAGGATAAAGCCACTCATCCACCTGAGCATCCTCATCTCTTCGACACGTAACTTAGTATTATGCTTCTCTTTTAATGGCCAACATTCAGCACCATAGAGCATTGTAGGCCTCACCACCATCTTATAGAATTTTCCCTTAAGTTTGAGGGATACTTTTCTATCGCACAACAAGCCCGATGCATTCCTCCACTTCAACCATCCAACTTGAATTCTGTTGATAATATCCTCATCTATTTCATCATCACTCTGAACAATAAACCTAATATATCTAAAACGTATAATACTCTGAGTGGAGGACACTAGAGAGTGGATATAGGTCAAGGTTAACCGAATCACTATAAATCTCTGATATGTTAGTTCTTATTTTTACTATACTTTAATTTCTTGCAATTCTACTTCCTTGCAATTTTACTTTTGTGCAAATCCAAGTTGAAAACATTGAGAATCGTTTGGATTTAGTTTTTGCTAAAAAAGGAAAATTAAAAATATGAAAACAAAAAGAAGAAAAAATATTTTTATATTTATTTTTCTATAAAATCAAAACAAAAAATAAATTTCATTTGATTTTTCATATCATTAGCTTCCAGATTACAAGTTCTATTTTTAATATTAACTCTTAAGTTTTAAATTTGGTATTAAGTTTTTTCAAAAAAAAATTTAAAACACTAATTCAACCCCCTCCCCCCTCTTGGTGTACTATTGTAGTTCAAGTAGTCTAACACTCACAAATTGAAATTTCATTTTGAAAACTAGATCAGATCAGCTGATTCAACTAGTTCAACCATGAACCAGTCAAGTTAACGGTTCAATCAAGTTTGAAAATTGGATTTGCATTGTTTTTATTCTATATAATATTTTTTAGAATAAGTTAATGCTATGCTTTACCTGTATATAGCATAACTAACCAGTTTTTTTTTTTTTAAATCTACCGGATATACATACTTTCTTTGAAAATGAAAAAAAAAAAAAACAAAAGTAAAAATATAATAAAATCAAAACAATACCAATGGTGACCTAAACTCTTGAGAAAATACATCCTAAATAGTCACAAAAATTATAAAGAGCATACGGCTTCTTTTGGCACTACTTTATTTATTTCTATTTTTTAAAACAGATTTTTAATGCAATATTAAAAAGCTGTTCCAAAAATAATAATAAAGCTGTCTCAAGCGGAACCTACATCTGCATGAAAGTTGTAACTATTAGTGCATTTCATTGTTTAATTATGTTCTAAATATTGTGTTAATATGATCATGTTGGATGCATTAAGCGAGCAAGCCACTTATTCTGATTTACATGATTCCTTCTTAGCTTTACAGGATCATTTTTCTTCGTTTCAAGTTTAACAATAAATGCTGAAATTTTTGTTGATTATTTACTAGAGATTGAGGGAAGATAAGTGCTGAAATTTTTTTTTGGTTGCCCTCAAGAGATTGAAAAAATACAAAAACTGAAAGTTTTGTCTGTTTCTCTTACAAAGTTTTGTCTGTTTCTCTTAAAAAACAGAAATAAATATAGTGCATAAAGAAATTCAACTCGCATAGCCGATCAAGAGGAATTTTAACACCCTTTCTTCATTTAGAAGAGAAATCCAATAAGAAACCCCGACATAACTATTTCCATTCATTGAAAAAACTCAATAAAATATAACTTCAGCATTTATTCCACAACTCCTCTTAATCGAGCCTCATCCAACAGCCTCCTACAGCCACAATCTCCCATTCAACCTCAGCCACCTACCCTCCATTGTGCCGAACACAATCCCTCCACAGCTTGTTGTCAAGACCGACCACTTACATATGCCCAATGCCTCTATCCCAAGCTCTTTGTCGTCCGATCCTGCAAGCCGAGACAGCGACATGTAAAATTTTTTATTATTATTATTATTAGTATTATTATTATTATTATTATTATTACTATTATTATTATTATTATTATTATTACTATTATTATTATTATTATTATTATTATTATAAATAGATGTATGTGTGTGTGTATATAGGCAAAAGTGTGTGTGAAAAGAAAATGGAGACGTGAAATTGAAATTGTATGCCTTGATTTACGTGCCCACGACGCTGACATAGGCGGCGATATATATATATAATATGCAAAAGTGTGTGAGAAAAAAATGGAGACGTGAAATTTGAAATTGTATGTCTTGATTTACGTGCACACAACGCTAACACAGCCGACATCGTCGCCATACCCATGCACAAATGTATGATGCTCTAAATCCCATTCTCGACGCTCACGGCATGTCGGAGGATCTCATATATGTGCTCTTGTAGCACTGTAGGAGGGATGGTGTGAGAACCGGATTGAGAAGTCATGGTACGGTATAGGTGGGTCGCTTGTTAACCTGTCCCATGGTTCAGCGAAGTCACTATTTGTGGAATAGAGTTCTTGTAAAGAGTATAGATCAGGAGCATCAATCTGTAACTTGGTTAGCAATGCGGTGCAGCGGCTGAGGGCGTCTGCAACTCGAATTTGCGCACCGGACTTATGCTTCAACACGAAGCTGAACCGATGTAGGAAAGTCAGCCATCGGACATGCATTTTGTTCATAGTTTTCTGGCTGTTGAAGAATTGGAGAGCATGATTGTCTCTGCACAGTATGAAGTCTTGGTGTAACAGATAATGCTCCCACTGCTTCAATGCCCGAACCACCGCGTACAACTCCTGCTTGTAAGCAGACCAGTTTTGGCGCGCCGGACTCAGCTTTTCGCTAAAGAACTCAATTGGCCTTTCTTTTTGTGAGAGGACGGCTCCAATTCCAATCGATGATGTGTCTGTGTCCACATGAAACGGTTTGGAGAAATCAGGGACGACAAGCACTAGTGCGGTCGTTAATGCTGTCTTCAGCGTGTTGAAGTTGCGGTCTTGCTCCGACGTCCACTGGAGAGACTTCTCTTTGAGGCAGTTAGTGATCGGTGCAACGATGATGCTAAATCCCTTGATGAACCGGCGGTAGAAATTGGCCAATCTGATGAAACTTCGAACTTCTGTCACCGACCGGGGGATTGGCCATTCTGTGATAGCTTGGACCTTTTGAGGATACATATGCACTCCTTGCTTGGAGATGATAAAGCCAAGAAAATGTATTGTTCCTACGGCAAACTCACACTTAGGAAAGTTAATATAGAGCTTGTGCTCTTTTAAAATAGCAAGAACATTAGAGAGATGAGTGCGGTGATCTTCGAGCGAGTTGCTATATATGAGAATGTCGTCAAAATAGACAACACAGTACTTCCCTAGCACTGATTTTAGAATTTCGTTCATGAGCCGTATGAACGTTGTCGGGGCATTGCAGAGCCCAAACGGCATTACGCGCCATTCGAAAAGTCCATCCCTCGTCTTGAAGGCTGTCTTCCATTCATCCCCGGGCCGTATGCGTATCTGATGGTACCCACTCCGGAGGTCCATTTTTGAAAAGATAATGGCGCCAGCGAGCTTATCCAGCAGGTCTTCAAGGTGGGGCACGAGAAAGCGGTATTTTATTGTTATCTTATTGATAGCTATACTATCAACACACATACGCCAACTACCGTCTTTCTTCGGTACAAGCAATGCCGGCACGACACAGGGGCTAAGGATGGGTTGAATCAACTGCTTTTGAAGCAATTCCTCAATGATTTCTTGTAGGGTGGCGTGTTCCCGAGGGCTCATTTTATAGTGTGGAAGATTTGGTAGAATGGACCCCGGTTGGAAATCTATTTGGTGTTGTAGATCTCGTAGTGGTGGTAATTCATTAGGCAGTTCTGCTGGCCAGACGTCTCTGTATCGGTAGAGAATATCACGAACGGCAGGAGGGGCTTCTGCTTCCGTCTTGACTTGTAATACCCAAAATTTACACGTAATGAAAATTTAATAGTCAATTCTTATAAAGTTAAAAAAAAAAGCTTAATTAATCTGTTTAGCTATAATAAACTTTTAATTAAATTAATAATTATTTAACAGTAAATTACAATTAACTGAAATGAGTTAAATTAGTGAATTACTGTTAAGTACACTATTAAGTGAATTTAGTATTCTTATTAAGTAAACTATTAAATTAAATTGATTATTCAGTTATGCCTGAAGAGATGTTTCAATTGGACGTGAAGGAATGATACAGTTGTGGGCCTCTTATCCATTTATTTCTCATTTCTTTGTCACGCAAGCAAGGCTGACGGATGGATAAGTACGGAGGCTGTAGCAGTGCGAAGAAATCCTCTTACTATTTGGTTTGATTTCACAGCACATTAAATATTAAGAATTCCTGGTTTGGAATAGAATTCCCACGAGCCTTTTTCTATGCCTGGAATTCGGATTTCTGAGAAGTTTCGCAATCAAATTCTGGAGGAAGAATCCGGCTCAGTGCAAACAGTGGAAATTCTGCTTTCAGCAACACAGTGCACTGTTGTGGAATTCGATACAGCAGGATTCCTATAGAGAGTGTTATATAAACAGTGGAAATTCTGCTTGCAGTTTGAGATAAGTGTGCAAATAAATTATGGAATCAGTGAAAAAAGATTTAGAGAGTAATTTAAAAGATTGGAAGAAAGGTAAGAATTATAATATTCTTCCTTGTCATTTATATTATTTAAGGTATCAAAGTTTTTAAAGATGTTATATTTATTATGTCATAAATTAGTCTGGTCTTCTGCAAAGAGAAAACTTCGAAGTGACTTACAATCGTAGAAGACTTAGAAGTAGAGACACATCAGCAAGAAGGTAAGTAATGCAATTATGTTCAAAAGAACTTTCATTTATAGGCATAAAGGTTGATTTTGAATGCATTAAAGAAAAATGTTATTAAATTTGTTTAATGTATAGAAACGATTTTTAATTCAAGTTTCCAGGTATGAACAACCAAATACATAATGACATCAGGTAAGGGTAAAACAAGATTTAGTATGTTAATCTAAATATTTTCCTATTTGATACTATTTTGAAAAGATGTCAATTTACTTGCATATGGTGTACATTTTAATTGTACACTGATGATTACAATAATGATTATGAAAAAATGCAATAACTTAAGTATGACTTATGAACACTGAAAGCTTTGTGAATATCAATTGAAAAGTAAAGTTTGACTACAAATGATGTATAACTGTAATTACAGGTGGGGCAAAAGGGACCCCAGGGGCAAAAGGGACCCCATATAATATACCTGTATTACAGGAGGGGAAAAAGAGACCCTAGAAAAAATGATACCTGCATAGCAGGTGGGGCAAAAGGGACCCCTAAAGAGGCAAAAGGGACCTCTATGTAATTCAATGATGATAATGTCAGGTTTACCTGGGCTCCATTGAATAATGTTATGAAATGTAGCCAAATCTTTTATAGATAAAATTGATATTCATTGTAGAATTTAGAAGAAGTAAATATTAAAGTTAATTATGAATTTATAATGATTTCAATGACTGATTATTCCCAATGATTTTTACTTTAAATGTTAATTAAATTGCAAAGCTTATTGAGTCTTATAGCTCACCAGTGTTTTCTTAATGGCTGTTGTTACAGGAAAGGGCAAGAAGAAGATCATAGAAGATTAAATTGTCAAGTATTCCACATGTTATATTATTTTAGTATTTATCTATGTTTGGGAAGTCTAAACTTGAGGTATGTAACTAGTGATATATTACTCTGGATTTTCTTTGGTAGTGGCCCTGTAAGTATCTCATGTTGAAATTAAAATTATTAGTTGCTTCTGTTTGAAGGGATAAATGAGGACTATTGGATGTTTTGTAAAGATTATCAAATGTTCAAAAGTATTGTTTGATCAAACGATGGGATGTTTATGTTAGTAATACTCCAAGTACTGTTAAGGGATGCTTTGGGGTGTTACAAAAGTCGTATCATAGCAAATATTTAAGGTTCTGAGGATTTAATTATGGAAGCATAAACAAAGTGAATTGTCTATGAGAATAAGATGAAATCTAACGTAATGATTACAGAGCATAAGACAATGTAGTATTCCTAAGTTAGAAATAAGTCAAACTTCAGTTGAATTTTGCAGGTTCAACCGGTTCTCACACCATCCCTCCTACAGTGCTACAAGAGCACATATATGAGATCCTCCGACATGCCGTGAGCATCGAGAATGGGATTTAGAGCATCATACATTTGTGCATGGGTATGGCGACGATGTCGGCTGTGTTAGCGTTGTGTGCACGTAAATCAAGGCATACAATTTCAAATTTCACGTCTCCATTTTTTTTCTCACACACTTTTGCATATATATATATATATATATATATATATATATATATATATATATATATATATATATATATATCGCCGCCTATGTCAGCATCGTGGGCACGTAAATCAAGGCATACAATTTCAATTTCACGTCTCCATTTTCTTTTCACACACACTTTTGCCTATATACACACACACATACATCTATTTATAATAATAATAATAATAATAATAATAATAGTAATAATAATAATAATAATAATAATAGTAATAATAATAATAATAATAATAATACTAATAATAATAATAATAATAAAATTTTACATGTCGCTGTCTCGGCTTGCAGGATCGGACGACAAAGAGCTTGGGATAGAGGCATTGGGCATATGTAAGTGGTCGGTCTTGACAACAAGCTGTGGAGGGATTGTGTTCGGCACAATGGAGGGTAGGTGGCTGAGGTTGAATGGGAGATTGTGGCTGTAGGAGGCTGTTGGATGAGGCTCGATTAAGAGGAGTTGTGGAATAAATGCTGAAGTTATATTTTATTGAGTTTTTTCAATGAATGGAAATAGTTATGTCGGGGTTTCTTATTGGATTTCTCTTCTAAATGAAGAAAGGGTGTTAAAATTCCTCTTGATCGGCTATGCGAGTTGAATTTCTTTATGCACTATATTTATTTCTGTTTTTTAAGAGAAACAGACAAAACTTTGTAAGAGAAACAGACAAAACTTTCAGTTTTTGTATTTTTTCAATCTCTTGAGGGCAACCAAAAAAAAATTTCAGCACTTATCTTCCCTCAATCTCTAGTAAATAATCAACAAAAATTTCAGCATTTATTGTTAAACTTGAAACGAAGAAAAATGATCCTGTAAAGCTAAGAAGGAATCATGTAAATCAGAATAAGTGGCTTGCTCGCTTAATGCATCCAACATGATCATATTAACACAATATTTAGAACATAATTAAACAATGAAATGCACTAATAGTTACAACTTTCATGCAGATGTAGGTTCCGCTTGAGACAGCTTTATTATTATTTTTGGAACAGCTTTTTAATATTGCATTAAAAATCTGTTTTAAAAAATAGAAATAAATAAAGTAGTGCCAAAAGAAGCCGTATGCTCTTTATAATTTTTGTGACTATTTAGGATGTATCTTCTCAAGAGTTTAGGTCACCATTGGTATTGTTTTGATTTTATTATATTTTTACTTTTGTTTTTTTTTTTTTTTTTCATTTTCAAAGAAAGTATGTATATCCGGTAGATTTTAAAATAAAAACTGGTTAGTTATGCTATATAGAATAAAAACAAGTTATTCCCATTAATAAGTACTAGTATATATGATGGCTAGATGTAGATAGAAAGGCATTATTGTTTTGATTACTCTTCCTTTTCTACTGCAAGAGTACAAATGAGCTTCATCTTGTCGTGACTGAAAACTCACTTCCCTTTTTTAATGGAACTAAAATTAGCAATACATCCATCTTGTAAAAATAAATGATATCCCTAATGCCAATGCCAAAAAAAAATTTGACAAAACAAAAATTATAATTGTTCTCTAAAAAATTAAGTAATAAGAAAAATGTCTCAAACGAAGCCTAAATAAATCCCACCAAATTATTTTTTTATTAGAGTTAGAGACCACTTCCCATATTTCTTGAATGGAAATTGCTCACAAAGCAAGCAAGATATTATATGATTATTTATTTAAGTGATTTATATAGATAGCATCTAAAATATGAAGATGTTATAGTACTCCATTAACGGAATTTATTATCTCATTTCTCCAGCAAGATCTTGATGATATGAGATGGAGGGGATGATCGGAGATTGGAGAGGCTGCAATGTTGGGCAAATTAATAGGTCCGGTCACCGGATCTCAATTTTCGTTCTGATTTCGTATGTTTTTAGTGTGCTTTTGATATATTTTTGAAAAAAAAAAAAACTAATACACAATTTTAACTATATATTAGCTGCTCTTTTGTTGCACTTTTACTTAGTATTTGAAAATAATACTGAGTAAAAGTATTATTTTATACAAAAAATAGTATAAAATATTTTTATACAAAAAATAGTATAAAATATTTTTATACTATTTTTATACAAAAAATGGAAATGCAAGATCGGAGCTTGTGGAGTGCGGTAAGATTGTATTTGTTGTAACAGGAGAGGGCGTACCTATGGATGACGAATGTTGTCAAAAACGGATGGATGCGAATGAGAATGAAGTTTTAATTGCAGGACAAAGCAGACAACAAAGGCAGAAACGAGCAAAGCAAGGAGGCGCTGTAGAGGAATCTCCAACAAATTTCTGAGGTGATTTTTGACCACTTGAATGAGATTTGATTCCTCTTGTTGTGGTGAATGGGATGCTCGAAGAAGAGGATGTGTGAGTTTGTCCTTGTCGTGGGAGGGTAAAATAGCGAAAATAAGGGCAGTTCGCAGAACGCTCTCAAAATGGCGCTCAATTTTCACTTTCAAGTTTTTAGGCAAAACAGCGATATTCAGACCGTAATAAGAAAAAACGGATTTATCAAACAAAAAAAAATTTTTGCTTCGACGTTGGCAGACGGAATAAGCATAAAAAACGGGCAAACAAACTAGGCCTTAATTTTCTAAATTTTTAGCGTTTTCTTAGACTTTTGATGGCCGAGAGAAGGTGCTTACTTCCAGGGAAAATTCGGTTTTTGTTTCCTTCTGCTTACTTAGATTTGGATTATTTATGGTTGGGAAACCATATTGTTCATCTTGCCAAGAACTCATTTTCACGTAGGAGTGTCCCTTCTAGTGGTGGCATAACCATTGCTGCAGCTAATGTGAACTGATGGATAGCATATTCTACTATTTATGTTATTGCAGTTGATTGTGGAAAGCTTGATTGTTTGTGCAAGATCTATGAAGTGGAGCACATAACTAGGTTAAGATTGCTTATATCAGGGGGCTTTTACTTTTAGAATGAGTAAATCTCTTAAGATTTGTTAGGTCAAAGTGGATAATATCTCGATAGTTTAAAGTTTAATTTATTGTTATAAATTGTATCATAACAATATCCTAGATGAAAGATGGGAACTAAGTGTTATGGAATGCAAAGTGCTACATCATGGGATCCACCTCTTGAACCATTTGAGTCAAAGTGCTACATAGTAGGAGCCACAGCTTAAATATGTCAGAATCATCTTGAAATCATATGTTGTGAATGATACTTGGCTATCTATAAAGCCATCGACAAGGATCTTAGTTCCCAGGCTAAGGGATATTGTTATATCTATTATATACAATGAAACTAAATTCTTAAAAACTGAGGCACATTTTGGTATAATAGCTTGTGTTTTGTCAAACAATTTAAGATTAAGTTTGAATAAGAGGGTGGGGTATATTGTCAAGAATTTCAAATTAAATGGAAAAATAAAAAGAAGGAAGGGGTACTTAATTAATCCCTTAAATTGCGTTCAGATTTTTGGGAAAGAATTAATTAAAATAGGGGAGAGATTGGGAGGCTGAATGGAGAAGCATTAATTAAGTAGAGAGAGAGAGAGAGAGAGAGAGAGAGAGAGAGAGAGAGAGAGAGAGGTGGAATTATAGCTTGCCTATTCAATAGTCTTAAATTGAGGTAGAGAATTTTATTCAAATCCAATTTGGAATTGAATTGTAATTGATTTAAAAACTTTTCCAAAATAGATCAATTAATTTAAGAAATTATTTGAATTTCAAATTGTGTTGGATTTGAATTTAAAACCTTTCCAAGATAATCATTAATCTAATTTTGGAAAGAAATTTAAAAAGAGAATAGGTATGAGGCCGGCCAAGAGAGAGAAAGGGAACTAGGGATGTCTAGGTTCAATGTATTTGGACTAGAGATTAATTAATCATTCAATTTTAGAATTAATTAATTAATTGAATGAAAGAAGTTTCCAAAATAAGGTAATTAATAAGAACGGATTTGAAATTCAAATTAGATTAATTTGAATTTAAAATCTTTCCAAATTAATGATAACTTAAATAAGGAAGAGCGGTTTTTTTTTTTTTTTTTAGGGAAGTGGGGCTAGGGAATGAGATAGCCGGCTAGTGGGTGGAGCCATGGTGGATTTCGGTCAAGGGGAGGGAGGAGGAAGGGGAGGGGCTGGTGTAGGCCGATAGTGTGGAAGTGATGGAGGCTAGGTGACCATAAGTTTGTTTATTGGTGGTGCAAGTTGGTGAGAAAAATTGTGTATCACCACGCAGATTTTGATTTTCTCCTATTTTGTAATCGAATACTGCATTAAGAATAAAGTACAATCTCGAGAGACTGACATAATATTCTATAATGGATTCAATATCAAAATAGGGTTTTGAAAATGAATATTTTTATAATCAAACACAGTTCAAAGAATAACATATTATATAGAAAGATGAACATGAAATCCTATAGAATATGTTTAAGTAAAAAAATAGAGTTCTTTAAAAAAAAATTATTCATTCTTTTATTCAAGTGTAACAACGAAAATATTATATCATCTTAAGAGACAAATATAATATTTTTCAAAGCACCCAAAAGAAAAAATGAGTTTTACAAAAGTCATCATTTCTAAAGTTAAATATAACAAATAGAATATTTATATTATCTAGGAAGATAATAAGACTATTCTACAAGTATATTTAAAATTAGAAATGAAGTTTTTTTTTTTAAATATATCTGCGTTCCCAAAGATTTTTCCCTTGCTTTATAGGAATAAAATAAGGTTTATTTTAGTCCGGGTTTCTGAAATCCCTATAAAGGTAAGCCCCTATAGTTAATTACATCATAGGAAGAATGCTCCTAAGAAAACCCTCGATTAAAGCAGTGATTTCATACCCTTTGACTACAAAGTAAAAGACAAGGAACAGAAGTAGGAATTTTCAAGGAGAAAGCTCAATATGGAACATTTATTAGCGAGTCAAAGGAAGAAAAGTAGGAGGTGCCGGATTCTGAGAAGTCCAGAGGCGACCTCAGTCTATCCTATATTGGGCTTTACATTTTAAGAGAGAATTTTATATTTAAGTTGACATTTTATTAGAAATTTGGGATTATATTCCCGGAGGGCGAGGACTTAAGATCTAAAAAGAATCTGCCTCAGAACCTAAATCTAATTTGGGTACTATAAAATAGTGACCCAAACCTAACTAATGAAGTGCAAATCTGGACTTATCCCGGCCTGGATTAGGGAGCCAGCTAACCACCTAGGCGCTTGAAAACCATGTGTCCAGTCTCTTATGAAAGATGGGTAGGGATGTTGTTTAAGTTTTAAGGAATTGGGGCTGACATCTAAGACAATTCCTAATTAGCCCCTCAACTTATGTAGGGTGATAAATGTCTAGAAATGCAATTAATATTTTAGACTCTTTTTAGTTTGTATCTAATGCAATGCATGCTAATTGACTCGAATGAATAAAATGATAATGAAGCAGTTTAAAAATTTAGGCTTAGAAAATAGATTTTTCCCTAGATATTGCACAACTTTCCCTTGACAGAACTACACCCTCATAGGTCAAGTGGTCTGCCAGAACCCGCAGGCGAGGAGGTGCCTAACAAGGAAGAGAAAGTATTAATATGCTTATGCTGACTCTCGATGGTCCCGAGCTTACTTCTTAGATCGTTAGAGTTACTATGTGAGCCTAAAAATTTTTATTTAAAATTATAAGTAGAAGAATTTTAAGCATACCCTTACGAAAAAATCTCTCCGTTTCGAATCCAGGCTAAAACAAAACACGGCATGCAAGGTCCTAAAACAAATCTACTGCACAAACAATGTAAACAATCAATTTTAATAATCCAAATATAATGTCCAATGTCCAATGTCCATATTATACCCAGAATTTGTAGAAAAGTAAAGTGGCCGGGCACCACTGACAACAAACCCGGATTCTAATCCTAAGAATGACGCAAGTGATTTTTGAAATGGGATATACTGTTCCTTAAATCTTCATTTCTTCATCTTCTTTCTTCAATCTTCTTGTTCTGTCTTTTCTTCTTCTATGAACTTCTCGGGTCCGTCGAGTTCTGGATATCCAAATAAAAAGAAACTCATCCCTAAGAGGGGTATTTTCTTTTCTATTCGGATATTGAATCATCCTAATTTGGCTTTCCAAATAAAAGAGAATAATCCTTTAAGGTATATTCTCCTTTCTTTGGATTCCAAATTGGATGTAATATCCCACTTTCAAAAAATCACTTTCACATTTATTGACTCTTGATATATTATATTTATATTTACATTTCATTTCACAGAAAGGGAAGGAAAATCTAGTCCACCTGCAAGGTTATCCTAAGCAATTTATAACAAAAATCATCTCACGGAGTTATATATATATGCAATTGAATTTAAATTATTAAGCCACACTTGGCCACACTCTTCTTCATTTGGGGGCTAAGCAGTTGAAGCACCTGTAGCATTTATTTATTATTAATTAATTAGCCCCTCTTTTTCTACCATGCATGAGTGTGGCCACCTGCAGAAAATCATATTAACAGTCAAGATCGCTCCTAGCCTATGGGTAATCTAATCGTCAATCAAACCAACATAGAGTACAGTAAAATTAAATAAACAAACACACCAACATTATACAACCAGCATGCAATAAAACTCGAGAAAAAGCCCGTCACAGTGTAGTAAGGAAATAAACACCGGCCTAACCTAAAACTAGAGTCAGTTGTCCTAACAAACAAATCTAAGTGTGTGCAGTAGGCTGTGAGGTTTTGAAATGTCCTAAGTCAATTATTGGCTAAAGCTTTCTAATTGATTGAATTCTAATTTAAAGATATTTATTAATTCTAAAGTGAGATGTCACTAAATTTTCTATGTTATAAGTTTCTATCCTAAAGTGTGCATGCTTCCTAAGTCTAGATTTTCTAAGACCCGGTCCTTAATTTTTGTCCTTAAGTGTCACTACTGTTGTATGGGATAAAAATTTGTTATTACTAACCCTTGGGACTTTGAGCGTGTGTAAAAGGGGTTTAAGGATCTAAAAGAAAATAAAAGCAAACCTAATAAAATTGAAGTTACTACAGGGACCTAAAGGAAGGGTTCACGCATACCACATCAAGGGACCCCTAAAGGTTTTCTAAGTTTAGAAATACTCACAATCATCGGGGGCTACGACCTGGTGGTTCCGCCCGTAGCACCTCTACCCGGTTGGATAGAGACGACTGACGTCATTAGCTCCTTGTACTTTTGTCCACTCGATCAGTACCGTTCCTCGCAGTTTATGCAAATAAAACAGGAAAAATAAGAAAAAACAGGGATTAGAAAACACGTTTAATATTTAATAATTAAGTAATAGAAATTTACTGAAAATAAAAGACGTACCTTTCTTCGGGCTTGAACACCAGTTCTATTGATTCTACTTTTGAAATCCTTTTACTTTCGACAATTTACTTTATATTTTTCTAACATTCACTTCCACTCTCCCTAACTTACACAATTTCATAAAACAAAAATTTTACCTCTTACACTTACACATTTCACCATTTCCAAAAAAATAAATCATACTCTACACTCTTCCTTTTCAAAACATTATTATACACTTCAATATTTAAAATACCTTTCAACACACAAATTTTACTTTTCAAAACATAAACCTTTCATCTTTCCAAATCACACAAATTCAACTTTTACCTTTTCAAAACTCATACACTTCCTTTTTCAAGATATACATTTTTTTTTTCCAATATCACACACTTTATTCATTTTTCAACACACACACACTTTTCCTTTCAAATCATTACAATATTCTCTTCCAAATCATACACAAATTCAACTAAATCTCTACCTTTACATATAAGTTTGCCACATCACCCTTTTCAAAACACACAAATTCCACTTCACCACCTTCCAAAAATACACAAGTTCCACTACATCTCCACCTTTACACATTTTGTTTTCAATACATATACACTTAACTTCTTAACAAATAAAAAAAAATTATCAAACAATTTATCTTAAAAAAAAAAAGCACAATTCTCTTTTTAAAGCATTTCACCTTTAAATATATACACTTTCCAAACACATTTTCTTTCCAACGCCTAAGTTTTCCAAAACACTCTGCTTTTACCTTTCTTATACAAAACATTTTTAATACAAATACACTTATCAAAACACTTTACCTTTCTAAAACCACACTTTTTCTCCATTCAAAGATCATACATTTATAATTTGAATCACAAAGCACAATTATGCTCTCCAACATTTTCATCTTTACTGAATCAAGATAAGAAACCACTCTTGATGCAAATGCAAAGAAAGAAACACTAGGCTTCAAATTGAATCGAACATGCAACTATAAGCTCTCAACTTACTCATTGATTACGAATCAATAATTATACCAAATGAAATTTGAGATAAGAAAGGAAAACAATAACAACTCAATTTCTTTCCAACAAGTCAAGAAGCCTTTCGATATAAATCATACAATCTTTCATTGAATCCATATATGCTAAAGAAAGAAACATAAAACAAACAATAGATCAAACAAAACTACAATTGATTCTTTAATTTCAAAAAAGAAGAAGAAGAAATATGCTGCTAATTTTAGAGTTTCTTTATAGTTAATTGCTGAGTTTTTTTTTTTTTTTTTAGATTAATGTAATAATCTAAATAACCCATGAAAACATCAAGATAGAAAAGAAAACCATGATTTCAAGAAATTCTTTTGATATATTTCTCATCCTTGTACAAAAAGAAACAATTAAAAGAACTTTCATACAATCCAAATTTCAAATTTGCAACAAGAAGACATCAAACAAGAATGAGAGAAGAAGAAGATGGAAAGGATGTAGAAGAAATTACCCAAGATTAGGATGTATTTTATGCGTCGGCTAAGGCAGAAGAGGCGACGACGTGCGACTACTGCTGCTCGTCGAGAGGAGGTAGTGGCTTCGGCTTAGGTTCATCACGAGGGAGTAGGGAGGCTTGGACATGTCATCTATGAGAGGAGGGAGGCTTGGACGTTTTTTGGGTTGAGGGAGAGTGAGAGTGGGTGGTTATGGGTTGAGGGAGAGGGAGAGGGAGAGTGGGTGGTTATGGGTTGTTGTTGAACCCTTTGACCGTGGACCGTTCGGTTGACATTTTAAGGCCTTAATGATTTCGGAATTTGGTGATCTTGGGCTCATTGGATTCGTCTCGTCGAGCCGTTCGATTCGAGTATAAGCTCATCAAAATCGAAGACCGTTTGGTCACTCAAATTGCATTTTGAACCTTCCAACAGCAATTTGAGCCCTTGATTTGGACTCATTTGGGCTCGGATTGGGTTGATCTTGGTGTCGTTGGGTTTGTATTCCTGAGACGCTCAGTTCGACTGTAAGTTTGCTGAAATTGGAGTTGAGTGGTTTCCGAATTAATTTTTGAAGTTTCCAAACTTGATTTTGCATCGAGATTCGTGACTGATTAAGATAATTTTTGACAACGTATCAATTATTATTATATATATACTTGTGACGAGTCAAAACGGGTTAATCAGAGCCACTGAAATCGAATTCAATTTGAGTTAATTTGATTTGATTGGTGAGTTGTTTTAAGTCCAATGATATATCAATTTGATCAAAATCGAATTAGATTATATTAAATTGAGTCGATTAACATCGACGAATCATAAAGAGGGCTTGATTTGAGTTCGTTTGGAGTTGAATTAAAATTGGATTGAATTGATTTTGATTCAAGTTGAGTGATAGGTTCGAGTCGATGCTACGTCATTAGGTGTCCACCTAAGGGAAATCCTGCAAGTGCGACATCTACACTAGGCTATGAAGACCTAGGTGCTAGAATTGAATCCGGGGAAATTGACCTCAAATAATGAGGTCAACACAAGTAAAAAAAAAAAAAAAGAGAAGAATAGCTTTTCAAGCCTTGTGGTCCTGAAACCCTTGAAAAAGGATAATGGGCTTAGATCTCAAGCTTATAATTATATCTCATTAGGATAATTTCATCATTTTGTAAATGAAAAATTAAATCCTCAAAAAAAAAAAAAATTATTTTGTCATTTAGTCATGCTTATTTTGTTGTGTGTGTGTATGTATGTATGTATATATATAATTTTCACCAAAAAATGAAAAGAACTATCATTTTTGCATCTATTTGACAATAAGCATGTCATGTTTGAGAAATTGCTATTTGAATCTTCCAACAGTGTTTCAGGTCCTTGATTTAGACCCATTTGGACTCGGATTGAGTTGATTTTGATGTCGTTGGGTTCGTAATTTTGAGACGCTCAATTTGACTATAAGTTTGCTGAAATCGTAATTTGGATGGTACCAATTTTAATTTTGGAAGTTTCCAACTAGATTTTGCTTCGAGATTCGTTTCTCGGTCAATATAATTTTTTGATGATAATATATATATATATATATATATATATATATATATATATATATATATATATATATCCAACAAAATAATCATGACTATATGACAAAATAATAAATTTATTTTTGAGGCTTTAGTTTTTCTTTTTAAAAATGATGAAATTATCCTAATTAGATATAATTATAAGAGTGAGGTAAAAGCCCATTATCCTTTTTCAAGGGTTTTAGGACCACAAGGCTCGAATAGCTATTTTCTCTTTTTGTTTTTACTTGCACCACCAAACACCATGGAAACAAAAACCTTAAATCTAGCTACCCGTAAGCTTCACTAAAAAAATTTATGAGCCAGCTTTTTTATTATTTTTTTAAATAATTTTTTAGTATAAAATTTTTTAATTCAATATATTTTTTAGTAGAAAGTCACTTTGAAAAATAGTAAGAAAGCTGCTTCAAATGAAGCCTAATTATATATACTGGAAAGTTATTTCAAAAAGCAGTAAAAAATCATCCCAAATGAAACTTAGGTGGCCTTAGATTTGAAGCTTGCGTATATGACATCTGCATCAATTTGCCTTTAATTGACTTAAAGCTCCCACCCAAAAAAAGGACAGATTATTAGGTGCGGAGTGCAGACGGGGAGAACAGTCTGCACACAAGTATAGGGTACCCAACTAGACATCACTTGATATCGCTGGGTACCGCTTGATACTCTATACTTATACGGATGGTGTGCGGACGATCCACACTCCGCACTTAATAAATTTTCCCAAAAAAGAGGCAACTAATAACATTAATAGAACACCAATAGCTAATAAAAAGACCGTCAACCGCTAATAATAATAACATCTATGAGTAGCTTCTTTTAGATGGGCGATTATTATCCAATCATCTCATAAGCTCCTTTTATAAGTATAGTATACGTGCGAGTCTTTGTGCAACAGTTTGAATAAATTCTCACTTTGTCATCATAGATTTTCTACAACGCTCATGATAATTTTTAAAATATTTGAATCTATTTTAAAATAACTGTAATGCATAAGGGCATCTCCAACCGATTTAGGGAAAATAACTCCATTTTCCACTCTAAAATGACGTGAAATCTCAAAATGAGGTGGTTCATTTCATATGGAACTCTTTTTTTTTTTTTTTTTGCGAGCTTCTTTGAGAACTTAACCATGCATTTCTCTCCTATTTCACGCGCTTCCTGAAAGGCTAAGCAAAGTGCAAATGTACTCGCTTTTTTCTTGGCGTACCGATTTTTGGCGTGAGATTTGGAGTTCGAATGCAGCGATTCGTGGACTGTGTATAATGATATGCAGTTCGGTTGGAGATGATCTTAAGCAATATTACACTATCTCAAATAATAAAAGTTTTTTGTAGGCGGGTGGAATATAAATACAAACATGAATTATGCTTTGTTTGAAACAGCTTTCTTTCTATTTTATAAAGGGACTTTTTAGTAGGGGTGTCAATATTTGACACGACACGACAACCCGACCCGGACCCGACCCGGAAAATCCGGGTTGGACCCGACCCGTATAAACGGGTCGGGTTCGGGTTCAAAAAATTCGGGTCGGGTTGACCCGGCGGGTTACCGGGTCAAAAACCCGTTTAATTTAAAAAAATGTTTCCGTTCACTCCCCGATGCTCAAAATTACTCAACCACTCCATAACAAGCTATCCTTGCTGAATAAGAGGCTCCTGTTCACATGCAAGCTCAAGCAATCTCTGAAGCTCCTTCCATCTATGATGTTATGATGCTCCTGCTTTGCGTGTTTTAAAGATGACAACACTAGTTGTTGCAACTTATCAAGTTTCTGCACAGCCGTCCGTCTCCAGTCGCTTCAAGGTGGGATCAATTTTGAGAGCACGTTTATTTGATTAAAACGCTAACCCGGCAACCCGGCAGGTCGGGTCCGGGTTGAAATGTCCGACCCGTTTGTAAAAAACGGGTCGGGTTCGGGTTGACCCGTTTAGATACGGGTCGGGTCGGGTTTGACCCGAACCCGGCGGGTTGACCCGAATTGACACCCTACTTTTTAGTACAAAAATTCTAGCTCAAATAATTTTGTACTAAAAACTGATTTAAAAAGTAGCAATAAAGCTGTCCCAAACAAAACATTATCGTCAAAAACAACATTTTTTTAAATATATTTTTATTTAAAGTATATAAAATATTCTTTATATATATATATATATATATATATATATATATATATATATATATATATATATATATATATATATATATATATATATATATATATATATATATATATATATATGCAAGAATTAAAATCAAATAAACATTGAGTAAATGGATACAAATTAAAATCGAGTCGTACTGAAAGCTTAATTATCCATGTTTAAGAACGTAGCTTCCACTTAACTGGATATATACAGGGATATAAACTTTACAATCATCCTAAAGAAGTAAGTCCATTGCGTTTCATCATTTAATTCAGCTCAGAAATGGTTTTGCAGCTAACTCACAAAATCCTTAATTAACAAGAAGATTACTTTTCAAAATGATATTCTGACTCTTTATTAATAATCAAAATAACCTCCAAATATATTAAAAGAATATTTTGATCCCTCAATTTTTTAAAGAGAAATTAAAATAATCCCTTAATAAAACTATTTTAATTTTCTTAAAAAAACTAAAAAATCAAAATAATTCTATATTGCTCCTTCACAGAGCAACAAGACCATTTTGATTATTTTCTCTTAACTTTGATGACCATTAGAACATAAGAGGAGCAGCTCAGAATTCTTATTAAGATTAAATAGTGATGAACATTGGAAATCAAAACCTATAACAGACCACTTGAATTTCTGAAAGCTCCATAACAATTTTCCTGGACTCATGAAACAATCACAAGAAATTAAGATATCATGAAGAAAGATAAAGAACTAAAAACAACCGCAATATTTACCTAAAAGACCAGGCTTTGCTTAATTGCCGACATGGATTTACAAAGAAAGATCAATAATAGCTTTGATCTGCCAGACTGAATATGCTCAGCATTTTCAGAGGTTGGGAGCTGAAGCATTCTCCCTAGACGCCTTTCCCAAACACCTCTTCAAGTACATTACAAGTTGGAAAGAAATCAAACTCTTTCTCATTTGCTCTAACATAGTTGATATCCCATGGCTTTGAATCATGATGGCCATCAATAAACTCATAATCGGCAAAACCAACCACACAATTATTTCTATGGTCCTTGTGCAAATTCTCTTGATCCCTCTCTACGCAAGAGTCGGAAGCATTACATGGCCCCTCGAAGGAAGTACAGGAGTCATCTTGAACATCTTGATCCAAGGAACAATCTCTAGAACTTCTATCAATGGGCTGCTTGCAAGGTGACTTTGATTTAAATCCTGTGGATCCAACGGAGCCACAATAGAATCCTTCATCCTTAGTTGCAACAAGATGCTTCTGATACTCTTCTTCATCGTCAACCTCATCGTCAAAATCTAAATCTTCGGAGGCATCATTAGGTGACTCCACTACTGAATCATCTTCCTCTTCCTCTTCCTCTTCCTCCGACATCGCAAATTCACCATCGCTGCTCTCTTGCCACTCATCATTGTCACTATCCACATTCAAAGGATCCATTCGGTTTTGGTCAGCCCTCTTCCGAAGTATGAATACATTGAAGTAGTAACTAACAATTTCTTTGAAACTTCGGGATGGAAAAGAGTGAGGGAGCAGGGTCCAAAAGTTTCTGCCTAATGAAGCTGAATTTGACAACACTATCATATGGAACAAATTCTCCTCCTCTTCAGTCCATCTTTGGGCAACATCCTCTCCCATGTCGGGAAATCCAAGTTCCACGAACTTTTTATTCCCCAGTGCCCCTTTAAGCTTTTCCCGAGCTTCCATTACATGATACCTAACACATCTGATGGAGCCCTCATCACCGCAAGCACAGTCTTGTTTAGGGCAACATAGATGAGTCTCCACGGGCGAAGAGTGAAGTCTAGGCAAAGGAATAACACAAATTCCGAACCATTTGTCTGCACTGACTTCATTGCTCTCAATAACAGGCAATGTTGGTGTCACATTGCTTCGAGCTGAATGAGCTGCAAAGAAACCAAAATCCTTGGGCGTCCACTGCGGAAGATCTGCTTGGTGATCTAATCCAATAGGGACAAGTCTTCGATGAGAATGCTCCGAAAGCGGGGAATGAATATCTTCCAGCAGGTCCAACCCAGCTCTATGGAGATATTCATATCCTGGAAAGAACGACAGCCCAGCAGGCTGGCCTTGCCTGGTATCCACTTTACTTACATTGCATGTTGCACCAGGCGATAACAAATTAGTTGCAGCTGCGGGGCTTTCGCCATTAGCATTCACAACAGATGCTGCCATTTTCCATTCTGGCTCCTCTGAAACAACAACATTATCATGTGCATTAATTAAAAATTATGCTACTTACTGCCATTAATTAAAGTACTACATGTAACAATCCAAAATGAAAAGAAGCATAGGCACAATATGCAAAGCAGTTTGGGTATTTTATTTTATATTTTTATTGAAAACTACCTGAAAAAGTTTTTTCTTCAAAAGTAATGTTAATAGGAGAATTTGAATTTCCCGCAAAGTGTTCCAGCTTTCCTGTTTGATCCTCTTTTTTTGCACGCTTATTCACCAATTCACCACATACGATGTTAGCAGGACGTTTACCATTCTCTGATGCTTCAGTTCCTTGGGTGCTTTTTGCAGCATCCCCCATAGGAATATTAGCAAATCGCTTCTTGAACTCCATGTCCGCAACGCTAGTAGCTTCAAAATGTTCCTTCTCTCCATCTTCAGATAAAAATACGATCAATCCAGTAGGCAACTTATACCTTCATATAATGCTAAATAAATATACCCCTATACCTGATACTTGATATTTCCCATGCTCAAGTTTATCAAGTGAAACTTCTGCAGATGATCCAAGATGTACAGCAAACTCCAATTGTCTACCATGTTCATAGGCAAGCTGATAAGGATCATCAGGAACACAAGGGTGCTTGCTGTACATCTTCAGCAAGGAAGCAGGAAATACAAGTTAATATACAAATGATGAGAGCATCTAATTCAATAATAGCATCCCTCAAGTTCATAATAAGACTCCCCAATGAACAGCATTGCATCAAAGCATTTGTAGATAACAATTATAGATTAGAAGAAAAAGGCATAATTTACACAATATACATTGAACATAATCATCAAAAGTTACGCTGCCTATGAATTAAGAAGACTATTTAAAGAGTTTAAGACGCCTCATAAAGGAATACATAAGGAATGATACAATTGGTTATCCAAATCATTTATCTTTATTAATAAACCATTTTCTTGGTGTTGAGGTTTTTTTCAAAATAGATACCACTTCTACGTAGGTGAACAAATAAAAAAGATGCTCTAGCTAATTGATCAATAGCCCTCATAAGTATTTCAAAATTGAGAATTTCATATAAGGAAATTTATCACATAATTCCAAATGGCAACTCTCTGATCCATTTATGTTAACTGGTAAAAGATTGTTATTGCCTAGAATGATATTACAAAAAATTATCTGTGCTATTATGATTTATGATCTTTTCTGAGGTGAACATGTTGATCTAGTAAAGAAGTACGTCTCTTGCTCACCTTGAAAACTCCACCCATACCCCTTGTCATATAATCAACTGAATGGATGGAAATCCTTTTGTCCTGATCAATACGAATAAAGGTTTGTGGGACAACTAGTTTCTTCTGTGGGTTTTTGACAAGTTCTTCGAGTTCAAGGACTCTAACTTCAGCAAGAGAGAACTAACAAACAAATATTTTACGAGTTCCTCAAGTCAAATCGGTAAGCCCATAGACTATTTTTGTTTGCATTAATGTTGTAGAACCAGGGGGGGGGGGGGGGGGTTAATTAATTTCCCTAAGTAAATGTCCAATTGTGGAATTAATTAATTTAAGAGGGAGAGAAAGAGATGGGGCCGGCCAAAGAAGGAGGGGAGAGAAGTGTCTAGGTTCGATGAATGTAGGAAGATGTGTCTAGGTTTGATGAATGTAGAAAGATGTGTTTATGTTCGATGAATGTAGGAAGATGTGTCTAGGTTCGATGAATGTATGAATTTTGAATTGATTCCCAATCAACCTCAATCAAGGAATGCTTAATTCAAAATTCCTCAATTCAAAATTCCTACATTCATCAAACTTAGACACATCTTCCTACATTCATCGAACCTAAACACATCTTCCTACATTCATCAAACCTAGACACATCTTCCTACATTCATCGAACCTAGACACTTCTCTCCCCTCGTTCTTTGGCCTGCCCCTATCTCTTTCTCTGCCTCCTAAATTAATTAATTCCCCAATTGGACATCCACTTCGGAAATTAATTAACCAAAATTAAAACGACTTAATTTAGGAAAGAATAAATTTAGGAGGGAAAATGGTGGGGCTAAAGCCGGCGGCTAGGAAGAGCAGGTTGGGTTTAGGTTAAGCGGCGGTTTTTTGAGAGAAATTTAATTTCATAATTTTGAATTTGAAATAGAAGTGAATCAAATTTAAAATGCTGAAATTAATTTAGCCATAGATATGGGAGTAATTGGTGGGATTGGAGGCTTAATTAGGGGAGCATTAATGGGCCTCTTAATTAGGTGATTTAAAGCTTGCCAAGTGGGGAATCTTAAATTAGGAAAGAATATTTAAATCAAATCCTATTAGAATTTGAAATAGGTTTGATTAGAATACTTTCCTAAAATAAGATAACTAATTTAGGAAAATATTTAAAATTTAAATTCATTTAAATTTAAATTCAAAACTTTTCAAAATTAAAACAAATCCAAAGAGGAAAGAAGGAGACTAGGATGAGAGTGCTAAAGGAAGTGGCGACTTGGTGGAGGTGGCAATTTGATGGGGTTTTAGGGTGGAGATGGGGAGGAGACCGGCGGTTGGAAGAAGGGGAGGGTGGTGGCCGATGGTGGGGAAGAGAATGGGAGGTAGAAAGTCGGCGGCAAGGGGAAGATTTAGCCGGCGGTTAAAGGAGAAGGATGTGAGGGATTAGAGAAAGAAAATAAACCGTGAGCCCGGACACTTCCTGCGGCTAAGAGGTGGTGCGTTGCCCTTCACCAAGGGGCTTCAACCATGAGCCCAAACACATCTTGCGGCTGGTGGGTATTTCATTGCCCTCACATAGGGACTTCCACTCTCTTAAGAACTCCCATCACTCTCAAAAACAAAGTGTAGAAATAATTTTTTCTATTAATCCATCATTGATCTAATACAAGAGCAAGAACCTCTATATATAGGCCTTAAAAGAAACTAAAAGACAACTTTGTCCCTTGGGCTTACATAAGACAAAACCCTAAAGGGTAAAAACGGAAAATGCATAATTAAATAAAAAATACAATTATTAAACTAAAGATAAAATGGGGATCTCGGTCGTCGCTCTTCGACTCTTCCTTTGATTAATGTCCACCGTCGAATGTCCGCATCAATTAAAATATCAAAATTGTTTTA
Organism: Dendrobium huoshanense; assembly: GCA_016618105.1. Lineage (NCBI taxonomy): Eukaryota > Viridiplantae > Streptophyta > Magnoliopsida > Asparagales > Orchidaceae > Dendrobium > Dendrobium huoshanense. The sequence goes on from CM028357.1 coordinate 58,541,488, forward strand.
ACATATGAATATCGCTAGTATTACAAGCAACTTTTTTACCATTGAATTATAGAGTTTATAATTGCCTGTTGGGCATGAGGAAGAAGGAAAACAACAAATGCAGGTTTCGATGCTGACCATGTTCACTTCACTCTTTAAGATGTTCGATTGAAATTGTGAAAGAAAAAGGGCTTGTTCCTTCTCAATTCATAACCATTATCTTTTACGTGTCCAAATAGAACTTGTGAAGTGAGAACATTTATATTTACTTTATCAAAATCATTAGCTTAATCTAAGTGCAATTCAAATCACACAAAAACTCTTTGAATTTTAAAAATACATCTGATTTTTAGCCAATTAAAAACTGAAATATCCAATATTTCCAAAAAAACGAGGGACTTTTATTGTTCTAAGTTATTTTAAACAAAAAAAAACTGGATGTATTTATGTCCCTGTGGAGTGATCCAAAGAATGATCGCACTACTTATGGCAAGGACTTGGATAAAGATCCATATTTTTAGCCTCGCAATAATCTAGAAACACAACTTAACTAAGTTTCAGTGGACATACAAGCTGCTAGTTAGAATGGTAGATCGAAATCTCCATTGGATCTAATACAGCTACTAAAACATATACATCAAACGCAGAACTTGCATGAGTAACTTGGTACAGTCAAAAAGTGTGTTATTAGTTTTAGTTATATAAACACATCAAACCCTGAACATGGGAAGCCCTACTTTATAAGATATTCAATGAATTCATCCCTGTCATAAGGTGCTTATCTCCCATCTTTGAATCCATGATTTATTTAGTTTTCTAAGTCTTTAGCTCTCTGAAATTAATATGCATGAATTTACATAATTCATAGTCATTTCTTTTTTACAGGATAGAAAAATAATATGCTATAAAACAGCCTAAAGAGGTAGAATGATCATTCATAGCAATCCAAACCCTCTAATATGGGAAACCAGATTGCAGACTTTTGAGGCTGAAACTTGCCCAAGAAAAAAGATACAAGGATAACTAACTCATAATCTCAATCCGCCTTAGCCTAGCATAGCTAAAGTTCATATTACAAATGTATTCAATTAAAAGATCACCAACCCCAACTAGAAAAACCCTCTCACATCCCGGTTCACGAGCACAAATAGATGATGTGATTCATGTGAATATGTGATACATTTGCCTCAAGCTAGATTCTTAAATAACTGGCGTCTTTGTTCACCTTGTTCTACACCTTTGATAAGTGGAATTCACTCAGACAACGGTGTAGAATTGCATCATCCAAACTGTTGCAACAATATGCATATTTCCGGGCTGCCTAGATAATTTCATTATAAGTTGGAGAGGAAGGATTCATAAAGCCAACTCAACACAGTTCGAATAGGGATAATGATGACCATGCTGCTTCTGTGTAACTCGTTTAATTTACTGTCACAAAAACTATACTTAATAATTGATATGGCAAGCAATATCAAAAATAAAGTTTCCTAAATTTGACACTAAGAGCACAAAAAAGTCACTTAGCACTGCTAACAAGGAAAATAAGTTGGTCTTTCACGAAACAACCAAGGAACTAAAAGAATAGGGGGATGTTTAGTTGAATGCATTAGGACTGTATTGTATTCATTTTCACTGCATTCCAACATTAATAGTGTTTGGTTGGAAAAAAAAATGAAATGCAAAATAAAATTTTGGGGTAATTGACATACTCTAAAATCCATATTTCCAAATCAGGCAAATTCTAAATCCCTTGTTCCAGTCACTCGCAGTTACAAATATACTTTCCTAAATCTCATCTTCTATTGATGCTTCTCCCACCATCTAGTCAATATAACTATTTTGCAATATATTCTCTCCAGATTTACTGAGTATCAATTTTTACATTCGCATTTTATCATATTTAACTCGGTTACTATTGAGTTCATTTTTCCCAAACCTTGAAAGTCATGTAGCATAGGCGGTCCAATTTTAATGTAAAAACATCTATGGTTAGGATGTCATGATATTTTCTTATCACATAATACTCCTATTGCACTTCTTCACTTTAGCAACTCTAATTTAAAACCATAAATAATTATCTAAATTCTAAAATATAACCACATTCCATTTATAGCAACTACAACAACAACATCAAGTCTTTATCCCGCTACCTGGGGTCGATTATTCGACAAATTTTATGCTGGTTGTCGACTACCTAACACAACCCTCCACTTTTCTCATCCAGGACTTGAGACTTGGCAATAGCAATGTTGATCTTTCAACAATAAAACCTAAAAAATGTCAATTCCCACACTAATTGGCATATCATGTATTCAACTTTTGTCTTACTAATTTCTATGCACATTCTAAAAATGTCTTCCATTTACCATGATAGGAGCAGGATTGCTTTCCCTTTCACATGCGTTGATTAGGACTTTTGTCAAATTTACACTTATTAAGTAGAAGTTTCACTTATCAAAACTATCACCTCAAAATAGCATGTATCAAAGCATAAAGAGCCATTACCAGTAGCTAAGTAAATTAGTTTACGCAATAATATCAACATGAAGCAAGAAATCTTTACTAAAGCCCTATTGCAAAACTATATATATATATATATATATATATATATATATATATATATATATATATATATATATAGAGAGAGAGAGAGAGAGAGAGAGAGAGAGAGAGAGAGAGTACTAGCCTAAATGATTTGAAAAATCAAAATTTTTTCATTATTCAAAATTTTAAAAGACTTTTGGAGAAAAAAAATTCATGTAGCCGACCCCACATAGTGGGATAAAGGCTTGATGATGATGTTGTTGTTGTATTCAAATTTAAAAGTCTTTGTTTTAAAAGTCAAGAGTAAAAATATCTTGGTCAATGATTTGATAATTTAAAAAATACTAAACTTCTTGTGAACTTACCACAATCATGTCCACATGGACAACACCAAACATAAATAAAAAAAACTGTGAAGTGATAAAATTAGAATAATTTACTATTAATATATTTATATAAAGCAATGTTGGTCCTAATCTAAACAACAAGTTACAATTAAAATTTAAATGTGATATGATTGTACAGAAGTACCTCATAAGGCATTGGCATTGCCAACAAAACAACTATAATAATCAATGAATTTGCACTAAGATAATTACAATAATGTAGATAGAAATCCAATTCTAAATTGCATTTTGCATCACAATGGCCAAAAAATAATGAAAAAGAAATAAATCAAAAGGTTTAAGCTTTCTATTTTATTTGATCAAGGCCTCACTATCTCACTCTTTGTGTGTGTGAATATATAATTTATGTCATTTCTCAGTTCATCTTTCCTAATTTGTGTGTGTGTGTGCTCCCCAAAAAAAAAAAAGGAACTTAATATAAACAAATATTAGAAGTTAAAATGTGAAAGGCTTTCAGTTATGTAAAAAAAAAAAAAAACAAAAAAAAAAAAAACGAGCTAAATTGAAGCTTGTATTTACCTCTCAATAGCTGCCCCCAGGAATGCCTCAAGAAAAAAGGGGTGGGCCCTCCACAAGTGACTAGAGTTATATCTTGAGATGGATCTATGCTGCGACCGACAATATTTTAAATAAAACAACTAGAACATTTATCTCCCCCCAAAACCCCCAATTTGTCAGTCAACGGCCCACAAGTTCGTCAATTTTCAAACCCCTAGCCCAAGGATTCGAAAGTCAACGGATTTATAGGAAAAAATAATAAATAAAACAATTTAAGCCAATGATCCAAGGACTAAAATTGTAAATTAGAAGTCCCCCTTACGGATCGATCAATAATATCCGCAAAAATAAATCTCTAACGCTGACGGATAGATCACAAGGGTCACAAATCAGAATAAGCAGCGGATGGACAAAACGAATAATAAAGGGACAATAACAGCAACGGATCTACGGATCGAAACCCTAGAGCCCACGAAGCAAGCCCCTTACGAAACCCTAAAAAAAGTAGAAATTCAACAGAGGCTCGCAAAAAGGAAAGACCGGAATAAACCAATACGGGATAACGAAGATCCAGATCCAACAACCTATTAACGCGATAGATCAAGAAATCGGGGTCGACAGAGGTAGAAAACACGGCAGCCCTAGATTCAACCAGGAGGACGGATGATAGAGAAAACCGATATCGATCGATAGGTGTAAACGAGATCGAAAACGACGCGGTTCGATTCGTGGATCGGCCGGCACGGATCGAGGAAAACGAGATTGAGATCGAAAATTTTGGCAATTAATGAAAAAGACCAAAAGGTCCAAAAAACAGCTCGATTTTTTATTTGGATCCTTCTTATTCTAAAATTTATGAATATTTAAAAAATTCGGCTACCACTAGTTCAGATACTTAAATGACTATAATACCCCTGTGATTTTGCTATATTAATCGTGGAGTTTAGTATTAGGCACTCTTTTATAATTAATCTTAAGGGCACCGATGGAAAACAAATGTGGCTAATTTCCGTAATGAAAAGGCAGGCCGTTAACATATGTTTATAGCAGCTGATAAAATACACGTGATGCACGTGGCTTAAATTAAAATTTTTAAGTACTTCTTAATTAATCAATTTTATCACTTTTTTTAATAATAGTTTAATATGAACGTTAAGTTGCATAGCCTGTTAATAGGTATTTCTTAGGGGTTTTTTAATTGTAAGTATTATGAATATAGAGTAAATCAAATATAAAATTTTTAGTAGTTTTTTTTTTGGAAGAAATACAAAAAGAAAGTAATTTGTTTAAAGTATTTAAAATTCTTTAGTTCATTTTCAATGAGTTTGACTGTGTTCGATTCAGATAAATTTCAAATATATTGTGTTTGAAGAAGAGTTAGGCTCTGAGAAATTTCACATGACCTCTGCCATTGACATCGATGAACTATTCATCGGTAATGTTTGCAAATCCTTTACAATGTGTCTCCTCCATCCACGACAAAACCTCCTTTGTTTGCAAATGTTACGTTTGCATATCATTTGCTTGGCATGTCAAAATGCTATAAATGGAACATTTCCTCTAAAAAACGCCTCTAGGACATTGTCAATAAGCCTTTGTTTGCTTCATTTCATTGCAGTGTCCTCCATTTGTGACACACCTCTACAAAGTCCTCCATTCGTGACGCACTTCCTTCATCCATAACATTCGTGAAACCTCCATGTACTCGACTGTCAGAACCTGCGCCTCTATCCTTAAAATTGTTTCAATAATGAGTTGTGATAAAAATTTTGATTTACATTACACTTCACTACGTACAAAAATGCAAATTAATGAATTATTTTACGACAAATCAAATACGATAAATATTTCTAATATATTGATTTGATTTTCATCCCATTTAAACACACTCATATGTAAAATACTTGTAACCATAAACAATCACTTAATATAAGTGTTATGACCAAAATAGTTTAAAATAACTATAAGTACATATTTAAACAAAAAAAAAACCACATCTCCATATTAAAAAACTATTAAAAATATACCATTGTTGATATCTTGATGACAAATGACCAAAAAATTTTGATGATGCTCCATATCTAACATGTTCTTCACTTTCCAATTGGAGGTTTTTGGTGAGTTAAATAACCCTACGCAATACCATCAATTATTACAATATTGGAGATAATATTACTCATACTCTTTGATAGTTTGTCATCAACTTATCAGATAATCACCTTCAAGCGGTTTATAGATATGTTATACATTTTCTCAAAAGTCGTTTACGTACATACATGAATCTCACTAAGACTTAGTTTAAGGAAAATTTATTCTGTGCGTACGCTGAATGCAGTTCTACATCCGGAGACCAACAAGAATAAATCATTTTATTTAGAAAAATATTAATGAAATCATTTTATAAAATGGATACATGACAGTCCCAAAATTTCAATTCGTACTGACATGCGACATGTGTCAATTTCTTAATAATTTTCACTAGTGCCAAAAATTATAAAAAAAAAAAATCGTAAAATTAAAACACAGTAATACTTATCTTATGATGAATACTATTTTTAAATTTCACTTATAATGACTCTAAAAAAATTATTTATATGAGTTATTGCAATCTACTCACCTTAAAAAAAATATTATCCCCAATATTTTCCTTAAAGACACATAATCGATATAAATCAAAGGCTAAATTTTTGAAAGGAGCACTTTTTAAACAACATTATATAAAAGGAGCAGGATTAAAAAAAATTAAAAAATGAGCAAATACGTTGAACAATTTGGCGCATTTAGAATGCCCCAAATATTTAAACGTTTTCTAAATACGCCAACCTATTTGGTGTAATAGCCATGGGAGAGAAGAAGAGAGGGAGTGGAGATGACGGGGAGAGAGAGAGAGAGAGAGAGAGAGAGAGAGAGAGTGGGTAGGAAGAGAGAGAGAAAAAGCTAACCGGTGAGAGAGAGACACTACAGTAGAGAGGGAGAGCATGTGGGTGCATGAAGATAGTAAATATTTAGAGAGTTAAAGCTAACAGGAGAGAGAGTTAAATATTAATTAAAATAACATTTAAATTAATATTTAACTAATATTAATTAAAAATAAAATATTTAAGTAATATTTATAATACTAATAAATATTTAAATATTTAATTATTATTTAAGTAATATTTATAAATACTAATTAATATTATATATTTGCATATATATTTAAATATTAATTATTTAAGTAATATTTATAATACATTATAAGCTTTAAATATTTAATTGTCTTGAATTTGATTAAAAATATTTAAAATAATAGCAAATATTTAAGAATAAAGAAATTCTTTCAAATTTGAAATTTTTATAAATTTGATAATTTAAAGAACGCAATAGTAAAAAAAATTATTATCAATAAAACTAAAATATTCCTCTCCTTTTTTAATTTTTTTATTTAAACAACCCATTTTCTATCAAATTTGAGTTGAGTTTGTATTAAAAAAAAGTATATCTCTCGATTGCTATTTGAAAAATGATAAAAAAAATATGTCGAATATAATCAATCAAAATAGAAAAGTACAAAAATATCTTAAAAACATATATATATGATATATCAGTTAATTGCACTTATTATTTAAAATATTTAAGCATTAATTTAATGTTATTTTAATTAATATACTCTCTCTCTCTCTCTCCAGTCAATTTTTTTCTGTCCATTTATTTTTTTCGCTTTATCTCTCTTCCTACTCCTTTTTCTCTTTTCTCTCTCCCTACCCTCTCCCCTCACTCTCTTTTCTCTCTCTTAGCAAATACGCCAATCTTTTTGGCGCATTTAGAATGTACAAATATTTGGCACATTCTAAATGCGCCAAATTATTCCGCGAATCTGCTCCTTTTTAAAAATTTTACTGCTTATGCTCCTTTTACATAATACTATTTTAAACCTGCTGCTTTTTAAAATTAGGCCTAAAATGTATGATCAAAACTCAAATCAAATCAAACTCAAATCAAAACTCGTTAAAAATTATATAATCATTTATTCTATCATATGTCATTCAATTATGTATAATATGATATGTCATGCAATCATTGAAAATAAAATTCTTACAAGTATAACTCTCATGTTATTATTTATCTTCTATATAATGTAAGTTGTACACATGCGGCATCACTGAATTAGATACAGTCGGTCATGATGCAGCAGTCTCCCTCTGATTACTACTAATAGCTTTGTCATCTGCTATGTTAGTTGATTTTTCACTATATACCCTTAGCCTTATATTCCTTTGTCCTTCTATCTATCTGGACAGTCCTGCGTCAGAATCAATTCTTTCTCCAAATCCCCTCTGAGGACAACCTGCTAACTTATATCTCAATTGTCCATAACAAAAACATCGCCCCGTCAACAAGTAACACTAAACCGTTTATCATCGACCGTAATAAATGTGCTTGTTGTAACTACCTGTAGATATTGCCGATCCAGATCTCCTCGAATCATTATATCTACTTTTCTTGTCACTGTCTCTTTCTCTATTTGGTTCATCTCTATCCCTCCTCCTACTGGCAACATATATGGAGCCCACCTCATATCGGGATGGATATTGGGATGTTAATGCTGCTAAATCAATTTCTATCAGTTTGACTCACTCCACCAATACAGAAGATTCCTGAATTCGTAAAGGTACTAATGGACCTCTAATCTCCTTATTCAACCCTTTTAAAAACATATATCACTTTTCAATATAAAATTCAGAGTGTTTTAATATACTTATTAGTGTCACCTGATTATAATCCTTTGATTTCAAATATCTGACTATGATCGTCTAACAACTGCCGCCCAACAACAATCTTGTTCTCACTTTCATTTGACTTCGATCCATTGACCATTATCACATAAATATGATTGACCGCCATCATCGAACTTCGTTCTATCAACCATGATAATGGCTTAACTACGATCATTCAACAACCTTAGCTCAATTAAGGTATAATAATCACTATCGCCCCCACTACATTGTTGGAACTATCATCGTCCAACTACAACCTTCTAACCACAATCACCGCACTATAATATACAAATCAAGCTCTTTGTCGCCAATAACATCGACACTCTCTTTCACTTATAAAGCTAATGCATGTTATTTACATTAATTTTGACCCCTAAAATCAACATTAAATTTTATATTACTTCTTAATCTCTAATCTCCCCTCCACAAATGACAAACATAAATCAAATAATCTCTTGAAAATAGCTGCTCGTTCAAACTATTATCAACTTTTATTTTGAAATTCATTTTATATAATTCATGATTGCTATATTCTAACAATTTCTTTTTTAATTATGGAGAATAACATTATTTATAACTTATAATAAATACTATTTGATTAATTTAATTGGATTGGAGACTAAAGTTTTTTTTTCCTTATAAATTTTTTTAATATTTCATAAACTAAATTTTAGTACATTATTAAGGTAATAGTTAAAAACATTTTCGGGTGTCACGTGGCTTTACGGCGTGGGCGGAAATAACAAAGAGGGTAAGAAAACATGACGCCATTTTCCTTCTGTTTGTGAGGAAGGAGCGTTTTCGGTTCCATCGCCATCAGAGCTGAGGGCGGAGATCTCATCCACCGGCAGCTGAATCCCGCATCATAAAAGCTTCAATTCTGCCATCAAAGCTTACTTTCTCTCCTCGATCTCTTCGCCCACCGTAACCCTATTATTTGCTTCTTCTCCGATCTCGCCTCCTCACCACCTCTTGCTCTCTTCCACCGATCTCGGACCAGTTTGGCAATGGCTTCGTACATCTCCGTCCCGTGCCCTAAATTCCCACCCGTACTCCGCAACAGCTCGTCTCGCGGGGTTGCGCTGGCGCCCCAGGGCAGGGTTTCGCTGCAGGTATATCGAGATTATTTGCTTTTATTTCCTTCTTTGTATGGCCTTTTTGGGCGGAAGTATCATTTCTTTATGCAAGCTGTCGATTATTGAATCTATTGGGTTGGGATTTCTAGACTTAGAGCTTCTTTGTTGGGATATAAAATGCTGGATGTTTTTTATTTACTTGGTTACATTTGATGGATGGAGTTCTGTTTATTAAAATTGGCATGATTTTTTGTTCAAAATTGTATGCTCGCTGCGGATTGGCATTCCTTGGGATATTTTTTTATTAATCAATTGTGATTGCGTTGGAAATTGGATATGATGAATTTGTGATAATTGAGCATTGCTGACTTCGTTGCAGCTTAGATGCAAAGGAATGTTTAGTTTGAGATTGGTTTTAATCAAGTAGACTTGAAGTACTATTATTGATTAGTTTGATCTAGGTAGATTAGGCGGGACTTAGCCAATTACGTTTGGTTGGTAAGATTTAGTAGAAATTAGCCAAGTTATGTTTGTATGGAAAGAGGGGGTAAAAAAGTCTTAGCCACGCTTTCTATTTGATTTTGGGATTGAACTAGAATGGTTATATCAGGGCAAATTTTATAGATTTTGTTTTTAGATTGTGATTTCATTTGGTTTGATGGAATAATTTGCTCATCAGACTATTCGATAGAATCATGGACTACCATGTATACTTAGTATGCTTATTATAGACATTTTATGTTCAGACATAAATAGTCATGCTAATCATATACTACTTAGTAGAGAATACTGTCCTCTTTTATTTTGCATGATATCAAATGCCTTAATCCAATGAATTTCCCTCATAAGAGGCACTCCATAATTAGCATTATTATCCTAATTTTAATTTTTAGGGCTGGCTTTATGAATTATCATTTTCTATTTATTACTGTTGAGCATTTCCTATAGTATAAAACCCATACTTTGCAAATTATTTTCAACTTGTTTCTTTGTTGTCTTAAGTATATCCCTTATGTTTCTTGATGTTTTGATAGTAATTTTATCTTTTTGTCTCATAGATGAATTTCTACCTTTTGTTGTTGTTGCGTCCTGGAGTATTTGCGGTGGTAGAGAAACATAAAGTTTAACGTCTCAGCGTTGTACGAAAATCTGGCACGCAAACAGATAAAAAGAGAGAGTGCAGCATTAAAGGAGACACCAAGATTTTTAAGTGGAAAACCTCTGAAAGGGGGAAAAACCACGGGCCTATCCCAGTTTGAATGAATCCGCTAGTATAGTAGTTAATTACAAATGAGGCCCTTCCTTGGAAGAAGGCCTTAGCTTGATGTACATTTTATAGAGTACATTACATGATGTGAATACAAAGAGTCACTATTGACGTGTTCGTTTGGTCGGGAGGACCATAGTCTGGTGACGGAGTTCAGAAGAATCGTAGTCGGCATGCGACGAAGGTCATTAAGACCATTGTCTAGCGACGGAGGTCGGAAAGATTGTAGTCTGCTGGCAACGTAAGTCAAAAGGACCATAGTTGGTGGGCGACGGAGGTTAGAAAGACTGTAGTCGACAAACGACGTAAGTCAGGAGGACCGTAGTCGGCGGACGACGGAGGTCGGAAAGACTGTAGTCGGCGGGCGACGTAAGTCAGGAGGACCGTAATCGACTGGCGACGGAGGTAAAAAAGACTGTAGTCGACGGGCGACATAAGTTAGGAGGACCGTAGTCGGCTGGCGACGGAGGCCGGAAGGATTGTTGTCTGACGATGAAGGTCAGAAAGACGGCGTCAGGTAGAAGTCCAACAATGAAAAGAAATCCATCTTTAGATAGACGTCCAGCGAAAGTATGATAATCGGTAGACATCCGACGTTGGGTAGAAACTTGGCGATGAGTGAAGGTCCGGCGTCGGGTAAATATTCGACGTCTGTTGGTGGCCGAGGACAACTCCGACATCACTTGGGAGGAGTTTCGGCGTCAGGGACGAACTCTGTCGCTACTTGTGCAGAATTCTGGTGTCCCGCGGAAGTCAGGCAAAATTCTGGTGTCATTTGGAGTTCGGGCGGAACTCCGGCGGTGGTCGAGGAGTCTCTTCCCTCCTATTCTTCTCTTATCCTCTTATTCTCCTCCTCTTATTCTTGCTCCCACCCCCTCTCATGAGAAATGAGGGGTTTATTTATAGATTTTCTGTAGTGGCATGACCTGTAAATATGTGAGAGATCAGGGGCGAATCGGGAGTGGTTGGAATGGACGGCCGATATTGAATCTCTTGATCGTGGACCATTCGTCAGATATTTAAAGGTCTTAATGATGTCGGAATTTAGCGATCTTGGGCTCGTTGGATTCGTCTCGTAGAGCCGCTCAATTGGACTATAAGCATGTCATTTTTGGAAGCCGTTTGGTAACCCAAATTATGGATTGAACATTCCGAATGTGCTTCGAGTCTTTGATTTGGAACCATTTGGGCTCGGATCGAGTTAAATTTGGTGTCGTTGGGTTCGTATTTCCGAGACGCTCAGTTTGCCTGTAAGTTCGCTGAAATCGGAGTTCAGATGATCCCAAAATTAATTTTTGAAGTCTCCAACTTGATTTTTGCCTCGAGATTCGTGCTCGATCAAGATAATTTTTGAGGATATATCAGTTGTATATGTTAAAACCACTTAAGTCTATTCTTAATTACTTTAACTTCTGTAAATGTGACATCAAACATTCCTCTAATATAATCATTATTAAATTTATCCTTTCAAGTTTTTTCACATGATTATATTAACATTCTCATTTCAACCATGCTCAACTTAACTGTCAATAGTTTTTAAAATTCCCAACACTCGAATCAACACGTTGCCAACCTAATTCTATTGTTATAAAATTCCCCTTTTAATTTTTCATGATATCCTTTATAAAATAATATTTCAGAGTCTTTTTCTCTATTTTAACTACTCAGTCTTAATATATATACATATCCTCATTCTTCTTTATAATAATTCTAAAATACTTAAACTTAATATATTTATATATTACTTTATCATTTATTGAGAGGTTTGATGGAGAAATATAGAGAGAATAAGGAGAATCTACATATGATATTTATTGATTTAGAGAAAGCATATGATAAAGTTCCAAGAGAAGTGCTATCGATAGTTCTTGAAAAGAAATGAGTTAATAATGCTTATATTCAAATAATTAAAGATATGTTTGGAGGAGCTATTAATGGTGTTCAAACACAAGGTGGTTTGACCATGTATTTTCCTATTTCGGTTGGATTACATCAAGGATCAGCCTTAAGTTCATATCTTTTTGCTTTAGTCATGGATGTTCTCACTAGACATTTGCAAGAGGATGCACCTTGGTGTATGCTTTTTGCTGATGATATTCTTCTTGTTGATAAGACTAGAGAGGGAGTTGAAGGTAAACTTGAATTATGGATGTCAACTTTAGAGTCTAAAGGTTTTCGCTTGAGTAGATCTAAAACTAAATATATGGAGTGTAATTTTAGTAGCAATAGACCTAGTGAGGGTATTGTGACTTTGGGCAATCAAGTTATTAATAAGAGTACACGTTTTAGGTATCTTGGATCTATTGTTCAGAGTGATGGTGAAATTGATGGGGATATTATCAGCAGAATTTAAGTTAGATGGTTGAAGTGGAGGAATGCATCGGGCTTATTGTGCGATAGAAAAGTCCCCCGCAAACTTAAGGGAATATTTTATAAGATGGTGGTGAGACCTGCAATGCTTTATGGTGCCGAATGTTGGCCATTAAAAGAGAAGCATAATACTAAGTTAAGTGTTGTAGAGATGAGGATGCTTAGGTGGATGAGCGGCTTGACCCTTAGAGATAGGATACGAAATGAGCATCTACGTGAAAAGGTTGGAGTAGCTCCAGTGGAAGATAATATTAGAGAGAGTCGTCTTAGATGGTTTGGTCACATTAAACGGAGGCCTTCCGATGACCCGGTTAGGAAAGTTGAGGTATTAGATTTGACTTATGTTAAGAAAGGTAGAGGTAGCCTAAAAAGGCTTGGTTAGAAAATATTAGAAATGATCTTTCTTTATTAGATTTAAATGAAAATTTGACTTTTAACCGGACACAATGGCGAAAAAGGATTCATGTTGCCGACCCCACGTAGTGGGATAAAGACTTGTTGTTGTTGTTGTTGTTGTTGTTTATCTTCTTATAATATTTATCAATAATTTTCAATACCAATTTCATATTATATAATCAATATTTGTTATACTAATTCTAATCTTCTGATCTTTTAAATATTTTCTTCATTGTTCTAGTTTTTCACTTATTTTAATAGATTTCTTATGACAAATATGCCACTTGTAAAAAAAACATTCATCTAGAAACCTCACCTGAAATTTTATTTATAAGCATCAGTATAACTAATGAAACAAGATATGAACTCAATGTTGATCATTGTTGTAATCTAATTATAATTGAAAACTTTTTTGTCGCTCTACAACTATATTAATTTTGGTTTGTGCTCCATCCTACATCTTTAATAATTTCAACATGCCTTCTCAAGTTCATTAAAAACCATATGAAAACTCTTTATATAGTCTCCATACTTTTCGTTTAATTTTCTTAACACTTCAATCACATTCATAGGAACTTTTTTTTGGGACTAGACCAAATTGATTTTAAAAATTGATGTAATTTTTTAATTTCATGCCTCATTACTCCCCCCAATAACTTAGTGTAATATCAGTTATAATATTCACCACATTAAAATGCAAGCATGAATACTAAAAGTAAAATGAAATCTTAGTTCAGGAAAAGTAAATCTATAGAGATCTAAGTACGCTAATGTTTTTTATGTTGGTCGGTCTCCAATCTAGCCTATATTCATTCTTAAACCTCTGCCCTTCTTGTATTCCCACTACTTCGATCTTACTATCACAAGATCACCTCCTTCACGTGGCTGTGAAAGCTTTTACAAAATCTTATTAATGGGTCAAGAGCAATCTAACTTTGCTACCACAAAGCTCCCACACATTCTATCCCAAGTCTTTGAAATCCCCTCTCTCAAGAGTACAATTCTTTCCTAAGCATGAGTTTTTCTTAACTTTGGAGGTGCTTGGAAAATTTATTTTTCAATCGCACTCTCACAATCCCAAATACAAGGTTTTAATAATACAATAAAAACTTGAAAACAAACAAAAAGCTTGATACAAAAATCCTAAAATTTCAAGTCAAAGATATAACCAATAATGAATAACTGAAGGAGTTGATTTTTATGAACAATTAAAGCACCTCTTGAAAGTTCTTAAAAGATTTTACATTGAAAGTTTAAACCCTCTTATTTCCATTAGTCTTTTGTTATTCAAAATATGACGGTATCACTAGCTTTACATATCCCTTATTTTTAATCCTCAAAAGCATTCAAAAAATATTTAAAATTATCCAAAGTCGCCTCAAATGGATATAAAAGAATCTCCTAACGGTTGATAAGATTATCTATTGCTTGCAAAAATTAGACTTAACAATGACCTATAAACATTAGTGAGAGGCCCATTAATCTCTTAATGAGTACATGTTAAAACTTAGCAGAAGCTTGCAACCCTGTAGTGAAAAAATTATATTGGAAGGGCTGATGATAATTTTGTATTTGATATTTAACTTGCTTCAAACTATGTAAAATATTATAGACGTATTATATTATATGATTTTAACTTGAAAAAACGTGCTAGTTCAATGGTGATAAGGTTAAGATCAAATTTTACTTAATAACATGATTATGCTATGAATTTTTTAATGGACATATAATAAACATTAGTAATCAAATTAAGCATTTTTTGGCAATTGCAGATTATTGAATAATATATAAATCCAATTGAACTTTCCAACACACGAAATACATAATTAACTAATAAATGAAATATTATAATTATGCTCAATTCCTTAATTAACTATTGGCAAAATTAACATATAAACACTTAAACCAAACAAATTTATTGCATTAATGAAAATTTAGGATCAAATATATTTGCCACATGGGTGATTAAGATCAGGGATATCAAAAAAATTATGCCATGTTCGCTAGAGCAAAATAATAAATAATGAATTTTACATGAACAAATATGCAACAAATAAGATAAATTGATAAATTCAAAAATATTATAGAATAATTTAGTATATTTGAAATTTGTTTAATGGTTATTTAGCAAATTTTAAATTTTTTTCATCATTCTTGAGGCTTCATAATGATAAGTCAACTAACACAATGAAAATTTTCTAAAATATATTTACTAGGAAATCTAGAACGATGACAACATGACATGACCAACAATTGGGTGAACCTATATAGAATTATTATGTATTTCCTAATACTGTGATTTTTTTTTTCACTCTTTAATTGAATTAGGTTTCATCTATTTATCAACTGTTCCGTCAATCATCATGATTATTTTTCTTCAATAAGAGCTGGCATTGAGTTTTGATCCTAAAACATTAATCATAGTTTTTTTTTTTTTTTTCCAATTGTGCCTCTTTTATCATCGGATGCCCCAACCCCAAATGTTAATGTTGGTCGTAGCTTGATCACCGTCATCACTAACTGCTTTAGTGTTATAGGTGTGTGCCTCACATGAAAGAATTTTTCATTATGGAATGATCCAATCGTTTGGATTTATTTACAAATCTTTTTTTTGGGTTTGGTTTAGCCCAACTTTGTCGTTCATTTAGATGCATATAAATAAACACTTATGACACACTTTATGATGGAGTATTGTGTCATGATTGATCAATATTGTCATAAAAAAAGTCTTTTGGCTTGCCACATGACCTTTGATAGATTGCAAGTTACCAATTAGTTCAACAAGTTATTTTATTTAAACGTAAACATGTATTACTATAATTTATTAATAATTTATAGTGAAATTATCAAAATAATCCTAGAATTTTAATAAGAAATTAAAAACATATAAAAATAGCAAGCAAAATGAATTGATTTCAACAATTTCGATTTCCAACGTGTCACTTTTTGATTAAAAGCAATAAGATTAAAAAAATCAGTATCATATAATATAGATTAAATAAACAGAGAACTATAATACTAAAGGAAAAAAAATCAAGCCTCATGTCACTAGAAGGAGATGACTTCCTCCTGAATTAAGTAGTTGCATTTGTACTGCACTTGGAAGAAATCACACATCAACTTGCACTCATAAGATGTAACAAAAATTACAAAATTTTATTCCTTAATGACATATCTTAAAAGAATGTTTTATAGATCTCTCGTCACCTATGCTAGTAGATGTAGTTGATATTATGATTATCCCGATTCAAATATAAATTAATCTTACTATTAATTGATGTGCAATTTGAAACCTCTTGAAAATCACATCCTTTGTCGAGCAACCTAACATGCTTGTGATTAAAAAAAAGAAATTAATCCCATAGTCATTCTTTAACTAAGTGCCTTCCATAAACTTTTAAGAAAACCACAACATCCAGGAAATACACAGTATGTGAAAACAAAATCCACAAAAGAGGAGAGATACAAAAAATGAAACATCTCAATACAAATACAATCACTTGAAAGCATAACCAACAGATCCAATATTCTTCATTTAAATCTTTAACATATAATCTCAAAATGATACAAAAGGATAATGCCAACAACCAACACCTAAGGCCACCATCCAAGGAAATCTCATCAATTTGCTCGGTTTGAAAAGATTCGACTTCAAGAATTGAGTTTTAGCGTAAATTTAATCAAAATTGAAACCATCCCAAACCATATGAACTACATAAAACTAATGAATTAAACTAAATCTCTCTTTTTGGCTATGATCAATGACACATTCTTAATTCTATAAATGATAAATAAAAGAAGCTAACTAATAAAATTAAACAAATAAGTTTTGCTTAGTTTAGTAATTGGTGTGATGATTCTGACTAAATTAAACACATAATTTCTATCAACTTTTGTTAACTTGGATTTCAACTCAAAATTTAGCATTTCATACTCATCAAGCAAATCATGACATAAAATATGTGCTTCTTATAAAGTAATCTATGAATCATCGCAAACAATTATGTCTGGTTAAAAAAGATATCTTTGGATTCCATGACTATATGTGTAGCTATTTGAATTGGAACTAGACATCTCTTTGATAAAATTATTAACACAATATATTTTATATGGTTATTTGGTTCATGTTTCAAATTCATGTAGTTTAATGTTGTAGACATGACATTCATATAATTCCTGATAACAAATATAACCTTGCAAAGCTTCTCATGGTTGAAATGGATTTGAAACATTCTCTTCCAATTAGGGTCAACCTTAGGAGACTATGATGTAACAGATTACATTAAGGAATTATCATTACAAATATCATAATAATCACTAATTTCTTCATTAAACACATGAATCTCATTAAAATAATTTATCTCATTACCTATTTCCTCCACATCCATACTTGTTTTCTGCTTGGATACTCATTAAGTCAATAAACAGTTTGATGGCACTTAAAATATGCCTTGGCAGAAATCTTAGAGTTGGGTGCAATGCAGTTGCTTTCTCCTTAGTGTCCTTATTGATTGTAGTATTACTATGCATAGATGAAATAAATTGAACTTGGTTGTTTTGATAAAAAAATGCAGTTTCAAATATCCAGTGACTCTCTTAAACGCAAGAAATTTTAACATTTGTTGGAATCAAATACAAGTTAAAAAGCATATGCGAGTGATGAAATTTGATGAGGATCATCTACCTTTTAATGTCAAATCTCAATCAGATCTAAATCTAGAGGGTTTGGTGTTAAGATCTTCAATGATCTCAAAACAAAACAATGGTTCTTCAAATTTGTTCACGTATTTAGTAATTGTTTTGACACATCACAGTTTCTTTAAAGAATTAAATTCATTAAGCGAATGATAACGATAGGACAAAGCAGAATATTTTTCTTTTTGAAGTTCTTCCATTTTGGCCCAGGTGGTAGTAATTTCTCTTTCAAACATTTTCTTTGTCTTTCTATACTCATCTACTAAACTTTAGTTTAACCACTTAATTTCATTTCACAAATCTCACTTGATATTCATCAAACATGATTTGTCATTCAGAGAAATTATTTACAGTTAATAATTAATTAGTTAAAGCTTCAGGGTCAATTTTTTCATCATAAATGGGCACTTCAGCTTGAACTTCTCTAGTTAGTTTATCATTTATATTCTTATTTTGATAAATATATTTTTCATAAGCATTATTTTTAAATATCTTAAATTGTTTATTAAGATGATTTCTCTGTCTCTGATAGGAAACACTTGGATTTCCAAGTGTTTCTCACCAAAATCAAATAGATCCAATATGCAAACTGCTGTCCTCAGCAGTAAAACAGCCAAAAAACAATAGAAAACAGGGGAAATCTGAGAGAAAACTGAGAAAACAACTTGTATTTTACTAGTAGGCGCAAGGAAAATAGCAAAGATACAAGGATCCTCTATTCGAGAGGAGGATCGCACTCTCCCAATCTCTAGATTTCGATCTAGAGCCCTCACTATCCAAGAAGACAAAGAAAATTCTCACCAAAACATAACATAACCCTAATCCCTCTCTTTCTCCTTACTTAATGCATTCTAATTCAAAACAAAAGCAAAAGGACTACTCTACCCCTCCTTCTCCCTCCAAAAACACTTAGCTCATGTTTGAATTGCAAGTGGACCCCACTCCCTGGCTCCCTCTCTCTTCCGCCCGGTCGCCCTGTGTCCGCCTTCGGTAAAACTGGACCGGCTGGGCCGGTCCAGGTGGAGCCGGTCCAAGCTGGACCGGCATAACATTACCCCCCTCCCAAAGTACCACCTTGTCCTCAAGGTGGAGGGTAGGAAACTGCACTGCAATCCTCTCCAATGGCTCCCATGTGGCCTCATAATCTGGGAGGCCGCTCCACCTAATTTTCACTTCCTTTTCCCCTTTTTCATTAATGCGCACTCCTTCCACCGCTAGAGGCTCCAGTGTCACTTCCATGTCTTCCCTCAATGTGCTGGGCAACTCTGGGCTTACTGCATGCTCCCCCACCACTTTCCTCAACTGTGATACATGAAAAACGGGGTGTATTCTGGCTGTTGGAGGAAGCCTCAATCTGTATGCCACCTCCCCGATTTTCTCCTCCACTTCGAAAGGGCCAAAATATCTCGCTGCTAGCTTCTCATTTCTCCTTTGGGCTATAGTCCTCTGTCTGTATGGTCGGAGCTTCAAATAGACCTTGTCTCCAACTCCAAACTGTATATCCCTTCTTTTACTGTCCGTCTGTTTCTTCATAATCTGTTGGGCTCTGAGAAGATGCCTCTTGAGCTCCTCCAACACTTGATCTCTTTCCTTCAAGTGCTGATCCACTGCAGATACTGGAGTACTCCTATGGCTGCAGTGTACCAGGTGTGGGGGGTCTCTTCCATATAACACCTTAAAAGGTGTCATCTTGGTAGCCGAGTGAGAGGAGGTGTTGTACCAGTATTCTGCCCAGGCCAGCCATTTAGCCCACTGCTTCGGTGTCTCAGACACAAAGCATCTCAAGTATGTCTCCAAGCTTCTATTCACCACCTCCGTCTGCCCATCAGTCTGTGGATGATAGGCTGTGCTCCTCTTCAATACTGTGCCCTGCATCCTAAATAACTCCCTCCAAAAATGGCTCAGGAACACCTTGTCCCTATTAGAAACAATAGACTCCGGTACCCCATGCAGGCGGACTATCTCTCTCACAAAGGCTGCTGCTACAGATACTGCTGTGTATGGGTGTCTCAAGGGAATGAAATGAGCATATTTGCTCAACCTGTCAACCACTACAAATATGACTGTGTACCCTTCTGATTTGGGAAGCCCATCAATGAAATCCATAGTAATCTCCTCCCAAACCTTCTCTGGTAGGGCCAGGGGTTGTAGTAATCCCCCTGGTGCCATCGTCATATACTTGCTCCGTTGGCAGGTATCACACTTAGCCACCATCTCCTCTACGTCTTTCCTCATCCCTTTCCAGTACAATTCAGCAGCAATCCTGCTATAAGTTTTCTGCACTCCTGAATGCCCTCCTATGGCGCTCCCATGAAATTCCTGTAGCAGATGGGGAATATGAATGGAAGACCTAGGAATCACACTCCTTCCCTGATAGTACAGTCTCTCCCCCACAACTGAGTAGCCTGGGTGGCTGTTTTCATCTGAAAGCACTTCTTCTTTGATTTTCCTGAGCTCTTCATTCTGGATGCTCTCCTCTTTGATGGCTCCCCAATCAATCAGAACAGGTACTGATACAGCAATCCCTTGGAGCTCCCCCATACAACGTGATAAGGCATCTGCTGCCTTATTCTCTAGTCCTGGCCTATAGTGGATCTCAAAATCATATCCGAGCAGCTTGGACAACCACCTCTGATGCTCATCTGTGACCATCCTCTGCTCTAGCAAGTATTTCAGGCTCCTCTGATCAGTCCTGACAATAAAATGTCTGCCCAATAAATAAGGTCTCCACTTTTGGATGGCCAGTACAATCGCCATCAGCTCTCTCTCATAGACCGATTTCAGCCTAGCCCGGGACGACAATACCTGACTGAAGTAAGCTATGGCCCTGTGGTTCTGCATCAACACTGCTCCCAATCCATAGCCTGAGGCATCTGTCTCCAGCACAAACACCTGGTTGAAGTCAGGTAGAGCTAGCACTGGCACTGTTGTCATGGCCTTCTTAAGCTTTTCAAAAGCCTCAGCAGCTGCTTCCCCCCATAAAAAATTGTCCTTCTTCAACTGCTCTGTCAGTGGTCCTGCTATGGTGCTGTACCCTCTCACGAACCTCCTGTAGTAGCCGGTCAATCCCAAAAATCCTCTGAGCCCCTTCAAGGTCTTGGGTTGAGGCCAAGCCAGCATTGCCTCTATCTTGGACTGATCTGCAGCCACTCCCTCCTGGGATATCACGTGCCCCAGGTACTCCACTTGTGCCTGAGCGAAGTCGCACTTCTTGTAATTGGCCTTCAACTGATGCTCCCTTAGCACTCCCAACACCACTCTCAGGTGTTCTAGGTGTTCCTCCTCAGTCCTGCTATAGATGAGAATGTCATCAAAAAATACCAACACAAACCTGCGAAGGTGTGGCTTGAAGATCCGGTTCATCAATGCTTGGAATGTAGCTGGTGCATTGGTGAGGCCAAAAGGCATCACCAGAAACTCATAGTGGCCCTCATGAGTCCTGAAGGCTGTCTTCTGCACATCTTCCTTCCTCATCCTGATCTGATGATAGCCCGACTTCAGATCAATCTTGGTGAACAAAGCAGCTCCATGCAGCTCATCCATCAACTCGTCAATCACAGGGATGGGGAAATTATCAGGCACTGTCTCTTTGTTGAGAGCTCTGTAGTCAACACAGAACCTCCAACTCCCATCCTTCTTTTTCACCAGCAGAACTGGGCTAGAGAAAGGGCTCACACTGGGCTGAATGATCCCTCCTTCTAGCATTTCCCCCACCAATTTCTCAATCTCATCCTTTTGCACCTGAGGGTATCTGTAAGGTCTCACACTGATAGGGGAGACTCCCTCTTTCAGAATGATCTGATGCTCCCGCTCTCTGTCAGGTGGGAGTCCCACCGGAGGTTGGAACACATCCTCGAACTCCTGCAGGAAAGGCTGAACCGACGCCGGAATGGGTTTATCTTCCCCCTCCGGCTGATCCTCCAAGCTCTGCAACTCCACCAGGAAACCCCCTCCTTCGTCATGGATAATCTTCACCATCGATCGGAGTGACACCCCAGCTCTGGACAATCCTGGTTCCCCCTTCAGCTTCACTCTCTTGCCTTCTACCATCAGTTCCATCACCATGGTTCCCCAGTTCACCTTGGTTTCACCCAAGGTCTGTAGCCATTTCATGCCCAAAATGACATCCGTGCTACCCAATCTCAGGGGTAGGAAATCCTCCACCACCCTGATCTCCTGTAGGCTCATCTCCACCCCTTTGCAGATCCCCGTGCTAGACTCAATCTTTCCTGTCCCCATCATCACCCCATAACTGCCTGTCTCAGTAGGCTCCATCCCCAGTTCCTCCGCCACCTGAGTGGATATGAAATTGTGGGTTGCCCCACTATCGATCAATACTACTACCTCCCTCCCTTGGATCTTCCCCTTCACCTTCATGGTATGACTAGGAGTAAATCCCATCACTGAATTGAGGGATACCTCGGCCACCTCCAACTGGGGGTCACTCTGCTCCTCCTCAGAATCATCACCCTCCTCAGGCGCCTCGTCTAATAGACGGTGAGAGCCCGAAGAGCGCGATCCTTGCATCTGTGCCCTGGAACAAACTTCTCCTCACATCTGAAGCAAAGGCCCTTGGCCCTCTTCTCCTGCATCTCATCCTCAGTCAATTTCTTGAAGCTTCCTGCAGTTCTAGTCACCCCGCTCTTCTCCTTTCCACTCTCTCTAGGGACACTAGGGCTTGTCCCTTTTGGAGCCAAGTACGTGGTAGTTGTCCTGGTGGGACCTCCTGAGTGGTTGTTCCTCCAACTTCGAGCGTTGGTCTTCTGGTTCTCCACCAGCTGAGCCAACTCCATTGCCTCCCTCAGGTCTCTCGGTCTCATGACCTTCACAGCATCTCTAATTTCTGGCTTGAGCCCCTTCATGAAGTTCCCCCCCAACGTGCTGTTCGATAAGCCCTCCATGTCTCCCACCAGACTCTCAAATTTCTTTCTGTATTCCTCCACTGATCCCTCCTGAGTGAGGGCATAGAACTGCTCGGAGATCTCCCATGGGCTGCCCCCCCTGAATCTCTCTCTGATGGCCTCCTTGAAATCCCTCCAAGTTCTCACCGGATCCCACTTATCCATGTATTTGAACCAGGCAAAAGCCGCCCCTTCCAAGCACATGCTAGCAGCCATCAATCTCTCCTCCTCCATAAGGCCATTCACTGCAAAATACCTTTCCACCTTGTGGATCCACTCATCCACGTTTCCCTCTTCGAAGACAGGCATTTTCAGCTTCCTGGCCCTAGTATCCATCCCATATGCTCTGTTCCCCCCATGGCCTCCCCTGTCCCAGGCGATGGGGTCTTCCCAAGTTCCTCTTTCTCCATATCGGGGCTCATCCTCCCTTCTCGGCCGCCGATAGCCATCTTCCCCTCGCGCTCCGCCATGGTGGTTATGGATCCCCCATGGTCGGTCCACTGGATCGGGCCTCCGACGACGCCAATCCTCCTATCTGTCTTCCCTGAAGTCTCTTCTTCTATCATGCTCTTCCCTCCTGATGGATTCCCTATGTAGCATTCTTCCGTTGCTACCAAGCAGTTCCACCTCCTCTTCTCCTTCCGGATTTGCCTTCTCCTTACCCTTGCTCCCACTACCTTCTCCTCTTTCCTCCGCTGGCACAGCCCTAGTTTGCCCTTCCAACAATTTTTTCATCATCTCCTCCAAAGCCATGAATTTCCCTTCCACATTCTCACTCAACGTCGTCATCTTCTCCTCCAGGTCCGCCTTAATTTGACCCACCTCGGTCTCCAAGACTTCTACACGTTTAGATGCCATGGGAACCAAAAGATGGTCTCCGGATCCCTTCCGAAAAGCAAAAAAACTGCAGCGAGACAGTGGAAAACAGCCCCCCACCGTCCGGATCTTCGCTCTGATACCAATTTGATAGGAAACACTTGGATTTCCAAGTGTTTCTCACCAAAATCAAATAGATCCAATATGCAAACTGCTGTCCTCAGCAGTAAAACAGCCAAAAAACAATAGAAAACAGGGGAAATCTGAGAGAAAACTGAGAAAACAACTTGTATTTTACTAGTAGGCGCAAGGAAAATAGCAAAGATACAAGGATCCTCTATTCGAGAGGAGGATCGCACTCTCCCAATCTCTAGATTTCGATCTAGAGCCCTCACTATCCAAGAAGACAAAGAAAATTCTCACCAAAACATAACATAACCCTAATCCCTCTCTTTCTCCTTACTTAATGCATTCTAATTCAAAACAAAAGCAAAAGGACTACTCTACCCCTCCTTCTCCCTCCAAAAACACTTAGCTCATGTTTGAATTGCAAGTGGACCCCACTCCCTGGCTCCCTCTCTCTTCCGCCCGGTCGCCCTGTGTCCGCCTTCGGTAAAACTGGACCGGCTGGGCCGGTCCAGGTGGAGCCGGTCCAAGCTGCATAACAGTCTCCTACTAATTTTGACATTTGCCTCGTCATTATGATTGAATTCTACATCAGCTTCAATAGTTCTAATTGATTTTGGAAAATTGATAAAATTTAATCCATTTCTCGGTTTATTCAATAACCTTGATGATTGGTCCTGCATCTAATTGTCTCGTTGACACAACCTATACCTCTGATACATGTGGATGACTCGTTGATACGAATTTTAAGTGGGATGACTCGTTGATACGAATTTTATATGGGATGACTCTGGGTTAGGGTTTCTAATGCTACTAATACGATACATAGTATGATTTCACGTTGAGGAAAATGACTTTTTTTTTTTCAGATCTCAAGTTACCAATTTATTCAACTTTTAAACATAAGCATGCTATATTACAATTTAAAACCAACTGGATTTAAATGGTCAAAATAATCCAAGAATTTCAGCAAGAAATTATAAACATATAAAATCAGCGAGAAAAATAAATTAATTTTCACAATTTGGAATTTTGATATGTCACTTTTTGATCAAATCAAGTATACTAATTAAATCAATATCAAGCAATATAAGATAAAATGTACAAGGATCAAAAATATAAAATTAAGAAAAATCATATCTCATGTAGATACAATGATACGAATTCCCTAAAATTATGTAGCTGCAATCAAATGAATTATATATCCAATTTGCTTTCACAAAATTGAAATTAGAAAAATAAATTTTATTCAAAAAACGAGGCAGTGAATTCTCGACAAACAGACAGTCATTACCAAAAATAAATTTAGATTTTTAAAAATAAGCTTACTAACTTTAAGCCAAAACTGTGACGAATTTAGTAGTTTCCTTAAAAAAAATAAAAAAAAGATCTGTTTGTTTTCCTTATTAAAAAAATGCTCAAGTAGATCTGAAGCTATTGCACGCTATGGCATAGTTATAGTAGCTAACCTTATTGTGGGTTATATATTTCTCCTTTTTAACATGTTCAGATGATTTGTACAAAACATGAGTCAGATTTTAGTATTTGGCACTCAAACAAGGCATATAATTCATATTTTTCTCTTTTTTTTTTTCTCGTCCTGTTTTCTTCATCTTGTTATTAATCATTTTTCTTTTCTTTCAGGGGCATAAGGAGAGAAAGTTTCATACTTTGATGGCCAAGGCTCATGAGGTAGCCACCTGTTTTAAAGTTGTGCTCAATTATCATTATCATCTTTTGTTTTATCCTAACAATTTGGTGTTAGCCTATGAAGCACGGAAAGTAAACAAAAACATGAAATAATTCTTAAACATCTAATATGAATATGGATTGCACAATATATATATATATATATATATATATATATATATATAACAAAACCTAACGTTCTTTGGAGTTTTGCTGATGTCTAAATTGAATATAACAACAATAGAAGAAAATTTATCATTCTTGATAAGTAGTTGGACTGAATTATATTTAACAAATTATTGCAGTCATAGTTATCAAGGCATTCTTATTGGACTGAATTAATTTATCATTCTTGATCAAAATCAAGGCATTGTTTTTGTATGATATGTGTTCAATACCCTCTAAGATGATCGTCTATGCTTCATAGAGGTTAGCTTTATGCAATGCCATTCACATCTAAAGCACTGCACATAGTGTTATTAATTCTATTTTATAAGTTTCTCAATTCGTTTTACTTTTAAATGTTGTCAACATGTAAAGGCCACTGTGGAGGGTTCTTCAAATTCTTTGCCTCTAGCAACAGCCAAGTCAGAAACTGAATCACCTAAGGACAAAGATAACACGGCAGAAGATGAGTCCACTCTGCCTGATTCTGCGATATCAGCATTTATGTCGGAGGTTTCAAATCTCATCAAGTAATAATCCATCCACCTTTTTTTTAATTGTAATCATACTAGCCAAAACTCAGTTGGTTGCTCCTCTAACAAGCATAATTCTTGAAAATTTTTCATTTATTTCTTCAAATTTTCTAATGCATCTGACAGTGGAAACAAAAAGTTCATATGAAGACTGTTTAGGGCATAGATGTAAGTTTTATAAACTAATGCCGATATGGATCTGACATGTTGAGAAAAATAATCTGTGAGATGGCAATGGCTGGAGGCATTAATTAAATGTTGAAGTTTTGGAAGAATGCCGTCAATGTGAATGGTTTCATTTCAAGTTTAGACTAGGAGGAACCTGTCAGCGGTTTCCATAGATTTCTACGTTTTGATGTCATGCTACAAAATTATATGTTAAAGTAAGAAGCAGTTCAAATTTGAGCTGCAATGCCTTTTTTTTGTGAATTTTCTTTGTCTACTTGTCTCTACTTCAAATGGGCATTACTAAAATGATTGGGCCAAAGGTTTGAGCCTGAACCCAAATGTAGATTGGGTCGGGTCTGGTTCAACATACAACATACGTCTTGTTTTGTTGCGGGCATATGGAATTATCCTTTGTACAAACTATAACTCATGAAAGCCATTGAAATAGGTCAGTCTGGTTCTTATGATTACAGTCCTGGATTGTTGTCCAGGCCCAATACATACTTGGTCAGATTGGGTTTATCAAGTGAGGTGGCTGTGCTCATGTTCTATACCGTCCCAGTAAATGTATAAAGTGTACTAAGAACAACAGCTCTCTTAAGCATAAACACCAAAAAATTCTTATAAGATGTTGGAACTTGCCATAAGAATGTTCTTCTAATACCTTTTTTTGCACCAAGGGATTTTGAAAACAGCAAGTCTATGTATGCGTGAGACAGATTTTACTTCTACAACTCAGACGTGCTTTCTTCTCTGAGTAGGCTTGTGGATTCCAGAGATATCACAGAACTTAAGCTGAAACAGAAGGATTGTGAGATTATAATAAGAAAAAAAGAGGCCTTACAACAGCTAGCACCTGCTGCTCCTGTTGTCATGATGCAGCCTCCACAAGGCGCTTTTTCAACACAACCACATGTCTCCCATGCCACTCCAGTTCCATCAATTCCTCCTCCTGCAGCTCCAGTTCCTGCTCTTCCTCCTGCAAAAGGCAGCAAGCCCTCACTTCCTCCACTAAAATGTCCCATGGCTGGGACATTTTACCGTAGCCCAGGACCCGGGGAAGCAGCATTTGTCAAGGTAGATACAAGTATGCTATTCAATTAGTAATCATTTTGTGACTTTAAAGTCCAAGCAAATTCTATCTGCTCATCCTCTTGAGAAATTAAAATTGTTCTGCATTTTTAAGATGCAATTTACTCTGTAGATTCGTTTGCATGTATAAATGCAGTGGTAATTTCCAATTATAGTTTTACACAAATTATTCTGCTCATATGATGTATTTTGCTCATTGTTTATGGGTTGCATATTATGATTGCCCTCACAAATGGAAGTATGAATTTTTTGATAGTTTATAAAACAGTTACTGATATTTTTGTTTTGTTATGCAGGTCGGAGATAAGGTTAAGAAGGGGCAGGTTGTTTGCATTATTGAGGCTATGAAATTAATGAATGAGATCGAGGTAACTACGCTTTCTGAAAACTCCTTGAACCACTTATATATATTAAAAGTAGCGAGTTACGCCATCAATAAATCCTAAATAACATTGAACACATAACATAATCTAACCATGTCTACTGCTCAGGGCAATTAACTATCCTGTAGAATCTTAGAGGATAATAATGATCTAGTCGCCTCTTCAGTTGTTTTGTTGGTTTATTGTTGCTTTTAGGATTTGAGTTTATAATTTAGTTTTTAGGGTTTAGGGTTTAAAGTTTTAGGTTATTTTGTGTTTAGGTTAAAGTTTTAGGGTTTCAGAGTTTAGTTTATAGGGTTTAGGACTTATGATTTAGGATATAAGATTTATGGTTTAGTTTTTAGGGTTTTAGGATTTAGGGTTTATGATTTAGTATTTAGGGTTCAAGTTTTAAGGTTTTAAGGTTTTAGGGTTTAGGAAAAAACTAAAAAAAAACTATGTTCAACATGAGGCATGAAATGAACGAGTTATCTAAATGAAGAATTATTTTATCAATTTTACTTCTCACTGTATTTTCTTACTTTTTTAATTGGCTAATTCAAAGTGTAAAATTGCGCAATTGGGTGTTGATGCGTTTTCTGTTCGTGAGGTGAGGCGTAAGCCTCAAGGCGTTTTGAGGCATAAGACTTAAAATTTAGTAATTTCGTGAACTAAAAATAAAGGTTAAAAGTGATTTTTTATATGATACCGAAATAATATATTAATGAATGACATATTAGCTTTTTATTGAGCTATGAAGTAACAAATTGACATGCATATAAAAAAAAATTGTACATAATGTAAAGTGACAAGTAATAAATTATATGAAATAGAATTAAAATCCAAGAACAAAATAATATAAAATATAAGAATTGCATAAAAGTATCATATAACATCAAGTTTGACTTCAAATTCATTCTTTCTCACTTACTCATCCACAATTAATTTTTAAAGAGAAATAAAAAATAGTTGTCAATAACTCAGAAATCATCAGCATGGTCATTAGTGAGAGAATTTTTATTGGAGTCATCGTCATAACAAATTGGTCTCTCCCCTGTCTCATCTTCTATAGTCCAAGCCTCTCAATCAGCTTATTCATCATTTATTTCAGTCATCCTCGCCTTTCATAAATATTTGTCATTAATATAATGATGAGAGTAATACTCCTAAATTTTTAGAGGAGTTGGTGGTTGTGTGCGGCTTTTAAGTGATTCCTGGTGATGACTACGATATTGTTGGCTGCGACGAAGTCGGTAAGCTAGAGGTCGAGGAAGTTGAGAGGAAGTTGTTGTGGCTCGGCGTGCATTAAGGCATGATTTGTTTGGAGCTTTAGCTTAGGATTTGGGTAAGTTTTAATAAAAAACTATATAAGTAGTGTGAGGTGTATTGTCTCACGCCAGCGAGGTGAGGCACTTCTCAAGGTAGGCCTCAACCAAGTTGATGCGCAAGCCTCGAGGCGTTTTTTAGTGGAATTGCACAAAGGCGAGGCGAGCCTCATATTGTGCAATTTTAAACAATGAGCTAATTTTACCTAAACCCTAAAACCTGAATTTAATATCTATATGAGAAAACCTTTGTATTGATGATGAATGATGATGAAGTTGTTCAATTGGAAATAAAATAAATATTTCTACAAATTAGAACTATCAAATCCTTATGTAAATCCATCTTTATCCTGTTCACCAAATTTCCCATCTCTTGTCACCGCCTCTTCTAGATTCGACAAACCATCGCCGCTCGCCTTACGAGCTTGTGCAGTGACTTCTTTATTATCGAGATACCATTAACGGAGTGCTATTTTTTGTAAATAATGAAATGTAGGTGTTAAATTTATAAATCAAGTAGTTTGAGTGTTATATATGTAAATTTGACTAAATATAATTTCAAAATATTCATTTTCTTTCCAATTTGGAGCTTTATCAAGCATTCGAGTTGATCCATATATAACTCAAAATCGAATCCAAATAATTATGATACAAAATTTTGGCTCATGGCTCTGTTCACTAGCTTTGAGCCGAGCTCAATCTAAACAAAATATAAATTTAATTTTTGAGCTACCTTCGATCTCAAACTAAATTTTCCGCTCTAATTACAAAGCACAGAAAGCAGAAATTTTTTTAAGCATTCTTCTTCCCTTATCCTCTCCATTTTTCAAGGGCCCGATCCAAGATCTTTAGGGGAAATGAATGGTGGTGATGAGGGGGGATTAGGCCATAGGCTTGCTAATTCTTTGATTTATGGCATGTTCTTCCTTAACCTCATGTAATTAAATATTGTATCCTCCGCATTAATTTAGTTTATCCTTGTTGGTTTGGTGAGCCTTCCTGGTTCCATGTGGCTCAACTTAAACCCCAGGTTAGATTTGCTTACTTTTGGCTCGCCAATTTGAGCCCTGTATAACTCGGTTATCTTTTTAGCAAATTTTAATTCTGAGAAAAACCTCCTGGATCATATTAAATTGCAAAAGATTTATTAATTGAACTTGATCATCTGAATCGTTCCATCTTGGTTGGATCTTTTCAATCTGACAGGCCGACCAATCTGGTACAATAATAGAGATACTTGCAGAGGATGGAAAGCAAGTCAGTGTTGACACGGTATGCCTCTTTACCTAGTGAAATTATTCTGTGCGGATGTCGAACGCCATTTAGAGACCAATCAGAATTCATAAGGTCACCCCTTGTTCGGTACCCGGCTCAGTACTATTCGGTACCATGGCGCGGTACCGCTCGATACCCGGCTCGGTACCGCTGATGTGACGCATTCTGATTGATCTTCAGACAGTGAACAACGTTCGATGTCTGCACAGAATAATTTCTCACCTCTTTACCCACTCTTGCTTCTTATCAAATGCCTCATGATTCTTACCTTAAACATATTCTTCCAGCCATTGCTTATTATCGGGCCCTGAAGGACAGGAAATACATGGAACCAACAGCTCAGAACTAAAATTTCCAGATAAGTTTATAATTGCTCTTCCCATGGTGAAAACTCAATTGTTTCAGAAGTCCGGTCTTTCTACAATCATACAATGGATGAAACTCTCATGTTGAAAAATCAAAATTTAATGAACAACTCTAGCTTTCTTTGATCTGGTTCTATATGTTCTACATGTTTTTTACTGTCTGCTACGTCTCTTTCTTTCCCGTTATGGTTTGCAAAAAATTTTGTTATATGAGTCTATTGAAATTAGAGTGCTGCGACTTGTGAAGACTTTATTAACGGATTTGCTTTGTATTCGAAGAGATTAACTCTGTTATTATTTAATATTTTGTTCATGGGAAAACTATGTTTTCTCCATCTATTTCTTAATTATCTATTATATTTTGCACAGAGTTAATGAATGTTGAATTCTAAAGAGATTATAGGCTTGGATATGTGTCATTTATTTTGAAAATTAGAAATTTAGTAACTTTTGACATTTATGCAATTTTAGTATTAATATTAAAGTAATACTCAATTTATGTATCAGAAATTTACAATTAATTGTCAGTGGATTCTCATGATTTTAATATGCCAAATATATATTTCAAAATAATAAAAAAAAGTCTTTATATATATATATATATATATATATATATATATATATATATATATATATATATATATATATATATATATATATATATATATATATATGAAAGGTTGGATTAACTCTAATGGTAGATAAGAATAGAGAGTCGATTTAGATGGTTTGAACTAGAGGTGTCAAAGTGGATTTTTAAGTGTCTAACTTGAAATTGAATTGTTTTCAACCTCCTAACCTGAATTCGACTTGGGCCTAATTTGGATTGACTTGACTTAACACGTCGACCCGTAAGGCAGCTAGGCATAAGTGAGTGCGGGTGCTAGTGCATGCAGGAGAAGTTGGGGTGGGAACCTACGGCCGAGGGTGCAAGCACTGCCTTTGAAAACTCTATAAGTTTTTTTATCTACAACAATCAATAATTTTTTCATGAATTATTATAGGTCTAAATCACAAACCGTCTTCACCAAAATATATAGTGTTGTGCTTTTAATTATCATAATTTTTTATCATTACTGTAATTTCTTAAGAAATTAATACTTGTGAGAATTTTGAGTTGCTAGCCTTCTATTTTGCGAACCGGTTTACTAGAATGTTTCTGTCATAATTATCTAATTTATGCATGTTTTGTTTGTAATTTTTGCATTCATGAATATGAAGATTTAAAAGACTTTTGGGCTAAAATTGAATAAATTATATCATTATACTATTATTTTAATATAAATATATTTCACCATTGTAAGCTTTTATTACATTTTTTTTTTCCTTTTGATTTTCGTTAACAGAGAAGCGGCTTAGGGATTTTAGCAAAAAAGAGAGGAGAGAGAAAACTAAAGTTTGGTTTTAGAAGTCTTTTAGAGTAATTTTTATCTGTAAGTTTAGTTGAAGAATTTGTACTTCTCGAAATAAGTCATATTATTCCCATCTAAGTTTAAAAAAAAATACATAATTTTTGTCAAAATTTTCAATTAAAAATTATTTATATTAACAAAAAATAGAGATAATTTCACACTAGTTAAACTTTCATCACGTAATTATATATATATATATATATATATATATATATATATATATATATATATATATATATATATATATATATATATATATACACACAACAACAACAACAACAACAACAATAACATCAATCCTTTATCCCACTATGTGGGTCGTCTACATGAATTGTTTTCTCCATTGTGTCATATTAAAAATCAAATTTTCGTTTAAATCTAATAAAGAAAGGTCATTCTTAATATTTTTTAACCAAGTCTTTTTAGGTCTACCCCTACATTTCTTAACATAAATCAAATCTAATACCTCTACTCTCCTAACCGGGTCATCGGAAGGCCGCCGTTTTATGTGGCCAAACCATCTAAGGCGACTCTCTCTAATCTTATCTTCTACTGGAGCTACTCCAACCTTTTCACGTATATGCTCATTTCGTATCCGATCTCTAATGGTAAAGCCACTCATCCACCTGAGCATCCTCATCGCTGCCACACTTAACTTAGTATTATGCTTCTCTTTTAATGGCCAACATTTGGCACCATAAAGCATTGCAGGCCTCACTACCATCTTATAGAATTTTCCCTTAAGTTTGAGGGGTACATTTCTATCACATAACAAGCCCGATGCATTCCTCCACTTCAACCATCCAACTTGAATTCTGCTGATAATATCCTCATCTATTTCACCATCACTCTAAACAATAGATCCAAGATATCTAAAACGTGTACTCTTATTAATGATTTGATCGCCCAAAGTCACAATCCCCTCACTAGGTCTATTAATACTAAAATTACACTCAATATATTTCATTTTAGATCTACTCAAGCGAAAACCTTTAGGCTCTAAGATTGACCTCCATAATTCAAGTTTACCTTCAACTCCATCTCTAGTCTTATCAACAAGAAGAATATCATCAGCAAAAAGCATACATCAAGGTACATCCTCTTGCAAATGTCTAGTGATAACATCCATGACTAAAGCAAAAAGATATGGGCTTAAGGCTGATTCTTGATGTAATCCAACCGAAATAGGGAAATACTTGTCAATCCACCTTGTGTTTGAACACAAGTAATAGCTCCTGCATACATATCTTAAATGATTTGAATATAAGCATTATTCACTCCTTTCTTTTCAAGAACTCTCCATAGCACTTCTCTTGGAACTTTATCATATGCTTTTTCTAAATCAATAAATATCATATGTAGATCCTCCTTATTTTCTCTATATTTCTCCATCAAACCTCTTAATAAATGTATGGCTTCCATAGTCGACCTACCCAGCATGAATCCAAATTGATTTTGAGAAACATTAGTATCACGCCGCAACCTATGCTCCATAACTCGCTCCCAAAGTTTTAAAGTATGTCACATTAACTTAATACCTCTATAATTCGCACAATCTTGTGCATCACCTTTATTCTTAAAAATAGGAATTAACACACTCATTCTCCACTCATATGACAT
Organism: Dendrobium huoshanense; assembly: GCA_016618105.1. Taxonomy (NCBI): domain Eukaryota; kingdom Viridiplantae; phylum Streptophyta; class Magnoliopsida; order Asparagales; family Orchidaceae; genus Dendrobium; species Dendrobium huoshanense. The sequence goes on from CM028357.1 coordinate 58,575,329, forward strand.
CTTTTTAGTCTTCAAAATAGTATTAAAAAGTTTAATAAGCCATGAACTTCCTTCATCTCCTAAGCATTTCCACACCACTATTGGAATATCATCAGGTCCAACAGCTTTTCCACCATTCATTTTCTTTAAAGCCTCTCTAACTTCAGTTTTACTATTACGCCGATAAAAACATAAATCTTTATTCAATTAAATTTAATTAAATAGAATTCCATTGTCATGAAAAATACTTTAATATAAATTTTAATTAATTATTCATATCTTATATAATTTAATAAAAATAGCTTAATCAAATACTTCATCCAAATAAATCCTAAAATAAAATTTTAGTAACTTTAAAAGATTTATTCTTTTTTTTAAAAATTAAATTGTAAAAAAATATTGAAATTCATTTATAACAAATTAACTTTGAATTAAAATCTTTGAACAAAAAAAAGTTATCAAAAAAATTTTTTTTTTGTTGATAAAAATTGGTGATGCTGTGCTCATCATCCCATGTGATTCCCCCATGTGATTGATCCTCTCTTTCTCTCTCTTCCCACCAACAACGCGCCTTCGCTGGCCACTTGGCCAGTCATGGCCACGCCTCCTCTCTCTCCCTCACATGACTCTCCTTTTATACCTTCTTCCTTTTCTCTCTCCTCTCTATATTACCTTTTTAACCTCCCCCAACATAAAATATTACCTTTTCTTACCTACATAACGTTTAAAACTATTTAAAATATATATTTAACACCAAAATTTTTATATTTACTAATATACCACCTAAAATTATTTTTATAAAATGACCAAAATGCCCCTTGCCCTCGAATTAGGGGTGTCAATTTTTGACACGACACGAAACACGACCCGAACCCGACCCGAAAAAATCGGGGTTCGGGTCAACCCAAACCCGAAATGGGTCGGGTTCGGGTTGAAGAAATCAACCCGTTTTAAAAATCGGGTCGGGTTCGGGTTGACACGGAAACACGAAAGTGACCCGAAAGTGACACGAAAACTCATATTTGACCCGAAAATCCGAGTTTGACCCGATTTTGACCCGAAAAACGAAGATTGACCCGATTTTTGACACGAAAACTAGCAATTTTGGATCGATTCCGTGTCATTCGTGTCGGGCGGGTTGACCCGGACCCGAATCGGGTTCGGGTTGACCCGAATAGTGCCGGGTCAGTTTCGGATTCGACCCGAACCCGACCCGTTGACCCGAATTGACACCCCTACCTCGAATCATGATTGACTGCTGGATTGGGTCAAATGTGCATAAGACTGAAATCTTTTGACCCGACGCGACGGCCCGCCACGTGCTCACCCTTAATGGAGAAAGTCCAGCACGGGGGGCACTAGGGGAAATTAAGTGGGACAATGGGGGGTATTTAGGGAAATCAGCATGTGAGATGTTTTTTGGTTTCACATGCCCCGTCCCAGGACCACAGGCTTTTGCCAGCCGCCTGAGCGGCCGAGCTGCCCTTTCCCTTCCTGGCTTCCCCCCTCCTGTTTTAACTTTTATGTTTTCAACTCTACCCACCAATCATCACTTATTTACGAAAATGGCATAACGGATCGCTGGCAGTGTTAAGATTGAGCCGTCCCCACCGTTGCTTTCATTCATGATGCATATATTAATTATAAGTATTTAATTATTTATTTTTTATTGAACAAAAAATAAATATCAGAGGTTTTTTAAGAACGCGGTTTCCACCCACTGCCACTCCCGAAAGGGTGTTTAGCAGCGTGACTAATCTTCGACTGATCTAGAAGAGACCCACCTCAAAAATCTCCTAGCCCACACTTGATCGGGCCTCACTTAAGAGGACACCTGCTTGACGGAATTTGAGCACGGGTTGGGGGATCCCAACCGTACTCGCCCACCAACCAAGCTAAACAATGATGAGTGAAAAGCAAATATTTGATAGCTAGTTTTGAAAATTTATTTTTATTTTATTGATGAATAGTTAATATTTGGAATTCTTATGAGCTATTTAATTTGCTCTCATGATTTTTTATGAATGAGTGAGTGAGTGATAAATGGCAGATTATATAATCTAAATTAAGGATTTAGATATATATATATATATTCTTTTAATTATTTGACCACTTTTTTTCATATATTTCGAGTTTGACCACTTTTTTTCATATATTTCGAGTTTCAAAATAATTTACTCCCTAAAAGTAATTTAGTTCAACTCATTAAATGAACTAAATTTATTGATGATCCAACTTTTTTATAATGAAAAAACTCAGATATATTAATTATTTTATTAAAAAGTTGTAGTGAAAAAAAAATAATATAATTAACATAATTAAAAAAGAGAATTTAAAATATTTTATTTATTTTGTATTTAAATTGTCGAATTTAAATATATTTTAAAATATAATGACTTAGAAATTAAAATTCCAAAAATAAAGGACTATTCGCAGGGGCATTTACGTAGTTTTCTGAAAAGCCAGGGCCATTTCCACGTCTTCTATAGCTACATAACCTCTCGCATTCCCCTTCTATGTCGCACCTCGCCGGGGATCCCACCGCGGCCGTCGAAGATCCCAACTCCAGCCAAAAAGACCAAAGCTTTCTCTGAAGATGAGCTTCTCCTCTATTGCAAGACCCGTGCAGCTAAATGCTCCAACGGGACGAACCGGCGGCCGGCGACGGCGAGTCGCGAAGCCCAAGAACTGCCGCCGCAACGGGAGATGGCGCAGAAGGCTCAGCGATTCCAAAGCGATTCTCCGAAGGCTACAGGCGCTAAAAGATCTCATCCCTTCCATCAGAAATAGAACCGCCGGCGACGAGGTTGCGCTGCCGCAGCCTGTTAACGCTGACCGGATCTTCGAGGACGCCGCCGGTTACATTCTCCGATTGAAGACGCAAGTCGAGATTTTGCGGCAGCTCGTCGATTTCTACAGTCCCAAAGAGGGGGACGCGGAGGTAGTCTTGTAGGTGGGAAGAAGATGAATTCATGGCGGTCAAAATGTATTTTTTTTTATGATATTTTCTATTTTAAAAATTTAGTTTTTTTTTTTTTTTAATGATGATGAAAATTTGGGTAATGCTTTATTTTGCTTTCGAGTTGGAATTTAAGCAGCATAAATTAGAAGTTTTTATTTTTTATTTTTTTTCATAAATTAATTGATTTGGTTTTTTTTTTCTCTGATTTCCTTTTCTTGCAAAATTTTCAGTTTTTATTCATAATATATTCAATTAAACAGCTCCTCAAAGATTTAATTTTTCTTCTGAGGTCTGTGCATGTGTTTTTTGTTGGGAGCAAATTCTAAATAATTAATGAAATAAAGTAAAAATTCAGAATATTTTATTTTCAATTGTTTTTTTTAGTACTAATATTTGTCATATTATGCTGTCAGTTTATATATATATATATATATATATATATATATATATATATATATATATATATATATATATATATATATATATTTTTTTTTTTTTTTTTTTTTTTTGAGAAATTTAGGGGCTTAGCCCGTTTCATTGATGTAAAGAAATTACAAGCAAGAAATTAAGAAAGAAAAAATTACAGGAATCGAAAAGAACTGAATAGCCCAAGACAAAACGAGCTAACAGAAAAACTAGAATTCGGAACAAAAAGTGCCAAAAGGCACGGTGGAGTCAGGCTAATCCAACAGGATTAGAAAGGTGCCCTGGTTGCCCGGAGGCCGTCCAAGGGAAGCGAGCTATGTAAAGCATTCATCATTGTCCAATCCAAATTCCGAAACAAAATACGAAGGGTCAAGGCAGCAGCTGAATAACATCCTTGTGATCTTTCCAAAGCTTGATTTTGAGGGATATGGCTCTCTTAATCTTCCCCAATATGGTGGTTTTGCAATAAAAAATAGAACAAAAAATTCGGTCATTTCTAGCTCGCCAGAGGTGGTAGATGGTGGCATTAGTAGTAAGTTTGTAATAATTCGCCCAGCTAGCATTATAACCTTGCTCCAATATACTATCAAAAACCTAAAATAAGGTTGGCTTGAGCAGAAGCTTACTCAGCCAAGGAAGCAAGGATCTGATGATGTCAAATGTGTAACTGCATTCAAAAAATAAGTGAGTATGCGTCTCAGGGTGTGAGTTACAAAATGGGCATTGCTTATGAACATTAATCCCCCGTCTGCAGAGAACATCAGAAGTTTTAAGGCAGCCCTTAATAGCTTGCCAAGCATACACCGAGAACCTGAGAGCAGATTTTTTGTGCCAAATAAATTTGAACCAGTTAACCCAAGAGAGCTCAGCAAAATATTGGGTGTGAAAATTCTTAAAATTGGGATTCAAACCATTCAGCCAACGACAAATAGCACCCGTGCTAATGGAACAAGTAGATGAGATATGCGAACTTAGGCTGTTGCAAAATGAGGAGGGGAAGTTCCAAATTGCAAATAACATGTCTAAGTTGCAAAGCCGAGAAAAAAGAAATGTAGTTCGTAGGATCAGCATTCATCGATAGCAGCAAGTCAAAAATAGAGGCCCCCCACACCAGGGGTCCCAAATTAAGGAAAGCTGGCTTTCGGGATGAACAGGTAAAGACAGACAATTTTTAACATTTCCAGCCGTATTGCAAATAAATGATAAAAAACTAAAAAATATTCAAGTAAGGCACATTATATTTGATTAGTAATGATACCTCACAAAAAATCACCTTAATCAGACAAGAATCTCAAAACATTTAAGAGTTGACTACTTTCAAAATTAACTTTGGGGTCATCCAAGCTCCACTTTCAACAAACTCATAGTCAAATTGAACGTATCAAATTTACAAACCCAACGCATCAAAATCGGTCCAATCCGAGCCCAAATAGGTCCAAATTACAGGATTAAAGCATATTTGGAAGGTTTAAAATATAAATTGGATGAGCAAATGATATTCAAATATAGCATGCTTATGATTGAATCGAGTGCCTTGACGAAACAAATCCAATGAACCCAAGAATGTAATTTTGATATCATTAAGACATTTAAATGTTAAATAAATGCTATATGATCGAATCAATATAAGGCATATGATGGAGGACCCCAAAGTTATTCTAGATCTTCTCCATATTTAAGGATCATGTCACTCGCAAAAATTTATAAATAGGTTCATACTCTTTTCATAAAAGGACATTTTGACTAGAGATTGAAGAGAGCTCTGAGGTTTCAAAGATTCTGTAGTTCTACCTAAGCACCACCACCGATAAATATTCATCGACTTTCACCTACCGACCATCGTCAGACCTCATCCCGTCCGCCTACAACAGCCACACCTCCGCTTGGTGCTCGGCTATCATTGGACCTCCACATGGCTACCATCGACACCCCACTTCGATCACCATCACCTATTAACTACAGTCCCTCTGTCCACCATCACCTGCCGATTAAAATCCCACCGACCATTGTTGCCAAGCTATGACCGGCTCGGCCTCTGTCGCTCGCCGAATATGATCTCCCACCACGGTCTTCTACTAACGACGATCCCATCGACCACCATCGTCTACTTACTACCGTCACTTCAAACATTGTCGCTCGACTACTGTCCTTCCGATCTTTGTTGCCCGTTAAGTACGTTCCCTTTAACTTTTGTCACTCGCAGATTAGATCCCTTCAACCACCATCATCTGCCAACTAAGGTCCCTCCGACCACCGTCGCCCGTTAACTATGGTCCCCCATACCTCCATTGATCGTAGACTATAGTCCCTTAGACCTCCGTTGCACATTGACTACAGTCCCTTCGACCTCTATCGTCGATTAACTGCAGTCCCTTATATTCCCTCCGACCTTGGTCCCTTGCAAACTAAGGTCCCTCTTCCATTTTCCACTGATTATGATCCCTCCAACCATCATCACCCATCGACTATGGTCCCTTTGACCTCCGTCGTCTGCTGACTATAGTCACTCCGTCCTCCATCGTCTGCCGACTACGATCCCTTTAACCATTATAACCAAACTAAGGTCTATCTGACTTCTGGCTCTTACATACTATGGTTCTTTCGGCCTCCGTTGTCCACACACTTTGGTCCCACTGATGTTCATCGTCCTCCAAATATGGTCCCTTAGACCATCATCACTCTAATATAACCCTGCCAACCTCCGTAGCGCAAGTATGGTCGCTCTAACCTCCTTCATCGGTGGAGTACGGTCCCTTTAACTTGCCGACTATGGTCCATTGGATCTCTGTCGCCCACCAATTATGGTCCCTCCGACCTCCGTCGCCTGCCCACTATGGTCCCTCTAACCATCATCCCCCCGACTATGCTCCCTCCGATCTTCGTCGCATGCCGATTATGGTACCCTCCGACCTCTATCGTACGCGAACTACGATCACTCTAACCTCCGTCACTTGTCAATTATGATTCCTCCGACCACCGTCGCTCGATTTTAGTTCTACTGACTAAACAAATTGCTCAACACTCTCTTTTGGAATAACTCTCATATCACTATATTCTTCCAACTCCCACCAAGCAATATGTTATATATAATGTGTATTTGTTACATTGAGCCAAGACCTTCTTCCTAAGGAAGAGCCTCATTTGTAATCAATTATAAACACTAGTATAATCATTTTTACTAAACCAAATTCTATAGTTTTTTGTCTTTTAGGATTTTCTATGTAAAAATCTTAGCGTCTCTTATAACTCTTGCACCCCTTTTTCTTATCTATCTGTATGTTGGATCTTCGTACAAAATTTGGACACTAAACTCTATATCTCTCTACCACCGTGAATGTTCTAGGACAAAACAAGTAGTAATATTATCAAAATAATACTGCTATTAACAAGATTTTTTCTCAAATAATCTAATATCATTTGGAATTTTTTATTTTTTTAAGTTGAAAAATATTTCTCTCAAAGTATTCCTAATATAATATAAAATAAAATCATGTATTTGAAAATTTTTAGTTGCCCATAAAAAATTTAAGGATTTTAATTTTTTATTTTGGTTGTTTATAAAGCATTCTAAATATGGAAGTGATAGATGGAGGTGGAAAGTATCCATGGTGATGGTGATGGTGGTCGATGGTGATAGAGATCAGTGATGATAAAAATTGTGATTAGCAGTAGATGAAAATAATGGTGAATAGGGGTGGTTGATGGTGGCTAACAGTGAAGGAAATGTTGGTTGATAGTGGTTGACATCGTCGATGGTGGGAAGGGCCATCTGTAGGTCCAAATTAAATGAATTTTAAATGAATAAAAAATGAATTAGATAAATACTTTCAAATTTTCAAAAATTAAAATTGCATTTAGTTTTAAATAAATGACACACCTAAATTTATGAAACTCTTATATTAAGAATATATTACAACCAAAACCCTAAAAACAAATATGCATACACACAACTATTTATGTAGGAATCTGTTCGCAGGTGTCTTGCTTGTTACAACCGAGTCGAATGAAAGAAAAAACAACTCATCTCTAAGAATAGTTGTTTGAAGGATTTGTTCAGGAACTTGGAAGGTGCTTAAAACTGGAGCATGGCAGACAAACATCGACCACACCTTCCAAGCAGTCACCCTCGCTTCAACAAGGGCGATCTCAGAAGTTTCTCTCTAAACTAGACAAATCTTTATTCATCTGACCCAAAAATAAGCCTCTTAAGCGAGACATGTCAAACAACTAACGACACACTTTAACTCTATAAAATCTTCCTTGATCAAGTCAATTCGAAGATTACTTCAAGGCATTACTCACCCCTTCTTCATCTTAATAGTGCGATTTAAACCAACTCTCTTATCAACACTAGTTCAAACTTGTGACATCTCCAGGAACATAGTACTGCTAAAACCGTTTTGACTTGTCTAGAAGTCAAGTAATCTGATTTAGTTTCTACAATATTAAAACTTCCTTGTTTGTGTTTGAGAATGATTTGTATACATTTAAGGGTTTGCATTTTTTCTAAAGCAGGTTTCAAGGGGATCTGAATGCATGTTTGTGAAATTTGAAAATTTTCCTCTATATATAGCATCATGACCCCTAGGATGTTAGCACCCTTGTGTTGTGTTATCTATATTTTGGAAATTTTGAACTAACACAACAACGCTGGGATCTGGGTGCTACGATGCTAGGCCAAAATTTCTGACTTAAAATAAATTTTTTCATAGTCTACTCCACTCATGTAATCACAACCAGTCGACTTATAGATGAGAGAGATTCTTAGAGAGAGAGTTTATTTTGAGCTACATCGGGCCGTTTTCAACTGTCGGCCCAATTCTATGAATTGTCTGGATTAAGGAAGGTGACATTTTGCCCACCTCAATTTAAAAAAAAAATACAAAGATTTTTTAAAATTTTTGACTAAATTTATATTTCAGTTACTAAAAAAATGAGAATAATTTTTCACTGGTAAAACTTTTACAGTGTAACTTTATGTATCCTGCAGAGACATCAGTAATGAATATTTAGAGATTTTCTAAAAAAAATTTGCACTGAGTATTTTAAAATGTGCGCCTTTTTATTTGTCTGAAAAATAATATGGAACCCGAAAAATAATGTTGTAGTACAATTAAAGGCTTGAAACAACATTCTATAAAATCATTAGTAATTTAGTTATATTTTAGAACAACTAATTTGATACAGTAGTAGTGTATTCTGTTGCATGTCATTGCATAGTAATCGTTAGTAATTTATTTATGCTTTACTTTCTACATTACAATGAATTATGTGCATTTTGAATTGAAATATATCTGTTGAGATATATAAGGGCTTAGAATTTTGCGTTTCATGCTTTCTCTCTTTTCTCCTCTCTCTTTTCCCAAACTCAAACTTCATATTCCTCTCACTACAAACTCTCAATTCATAGGTAACATATGCATAGCTGGAATTTGAATTTTAGTATTCTCATTTTGTAGAGGCATCCCTACTCATACAAAATAAAGTTGATCGATCACCTTAAATCCTCGAGAAGAGCAATCTCTCTTTTGAAGCAGTTTTCTTATACAAAAATTAAATTTTTTTTAATAAAAAGCTGTTTTAAGCAGTAGAAAGAAAGCCGTCCCAAATGAAGCTTTTGATGGAAGCAAAAACAGAACAAAACTTTGAAAGGAAAAAACTCAAAACAAACTTTTTCTTCACTGTCTTCACGGGGACAAAAAACGAAACAGAGAGAGCAATCGTTTTTTTTTTTTACACTTTCACGGGATTACAATTTAAAACACAGCAAAAAACGGTTTTAAAAACTGTCCGAAAAAACCAGAAATAAAGAGAAAATAAAATTAAGATTAAACGATGCAACGTTTGGTTTGAAATAATTCCAACAATCTCCCCCTCAAACCAAAATTTTCTTCATCCCAAGCATCTTCAATAGCTTTAGGAACCTCGGTGTCGGCAATGCTTTGGTGAACAAATCAGCTACCTGATCCTCTGTACTGCAGTACTCCAAGCTAATGTGACCCATCTTTACTGCATCTCTGATGAAATGATAACGGACATCAATGTGCTTGCTCCTGTCATGCTGTACTGGATTTTTGGCCAATGCGATCGCCGACATGTTGTCCACATAAATTGTTGTAGCTTCATCAATCTCTCCAAAAAATTCCTTCAGCAAATTCTTCAACCACATTGCTTCACAAGCCGCTGCCGCCGCTGCTATATACTCTGCCTCACATGTAGATAATGCCACAACTTTCTGCTTCTGTGTGCTCCAAGTGAAGACTGTATCACCAACATAAAACACATATCCACTTGTGCTCTTTCTTTCCTCATGATCATTTGCCCAATCACTGTCACAATATCCAAGTAACTTCATGTCTCCACTGCACTGATAATGAAGCCCAAACTCAACTGTGCCACTGATATATCTAAGAATCCTCTTCGCTGCAAGCCAATGAGACTCCCTTGGATTCTCCATGAATCTGCTCAAGATGCCCACACTATACACAATATCTGGTCTCGTCACTGTCAAGTATCTAAGGCTCCCAATCAAACTTTTGTACAATGTTGAATCAACTAATTTTCTTTCTCCTTCTTTTGTGAAATGAACTCCAGTTTGCATTGGTGTTGAGACACTATTGCAATGATTCATCCTGAACTTCTCAAGCAACTCTTTTGCATACCTCTTTTGGCAAATCCAAATGCCATCCTCTTTCTGATGCACTTCTATACCCAAAAATAATGACATGAGGCCAACATCTGTCTTATCAAATCTTCTGAACATAGTTGATTTAAAATCTGCAATCATCTTCTCATCATCACCTGTTATAAGCAAATCATCCACATATAAGCATATAATCAACCTGTTGCCATTTGAGTCTGTCTTTATATACACACCATGTTCATAAGGGCATTTAGTGAACCCTTCTTCTCCAAAATGCTTATCAATGCATAAATTCCAAGCCCTCGGGGCTTGCTTCAAGCCATACAAAGCCTTTTTCAAACTATATACCATATGCTCTTTTCCCTTCACAATAAAACCTTCAGGTTGATCTACATAAACTTCTTCCTCCAAAACACCATTTAAGAAAGCCGACTTCACATCTAATTGATGAATCTTCCATCTATTCATAGCAGCAATAGAGAAAATTAATCTGATTGTATCAAATCTGGCAACCGGTGCAAAAACTTCTTCATAATCTACTCCTTGCTTCTGCTTGTACCCTTTGACTACAAGTCTAGCCTTGAATTTGTTTACACCTCCTTCAACATTTTTCTTCAATTTGTACACCCACTTGACACCAATGGATTTTTGACCTTTAGGAAGTGAGGTCAAACTCCATGTGTCATTTCTCTCAATAGCATCAATCTCCTCTTTCATGGCATCAATCCATCTCTTATCTGCAACTGCTTCATTAAAAGTTAAGGGCTCTTCATCTACATAGAAAGCAAATTGAGATAACTCCTCATTATAATTTGTGGTGTCATATATCTCCTGCAAGCTTCTTGTCTTCACCTTTTCAATACCACTACTAGATGATTCTCCCAATCTCACTGTAATGTGTGGTGGTCTTTGTTGCTCTACATCATCAATAATTTTTTCTGAATTTCCCCCAACTGTGACATCTTCCTTGTTGCCATTTTCAAGCCAATCCCAAGATAAGCTCTCCTCAAATCTCACATCCCTGCTCACTACCACTTTCTTCGTTGTAGGATTATACAGTTTATAGGCTTTGGACCTTTCATTGTATCCTACAAACACACACTTCTCAGATTTTTCATCCAACTTCCTTCTCTTTTGATCAGGTACATGAACATAAGAAATGCTCCCAAAAACTCTCAAGTGATCAACAACAGGCTTATGACCACTCCAAATTTCAAAAGGGGTTTGAGATGGAGTACTTTTTGATGTCACCCTATTCAATAAGTACACAGCACAAGACACAGCTTCAGCCCAAAGCAAATTGGGCACTTGCCTCTCCTTCAACATACTCCTAGCCAATCCCATAATGGTTCTATTCAACCTCTCTGCTACCCCATTTTGTTGTGGTGTGTATCTAGTTGTCAATTGATGGCGTATCCCATTCTCCTTCAAATAATTTTGCATCTCATGACTAACATACTCTCCACCTCTATCACTCCTCAACATCTTAATAAAATGGCCACTCTCCTTCTCCACAAGTGCTTTGAATATTTTTAAGTATTCAAATACTTGTGACTTCTCCTTCAGAAAATATACCCAAATTTTTCTGCTATAATCATCAATAAATGTGAGAAAATAACAATTACCTCCAATAGAAGTAGTGTGCATCGGTCCACATAAATCTGAATGAATAAGCTCCAATGGCTTCAAGGCTCTCCATGATTTTCCAACTGAAAATGGTGCTCTGCTCTGCTTTCCTGCAACACATGCTTCACAGATCTTGTCTTGAACTTCAATATGTGGAAGCCCATCAAATATATTCTTCTGGCTCATATAAGAAAGTGTCTTGGAACTCAAGTGACCAAATCTGCAATGCCATAATCTTGAATGATTCTCAATGGAAGTTTTCAAACAACCATTCAAGCTGCAAATCATCTTCATGGGATACATTTTATTTGGAGTCACCTTCACCTTGGCTACCAAAAATCCATGCTTGTCTTTAATGGTACAAGTGTCAAGAGAAAACATCAACACATAACCCTTTTGATTTAGTTGTCCAACACTAAGCAAATTATGCTTAAGATTTGGAACATAGAAGACATCTGATATCTTCTTTTCTCCCTTCCTTGTTTGCACCAAAATGTCACCTTTTCCTTCCACAAATAGTTTGTTGTCATCTCCCGTACGTACTTCACTTTGGATTGAGTTATCCAAAGTAACAAACAATCTTCTATTGCCAGTCATGTGATTACTACAACCACTGTCAATAAACCATACATCTCCTGAATCACCATATTCCTTACTATGTGTAAGAAACATTGTGTCTTCACTTTTCTCCACTTCCTTTTCTTGCACCAAATCTGCATTTGCCTCTTCACTCTCCTGCCTCTTCCAACAATAACGATAAGTGTGCCCATACCTTTTGCAAAAGTGACATTTGATATTGGCAAGGTTGCTTCTTCCTCTTCCTCTGAAATCATGTCCACGACCACGTGCACCTTCTCCATCACCATGAGTTCCACCTTGAACTTCACCTCCATCACTTTGTGTAGATTCTCCTCTACCAGCACGACCTCTTCCACGAGTACCATAAGAGCCTCTTCCTCTACCAAAAGAGCATCTTCCTCTGCCAAAACCTCTTCCACGGCCACCTTTGAAATTCCCACGCAATGCCACTTGAGTTTGGAATGCTTCCTCAAGTGGTGTCGAATCATATTGCTTCATTCTTAATTCATGGGATTGTAGAGATCCAAGCAAACCTTCAATAGACATTTGCTCTATGTTCTTCGCTTCTTCTATGGCTACCACCGTGGCTTCAAATTTTCTTGTCAAACTTCGCAAAATCTTCTCAATAACTCTTTTATCTTCTACAAGTTCTCCATTCAATTTCAATTGGTTAACAATGACAATTACCCGATTGAAATATTCTTCCACACTTTCCGACTCCTTCATCTTCAACATATCAAATTGGCTTCGTAGGGTTTGTAAACGTACCATTTTTACTTTGTCATCTCCTTTGTAAGAAGCATGCAGTGTATCCCAAGCCTCCTTCGCGGTCTTCGCCGTAGAGATCCGCTCAAAAATAATTTCATCTACCGCTTGATAGATGAAGAAAAGGGCCTTCCGATCCTTCTTCCGATTTTCTTTCAACTCTTGAAGAAGTCTCTGATTCAAATCTCTCTCAACTTCGGGCTCCTGAAAACCGTTCTCTACAATCTCCCACATCTCTTGAGATTGATACAACACCCGCATTTGAATACTCCATTGATTGTAGTTCTTCCCCGTGAACTTGGGCAACTGAGGTTGCAAATTATTACTGCTTGAACTCGCTGCCATTCTCCAACCGTGGCTCTGATACCAATGATGGAAGCAAAAACAGAACAAAACTTTGAAAGGAAAAAACTCAAAACAAACTTTTTCTTCACTGTCTTCACGGGGACAAAAAACGAAACAGAGAGAGCAATCGTTTTTTTTTTTTACACTTTCACGGGATTACAATTTAAAACACAGCAAAAAACGGTTTTAAAAACTGTCCGAAAAAACCATAAATAAAGAGAAAATAAAATTAAGATTAAACGATGAAACGTTTGGTTTGAAATAATTCCAACAGCTTTATACTAAATGACATAGAGCTTATTTATAGTGTACTGTGAATTATGAATCAAGCTCCAAAAATGGTTTTCATCATCCTCTTCCTTTTCTTTTTTATCTCATTATTCTTGCTGTCGTCTCGCTTTGTAATCGTCGATGATCGTTGCCGCCTACCATTGCCACCCAGGCCGAAGGCGGGCTGGCCTTTGCTAGGCAAACTTCTTCAGCAGAGGTCAAATCCATACCGAACTATATACAGATTCTATGAAGATCTCATGGTTCTAACGGTCTTCTTCATCTCCGCATGGGCACCACACTACTGTTATTATCATATCTTCAGCCTCGACTACAGAAACAAAGTGCTTTCGTTACCATGATGAGAGTTGTAATAGTTGTTTTTATCAAGAACTTAGCTTATGAATGTTGTAATGTTCACATTGAAATTTGCCGTTAATTTACTTTGCATTCCACCTTTTTTCACCTCATGCTATCGGTTTTCATGGAAGACCATATCCCTTGAGACGAATAATTTGTACACAGTGTAACGAGATTTTGAAGGCCACCTCAGCATGGTTTCACTCTATAGGGTGCTCTAAACCTATTTTGTAATCAATATCCCTTAATGTGTTTACTTCTCTCAATTTTTACTCTCCACGCTGCTACTGCCATTTTTTGATTTTTTATTCCAAAGATGCCACTGTTTGGGCCACACTCGCTCTCCCTATCCCTTTCTCTCTCTTCTACTCTCTCTCTCTCTCTCTCTCTCTCTCTCTCTCTCTCTCTATCTGAAACTTTTTTTACTACCTATATTTGTTGCGGGCTAAAATACACGTTACGATAGAGTTAGAAAGTTTTCGTCTCAGCATTGTACGGATATCCAACACACAAACAGAAGATGAAAGAACACCAAAATTTTTATGTGGAAAATCCTGGAAAGGGAAAAACCACGGGGCCAAGCCCAGTTGAAAAAGAATTCCACTAGTATTTGCTTGAGGTACAAGAGACTGATTCGTCATTAAAATTTAAGATGATCATATTACAATAATCCACTCCCGGATTGAAATTCAGTTACAAACAAGAATTTGAGATTCAACGATGTTCGGTTTTTGGGATGAATCCCAAAGTCACTTTGAGATATGACAGAATTCTGGCGGCACTTGGAGATCAGGCGGAGTTTCGGCGTCACTTGAAAGTCGGGCGGAATTCCGACATCACTTGAAAGTCGGGCGGAACTCCGGCGTCACTTGAAAGTGAGGCGGAACTCCAGCGTCACTTGAAAGTCGGGCGGAACTCACTACAGGAAAAACAGTGAAAACCGGCGGTTTGAACCGGCGGTTTAGAGGCCGTCGGTATTACCGACGGCTACGCCGTCGGACGCCAACGACGGCTTAATCGACGGCTTAGCTACGATACACCGTCGGTAATACCGACGGTGTCTAAACCGCAGGTAAACCGCCGGATTTCAACATTAACCGGCGCTTATCCGGCGGTTTAAACCGCCGGTGATAAGTGAGTTTTGCCGGCGGTCTAAACCGCCGGAAAACCGCCGGATATAGACGTGAACCGGCGGTTTTCCGGCGGTCTTAATCGACGGTGATAAGTGCTTTTTTACCGGCGGTCTAAACCGCCGGAAAACCGCCGGTAAAAGCCCTAATACGAGCCCCCTCGCTCCGCTCATTTCATTTTCCCTGTTTCCTTCTCTCTCTCGGCCGCTCGCTCATATCGCTCCTCCGCTCGTCCGATCAGCCCCCGACGAAGGAACTCCGGCCTCCGACCCCATTCCGACCCCCCACCGACCCCTGTCCGACCGCCGCCGTCCCCAGTCCGACCGCCGCCGACCCCTTTACTCCGACGCCCGACCGCCGACCGTTTCCGACCCCAAATAAACCGATTTCTCTTTTAAGGTTAATTTTAATGGTTTTTCTTTGATTATTTGTTGATATTATCTTGTTAGTTAATGTTTTATACTTTAAAAATGTGGGAGAGAGTTATGGTGCATATATAGGTTTAGGTTTGCTTGGATTAATGCTTATATTGTTTGTCAAAATCAATTTGGATTAATGCTTGAGTTATTAAGCTCCAAATCTAGACAGTTGGGTTTAACTTTTAACTATGCTTGAGTGATTTTAGATGAAGAATCCCAACGAAGGTAATTATGTTCTTACTAATTCTTTAATTCAAGTTGCTCTTGATGTTGGGCTTGATTCAACTATTCTGCATATTCTAGGGCCTGAATGTAATACTGTGAATAATGCCAAAGGTCCTCATCAAACTTATATTTCTTTAAATGTTTTTTAAAATGGTTCCTTATGTTAAGATTCTAGTTTTTGTGTTATCTTATGCTGAATCTCTTGAGATGGTTGGAGATAATAAAGGAAAGGAGGTTTTTACTGAGCAATCTAGTGAGGAATCATAAGGTATTTGTCCTTCTCCTCGCAATTGAGAGGAGGGCGAGATAAATTCTGCCAATGAGGATTATTACCACAAGTTTGTTGATAAACTTAAGGACATAAGTTTAGTTAATGTTACTAAAGATGATTTCTGAAAAAGTTATAAGAAAAACTAAAAAAAAAAGTAATTACTTGGATCTTCTGCTGATTCTAGAATCACAAGATACAACACTTCTTTCAAAAAATGATCTTAATGATTAGTTATATGGTTGCGAATATTACATGTGTTGGTTATCGTGAAACTTGTATGCGTATCCACAATTTATACTGAAATCTTAATATTTCTTTTTTAGTCCTTTTAGAGCCCATGGTTGATTCTTCCTAAAGTTTGATTTTTTCCTTCGCTAATTGTTCCAGTAAAATTTGGGTTTTTTGTAAAAGTGATATTAATTTAACTAGTATTGATGATTTTGATCAAATTATTCATTGCAACTTCTCTATTTTTAATATTTATAATATTGGTATATATTTTATTTAGTTGCACAAGACTTGGTAGATTGCCTCTTTGGCAATGGCTTGTTGACCTTGAGAATTCTTATAAGGAACATTGGTTTATTAGAGGTGACTTTTAAAGCATAAAAATCTATTTCGATGTATAACAGATTGTTTATGCCTCCAACATGTAGGGTACGTTTACTTCAACGTGCAAATGACTATCCAAGAAGAGAGATATTGGATGTATAATAGATTGTTGCCGGGTCGAAAAGGATTGACAGTTGAATTTATACAGGGAGTTGAAACTTTCATTCAAGTTGCATCTCAACTGCCTTCCTTTCAGCTTGATAAAATGTTTAGATGTCCGTGTTCGAAGCATAAAAATCTAGCATTCCTAAAGCCCGATGATGTGAAGCTTGATTTATATCGTAGGGGATTTCTTCCAAACTATTGGATTTGGACATCACATGGCGAGTACGAGCCACATAGAGATGCTCATGCTGGTTCATCTACAGCTTATGAAACATTTCATGAAAATCAAATGAGTAGACCCTATGAAGACCTTATTTTTGATGTAGCAGGTCATAATTTAAGGTCTAATGTGGAAGAGCCACCAAATGCAGAGACACAAAAATTCTTTGAGTTATTACATTCAGCCCAAAAGCCAATTTGGGAAGGTTGCAGTACGCATTTGGAATTATCCATTGCAGTGAGGATGTTAAGTATTAAAACTGAGTATAATATTCCCCGTGAGTGTTTTTGTCACGACCCGACCCGAGACGAGACGGATCCCGTTCGCACCGGGCCGCGACGGAGAAGCTAACCAGGATCTAGCTTTGGAATTTGGTTCGGAACTGAATCTTCCAAATAATTAATTCACACAGATTAACAAACACAGAGCTACTAAAAACATCAAATGCAGCGGAACAAAACATCTATCTGATTTCATTTCCTCAAAACAATCATCTACAAAACAGTACATGGCTTTCGACAGAAAGAAAGACAGAACAGAAAAGCCATGACTGTACAAAAATCAAAAGGTACAAAATAATACCTAAACTGATCAGACTCTGAACTAATCCTGGACTTCCTTGCCTTTCCCAGAACCTGAAAACTACCAGAAAGCAAGGGTGAGCTCAACAGCTCAGTAAAGCAACAAACCTCCAATCAAAATCCTCAGAATCTCAAAACCAATACATCAGACAAATCCGTACAGAAATCAGAACGGAATCGGACAGATATCAAATCAAACAGAATTGTACGGAAATAGAAGTCGTATCAAATCAGAAACAGAACAGATCAGACATATCAGATCAGCAGAATCAGAATCGTACAAAATCAGAAGTTCAGATTATATCAGAACAGAACAAATCGTATCATAATCACATCAGAATCAAAGATCCGATATTATGTAATTCATAGCTAAGTTCCCTGACACTGACTGAATCTCGTAGGATTCAGGCCCCTTATGCCTCCCTTTTGTGCTCACGGCACCAGAACAGATATGTGCTTATAGCACCAGAATACATATATAGTGCTTATAGCACCTAAACAGATTTTCCTCGGATCCGGAACAGAACAGATATCAGATTTCATATTGAGCTCATTTCAGATTTCCCAGACACTAACTGAATCTCATAGGATCCAGGCCCCTTATAACTCCCTTTATATAGCATATACAGATAGCATATCAAATCAGAATATTTCCGGACAAAACAGAAATTACTCAAAAATCGGGCAGCACAACGGCAGTATACAGAATTTACACAATTTTCCTGAAAATAACAATTTACCAAATTTGCACAGAATATAGATATCAACATTTCAGAACATTTATTCTACTGCACAGATAATTTCCAAGTTCACAAAAAAATCCAGTCGACTAAAAACACAGTCGAATCAAAAATACCCGGACAAAAATCTTCAGAAAATAACCAAAATGTGCACACTCGGCACTTCAACAAAATACAGAAAGTTACGCGGTAAAAACTAAACCAGTCGGAAATTACGGACGAAAATCATGAACAAAACTTAATTCCGGACAGATAATACCGCCCAAAGCGACGGTTCTGAAAATTGAGAAAGTCGGATTGTGCCTTACCTTGCGCACAGCAATTTCCTCAACAGTTTCTTCGGACGAAAACAGCTCGGCGTCGCCCGAAAATCCACTTTTCCACTTTTTCCTTCGTTTTTCTCTCTCTTCAGCTTTTTCTCTCTCTTCAAAATATCTCATTTCTATATATATCCAAACTGATCGTCCTGGACGATCGAGCTTCGTACCGGACGATCCATGAAGAGAAGAATTTCGTCCAAACGAAAATCAAATATCGTCCCCGGCGAAGGGCTCTCTGACTTGATTTCGTCCAGACGATCCAAATTTCGTACAGACGAACCCTACAGCCAAACATGATTTTCTCTGCACAACCTGTACCGATCGTCCTGGACGATCCAACTTCGTCCAGACGAACCTGGAGCAAAAACTGCTATTACAGTTTTAATGACGTTATTGGTCTTATGAAGGAAACTAATCCGGCTGACAATATAATTCCCTCAGACTTGTACCGAACAAAGAAATTAGTATCCAAGCTGGGTCTCACTGCTACAAAGATTGATTGTTGTATCAATGGATGTATGTTATACTATAAGGATGATGCAGCAGAAGTTACTTGTCACATCTGCAATGCTCCTCGTTTTAAGCAGAACTCGGGAAAACAACGTCGTCCAAAGAAAGATGTGCCATATTCCCGTTTGTTTTATTTACCAATCATTCCAAGACTTCAGCGGCTCTATGCATCAATGAGTTCAGCAGGCCATATGAGATGGCATAAGGAGAAAATAGCAGAAAGTGATGTTCTTTCTCATCCATCAGATGCTGAAGCGTGGAAACATTTTGATCGAGTGCATCCTTCATTTGCTGCTGAACCCCGCAACATAAGATTGGGATTATGTACTGATGGTTTTACTCCTTATAGTCAAACAGCTACACCGTATTCTTGTTGGCCAGTTATATTAACACCATACAACCTGTCACCAGAGATGTGTATGACTACTCCGTTCATGTTCTTAACTCTGATTATACCTGGACCACATAATCCGAAGGCAAAGATTGATATCTATTTGCAGCCATTAATTGATGACCTCAAATTATTATGGGAAGGAGTGCTCACATATGACATATCAATAAAACAAAATTTTCTCCTTCGAGCTGCTTTGCTGTGAACTATCGGTGATTTTCCAGCTTATGGTATGTTGTCTGGTTGGAGCACAGCAGGGAAATTAGCATGTCCTTACTGCATGGAGAACAGTAAAGCTTTCACATTAAAACATGGAGGGAAAAATACTTGATTTGATTGTCATCGTATATTTCTACATGCTAATCATCAGTTTCGAAGAAATAAAGAAGCATTTGTTAAAAACAGAATTGAGCGATCACCTCCTCCACCCAGATTAAGTGGTGATGAGATACTCCAGAGACTTTCCAACATTCCAACAATTATTGGGTATCCAATGCTATCAGAATCTAAATTTCCGGGTTATGGTGTTCAACATAATTGGATTAAAAAAAGTATTTTCTGGACATTACCTTATTGGAGAACTAATTTGATAAGACATAACTTGGATGTTATGCACATTGAGAAGAACTTTCTGGATAATATTTTTAATACAATTATGGATGTTAAAGGCAAGAGTAAAGATAATGTCAAAGCAAGGATGGACATTAAAGAGTTTTGTCGGCGAAAAAATTTGGAGTTAGTAACAACAACTGACGGTAAACTAATGAAGCCCAAAGCTCCTTACTCGTTCACGTTAGAGCAAAAAAGAATGATATGTCAGTGGTTTAAAGGTTTAAAAATGCCGGATGGTTATGGATCAAATATAAGCCGATGTGTTGACTTGAAATCTGCAAGGTTATTTGGACTCAAAAGTCAAGTTATATGCCTGTTGAAATTGAGGATATGCCAACTACAACCTCTACTATTGAAATGGAGTTAGAAGATGTCAATAGTTCAACTAGTTCAGAAGAAGAAGAGAACCAGGATGAAAGTGAAGATACTCTTGAGAGTGATGAAAATAGTTTTGATGATTCTGATTAGTTTCTGTAATTTAGAATTGTAGAATTTAAATGTTATGTAATTTTTATTACTGCTTAGAAATGATATTGTATTTTGCCACCTTGTCTTTTATTAACTGCTTCATTAACTGCTTTATTAACTGTTTCTCGTAATTCATTACCTGCTTCATTAACTGCTTCATTAACTGCTTTATTAACTGCTTCATTAACTGCTTTATTAACTGCTTTATTAACTGTTTTATTAACTGTTTCTTAATTATTTTTGTTTTAATATTGCAGATGGCTTCAGGCGACGATCCTCCTCGTAAATCATTTGCCTCAAAGTTCCGCCGGAAGAAGATTACGACTAGCAGAGTACCCACACAGACTGAGGTAGGTGAGGGGCCTTCAGTTGCACCAGATCTACCTACACCACCACCGCCACCACCTGCCAGGAGCAAGCAGCCTTCACCAGAGCAGGGTCAGGGACAGTTAGATCCACCTCTTGTTGCACCTCCATACTTCCCTGGCCACTTCCCTCCCAGCTCGACGAGTCCTCGCTTCCCTCTCCAGATCAGACACATGCTTCTCCATTCTATCAATATTACCCCCCACCATCATCACAGGCTGCTGGTCCATCCACTGGTCCTCACCCTCCTTACCCTTATCCATATTACTACCCCTATCCGGTGCAGCATGAACAGGGTGGACCATCACGACCACCAGAGGTTGGCGCTACCGATCCTGCAACAACAACAGATAAGCGTCAATACATCGAGCCTGACGGCGATAAGTAAGTTCAATTTAAGTTATTCAGTTGTTTTTATTTTGATATATTACATGTTATTGATAAACAAAGTCACTTGCAGCTTCAATCCTTCAAGGCCACCTATACATATGATCCAGGATATAATAAAGAATAAGTATGATGCTCCTTACTTATCCTGGAAGAAGATCCCAAAGCCTGTTAGAGATATGTGGTTTGGAGAATTTCAGGTATATTTTTTTTGTATGATTTCAAATATATGATTTAATTTGTACTAATCTTTTTGATATTGCCTAAATTTGTACAGAAAGAATTTAGGTGGTTGCCTGAGTACAGCACGAGGATCAGATCTAATTTTGAGAGGAGAGGAGCGACCCGTCTCAGAGACATGTTCACGGACATTAGAAAGTCCGGGCAGAGGCCTAATTGGATTGGAGAGGGCGTTTGGGCAGATTTGAGTAGTGCTTGGGCTACCCCGGAGTTTATAAAAATGAGAGAGCAGAATAAACAGAACAGAGCCTCTGACTGCAGCGGTTTAGAAAGCTCTCTTCATACTGGTGGATCTGTACCTCATACAGAACATAGGCGGCGACTGGTAAGTGTTTTGAATTTGTTTATTACATATATTTATGTTAGTATAACTAAGCATCAAATTTTCAGAAAGCGCACCTGGGTCGGGAGCAAACACCATTGGAGCTGCATACAAGAACTCATCAACATCAAGCTGACCAGCAGTGGGTTGATGAGAAATCTAAGAAGGCTCATGTGAGTAAAATTTTTTGGATTTTTAGAATAAAAATTTATTTTAATAAAACTATTTGTAACTTGCAGGATGATTTCTTACGAGTTAGAGAAAGTAGGCAGTCCACTGGCGAGGGATCATCTTCTGGATCGGCCCATACTTCTGAGTATCACACATGGTCAGAAGTTGTTGGTGGAAGACAGAGGGGGAGGGTATATGGCATGGGTTCACAAGCTTTTGCTATTGAGGGCAGTTCATACACCTCTGCATTCCATGATCCAAGTGGAGCTGAAGAATCTGTAAGTGAGAGGGTTGCAGCACTTACTAGAGAGATTGAAGAGATGAAAAGTGTTCAAGCTAGAGAGATTGAAGAAATGAGGAAGGCTCAGAATGAAATGCAAGCAGAGTTGCAATCCTACAGAGCTGGAAAACAAAGGAAGAAGGACCAACAGGAGCAGCCATCTGCAGACAGTGAGGATACCGATGATGATTAGATGTTTATTATGTTTGATGAATGTATTAATTAGAACTTGTGAACTTCTGAACTGGTGATTGTAGCATTATCATGAACTATTTTGTGAACTTGTGATTGTAATGTTGTGATGAATTTTGTATTTTCTGGTTGTGATGAATATAGCGGCGTGTTGCCCAACATATATATGTTTTTTCTACAGGTTTAGACTTTAGGGTGAACCTCCCTCAAATAGAGGGGATGCTGTCAATTTTTTTTTCAGGTGCTACAGGTTTCCGGCGGCTAACCGGCGGTTTGGCCGCCGGAAACTACGATACCGGACGGGCAAGATAAAGCCGCCGGTGTTATTATTAAACCGCCGGTGAATACCGGCGGCTTACCGACGGTCACCGGCGGTGCTACGATGGACGCACGACGGTTTAAACCGTCGGTAATACCGACGGCTATAACCGCCGTCAACCGCCGGTAAGGTACCGGCGGTCTAACGGCGCCGTCCGGCGGTCTAATGAACCAGACAACGCCAGGTTTAACCGCCGGAACACCGCCGGTACTATGACCGGCGGTTTTCCGGCGGTTACATTACCGGCGGCCAAACCGCCGAAAGACCGACGGTTGAAATTCCGGTGATCACCGGCGGTATGGGCCGCCGGAAAACCGCCGCAAAAATAAACCGCCGGTAAAAGGCCGTCGGAATTTGTTTCCTACGCCGTTTGTACCGGCGGTCACTGAACCGCCGTTAGACCGCCGGTAATTTGACAAACCGCCGGTAATTTTACACTAACCGCCGGTAAAAACCGCCGGTTTTCACTGTTTTTCCTGTAGTGACTCCAGCCTTAGTTGAAAGTCAGGCTGAACTCCGAAGGTGGTCGAGGAGTTTCTTCCCTCATTCTCTTCTTCTCTTCTCATATTATTCTTCTTCTTCTTGCTTGAGTCCTCTCTTAAGAGAAATGATGATGGATGGCCGATATTGAATCCCTTGATTATGGATCGTTCGTCAGACATTTGAAGGTCTTAATGATATGCAAATTAGGCGATCTTGAGCTCGTTGGATTCGTCTCGTCGAGCCGCTCGATTCCACTTTAAGCATGCCATGTTTATAAACTGTTTGATAAACCAAATTGTGGTTTAAACCTTCTAATAGCGCTTCGGGTCTTTGATTCAGACACATTTGGGCTCAGAATTAGTTGAATTTGGTGTCGTTGGGTTCGTATTTCTGATACGCTCAGTTCGACTATAAGTTTGCTGGAATCGGAGTTCAGATAATCCCAGATTTAATTTTTGAAGCTTTCGGTCTGATTTTGCCTCGAGATTCGTGCCCGATCAAGATAATTTTTTGATGATATATCAATATTATTTCTCTCTATCTATGTGGGGAATATCATTTTAACTTTTTTACATATATTTCAACTTTTTCTCTCTCCATTTTAATCTTTTTTTCTCTACATTACTAGTACAATTTTTGGGAAATAAAACATTCCATCAATTTTTTTTTATTATTTTGAAAACTTAGATTGAATAATTTCTATGCCACACAACTCTTTCAATTTCCATCACATAATTCATTCTATACAGTTTTTATTTATTGCATTGTATCAACATATTCCTCGATTATAAAAAAAATATATTATCACCCTGCCCACTTGTATGAATTAATCCTTAATAAACGGTGAAGTAGAAAGAAGGTTCTATATTAAAATCAGTGCTTAGCTGCTGATATAAACCAGAAGATGGATTCATTTGTATTAAATAAATTTTCTTAACTTCCAATCAATGTTACAAAACAAAAAAGAAGAATTATCTGCTAACTGTAAGGTTAGGAATCCATGACATGGTCATGCTTCAAGCTCTCAATAATGAGGACAAAAATATATATGATAAATTTTATTTATATGCAATGTCAATCTCAATAAAAATTTAGAACTTTTAATTAAATAAATCTTACGAGATTTAGATTTCGTTTGAGACAACTTTCGTACTGCTTAATTTGTTCCTCAACTTTATTAAGGATTGCTTTAAAATAAATTTTTGTGCCATGAAACTGATTTCTAAATTCTCAACAACAGTTTATAACCACTTACGATAGTACCAAATGGGCCATTATTTTGCATAGGATATATTCGTAAACTAATATGATTCATCATTTATAATGATTTAAAAAATTGTTATAAAATGTTTAATATATTTATAAAATTTACAATAAATATAGAGAAACTTATAAAATGATGGAGAGATAAACATTATTTTAACATATTAGTTTACACAATATATCATGAATTAATAAACCACCTATCACATTTGCCACCCCATTACTTATTGTATAGTTGCGATGGGCAACTAAGGTTTCGTTTGGGACAACTTTTTTACTGCTTCTTGAAGCTATTTTTTAGTATAAAAATTAAAATTTTTGTACTAAAAAGCTGCTTCAAGAAGCAGTAAAAAAGTCATCCAAAACAAAACATAATTATATGACTTGTCGCCTATTTGTGCAGCACATTAGCATCAATGAATTAAGGTTAACTATTTGTGATGGTAGAGTTTGTATTTTATATCTTATCTTTGAATGAAAAGTCATCACTCACAAATAAAAGTTATGAGATAAGAAATTTTTATATAAATTATCCAAAAACAGGAAAAAAAAAACGATGGGGCTTGTGTAATAACCTAAATTTCAATTGCTTAATGAAGTATTAACTACTTGAATTGAACCTTATTAGAAAATCTTGCATGTATGAAAATCTAGTTGGGAGAGCTGCAACGCTACGCTCTGTTCAACTGTAGTTGGGGGCAGCGCTGCAACGTTGTGGTCTAGAGCACAACAACGCGATGTCAGTAAATTTATTGAAATCATATAAAAATTATATAATAAGTCAACAACCGAGCAAATTACCATAACTTACAATTGAAGTCAATGCGGGCTAGGAGACTTGTCATATGGTTATGCACTACTAAAAAGTTTATTTATGAATATAAACAGCGGTTAAAACTGCTGCTAAATTTATTTTAGAGTTGACGCAAGATTTTTTAGCAGCGGTCTGTAAACCGCCAGTTAAAGCACCCGCTCATAAATCTGTTTTCCTACGTTCTTGCCCTAGCCGACCCCTAACTTCGTCTTCCTAGGTCTTCCTTCAACGGTGATTTACGCCGAATCAGCAGCCCCAATGACGAAGCCACCCATCTCTATGCCGAATCCTACCATCCCGATGCCGAATCGTCGCATCATGCTGATCCTGCCGTCCCGATGCCTAATCCATCCCGAAACCGCAAGGAAAAAATGGGAAGGGAAGACGAGCATATCAGAGTAGTGAAGCTGGGGTACAAAGAGGCGGTTCTGGATGGGAACCACGAGGAAGAAGCGACGTGGGCGAACATGATCGACGACCTCCTCAAGAGGAGGGAGTACTTTGAGGGTCTAAGGTGGCTCCAAATAGATTACAAGGTATTGACTAAGTATCTTCCCCAGAAACAGCTCCTTGCGACATGCTAGTTGCTTGGCGAGGTCTACCTTTGGCTACAACGCTTCAAAGAAGTACTCCACTATCAGGTTATAATTGTTTAAAGTTTAATTTGCTCTATCAATTTGAATGGTTGCAAGTAATGATTAATATCCTTTACAAGGTGGAGTTTCTTCTTTTCCTGTTTCTTTTCTTTTTCTTATTTTTGTTGGTTTGTTGTATCCGTTGCATTAGTGGAGTGAATACTTAGGCTGTGATTGTAAAAAAACAAAGGGGATGAATTAGTCCTACTATAGATTTTTTACAGAGAAATTTTCATATTTTTTTCTCCTTTTTCATTCTCTTTTGCATTTTCTACGCCACTTTGGTATCAGGGTATTGATCCATGGCCGACGGTAGCAAGACTCTTGGGAATAACATTAAACACGACGTCCTCGCCAAGGTTTGCTTTTATAGAAGCTCTAGATTCCAAGATGTCCTACATCTATTCTAATTTTTGGATTCTAACTCTAGTACAGATACATCTAATATATCTTTTAGGTTAAGTTAAGATCACCATGTAATTACTGATGAGCCTAAACGTTATTCTCTTACGTTTTTATGATTTGTTCTTTCTTGCAAGAGGAATTTTTTAACCGCTGCTAATCTGGATATAATTTGTAGCGGTTATAACCGCTGCTAATCTGGATATTTGTGGTCGATGGTGATAGAGATCAGCGATGATAAAAATTGTGATTAGCAGTAGATGGAAATAATGGTGAATAGGGGTGGCTGATGGTGGCTAACAGTGAAGGAAATGTTGGTTGATAGTGGTTGACAACGTCGATGGTGGGAAGGGTCATCTGTAGGTCCACATTAAATGAATTTTAAATGCATAAAAAATGAATTAGATAAATACTTTCAAATTTTCAAAAATTAACATTGCATTTATTTTTAAATAAATGACACACCTAAATTTATGAAACTCTTATATTAAGAATATATTACAACCAAAACCCTAAAAACAAATATGTATACACACAACTATTTATGTAGGAATCTGTTCGCAGGTGTCTTGCTTGTTACATCCGAGTCGAGTGAAAGAAAAAACAACTCATCTCTAAGAATAGTTTGAGGGTTGCTCAGGAACTTGGAAGGTGCTTAAAACTGGAGCATGGCGGACCAGCATCGGCCACACCTTCCAAGCAGCCACCCTCCCTTCAACAGGGACGATCTCAGAAGTTTCTCTCTAAGCTAGACAAATCTTTATTCATCTGACCAAAAAATAAGACTCTTAAGCGAGACATGTCAAACAACTAACGACACACTTTGACTCTATAAAATCTTCGTCAACCAAGTCAATTCGAAGATTACGTCAAGGCATTACTCGCCCCTTCTTCATCTTAATAGTGCGATTTAAACCAACTCTCTTGTCAACACTGGATCTTTCTCTTGACAACACCTAGATGACGCTCACCTCAACGTGACGACCCCTGACCATCTTCCAGCCTCACTCAACTCACCCTCTTCAATCGCCATTCTACTCGCCCCTTCTAATCGCTGCTAAATTCAGCACTTCATCAGATCTACCCCGCCGGTCCTTAAACCGCTACGGAATGTCATTGCAGCGCATTGCAATTGCAGCGGGGGTGTAGCGGTTTTAAAACCGCTGCAAAGAAATTTGTGGTGATTTTGCAAGAATGCCCCCCTCAAAAGTTTGCCCACTCAACCGACCCAAAAGCGAGTGGGAAACAGTCCTGGTAGCGGTGGAGCTGTGCTAGGGTTTTGCGATCTCCCGCCGTTTTGAGTTTTTCCCTCCCTTTGCGGGAGGGTTTCTCCCCTTCCCTGTGATGGCTTCTCTCCAGCTTGCTTTCCCCCATCTTCCTTCCTCCTCCGTCCTTGGCGTCCCTCCCTCTGGGGGATCCTATGCTGAAAATGTTTCAACTACTGTACCTAAAGCTATTGTTTTTCCGGTCTCTTTCTATGCTCCTGGTCAGAAAAAGCTTTCCTTCAACATCAATGATCTGTCCGAAGGAAAAACTGTGTGAAACAACGCCCTTATTGGATATTCCCTTGGTCCAAAATCCTATTATGAGCGGCTTCTCAAAGCCATGCAAAAGCTCTGGCCTCTTAAAGGTTCCATGTCCCTTCTTTCTTTGGCAGACGGGTTCTTTTTGCTGAAGTTCACCACCTCAGAAGACCTTGAATCTATTCTGTCTGGCGGTCCTTGGTTTCTACTTGGCAAGCCCTTCATTTTACTGAGATGGTCCCCAAAGTTCAAGCCGAAACGTGATGAGGCTGCTCCCATACCCATCTGGATAAAAATTGTTGATTTTCCTCTTGCTTTATGGACTCCTACCAGTATCTCTCGCATCGCCAGCTATATCGGTATCCCGATCTCTGTTGATGCTCTCACAGCTAACAGGACCAGACTCACTTTTGCCCGGGTATGTGTCCTAATCACTAAAGATTCCACTTTGCATGAAGAAATTCCTATAGAAATTGATGGTGAAGACATGGTTCTCTCTGTCCTCTACGATTGGAAGCCGGATCGTTGTGAAGGATGCGGCTCGTTGATACATCCTTTCTCCTTATGCCCAAAAAACCCAAACCCACAACCAGTTCTACCTCCTCAACCTCCCAAAAATCGTGGTAGGAGTACCTCACGACACAGAGCTCCTCAGCCTCACAGATCACCTTCCAAAAAGCCATCGCAAGATCCCTCTTTGGTTGCTGAAACCTCTACCAACCCTATTAATCCCAAACAAATTCTCATTCCTGATTCTTCTATACCAGTTATTGAGACTTTGCCCGTTTCTCAAAACCCTACCTTGAATCCTCCTCTCCCAAATCTCAATTCCCCTACTGAGATCTCCTCTTCCTCAGAGCAGCCAACGCCTCAATACCAACCTAATATCCCCAAAATTCCTCTTGGCAACAAGTTTTCTTTTCTTCAGTCCGCTGTAGAAGAAACTCCCAATCCTGATGACAGTGTGTCTGAAAATGACTCATCTTCCATTCCCAATTTTGGGGAAGAACCGCCTGATACCTCCACCTTTTTAGGCACAAAATCCATACCTGTCAAAGGTAAATCCCCTTCCAAGTCAAAGCCTCCAAAAGGGAAATCGGCCAAGAAGGCCAAACCCACAAAATCCTAATGTCCATTCCCAAATTTGCAAGTTGGAACGTCCGGGGCTTCAACCACCCGGACAAGGTACGTTTCTGTAAGTCGCTTATACGTGAACATGATCTCAAATTGCTCTGTGTTCTTGAAGCTAGAATTTCTCTGGCTTCTGTGGATGATTCTTGGTTTTTAAATTCTCATTTGTTGTTTGAGAATGAAGAAAGTCACAACAATTTCAAGGATTCCAATCCAGGCAGGATCTGGCTCAAATGGGATTCCTCTGTCATAAATTTTAGGCCCATCCTTACTTCACCTCAACTTATTCATGGGGTTCTCTCTGCGGGGTCTTTTCCCCCCATTTTACTTTCTGTTGTCTATGCTTGCAATAGTATGGATGAGAGAAGAAGCTTGTGGAATCAATTAATTGATGTTACCCCACCTCTTGATCAGCCGTGGGTTATTATGGGTGATTTTAACTGTTGTCGCTTTGATTCTGAGAAAGCGGGTGGTACTTGCCTCTCGGAAAGTCGTTTGGGAGAATTAAACAATGTTGTTTTTAAATGTGGTGTGCAAGACTTATCTTCCACTGGTCTTTATTATACTTGGTGTAATCAAAGAATGGATCACCCGATCCACATCAAACTGGATAGAGTTTTGGTTAACTCTGCTTTACTTGACCATTTGCCTTTAGCTTACTATAAAGTGGATGCTCCTCAAGGCTCAGATCACTCTCCTCTTATCTTTAGTCCCTACCATGATAAACCTATATCTGCTAGGTTTAAATTTAAAAACTATTGGACGGAATTGGAGGGTTTCTGGGATGATGTTTTTGCTGCTTTTTCGATCAAGTCGGCTAGAAGCCCCATTGCTTCTTTTTCTCACAGCTTGCATTGCCTCAAAAGACTTCTTAAAAATAGGAACTGGGCTTCCTCTAATTTCTTGTCTTCCTCCATTTTGGAACTCAAAGCCAAGCAAAACTCTTGTTTACAGGAGCTTCAACATCATCCTCTGGACAATGATCTGAATAATAGTTTAAAAAGTATCAATGGTAACCTGGCTTCTTTGCAAGCTCATTGGTCTTCTTGGTTAACTCAAAGAGCCAAAACTTCTTGGCTTTCTCAAGGTGAAGATGATTTAAGCTTTCTTTTTGCTAAGATTAGGCATAGAAGCAATAGGAGTTGTATCAGAGAAATCACCACTGATGAAGGGCATTTTACCTCTCACGCTGAGGTTTCTAAGGCTATTGTAAATCATTTTAAAAAGCTCTACAACCCTACCTTTAAACCTTCCATCTTTCACTCCATCCCTGCTGGTCAGACTGTCCCCACTCATCTCTATGACATGTTGATTGCATCGGTTACCTTTGATGAGGTCAAGAAGGCAGTTTTCGAGGGAAGTGTATCGTCTACACCAGTCCTTGATGGTTTCTCGTTTGGTTTTTATAGGAAAGCCTGGCATTTGATTGGTTATCAAGTTTTCAAAGCTGTGAATGATTTTTTCATCTCTGGTTCATTCCCTAAGGGAATGAAAGCAACGGCGATTACTTTAATTCCCAAAAACTCTCATGCTGCTCACATAAATGACTATCGACCTATATCTCTTTGTAATGTGTTTTATAAAATTATTGCAAAGATCCTTGCTAATAGATTGAAGATGGTGTTACCTCTGATTATTCATGAAAGTCAATCTGGCTTTATTGCTAAACGGTGTTCCACTGACTACATTATTCTTGCTTCTGAAATTTTAAGAGATTTCAAGGGTTCTAGCAAAAAATTTTGCGCTAAGCTTGACATTAAAAAGGCATTCGATTGTGTCTCTAGGGAATTTTTGATTGACAGATTGGTTAAAAAGGGGTTTCCGGATAGATTTGTTTCTTGGATTAAAGGCTGTATTTGGGAGGTTCATTTTTTTGTTTGCTTAAACGGTTCCCTTGAGGGGTTTTTTAACTCATCTGCTGGGCTAAGGCAAGGATGCCCTCTATCCCCTCTTTTATTCTGCATTGTAATGGACGGTCTTTCACAAACTCTCAACCTTCTTTACATCAACTCTGGTTTTAAGGGGATTCAATGCAGTAATTTTCAGGCTAATCATCTCATGTATGCTGACGATCTTCTTGTCTTTGGAACTGCCACCACTGAAAATGCTGAGACTCTCTCAAACTGCCTGCTTCTTTTTGGGTCTAATTCAGGCCTTTTCATCAATACCTCCAAGAGCTCTATACTCTTCTCTAAATCTGTTTCTGAGGTGTTTCAGATTTGCGATATTTTGGGGATTCATCAAGTTATTGAATCTTTCATCTACCTGGGCCTTCCTATTTCCCCAAAACGCCTCAAAATTTCTCACTTCCAACCACTCCTGAGCAGGCTTTCTGCTCTACTTGATGGTTGGAAAATTAAATTTCTTTCTTTTGCAGGTAGGGTGCAGTTTCTCAAGTTTACTATTATCAATACTATAGCCTACTGGATTCGTGGAGCTATAATACCTAAATCATGTTGTGGCTACATCAATAAACTTTGCTCCAGATTCTTTTTCCATAGCAATATTCATAAGAAGAAACTTCACCTTATTGCTTGGTCCAAAGTCACCTTACCTAAATGTTTTGGAGGTCTTGGTATACCTTCAATTGATGCTCTTTATCATGGCATTTTCTGTTCTCTCATCAGCAGGTTTTTCTCTTCCAACCTCTTGAGTGTTTGGTACAAATCGCTCTATTACTCTGTAATATCTCGTTCCCTTACTGTTCCTCTCTGAATTGGATTTTCCTCCCAGAATCGGCCAGGACGAAGTTGAGATCGTCCAGGCCGATCAGTGCATTGAAAACAGCTGATTTCTGGAGTGTTTTCTGGAAGGATTTCTGTACAGATCGTCCGGGACGATGTTGAGATCGTCCAGGCCGATCTGTACTGTAGAAAATATCGTCCAGACAACAGCCCTGAGTGGAGACCAGGCCGATCCATTTGGTCAGATCGTCCCGGGACGATCTGGCGATCGGCCAGGCCGATCTGAGTAAGATATAAGGAAATGAGCTCGTTTTGAGGATAGAGAAAATCATTTTATAAAAATCAGATATTTTGAGGAGAGAAAAAGAGAAAGGGAAAAAGAGAAAAGCTGGTTTTCGGAGACCGCGGAGCGCTTTTCATCCGACGCTGCTGTTGGAGAAAGTGTAGATCTCGTGGTAAGGACTCCGAACCCTGTTTCTGTTTTCAAAGATGTTGTGTTTTGACCGAGTTGGGATCTGTTTTGTGTTTTCGTAGTCGACTTTTCGACATGATTTTGATTTGACACAACTTCCACCGCACAACTTCTAGTATGTTATAGATATGATTATTGTACACGATTTGACTGTATTCTACGAAGATTTTACCGGTCGGAATTGATTCTACGTGATTTTAATCGAATAGAAAATTATCGGGACGTGATTTGATTTGGTTTCTATAGGATAATAGTCTTGTACTGATGTTATAGATATTATACTGTAATTTGGAAGAATTTGGATATTGTATCTTTTTGCAGGATTTTTGTGTAAATTTGACCGACTATCGTTACTCTGCCCGATTTTCGTACGATTTCTGATTTGTCTGGAATTGATAGATTGATTAGATATGAATGTGACAATTGATATGATTGCTTTAATATTGACTATTGAATTGCTTATTGATTGAATTGACTATTGATACTGATCACAAGTGGAACCTGGTTGAACATTGGTTGGAGATTGATATTGATACCTGTACAGGATGGTGGGCCGACGGGCTTTCCTTTAAACATTGATTATCGATATATTGAAGGGAGACATAAGGAGTTTATTGATATGCCGACGGGCGAAAAGAGTGACGACTCTTATTGATTGAACCAATGTAAATGATATCTACAACAGCAATATGGATTCTACAACAGCAACATAGCCAGTAGATTGTACTTGTTCAGTATATAGTATTGAATTGCATGTTTACTGTATTGATTTATGGATTTATTGCTTTATCGACTTCTGCTTTATTGAGTTTGATCGGATTTACTGTATCGTACGGATTCTATTGATTTCATCGATTGACTACTGAGCATTGATATGGACATAGATAGATATAGATATTGCATTGATAGCATGAACATGGACATCGTATTACTGCCTATAGATTCATTGTACTACTGCCTACTGTTTCTGCATTGTATTGATTGCTTTATAGATTCATTGTTCCGTATCGCTTTTCTTTACTGATTTCATTGATTTGACCGTATTGATTTGATTGACGGATATTGATTGAGTTGATTTATCGATTTGCCTGCCGCTGCATTGACTGGTTTTATTGACTATTGATTTCCGCTACATAGACTCATTGACCATTGATTGATTCGAATGGATAGATTGACATGCATATTGATAGCATTACCGTGCTTTGATTTCAGTTATAGGTATTAGGTGACCTGCTGGGCTTTGTAAAGCTCATTATATGTGGTCGATATTTTCAGGTCAGGGCTTGGGAGCAGGAGATAGGAGTTGATTCAGATCGACAGGTTTTAGTTCTTTTGATCGATAGATGATTCTTTTGTACTCAGGACATGATAGATTTCTCTACTTGCATTGATAGTGTAGTTCCTGAGTATTGTACATGTTATTTTGAGATATGAATCGACGGATATATTGATGTTTTAAATTTTATAGATGTTGATAGATTGCTTAATGATGGTTTTTAGATAACTCTGGTAAATTGTTTGGCTATTGATCGACATTCTTTCCAAGTTAGATCTCGGGGTGTTACATACTCCCCTTGGAAGACACCCCCTCTTAATGCCTCAAAATTCTGGAAGAAAATACATGATACGGCTATGAAAATTGAAGATCTGCTTTCTTTCTCTGTTGGAAATGACTGTTCTTTCTCTATGTATTGGGATCCTTGGCTCAAAGGCTATCAACTATCTTCTAATCCCAATACTGAAGTTTTTAAAGGTAAACTGGTGAAGGATTATTTAACTGCTGGCATTTGGGACTTACCCAGCTCGATTTTTAACACCACTGCTGCTGCTATTCTAGATTGTAAAATTGGGGAGAAATCGGAGGTGCTTTGGCTTGGCTCGCCAAACTGGGTTTTTAGACATTTTACTGAGCATTTCTATTCTCATTTACCTAAGGTAGATTGGCATTTATCGGTTTGGCATAAGAATTTTTCTCTTAGATTCGCCTGTTTTACTTGGATGGGTGTCATTGGAAAGCTTAAAACAGCGGATAATTTAATGATTAGAGGTATTGCTGTACCTCTTACGTGCTCTCTCTGCAAGATTTATCCTGAAAACCACAATCATCTCTTCTTTGATTGTGAGTTTTCCTTTAATATTCTCACCAGACTTCTTCCAGATCTAAATATTTTCTTACTAAGACCTACTTTAACTCAAGTTTTTGATTACTTTGAGCATTCCATGTCTCATAGTAGGCTGGAAAAGGATTTTGCTTGTCTTACTGTTAGCTGTATCATTTACTATATCTGGAAAGAGAGAAATTTCAGGCGCTTCTCAAATCTTAGCAACAACTCTGTCAAAGTCATTTGCAATATTTCTAATGCCATCCGTGTTAAAATATCAAAATGGAAAAGAAAAGATTCGCTGCTGGCAAGATTCGCTAGAATTTAGTTTTGGCCTGTTGGTTCCCACCTATGGCTCTCTGTTACTGGTTTTGGTTGTGTGAAAGTCTTTTTTTCCTCCTATTTTTGGATTGGGATACCTGGGTATACAAATTCATTTGGGGTTTTCTTTTCTTTACCCCAGTTTTGGTTATTACAGAATTACATACTACTCTTGGTAATATTTTTTGGGGACAGTGGCTATCCCGTATGTATGGACCCTTCCTAAAGGTTTATGATGATCATTATTCTGTTTTGAGGGCAATTGATGGTGAAAAATTACAATCTGACGATGATGAGCACAGTTTCAGCCCTTGGATGGTCTTTTTGGCAACCGGGCTTGATGTCATTCTGCTGATTGCTGGTCTTTCTGTGAAGGCCGTCTCACGCGCGATCATCCTTTTGGAATTCTGGCAACCTGATGATCTGCATCAGCTTATGTATTCTGACATCTATGTATTGAAGTTTTGGGGGGTGGCTATTTTTTATTCTGAGTCTATTTGATTGTAATTTTTCCCATCAAGCTCTATGTTTTGCTTGCTGGAAGGTTTTCCTTTTCATTAGCCATTGTATTTTCCGTTTTTTTCTGAGTTTCTTGTAACCTTTTGTTTTTAATACATGGGCTGTTTCAGCCCCGGGTTTACCCAAAAAAAAAAAATTTTGTGGTGGTTATAACCGCCGGGATAGGCCAAAAATTGTGCTGTGATAGACATATTTTTTGATAGTGATGGCTTTCTCAATTGCATTTATCCCCTAGCTAGGAGACTTGTCACTCATTTCGAGGTAGTCACCTTCATAGACTTACTCAAAGAACAAGTTTTCAAAGCATTAAGAAAGATGTCTCAAATGAAGATTATGACTTCTTTGAGATAACTTTCTTATTGCTTTGCTTTGCAGATCATAATCATAGTTTTTATTTGACTACAACTTTTTATTTGTTTTTAAGAATATTCTTTAAAAAAAAAAAAAAACATCTTATGGATTGAAGAAATATTTAAAAAAAGTGTTCAATTTTTTTAAAATAAATTATCTATATTTAAAAATATCTGATTAGCTTAAAATTACTGTTAATTAATTATATTTATGATAAAATGAAATGATAGAGGCCAAATCAAAAATACTTTGAAGAATTCCTATGAAGAATTCCTTTCCAAATTATTTTTATCAATATTGAATGGCTGACCGAGCGACTTATATAATAACACAGTTTATTAATACAACATGTTAGGATTAATTAAGAACTAAGCTCAAAAAATGGCTGTCATCATCCTCTTCCTTCTCTTCTTCATCTCAATACTATTCTTGCTCTCTTCTCTCTTTCTAACAGGTGATGATCGTCGCCGCCACCTTCCTTTTCCTCCTGGGCCAAAGGGCTGGCCTTTGCTCGGCAACCTTCTTCAGCTGAACACCAAGCCACACCAAACTCTCCAAACTCTATCAAGATCTCATGGTTCTAACGGTCTTCTTCATCTCCGCTTGGGCACCACTACTGTTATTATCATATCTTCTTCCTCAGCAGCTGCAAAGTGCTTTCGTAACCATGATGTCAATCTCAGTAGCCGCCCCCCAAACTCCATTGGTAAGCACATCGCCTACAACTTCCAAGACCTTGTAATGGCGCCCTATGGGTTGAGGTGGCGAATGCTGAGGAAGCTCTTCTCTACACATCTCTTCTCAAATAAAGCTTTAAATGACTTTCAGTATGTGAGGGATGAGGAAGTAATGAGGCTTGTGCGAGACTTGGCTAAAAGGGAGACGATAGTGAAAGAAGCTGATATGCGATGAAGCTTTCAGCAAAGAAGAGAAAAACAAGAAATGGAAAATGAGAAATTTTATTATTTTGTTATGTCTGCTTTACACTGGTATTTATAGTTTCTCTCTTTTACAGATTTCGTAACCGGAATGTCGGCGGTTTTCGTTCCGCCTGAGCTGGCATGAGCTGGAGCCTCTTCTGGTTTCTTTCTTGTTAACATCTCCCCGCAAGCTGATGACGTCGTTGTCGGGACAGTCAGCTTGTTTGCTAGATAACGAAATCTGGAAATAGAAAGGGGTTTTGTCATCAGATCTGCAATTTGATCTTGCGACGCAATATGATGTACCTGAATGGTTTGATTTTTGATGCATTCCCTTGTGTAGTGGCAATCAATCTCTATATGTTTAGTTCTGGCATGATAAACTGGGTTGTTTGCTAGGGCAATCGTAGAAGTGTTGTCGCAGTACAGTATTGTCGATTGAGTTTGTTCACAGTCAAGTTCTTGTAAGAGTCTACGCAACCAGATGATTTCAGTTGCAGTAGTTGCCATGGCTCTGTATTCCGCCTCTGTGGAAGACCTAGCAATCGTTGATTGTTTCTTAGCACACCAGGAAATAGGTGTGGAACCTAAGAAATTGCAATATTCTGTCGGCGATTTCCGATCTTTGTGATCACCCGCCCAGTCTGAATCTGTGTAAGATGTCAGTTTAAGTGAGTCTACTGTAATGGGTATTCCAGTTTGTGTAGATCCTTTTACATATCTGAGAATTCTTTTGAGTGAATCGAAATCTTCATTTGTTGGAGAATGCATCTGTTGACATGCTTTGTTAACTGCATAGGATAGATCCGGTCTCGTGAGGGTGAGATATTGTAGTGCTCCAACTAATTGACGATAGAGTCTTGGGATTTCAAACTGAGTCGACTCTGTTGATGACTTATTTTTGAGAGTTATCGGAGTCAAAACTGTTTTGTTATTTGACATCCCTGCTCGATCTAAAATGTCTTCTGCATACCGTGTTTGATGTAGTATGAGGCCAGTTGGTGTCTTCTCTACAGTTATGCCCAAGAACTGTTTGAGAGAACCTAAGTTCCTCATGTTGAATCTCTGATTCAATTTATTCAGCAATGCATTGATTAAGGAATCATTGTTGCCTGTTAATATTATGTCGTCCACATATACTAGAAAGTATATGATATTCCCATTGTGTTTGTATATGAGTAACGATGAATCTGACTGACTGGTGATGAAATGCTGCTCATGTAAGAAGCCAGTTAAGGTCTCAAACCACTGTCTCGGTGCCTATTTGAGACCGTATATCGCCTTATTGAGTTTACAAACATATATGGGATGATTTGCATCAATAAATCCAATTGGTTGCTTCATGTATATATTCTCGGATAGTTGTCCATGCAAAAAGGCATTTGATACATCTAGTTGGTGTATAAACCAATTATGATGTAATGCTATAACCAGTAATATGCGTACCATGGGTATCTTGGTCATTGGACTAAATGTCTCTTTGTAATCCCATCTATGCTGTTGATGACAGCCCAATGCTACCAGTCTTGCTTTATGACGAGCTAAAGTACCATCTGAGTTGTATTTGGACTTGAATGTCCATTTGCAGCCGATTGGATTTTGTTATGTTGTTGGAGGTACTAATTTCCATGTACCTTGTGATTGGAGTGCTTGAAACTCCTGTGACATTGCTTCTCTCCAATGTTTGTACTTGACAACTTGAGTATATGTGACCGGATCATCATCACTAAGTTGATGTGTGAGATCAAAAATTTGTTTTGGTCTAATGTGACATGTCTGAAGTCTTATTTTCATGTGATGCTGCTGAACTTTTACTGGTAATGCAGGTGTTGTTGGTAGAGAAGGACTAGAGCGGAATTGAGGTGGGTTGTTGATTTGCTGTGTATTAGGAGATGAGGTAGCTGACGGAGATGATGTGAGTGTTGTTGGGCCAGTTTGTTTATATGTGTAGTTGGATGTGGGAATGAGTAGAAGAGGAGGAATATGACTAGTTCTTGTTTGAACTGTAGAGTATGTGTTGGTAGATGAGGTATCTTGAAATGGAAAGATTTTTTCATTGAACACAACATGTCTGGATACATAAATCCGGTTTGTAGTGAAGTCCAAACATCTATATCCTTTTTGTGCTTGAGCATAACCAATGAATACACATTTTTTAGATAGTGGAGAGAGTTTTGATTTACTGTAGGGTCTTAGCCAGGGATAGCAAAGGCATCCAAATATTTTTAGATGCATATATGTAGGTTGTTTGTTGTATAATTTTTCAAAAGGAGTTTTCAATGTAGGAGTTGGCAATCGGTTTATTAAGTGGACAGCTGTATGCAATGCTTCAGTCCAGAGAGACTGAGGAGAGTTGGAGTGAATTAGTAATGTTCTCAATGTTTCTACAATATGACGGTTTTTCCTCTCGGCAACACCGCTCTGAGAAGGTGTATAAGGACATGTGAATTGATGATTTATGCCATGCTTTGTACAGTATAGTTTGAATGCATGATTTAGATACTCTCCACCCCCATCTATTCTAATGATTTGAATCTTTTTGTTGAACTAACATTGAATGTATTGATGAAAGTTTACAAAGGTAAGAGTAACATCATCTTTTTGATTTAACGGAAAGACCCAACTATATCTAGTGTAGTCATCTATAAAAGACACATAGTATTTATAGCCTTGTATAGATGTAGTTAGAGATGGCCCCCATACATCTGAATGCACTAATTGAAATGGTTGTGTAGTGAAGGTAACAGACTTTTGGAATGGTAGTTGTTTACTTTTGGCAAGACAGCAGTTGTTACATGTTTTTGATATGGTAGTACAAATATGAGAGTGGTTGTTAGCTAATAAACGTAGAATAGAAGTATTTGGATGCCCATGTCGAGAATGCCATAGGATTGGGACAGTTTCAGCTGAAACAAGAGCTAATGGAGGGGAGGTGGCTTGCACTTTGTACAGCCCATTATGGCATGGTCCTTTGAGTAGAAGATGCTGTGTATTCAAATCCTTTATTTGATATCCATCGGATGAAAAAGATATAGTGCAGTTGTTATCAGTTGTAAGTTGATGCACTGATGAAGATTAAAGGATAGGTTTGGTACGTGATGAAGTTTGTGTAGATAAAGGTTACCTGTGGGTGTAGGGAGAATGCCACGTCCAGTGTTGTGAATGGGAAGTTGTTGCCCATTTCCAACAGTTACCTGAGAATTACCAGTATACGGTTCAATTGTACTCAGTTGTGATGCTTCAGATGTAAGATGTGTTGACGCTCCACTGTCAAGAAATAAATCTGCTTGAGAGTTTGAACCGGATGAGCTGATCAGGGCAGTATTGTGTCCTGTATCATTGTAGGCTGGATCATTTCTGTACCAACAACGAACTGTTGAATGACCAGTCTTGCTACATATTTGACATATTGTATTTCTATGCAAGTTTCTGTCTTCTCGGTCGCCCCTTCAAGATCTACGACCTCTGTTTCCTCTTGTATTGTTATTTCGTCCTCGTCCTCGACCACGATGAGCTGCCAATGCAGCTGCATTGTCTGTTAGATTTAGAGATTGAAGATCTCT
This sequence comes from Dendrobium huoshanense, assembly GCA_016618105.1. Classification (NCBI taxonomy): domain Eukaryota; kingdom Viridiplantae; phylum Streptophyta; class Magnoliopsida; order Asparagales; family Orchidaceae; genus Dendrobium; species Dendrobium huoshanense. The sequence continues at coordinate 58,615,348 of CM028357.1, forward strand.
TGCTGTATCATTTATTTGAATATGTTCTTCACTGCACAGCAAACTGTACAGGTCTTCAAGACTGATTGGTTGCAGATTCGTTCGTATCGCCGTGTTGAACGACTGATACGATGAGGGAAGTCCATTTAACGTATAAAGAATCACGTCTTTCGCATCGATCACATGTCCTGTTGCTGCTATTGCGTCTACTTTTGATTTCACTTCTACTAGATACTGAGTCATTGTTTTATTTCCTTTTGATAGATGATGCAACTCATTTTTCAATTGAATGATTCTTGATCGGCACGTTGCTTGAAGACGATGAGCAAGAGTATTCCATATCTCCTGACAGTGATCAAGAGTGAGTACATAAGGTAGAATGGATGGAGAAATTACCGAGTATAAAGCCGCTGAGAGATTCTGATCAATGAGAATCCAATCGCAGTATGAGATTGAATCATCTGTTCTTGATAATACATCCGAGGAGGATGACTGGGGTGGACAGGTACATGTTTCATCAATGAAACCACGAAATCCATTTGCTGTAAAAACTTTTTCAATTTGACATTTCCAGATGGAGTAATTTTTGGCTGTCAGCTGATTTGAAACAAGATTCTTGATATTGCTCATCAAGAATTTCAACTGTGGCGGAATGGTTATGGTAGCGATCGAAGATTTGGACGCTGTCGTTTGAGATTGAATGGATGATGCTGCCATCGAGTGCATATGAGTTGATCACAGCGAGGAAGAGAGAAGAAAAAAAAAAAATTCTTCGTCTCTGTTAACTGTGCTCTGATACCATGAAAGAAGCTGATATGCGATGAAGCTTCCAGCAAAGAAGAGAAAAACAAGAAATGGAAAATGAGAAATTTTATTATTTTGTTATGTCTGCTTTACACTAGTATTTATAGTTTCTCTCTTTTACAGATTTCGTAACCGGAATGTCAGCGGTTTTCGTTCCGCCTGAGCTGGCATGAGCCGGAGCCTCTTCTGGTTTCTTTCTTGTTAACAAATAGTAGTTGATATTGGGGAGATGGTCAACACGTGTGTGATAAATGCCTTGGCACGAATGATAGTTGGACGAAGGATGATTGTTGAAGGGGAGGAGGCGACGAAGTTCAAGGAAATGGCTACAGAGATGACGAGACTCGCAGGACAATTCAATGTTGGGGATTTTCTGCCATGGATTGACTGGCTTGACCTGCAGGCATCTCATATAATTAATCACGACTATTTCTTTTTTAAATAAGTTATTATATGAACAGAGCTCATATTATTTATTAGTATTATTTTGTCTAAATATGTTTTCTTTAGGGGTTGAACAAAAAAATGAAGAAAAGCCGTGAGAAATTTGGTGAATTCTTGGAAAAGATCATTGTTGAGCACAAATTGAAGGCAGGAGATGATAAATTTAATGGCAGCACTCGTGTTAAAGATTCCTTAAGTCTGCTTATTGAGATGAATGAAGATGTAGATCAAGTGGAGCAAGATAAGCTCACCAATATCAACATCAAAGCATTACTCCAGGTTGTTATTATTATTACTTTTTTCTTTCTTGCTTTTTTTTTTTCTCCAATACATATAACAAAGGCTTAAGTCACTACAGAAAAATCGCTTGGTACTAGCGGACTAAATCCGCCGGAAATATTACTTTTCAAGCAAAATTACAGCGGAAATCCATACGATGGTAATATGCGCGTCGGAAAATTTAAACCGGTGAAATTTATCCATTAAAAATATTTCCGGCGGATCTTCCGACACAATTCTAGCAAAAAAAAAATAAAGGCTGCACATCGTTTTCTTTGAACCCATTCCGACGCTTAATCCATCGGTATTTCAGCAAGGATGGCGGCAACGGGGGCGGCAAACTTCAGCAAGGAGGGCGGTGAACTTCGGCAAGGTCGGCGGTGAATGTCGGCAACGGACCGGTCTTGATGGCGGCAGCATTCAGCGCAGGTCTCTAATGAGAGAGGAGCGAACCGAAATGAAGAGAAATTAAAATGAGAAGAAAGATTACGGAACGGGCAAAATAGGGCATTCTCCGTTGAATATTCCGACAAATTTTCGGCCGGTAACATGACTAGTGGATAATGCGTCAGAAAATTTTCATCGACTTTAAGTGGGACGGTGCAATTATTGCATGTGATTCCGCCGGTAATTTCCCATAAAATTTTTGTCGGAATACAATATATACCGGGCACGGCAAACAAGCCGGTGGAATATGCACCGGTAATGTAATTGCAGAAAATACGTCGAAAATATTCCGCTAGTTACTCCGCCGCTTCTTCCGGCGTATATATGTCCGCCAGAAAATTCGACGGAAATAAAAGATTTTCATGCAGTGAGTCAACATGATAAGAATAATCAAACCCAAAATCTCAGTTCAAAAAGAAAAGAATTTCCTATATTAGATCATAACTATCAAATCCTCCTGAATCATCTTCCAAACGAAGAACAAAGAGGAAAGTGGATGGGCATCATACAGCCCAAACTTATATTTGTTTCATACAAATAACAAATAGATAAAACTTAATATCTACTAATGCCATATCATTTCTTTTGCCTGTAGGACATATTTATTTCAGGAACTGACACTACCTCCATTACCATTGAGTGGATATTAGCCGAGCTCATTCGACATCCACATATCCTTGCTCGAGCGAAACAAGAGCTCGACTCCATTGTTGGTCTCAATCGCCTCATCTCCGAGTTGGATCTACCAAAATTTTCATTTCTTCATGCCATTATCAAAGAGAACTTTCGACTCCATCCCACAGTCCCTCTCTCTGTCCCTCGCATGACAATCAAAGACTGTGAGATCGATGGCTATCTCATTCCTAAAGGTGCTACCCTATTTGTTAACATTTGGGCTATTGGTCGAGATCCGGTTAGTTGGCCTAATGACCCACTTGAATTCAACCCCGATCGATTCGGCCCGGGTTCGCTACATGAAAATGTTGATGTAAAGGGGAATGATTTTCGAGTTAATGCCATTTGGTGCTGGGCGAAGAGTATGTGCAGGGATGAATCTTGGACTTCGTATGGTTCCTCTTGTGACGGCGGTATTGGCGCATTCTTTTGATTGGAAATTACTAGATGACCAAATGGAAGATATGCTTGATATGGAAGAGAGCTATGGGGTAACAATGCGGAAGATGAGGCCACTTATGGCTAAGGCGGTGCCAAGACTACATCCTCAAGCTTATATTTAAGATTTGTTTGCTTGTCAATGTATCTTCTCAGTATGTACTTATCATATCATGCGCTATTTCTTCAAAAATAAGGGATTGAGAGATACATTTTGGACTTCATGCCATTTTTATTTGCTTAGCTTTTTATCTATTCTACAAACTCTCACTCTATTATTCACAAATAATTTTGAATAATAAAAATGAATTTTGAAACATTCATTGATGTTAAATTATTTTGTGTATATTAGTTTGGGAAATTTAAAGATCACCCTATCAAAAGATAATTTATAATATTGTTATTACTTCATATTTTTTGAAGAAAGATAGAGAACAGAAGAGCTTGCCCATGCAGAATAGACAGCATCTTCTGCAACTAAAGAGCAGGTCTCCATGACAGGGCCATGCTTCAACCTGCCAAGAAAAAACACTAAAAAAATGGGAGAAATTATGTATATCATCCACAATCTTCACACCTTTTCATGTACATGCCCAAATCTTCTGAGGTTACAACCTTATAAGAATTACAGAAAAGAAAATGACTTAGACTTCATTTGGGATGACTTTTTTACTGCTTCTTAAAGCAGCTTTTTGGTACAAAAATTAAAATTTTTGTATTAAAAAGTTATTTTAAAAAGAAAGAAGAAAAACGTCTCAAACGAAGTCTTAATCGACCTATAATGCATAGCTGGTTTCTCTATCCCAATGCATATATGCTTAATTGTCTATCTTGAGAGAGGCCACAATGTTGCAACGCTGCGCACAACAAACTTCTCATCGCCAACATAACTGAGATCAAAGACAACAGTGCAACCTGATTGATCGACACAAACACAGGTGATATATATATATATATACATATATAAACACTAATAAAAATTAAAAACTTATCTTCACCAATTGAGATCCCTAGTCCTAAATTATTATTACTCAAACTTTATAATTCCAAATATTCATGATATAATAATATATCAAGAAATTCATACACATTCTTCGCCAGAACGAGGCCCTGTGATTTATCCATCTTCAGATTTTTCACGTAAAAAAAAAATGATGTTTTAATGCTCTCTATCTCTCTTAAATCACCTGTTTTTGTGCTGGATATCCGCGCATTATTAAGGTGAAAAATTCACTCTAATGCCACGAATATTCCAGCTGGCAACAAATGTCTTAATAAATAGATTTGTCAATTCATATTGCTTTGTCTTGTCTAATAATTGTTCTATTGTGTATAAATATTATGGAGAGAAAGAGTCGGCAGATATACATTTAGGAAAAAAAGAGGTTGTCAAAGAAGACATGGATTACAAAAAAATCATTATTTTAATAATTAATATACTAATTTTTATGATATTAGAATGAATTAATCAACTTACATTTTATTTGTCAACGGATAATTCTCTATCGTACGGTTGAGATGGGGACATCAAATACAGAAACCGTCTGGTTATCTCTGTCTGCATTTTATCATTCACAGAGATAAAATTGAACGGCTCTCTGTGTTCGATCTCGACACGAAATAGGCAACATTAGCATATTTATAACACATATGAGGGTCAATGAATTAAACTAAAATTTTTTTGATATCATGATTCTTATCCTGACCCTGTGCTTAATCTTAGCACCAATACTCTTGTCATTTATCTTTCTAAACCGGACCGCCGATCGACATCGCCGTCTTCCCCTGCCGCCGGGACCTAAGGGATGGCCGTTGCTAGGCAACCTGTTTCAGCTGGGCTCAAATCCCACGCACCAAACTCTTCAAACCCTGTCAAGATCTCATGGATGTGATGGGCTCCTCCACCTCCGCTTCGGAATCGTCGACGTTATTGTCCTATCTACAGCCTCTGCAGTCGCTAAATGCTTCTGCAACCATGACGTCAACCTTAGCAGTCGTCCTCTTGATTCCACCGGCAAGCTCATGGCATACAACGCACAAGATCTCATCTTGGCGCCTTATGGGCGGCGATGGCGGATGATGAGGAAGATCTGTTCTTCGCATCTCTTCTCAAACAAGGCTCTGAACGAGTTCCAGGACGTGCGGCATGGCGAAGTGGTGAGGCTTATGCGTGAGTTCGCCGGGAGGAAGGCGGTGGTGAACGTTGGCGAGATGGTCAGTATCTGTGCAATAAATGCCTTGTCACTTGTGCTGGTTGGCCGCCGGATTTCCGCCGGAGATGAGGAGGCGTTGCAGTTCAAGGAGATGGCTATAGAGCTGACCAGGCTCGCCGGACAACCTAACATCGGAGATTTCCTGCCATGGATCGACTGGCTTGACCTCCAGGCATCCGATTAATTATCAATTAATTAATTAAAGCTCTTTCTTTTACAAATTTTTTTACAAAATTATCTCACATAATTAAAGTTCTAATCATTTTAACTGTATTTTTGTTTGAATTTTGGTATTAGGGGTTGACTAAAAAGATAAAGAAAAGTTATGGCAGATTTGCTGATTTTATAGAGAAGATAATTGTGGAGCATCACCGCATGAATGGAGATGATCAATTTAAGGGCCGTAATCACATTAACGATTTCTTAACTAAGCTTATTGACATGAAAGAAAGCGCAGAAGGGGAGGAGGAAAAGCTCACCAATATCAACATCAAAGCTTTACTCCAGGTTTTCTAATTATTTACTTATTTATTTTTCTTCATTTTTTTTTTAATTTTAGAGAATATTGATCTTTAAAACTCATCTTAATAACAAAAATAATCATTTCTATTAGGGCGGCATGCGAACCAAATGTTTAATGAGCTACTCGTTGCCCGGTTCGATTAAAGCTCGTTTATGATCGTTTAACTAACTAAACAAAGAAACTTGAACAATATTTTTAATACTCGATTCTGAAATAAACAAGCTTGAACATTAATGTATTCGGTTCATTTATATTCACGAACAATATCATTTGAAGCTCTTGAACTAGCTCAACATTGAGCTCGATAAGAAGCTCAATTCGTGTTCAATTTAGAACTCGTGAATAAGCTCAATAAATATATTCACATTAGATTAATCATATTTTTCATTTTAAATAGGCAATTGATTTTATTATAAATTTAATTTCATTTTATTTTATTCCTTCAATATAATGAATTGTTTCATGAACAAGAGACATTTCACATTTGTCAATGTTTTGCTAAATTGTTTGTTTAAAATGTTCATGAACAAATATAAAATGAACCGAAGATCGTTTGTTCGTGAACAGCTCATTTGGTAGCTTGAAAATACTAGTTATGTATTTATTCATGATCTTGCTCATTTGATAGCTCAAGAATACTCTTTAAAATTGTTCATGAACGTGCTTGTTTGATAGCGTAAAAAAATTCGCTAAATATGTTCACGAACAAAGCTAGTTAAAACTTGTTTGTTTAAAGTTCGATAAACATTAAACGAACCAACCATGAACCCCATTAATTTAAACGAACCAAACACGAAAATAAACAGTAAGACTCGAATCAAGCACAAACCAAACTGGAACAATCTAATAATAAACGAACTCAAATATGAACAGTCACATACTCAGCTCGGTTCGATTCGTTTGCAGCCCTAATTTTGAATGCTCAATTCAATGTTATATTCTTTTTCAGGACATGTTCATAGCAGGAACTGATACCGTCTCTGTAGCTATCGAGTGGATATTAACTGAGCTAATTCGCCATCCAAAGCTTCTTGCTCGAGCGCAGCAAGAGATCGACTCCATCGTTGGTTATAATCGTCTAATATCTGAATCAGATTTGTCAAAATTTTCATTTCTTCATTGCATTGTGAAGGAGTCCTTCAGGCTCCACCCTCCTGCCCCCCTCTCTGTCCCTCGCATGGCGATTGAAGACTGTGTTGTTGATGGTTACCTCATTCCTAAAGGTGCCACGGTCTTAGTTAATGTTTGGGCTATTGGTCGGGATCCGGTCGCTTGGGCCGATGACCCGAGTGAGTTCAAGCCCGATCGATTTGGGCCGAGTGCACCACATGAGAATGTTGATGTGAAGGGGAATGATTTTGAGTTGATACCGTTTGGTGTAGGGCGAAGAATTTGTGCTGGGATGAATCTGGGCCTTCGTATGGTCCACTTCGTGACGGCGATGTTGGTGCATTCTTTTGATTGGACATTAGCGGATGGTGATATGGCAGACATGGAAGAGAGTACTGGGATAACAATGCGCAAGAGAAGGCCATTGATGGCTAAAGCTATACCAAGGCTAGCCCCTGAAGTTTACGTTTAGGTTTTGTTTGGGGAGATTATTACGTGCGGTGTACGGATCGTCTGGATGCGAATTCAGATGCGCCATGTCACCTGGATGCACTGGGCCCTAGGCACGTAGTAATTTTCATCATTTGGGACGGTTTTTTTATTGTTTTTACAAAAAAAATTGTTTTAAGAAGCAATAAGAAAGCTGTCCCAAACGAAATCTTAGTGTTTGTTTGCATGTAATTTTAAGATGTTGTTTGAATGGAGGAGTTTGGAATTTTGAGGAAGCTTTCAATGCAATGTAAAATAAATATATGCATTTTGCAAATGCATAAGTTCTTTGGTTGGAAGCAAATCATATGCAATGAATTTATAATTTAGATTGTATGCATTTTAAGAATAGGGTGGACAAAACTGAGAACAGTGGGCGACTATGAGTTATAGTGGTGGCAAGTGGTGAAAATGGCTGATGGTGGAGGATGGCAGCTGATGATGGCGGCGAGCACCTTAGTGGCAGTGGGTGGTGGGTTCTGATGCTGCTGGGTGTCACGACAATGATTGTAATGGGCGATATATGATGGTACAATAATGTCAAAACTGTAAAAAAAAAACTTCCAAACAAATTTTCATATTTATTTTTCATCCAATCTAAAGATTAATAAAGTTTTTAAAATATCACTCAAAACTTTTAGAACCAAACATCCACTAAAAAGTAAAAATATAAATGAAAATATTCTTTATTAAGTTAATTAAATGAAGGTATGTGACAACTAATTATTGAGAAAAAGATTATGTTAGAAATTCTAATCTAAATTTAATTTATATAACTATCAAATTTATCTTAAAATAAGAAAATTTTATAATCAATAAATTAAAAAAAATTTATGATTACAAAATATATCTTAAATAAATTTAAGTCTGAATATTCAGATGAGTACTATCATCGATCTTATTATTAATGAATTATTTGAATATTGATTAAATTACCATTTTATCCCAAAATGAGCATATTATTTTCAGTTAAGAGAAAGCTTTCACTTTTTTATTATGTCATATTTAACCTTTCCACTTACAACTAACCTTTCACCTAATTAATAATTGAGAAAGTAATGGATTATTATTTACATTCTACGCAACCCATTCTATTTACTTTTGGTAGATCTGTAAATCTAACGAAATTTGGACCTTAAATTCCCTAATTATGCACCATAGTTCCCTTGTTAAAGATTGATTTCCTCAGTATGAATTATAGAAAATATGTGCCCACAAGGTGACCGTTATACCCAACAACGGGTTAAATCTTGTCATAATTTTGGAAATAGTGGTAATTACTTATCGTGATTGTCGGCGGCGATTGTAGTTGTCAGTGGCAATTACTGATGATGGTTATTAGCGGCGATTATTCTTGCTAATACTTTATAATATTAGCAAATTCTTTGCTCTTTGGTATATTACTTTTATTTTTATTTTCAATTAATAAAAAATCTATAATGAATTAATTATTAAAAAATTAATCAAAATGAATTATCGAGTCGGATTCAAATCCCCTTTTTTATTCGTTTATTAAACAAATAAGATTCAAATTGACTTAATTCAAACCGTGTTAATATCAAATCAGATCCAAATTCGACCTATTAACCCATTTTGATAGAACAGACTTTGTAACTAGAGAATCTAAGCAGCTCTTATGAAGCACAAAGACAACATGTTTTACTGCTTACTTATTCCTAAAAAAACCAATTGAAAATTTAATTTTCTTCCCACATTGTGGAACAGAATCAAGATCCAAAATTTGATTGCTAAATACAGCTTGGCAGGGTGACAGGGTCGGAGGGCCACTTAGTGAACAGCACATTCATTATTTTCCTGAAAGAAAATGGCAATCAAACTGTACCCATAACCCATCACTGTGGTTAACTTAACCCTGAACGAACTTCCTAACCAGTCATATGAGTTAACGACCGTTTAAAAAAGAGCTCACTTTTCAAGGCCACGCCTTCAAAAAGAGGCCAAATGGTACAACAAATAATATTATATAAAATGTTGGGTAAGGCTGTAACTTACAGATACAGACAGCCACAACGTCTATTGCACAGTTAACATAGCTATATCACTTCAAAAGTTGGTGCCTTCGCTTCTCAGACGCCAAACAAACGCTCGTTACCACTTTGGATTGGATTTCTTCCCCTTCTTCTTCCTTTCTGCGGTTCTGTGCTTCATCCCCTTCATCTCTGCTAGCTGAGATTTATAAGACATGGCTGCTTTGGGGTTCGCAGTGCTCTTTCTGGCCATGTTTAGTCTAGCTGGTAACTCTAACTATTTGATTTTCTATTGCAGAGAGATTTTCCTCTCTTTGGTTTTTCTTCTTCCCTTGTTATGAGAGACTGAAAGGCAAATCAAAATGTTTTTCTCTGTTTCTTTTTCTGCTAAACTGCAAGAAAGCCATGAATGTGTGACACACATAGATTTTTAGAGCAAAATCCATTTTCTAGTGCATGGAAGAATTTTTTCCTAGAAGAACTATGAGGGAAAGTGATTAAAAAATAAGTGAAGGGCCGTTTTGAAGTTATTTGCATTCTGAATCATCCCATTTTTCTGTTGCTCTATCTTTTGCTGCGCTCTATCTTTTGCTGTAAAGCTTTCTTTTCTCTTCTTCTTCTTCTTCTGGCCTTTTTCCCTAACTCCATCTACCAAATAATGAAAACTTCCCTCAGAGGAAATAGATAACCTTTCGAAAGGATTTGAGTAGAACAATTTTACCAAATGATGATGATTGATAAAGTCACCTTCAACTTTAACAAATGATGATGAGATTTTTTTTTTTTCTGCTTGGCATTTGTAAGTATGACCATCTATGAGACAGTGCTAAAAATCTTCTTTTCTTTTTCACTTTTCTCTTCTACTTGGAAGATGCCACTTGGTGTGTTTGTAGGAGTGATGTGAGCAACGCTGCCCAGCAAAAGACCTTAGATTATGCTTGTGGAGCTGGGGCTGATTGCAATCCTATTCTCCAAAATGGAGCTTGCTTTAACCCAAATACTGTTCTTGCTCACTGCTCCTATGCAGCCAATAGCTATTTCCAGAAGAAAGGTCAGGCTCAGGGATCTTGTGACTTCACAGGATCTGCTCTCACTACACCAACTGACCCAAGTAAGGATCCAAAGATCTTTTTGTTTTTTCTGTCTTGTTTGGTTGGAAAACCCAATTTGCCATCATGGTTTAATTCTATCTTGCTTGCAGGTAGTAATGGCTGCACTTACCCTGCAACTCCTAGGTAAATTTTAGACTTTTTTGTGTTAAAAAGCTCTTTTTCTCGACTGTCCACTTCTTGTCCAAAAGTTTGATTCATTTAATTCTTTTAGCTATCAGCAACGTGTATATTGACAGAATAATTGCACTTTCTTGGAGTTTTCTTCTGTTTTTTGTAAGTTAATGACAATTCTTGCACCTAAAATGTTTTGGAAGTGGACCAAAGCTCTCAATTTTCTTTCTTCAGTCTTCAGTTCCCCCACTTTTAAATAATCTGGGACAGCTTTCTAGTAACAAGATTTTAAATTTAAAATTTTTTTGTACTAAGAAATCACTTCATAAACCAATAAGAAAACTGTCCCAAACAAATATAATTGTATCCACAAACATAAGACAATCTTCATAAAATGGATTAAACACTTCTGTTTTATTTCCATGACTTCTCTATTCTTCACAGTGCTGCAGCAACTGGAAGCTCCTCAACACAAAACCCAGGTTCTTCCTCTTCTTCTTCAACAGGAAGCTTGACACCAACCTCAACTGGAACAGGAGTGTTGGGAGGTCTTGGCCCTTCTGGAACTACCACAAGCATCGATGGCAGTGCTGCTTCATTTATTCCAAATCCTGTTATGACGAGCTCTCTGCAACTCATCTTTTTCCTCCATTGCTTGGTTTGGCAGAGACTCTGATGTGTGATGAGAACATGAAGAAGGAATTCAATTTGAATGGATGGATGGAGGGAGGTGGTGTAGGTGAGAATGAGAAGTGGATTTTTGTTCTTTTATGTGGGATTTACTGCTGCTCTTCCTTCTCTCTTTTTTTTTTTAAGTTTTATGTAAACATAGAGGCAGCTATTTATTAAGGAAGTAGTTTATTAGTTTATGACTATGTTTTGATGTTTCTGGTTTTATATATATATTTTTTGAAATTACTTTCTTACTACTTAAAATAGCTTTTTTGGGGTGCAGATTAGGGGATTTGAGTCCGGATGAGAGCGGGAGAAAGATCTTCCATCTATGATATCTTAAAATAACTTTTTAATACAAAAATTTATTAAAAAGCAGCTTTAAGTAATAAGAAACCTAAGTAATAAGAAAGCTGTCTCCTTTTTTTTAATAAGAAAACCTTGGTAAAAATTATAATGTATAGATATATTTGGAGATTCATCAGAACGCATCATTTTTTTTTTCTTGTATCGGTGCTTCATACTTATGAGTATTAGATGTTGTGGTGTGCTTTGATTGATCTCTGGACTGTCTGTAATCCGCACAGAACGATTTCTCCCCAAAAAAAAGCCTAAATGTATGATTTTGATAGGAATGAGTTCCATCTGAAATTACGAACAATAATTACTCATAATATTTTATCAAACAATAATAATTAAGTTAAGCTGTGCGAAAAAATTAAATTATATCTTGTTTGATTGATAATCTCAACTGTCGCATTGATTTTTCTGAAGCCGTACATGTAATGACTATTCGAGACAAAGAAAGCAGGTGAATGGACAACCTTTGATCATTGATAGTGCTAGTTGGCTTTAATGGAAAATGACTGCAAGACTGTATAATTCATATATAATGCGTGTATATATGAAAATTATATATATATATATATATATATATATATATATATATATATATATATATATATATATATATATATATATATATATATATATATATATTGGGTCGGGCTGAGTCGACAGTTCATATGAAAAAAAAAAATTGTCTTTATTTAATTGGAAGTTCAGATGCCTAAACTCCGAACGAAATAATTTCTCCATGAACATCTAGGGAAGGGTAAAATTTTTCTATGTGGTTATCAGATGACATTTGGAGGCAAATCAAAGTATTTAACGTTACTTTTTTGTTATGTATCAATGCTGAGTATCGGGTGATCTGGCTTATTCTGATTTACCTTCAAATGATCCGGTGATCACACAGAATAATTTCTCCAAAGAAGAAGACCAAATAACCAAAACAGAAAGATGCTTGGAGGACAATGCAAGAAAAATGGGGACCATGCGGTCCATGCCTAAGAGCCAAAAATAGGAGCCATCCACCAACACCAGCAAGACACAGAGAAGAAATCCATCAAGTATAATGAGGCAAGAAAACCTGATAGGCCTAGGCTGAAACAGATTATATATACATATAAAAAAATTAGAACATGGACTGGGCACATTATCCTACACCTAGGTAGCAATTATTGACCAATAATCACGAGCCACGTCACCTGAAACTCGATATTGAACACTCGGTATTGCTTGGTATACGTCCGAATTTTCGGTTTTTTGTCCGGACATAATAATTACTCCCACCTAGGACCCATTGGAGGAATAATTTTTTGGTCTCAAGAGGCCAGAACGCAGAATTGTGTTCGGATCCTACACATTGCTTATTTCATTGCGTATTTTTTGATAAAATATGTTTTCCGTATTTTTTGAAAGTTTATTTATTTCAGACACGCAAAAAATACCTGAAATAAGCTTGACGCAGCATTTCGGATCACACAATAATTTCTCGTATTCCTTAATATCCACAGGCACCTGAAGCTTGATTTTCATCATTAATAACAATCGTCGAGGCATAGTTGTTATTAAGAAGCATTTTATTCTTTTCTCTCCAAAGAGAATAGAAGTATTGCTGTCCAGCCTAGAAGTCTTTTGGAGCACTTGCAATAAGTTAGGCCATCCACAAAGCAAGCAAGTTGCATTAATATCAAAAAAAAAAAGTCAAGCACTGAGATTTTATATAATTTGCAAGACCATCCAACCATGTAAGGGAGATGAGCCCATCCAACCATGAGTCAAGAAATAATGAGAAAGTGAGGCCATTCTCAATATAATATTGCAATTCTTTTTTCATTAAAAGAGAAGCAGATTGAACTTCTTTCCAAATGGGGGAGGTTTTAGATAGATTTTTGGATCAAATGGTGCCATAAGTAGGGGTGTCAAAAGTTGACACAACCCGAGATCCGACCCGAAAAAATTCAGCTTCAGGTCAACCCGTTTACGAAATGTGTCGGATCCGGGCTTGAATTTCTGACCCGTTTGAAAAACGGGACGGGTTGGGGTTGACCTGACAATCCGAGTTGACCTGGTTAATCCGACTAACCAGAGAAGTCTACGCCACTAGCCCAGTCGCCTCGCCACCGATGCCACGAACCGCATGGTTGAAGGATTGATGCTCGACGATCGACCTAGTACAGGCCCGCCGACCTTCTCCTCTAGTCCTCTTGCCAACTGCAAGAGCCGCACGAGTCATTATGAACGCGAATCACGAGACCTAGCGTCCATCCAGTAGCCAATCTCCCACTGCCTGTAGAAGCGGGACTCGCCGGCACTATCACTCGACCCAACGACCACGACCTCACCTGTTGTGTTCGTGACTGCGGTTCGTCCGGGCTCTACTCAATCGCGGGTAGGGTCAACCCGCACGGGTCAGGTCTGTGTTGTAAATCATGACCCATTTAGCTAAATGGGTCGTGTTCGGATCAACTCGTTTACTCAGTCAACTCGGGTTGGACCCGAAACTAACGCGTTGACTCGAATTGATACCCCTAGCCATAAGAACCTAAGCAACTATAGGATAGCAGATTATTATGATAATGGGTCTTTCAAGCCATGTTCATTTTGCATTTTAAATTAAGGGTATAGACCATAGTTGCTTAAAGAAATAGTAGGAAAGCTGTCCCCAACAAAGCTTAAATCTTAACCAATAAGCAAGATACTAATTGATGGATGATCTGATCGATTGAAGCCTGTGTTGATAAACTGAATGCGGTGGTAAACACAATAACCAGAGAGACATCCAGAGGAAAGGAAAAGTAATATTTTCTATTATTATGTTCTTAGTACATTGAGGTTGTATATATAGAAAGAGCTACGGTGTAATCGTGAATAAAGAAAGTACAGTTTAATATCCTATCTGAGCTGTCCACATGTACATTGCTAACTCCCCCCCCCCCCCTTCAAACTAATATCTACCATGTGGAGATGAGTTTGTTGGAGAGATTGTGAAAACGTATTGACGTGAGCGGCTTGGTAAATAGATCTGTCAGTTGGTCGTTGGTGCAGATGTGATGGACTAAGAGCTGCTTTTTGCTGATAAAGTCTCGTATAAAATGGCAGTCGACGTCGATGTGTTTGGTTCTAGCGTGAAAAATTGGATTGTTTGCTAGAGCGATTGCGGATGTATTGTCACAGTAGATCATAGTCGGTGACTGGTGCAGTATGTGGAAGTCTTCTAGCAGGCGTCGGAGCCACAAGATTTCTGATGCCTCTGAAGCGAGAGCTCGATATTCTGCTTCTGTTGACGATCGAGCAATTATATTTTGTTTCTTGACTTGCCAAGAAATGATCGAATCGCCGAGGACGTTGCAGAAGTCAGAGATGGACTTTCGGTCTTGCGTGTTGCTTGCCCAATCGGCATCGACGTAACCTCGAAGAGTTAGGTTGGTTCGTTTGAGGTTGATACCTGTGTTGGACGTGCCGTGAATGTATCTGAGCAGTCGCTTGAGGGATTCATGGTGTGAGTTGAGTGGTTGTTGCATGTACTGAGAAAATTGATGAACCGCATATTGGATATCCGGTCGGGTGAGCGTGAGGTATTGTAGAGAGCCTATGAGTTGTCTGTACAGGTTGGGGTTGCTGACTTCGTTATTGGAGTTGTCTCGAATGGTGTATTTGCATGCGCTCGGTGTGGATACCAGTTTGGAGTTGGTCATGCCTGCCCGCTCTAGGATTTTGCGGGCGTATGGTTATTGATGTAGTAGGAGTCCGGTCTTTGTTTTAATTATTTGGATGCCAAGAAATTGCAAGAGAGAGCCAAGATGACGCATCTGGAAAGTGGACTGAAGATTAGTAAGTAATCGAGAGATTTCGTTTGGTGAATTGCCTGTGAGGAGAATGTCGTCCACGTAGATTAAGATATAGAGTTGGGTGTTGCAGGATCTGTATGTGAACAGGGAGTGATCGGAGTTGCTGGTCTTGAACCCGTACCGAAGGAGGTGATTTGATAGTGTTGAGTACCATTCTCGTGGCGACTGCTTGAGGCCATAGAGCGCTTTCTTTAATTTGCATACGTGGTTTGGATGAAGTGCGTCTTGGAACCCCTGAGGTTGTTGCATATAAACGGTTTCGAAGAGTGTACCGTGGAGGAAGGCATTGGAGACATCGAGCTAATGAATGATCCAGTTGTGGTGAAGAGCGATGAGAATTATGACCCGTATAGTTGGCATCTTGGCTACTGGACTGAAGGTCTCGGTGTAGTCAATTCCGTGTTCTTGGCTGTAACCTTTGGATACCAAGCGTGCCTTGTAACGAGCGATGGTACCGTCCGAGTTGCGTTTAGTACGGAACGTCCACTTGCATCCCAAAATGTTTTGATGAGGTTTGGGTTGGACTAATTCCCATGTACCCTGTTCCTGCAAGGCTTGAAATTCTTGCGACATGGCTTGCCGCCAGTGTTCAGTTTTAACTGCTTGAGTATAAGTGGTCGGATCGTCTGTGTTTAGGTTATGAAACATGTCAAAGATTTGTTTGGGTGTGGATATCCGGCTTTTGAACCGGGTGGTCATGTGATGAGTTGGTTTTGGTGGGACGGGAGCTGTAGGCTGTGGAGAGATGACCTCAGCGTTGGGGATGGAATTCGGCTGTGTGCTAGTGGAATTATCTGGTTTGTGTGTATGGACAGGTTGGTTGAGTTGCTGTGTGGGTACGTGATGGTTGTGCTTGTTGTTGGGAATGTCCTGAAGGTTGTTGATTTCGCATGGAATTTGAGTGGTGGGAACTAGAAGTAGCGGAGGTGTGGGTATGAAAGTATTGGGGTTAGATTGTCTGGGCTTAGTTAGATAGGAGTAGGGAAAAATGTTCTCGTTGAATACCACGTTGCAGGAGGTGTACACCTTATATGTGGCTGGATCAAGGCATCGATATCCTTTTTGATTGGAAGGATAGCCTATGAAGATGCAAGGTGTGGATAGCTGAGATAGTTTGTTGTTTGAGTAAGGCTTGAGCAACGGGTAGCATAGACATCCGAATACCCGTAGATTGTTGTAGTTAGGCGGTAGATTGTAGAGGAGTTCGTAAGGGGATTTGTGTTGAGTGTTAGGTGACGAAAGCCGGTTTATAAGGTATGTGGCCATGAGAAGGGTATCGACCCAGAGTACGTGAGGCATAGAGGCTTCGAGAAGGAGGGTGCACGTGGTCTCTGTGAGGTGATAGTGCTCGCGTTCCGCTACGCCGTTTTGAGACGGGGTGTGCAGACATGAGGATTGTTGAATTATTCTGGTTTGTTTGCTGAGGATTTTAAATTTGTTGTTGATAAATTTTCCCCCGTTGTCGGTACGGAGAATATGAATTTTATTTTTAAATTGCCTTTCGGTAAATCGTTGGAATTCAAGAAATTTATCAAAGACTTCTGATTTGCGAATAAGCGGATACACCCATGTATACTTCGAGAAGTCGTCGATAAAAGAAACATAATAGCTATAACCTTCTGTAGAGGGAGTTTGAAAGGGGCCCCATACATCTGCGTGAACGAGATAAAGTGGTACATTTGTTACAGTTTGTGAAATGTGTGTGAGTAGCTGATGGCTTTTGGCCATTTTGCAAGTGTTACAGAAATGGTGTTTGGTCCCAGTTTTGATGTCACGGTTCTTGTGAGCAATTTTGGCTAAGGTTTGGCTGGACGGGTGACCCAATCTACGGTGCCAAAGTGCTGGAACATGCTGAATGGATGATAGAGCCAGCTGCTGATTCTGGAGGTGCAGAGAGCCGGTGTGTTGTAGTGGGTATAGCCCGTTAATACACGGACCCGTGAGAAAAAGGCATTGGGTCTTCCGATCCTTAATAGCGTAACCAAATGGAGAAAAAATAATATCGCAGTTGTTGTCCGTAGTTAATTTGTGAACAGATAATAAATTGAATGCGAGGTTAGGAAAAAGATTTAATTGAGAGAGTTTTAAGCTAACTGCGGGCGTAGGAAGAATTCCCTTGCCCGTGGTGTGAATAAGAATGTGGTTGCCGTTACCGAGCGTTACTTGGGCATTGCCTTGATAAGGTTGAGGCTGTTGTATCTACGTTAAATCAGATGTCAGATGTGACGATGTGCCGCTATCCAAGAACCACTCGGATGAAGGTGCCGAGGTGGGAGATGTGAAGAGCGCTGATGGTGGATCGGTGTTGTAATGTTCGTCATGGCGATGCCAACACTTGATCGCCAAGTGTCCGAATTTACCGCAAATTTGGTATGTGATGGACGGACGATTGGATTTGCCGCCTCGGGTGAGCTGATAGGAGGATCTGCTGTCGGTACGTCCGCGGTTGTTGTTGTTGTTTCTTCCACGGCTGCGTCCACGAGTAGCGGTGAGAGCCTTGGAATGCCTAGAGATTTGTAGAGACTAAAGATCTTTAGGGGTTTCGTGGGCAAGATTTAACTCTTCATTGCAGAGAAGAGTATAAAGTTCATTTAGAGTGACCGGTCGTAGATTTATACGAATTGCGGTCTTGAAGGCTTGATAGGTATTGGGTAGACCGTTAAGCGTGTAGTGAATAACATCTTCGGCTGCGAGTTGAGATCCTGCAGCAGAAAGGGCGTCTACTTTGGATTTTACTTCAAGAAGATATTGGCTCATTGTTTTGTCTTTCATGGATAGAAAGTGTAGCTCATTCCTCAATTGACTGATTTTAGATCGGGAGGAGGATTAGAGGCGATGATCAAGAATTGACCAAATCTCGGTGCAATGATCTGCCGAGAGTACGTATGGTAAGATCGTCGGTGATATACCTGAGTAAAGCGCGGCGGCGAGGTTTTGATCTATCAAGATTCAGGTGGTGTACGGAGATTGTGAACTGGTGGTTGGAGAGTCTTGGGATGGGCATTTTGCGGTGCCGGTCAAGAATCCTTCGTAACCATTAGCATGGAAGAGCTTGAGAACTTGGGATCGCCAGAGAGCGTGATTATCAGCCGTAAGAGGTTGAGCAATGACGTGTTTGACATTACTCATTAGGAATTTGAGAGATGAAGGGATTTGGGGAGAGAAGAACTCATCTGTGGAGTCCGCCTGATCGGTGGAAGATTGCACCGTGGAGCCTGTCATGGAAGCGGATCAAACGGAGACTTCTGATACCATGTTGATAAATTGAGTGCGGTGGTAAAGACAATAACCAGAGAGACAGCCAGAGGAAAGGAAAAGTAATATTTTCTATTATTATGTTCTTAGTACATTGAGGTTGTATATATAGAAAGATATACAGTGTAACCGTGAATAAAGAAAGTATAGTTTAATATCCTATCTGAGCCGTCCACGTGTACATTGCTAACAGCCTGGACCCAAACTTTCTAGCCAGCTAACCAATCATTCAGGATATCCAATCTAATGGCATAGACTTTTGCCAGAAGCCTATTAAGACAAGGTAGGTGAAAGGAAAATTTCCCATCTTAATGCCCAATTTTTTCATTTAACCTTTCAAGATCATCAAAGGAGACAAAAAACACAATTCAAAATTTAGATTGGTTAAGAGCTCTACACCCATGAAATGAGCAAGAAGGATAAAGTTCCTTTTAAACAAATAAATATCTGAATCCATAGAGGGAGAAGGATATGAAAGATTGATATCCCTCACAAACAAAGCTTTGTGAAGATTAGGTTAAAGATATTGAATTTTTAGTGTTGTTGAGGAAGTTGGAAAGCACTTAATAATTCAAGTGATAACAGGCAATGCCAGTACTATGTTCATATCTACACATTGGCTGAGTTATGCTTGGGCAAGAAAATATTAGGCGAAAAAGGTTAAAAAGATTATTTCAAATAACAAATTTTGACAAAGAATCATGTATACTATCACAATTACTAAATCACTAATGTAGGTTTTAAGGATGGTTAATGTCCAGAAGAAGCATGATACGAGCTTCATATATAATGTTATAAATGAAGCAATAATGATTATTCATAACTAGGGCTGTCAAAAATGGGTCACGGGTCGGGTTCGGGTCCAACCAGAAAATTGACCCGACACTGTTCAACCTGACCCGAACCCAACCCGTTTTTGCAAACGGGTTGGTTTTCCAAACCCGAACCTGACCCGCTTCGTGTTCGGGTCAACCTGAACCCGACCAGTTTCGGGTATATTTTATTAAAATTTTTTATTTAATTCAATTTATTTAAATTTAAATCAAATTAAGATAAGATTTACTTCAATTAATTTAAAATAAATCAAGATTAATTTAATTTGGGCAACAATGTTATCATTTTTAGAAATATCATTTACTTATTTCATAAAAATCCTTTAAAATCCTACTAAATTAATTATAAACGAGTCAAATCGGGTCGATTTCGGGTTTCCGGGTCAACCCGATCCCGACCCGATTTTACAAACGGGTCGAAATCCCTAACCCGAACTCGGCCCGGTTCAACCCGAACCTGAAATTTTCGGGTCATGTCAAATATTGATCGGGTTTTCGGGTCGGATCAAATATTGCCAGCTCTATTCATAACTTTGGAAAATAAGAGGGTAATTATAGACTTAAAAAACAGGAGCTTGAAAAAGAATTAGTTGAATGATGACTAATACCCTTTAATTTGTGAAGATATTGTATCAGGTGATGAGTGATTTATAAATGATGAAATGAAGACAACAATTGAATTTTGAGGAAAAATTATGAATATTGATTTCTTTAAAGGTGATAAAAATAGAGCATCTACATCCACCACAACCAAACAATAAAAAGAACAAAATATAAAATTTATATAAAATCTCTTTAACCCTTTGATTTTTAAAGCTTATTTATTTGGATTATTGCTCATCCTTATATTGATAAAAAATAGTTAAAGAACTTAAGATAACTGCAATAGATGAAAAAGAAATAGATTGAAATGCATTAGAATCCATAGGTGATGAAATAAGGGAGAGCAATTTATTATGAAGATTACTCTAATGAAAAACCCCTTGGTTATAACAACAACGATGACTTATGAGTTGTTATAATATAACTATTTCTTTTTTTTAAGTAAATATCAATGAGTAAGAAATTGGGAAGATAGAATTTTGAGTTGAACTGCATTTTATATACAAATATTATGATATCTAAATTTCAATTCTATTTCACATAATTTATTACTTATTCCTTCATTTATTATACATTTTGTGTTTCATACATATCATATATGCCAATTTATTTTTTATATCATCCTTTAAATATTGCTTGATTATTATACCCAAAAAAAAAAAACTATTTATAATATTCACTTTACATAATTTTAAAATTTTGAAGCTTAAACCTCACCTCTCGGATGAAAAACACCTCAACACCCAATTTCAAACATTGCTACCATGCAGAAAAATTGGGATTTTATATGTGAATTAATTTGTGGTCTACACTGATAGGGGTGTCAATTCGGGTCGACGGGTCGGGTTCGGGTCGAACCCGACTTGACTCGGATGTAAACGGGTCAACCCGAACCCGACCCGTTTAAATAAACGGATCGAAAAAATAAACCCGAACCCGACCGTCACGTGTTGCCGGGTTGACCCGACCCGACCTGCGAACCCATTTAATTCAAAAATTGGGTGGCATCATGCTAGGCAGAGTGACGGCGGTGACGCGGACGACTCAGACCGACTCGGACCCGCGGACGTTCGACGGAGTGGCGCGTCTGTCCAACGGAGTGACGCGATGACGCGGAGTGGCGCGGACGCCACTGTCGACTGGCCTAGACTGGCGACTACGCGGCGTGATTTGTTGATCTCGATGGACAGACGCGACGGAATGACGGATGAGATGGGTTGACTGCGATGGACAGACACGAAGGACACGGGAAAGTCAGGCGGGAATCGAAAATTCATGATTACAAAATATAAACGGGTCAATTCGGGTTGACCCAGGAATTGACCCACGGGTTCCCGGGTCAACCCAACCCGTTTTATCAAACGGGTCGAATCTGCAAACCCGAACAGATTTTTCGGGTCAGGTTTGGATCAGATTTTCGTGTCGTGTCAAATATTGACACCCCTATTCACTGATTTAAATAGCACACCTTTAATGTACAAGACAATCAAATATTGACTGAAAAACCTATCTAAATTTTAACATCCTATGAGCTTAAAGATAAATATTTCCAGACCAATTACAAATTGAATAAACTTAGAAAAAAAAAAAATTAATTCTAATACGCACTCAAGTAAACAATCATCAAATATAACGAATGGATAAAAAATGTTCTAAGTGCAACTGAATCCACACTACACCCTATAAAATAAACAAATTAGAAAAATAAGACAATTGGGCTAATGATCTATACACAAATGGCATTATATGCAAAGTCTTCTATAAAACTCCATCTAGATCATCAGTTCATCTCTTATCTTACAGATCATCCCATATGTATACATAACTCATCTAGACTAAAATTATATATTAAAAAAAAATTTATAAAAGATGCCACTACAAAATAAATGTTAGCACAATAAAACATTCATATATATATAAAGACAAGAGGCCAAGCACAAATTGGTGTCAAGCTATATTTCAGCCCCTGTTATAGTAGCACCTGCAAGAAAAATATATCTTTATTAATTTAATTACCCTTTTTAGGCAATACCACCAATATATATATATATATCTATATATATATATATATATATATATATATATATATATGGCCTGGTAGGATTGAACTTTAGATAGACTTACATATTCCTATTTACGAACATCTCCTTTGATAACAGAAGGCACTGGCTTTCCATTTACCGAGGTGTCTCTTACAAACCTGAAGATGGTCTCAGCAACAATTTCTGGCTTCTCCACATGTGGGAAATGACCACAATTTGGTATTTTACGCAATATTGAATTCGACAATTCTTCATGCAACTTCTGCCAATATAAAAGGGAAAAAAAAAAGGTAAAGAAGAAAGAAAACTTGAAATACCAACAAGTAGAGTTTACAAATTTGTCAGGTTCTATGTCCCACCATGATAATGTCAGTTTGAATAGCAAATTTAAATCATCTTATCAGCACAAGATAATCATGTAATAGTTAATGTTGGCACAAACATCAATAGATGTTAATATTATGAGAATGCCGTTGAAAGTTTGATCAAAATATTTGCCAATTCTTCAATCCCCTAACCGAAAGCAGCAGGACACGAGCACATTCTCTTACAGGGGATCAAAAACGTCCAGGTATAGAGAGGTTAGGCGGAGGGGAACACAAAAAGAATCCGTTAGGAAACATTTTCGGCCCAACTCTGGACATTCTAAGATTCTATTCGAACTGGCTCCCCTCCCATTTCAAGTCAAGAGATAGAAAATATACATCCAAATATCTATTGATGTAGAAGGAGAAGGGAAAAAGGGGACATTTGTGATTTGAATTTCTTGTTTTAATTGAGGTCAAAATATTAGAAATAATTAAATCAAATCAAATCCAATTAGAAACCTAATTAAATTAAATTTAATTTAAGTAACTTTCCTAAAATAGGTTATCTTAATTAGGAAAGTATTTCAAATTCAAAATTACTTAAAATTTGAAATCAAATATTTTTCCTAATTTAAATCGTTTGATAAAAGGAAATTAATCAAAGAGAAATTAAAATTTTGGAGGCAAAGTGGAAGAAGGGGGGAAGGGACCGGCGACATTAAAGGGGGGGGGGGGGGGGGGGGGGGGTTATGGAAAGAGAATTAAAAAGGAATTTGATTGGAACCTTAAATTAGGAAGTAATATTTAAATCACATCCAATTAAATAATTAACTGGACCTAATTCAAATACTTTCCTAAAATAAAAAGTAATCAAAGGGGAATTCAAATTTTGGAGGCAAAGAGGAAGAAGGGGGGAAGGGGCAAGCGGCATTAAAAGGAGGAGGGGGGGGGGGAGGTTATGAAAAGAGAATTAAAATGGACTTTGAATGGAACCTTAAATTAGGGAGTAATATTTAAATCACATCCAATTAAATAATTGACTGGACCTAATTCAAATACTTTCCTAAAACAAGAATCCTAATTTTAGAAACAAAATTCAAATCCAAATTAATTTGAATTTTAAATTTCAATTTGTTACTAAGTTAGAAGGGCTAAAAAAAGAAAGGGCTTTGGATGTGAAGGGGGATTTGTGGAGCCAAGGGGAAAGGTGGCCGGTAGTTTGGTGAGACCGACGACTAGGGAGATGGAGGTGGAGCTAAGGCCGTGGGGAGGGAGAAGGGGAGGCCGGTTTTGCGGAAGTGGACAGGTTTATGGGAGAATCGGCAGGTGGAAAATGAAGGATTATGGCCGGTGATCAAGGGAGGAGGAGAAAAGAATTTAGGGAAAGAAAGATACAATCACGAGCCCGGCCACATCCTGCAGCTGAAGGGTGCTACGTTGCCCTTCACCAAAGGACTTCAGGCCACGAGCCCGGACACATCCTGCGGCTGGTGGAAGCTATGAATTCCTCCCATATGAACCTCACCCAAGGTTCTTCCCAAAGAACACATGTGCAAAAACAAAATTTTATTAATCATCCAACATTACATTACACAAGCAAGGGCCTCTATATATAGACCTAAGAAACTAAAACAAAATACATATGCCCCTAGGGCTTACATAGGACTACCCTCTTAAGGGTAAAGACGGAAAATTCATAATAAAAATAAAAATTATAAATAAAATTTAAGATAATGTGGGATGATGACGACCGTCGATCTTCAGCTCCTCTTCGGATAGGGATGGACGGTTGGATGTCCGCATTATCTATAATGTTATATTCAAATAAAATAGACTTGGTTCAAGCCAAGTCAATCTAGTTCAAGCCAAGTTGGCCTGGTTCAACCTATATCAACTCATTCCAAGAATAAAAGGAATCATCAAGTCTCCAAAGAACTCTCCTCAGCTAGTGACCTCGACTTATCAAGTTAATTACGTCAATCTGTCAAAAAACCAACCCTTGTCATTCATATCAGCAACTTATACAAGTCAAATTATTGACTTTATCTTAATTCGATAGGCGTCTTCCTTTAGTAAGTTGATGCAGTGACTTGACATCCTTGTTTCATCAAATTGCAAGCTAATAAGTTTATGGGAAATTGGGCAATTCAACTTTTGTATTTTTCATTATATATATATATATATATATATATATATATATATATATATATATATATATATATATATATATATATATATATATATATATATATATATATATAGCCCATTCCATTGTTCTCAAGCCTCAACCAAAAGTTATAAGTAGAGTTGTATTGGGTAAGCTCAGAATATGTAAATTTTGCACTCAAGCTTATTCTAATGAAATCCCAGATCTTTTTACTCTAGAACTCATATTTTTCACTGTTTCTCTACTCTCTTCACATATTAACAGTATTCTTAGATAGGTTTGATGTAATTCACACATAATTTTGGATTCAACAACTAAATAAACATTCCATTACACTAAGAAGGAAAAATTACCATTAATTTTTTATTTAAACTTCACCGATGAATGTGAGGTGGGGATAAAATAGTACTTTTTTTTGGACTTTTCTGCTAAAGATTCGGTCAAAATTCTTTGTCAATGGCACATTCCTCTAATATTAAACTCCAAAATTTTTAGGTAACAGGCGTACGATTTCATAAATCATTAGGGGGTAAACTTGCATGTAGGACTGTCTCACAGACTAGGAAGCCACCTTATTTGGGATATATCTAATGTAGAACTTGCAGACTAAGATTATACCTAAATTCCAATATTGTCCTCGGTAAAGTAGCTCAATTTTCACAACGTCCTTAAAATGTCTAAAGGAATCAAGTTTTGTGAAGGGGCACAGGTATAATTGTTAAATCCCTGATTTGTAGAGTTTCATGGAAACATTCTTCCTAAACATATTCAAGCTCTTCATTTAAACAATATTGAATGGAATCTCATGCGTTTTTCCAAGTTTATCTTTCAAACTCTTTATATAAGAGAGATTGTGACTAAAAACAATTAATTTCTTGTCTGAGCCAATAGTTCATTCATGGTTCACATTTTTTCATTTTTCTTATTCATCTTTCTCATGGAACCAAAAAATCTTATAAGATCATTACTCGTATATAAAGTAGTTTTCATCTCACTAATTTTTTCAATTTTAACTTTCAAGCAAATAATTTCCTGTGCATGTGGCAGTACATGGTGTTGGTCACAAGTAAAGATAGATATCGAGACAAAGAACAAACCAGTGCTAGCTCACTGCAGATAAGTTTATCATCTTCACCCCATATGATGAGCGTCTTTTGTTTTACCTGTACAAAGCGGAAGGTTAGAGAAATGCATTATTTCAGGGTTATTCAATGGGTTTGTTGCAGAAGTTCAGAACAGAAAAAATTGTCATCGCACATTTCAACCTAGACAGAAGACATATTCCATGAAACCATGAAACAATCCAACAACAACAATGTGCAACACCACATAAGAAGCATCAGAACCAACTTAGTTAACGAGAACTTAGATGTGGATTTCTTTGCTGATCGTCAAAAATAAAGTTAATCAAATAGTTATAATTAATATAATTCTATTGAAAGATAAATCCTCAAAATATCTTAATTAAGCTAAAGGAGCATGATTAGAAAAAAAATTAAAAAGGAGCAAAACACAAAATGAAATGAGGTTTTCTATCGAAAATAATGGTTTTATATACAATTTTTAATTCTGCAATAATTATTTATTGAAAATATAATTTAAAATATATATAATTTAGATATAATGAAAATTTTTAAAATAAGGAATTAAATTAATTAAAGTGGGATTATGGTGTAGTTGCATAAAGTTAATTTAAATTTTATTTTCATTTATTTTTAGATTAAATAGGTTTTAATCAAATTGCGGGTTTCTCAATTATCAAGCTTGCAATAGCGAAAGAGAAATCCAATGTTATTGTGCCCAAAAAAAGAATTATTTAAGATATGATCATGATATAATGTCTTAAGAAATATATTTGATCATAGTAATCTTCATTTACCCTCCCAACAATGACAACTGTCTAGGGGTACGAAAATAGATCCCTCCATTACTAAATCATGTTAAGTCACCGAACAAGAATGACTTGGAAAAGTTTACTTGCTAAAGAGACTGTATAATAACATGCACATTAACTTGATGTAAACTTCATCACGTAAAAATATTGGTTTCTTGGATGAGTTTATACTATTAAGCATTTTGTTGTAAAGAAGGGCACGAACAACTGACTACCTGCTTTATTTGATGTCTGACATTATAGCCCCCGCTTACCATAAAATCAACCATTGCATCTTCCCACCAGGGTAGTAAGCAGTGTAGGCGAGTTGCCTGCAATTCAGTGCCACTTTTAAAAGTTATGCTATAAATGATTAAAACGCTTTCAATGAAATATCTGAGATCTGAACGTGACAAAAAGATTATAGAACATGCTAACAATAATCAATTTGAAAGAGCCTGTTATTTCTTTTAATTTTGATATACTGGGAATGACTTCTTTCAGATAAATTTTCACAAATGGTGCATGGTCTATCAAAATTTTATCAAATAGCTAATACTTGTTTCAGATGCTTAAAAGCAAGTCGCGTCCTACCACTGCGGGCCAAAAGGAAGGGTTGACGCAGGAAGCCTTGATATCGTTTGAAACTATCACAATCAAAACAATAATCCAATGAGATATCTTTTGCTTTGCTTCAGTAGGTCTCGTAGTTTTATCCTCAACCACAACTTTCCAAAAATTTCACATATCCTTGAATTGCTTTAAGAAAAACATGCTTAATTTTAAAAATCCTAATAAAACAAATATCATTACAAGTTTACAACAAAAGGTATCCAACTAGTTAAGAGTTCAGCTTTAACTCTAGGGAAGTTGCACCAAGTGGACAAAGCAGATGCCTGCTAGGAGAAACCGAATAATATCTAAATAAGAGTTTAAGTCGTGAAAAAGGCATCCGCATAATCCATTAGCCTAAAGATACAAACAAAATAACCGTGGGCTCCGAAAATTCACGTCACAGCCTCCTCTGCTTTCAGAAGAGTTTTAACGAATTAAGTTCCGATGTAAATTTTCAGAAAGCATATTGGGTTTGTAGATAGGACACTACCCAGAGATTTTGCCCTCATTTTGCGAGGGTTTTATGATCCGAGTTCTGGTTTCCGATAGGTTTAAGCCTCTATAGTTAATTACCCCTCTCGATACATAGAGTGAACTTTTTTTTTATATATATAGATAAAACCCACAGTAGGGGCTTACACGTTATATTAAAAAATTGTTAAAAAAGTCATTAAAAGGAACAATTAGCTCACTAAATGCTCAAAGAGCCCAATTAAGATCACATGGTTCCATCATCCCGAGCCATCGTGGTCCCTTGTCTACTCAGTTAGAGGAGGTAGTCGACCCAACCTGACAAAATGATCCTTGTCGGCAGTCATGGATTGCTTCATCCAAGGGTATCTTGTAGACCTAATGTGGATATTTGTCTAAGAGAATATTTTGAATCCACCTTAGCTAACAGAGGGATTTGTGCTATATCGATCATACCCTATTGATTCATATCTCAAATATTTAATGTAATTGAGGAGCATATGGGCTCTAACAATGACTGTAATATAATGATGTCATTTTGCAACAAAACCACCCAGTTCAAAGGGTCCCGGTCATAACTGTTTACCTGTGAGGTTATTTGGCAGCGGAATGCACAGTGTGGTGCCATTTGGTGGCAAAACCACAACTTAGAGCACACATGTCACGTCCTTACTCTCAAGAAACGGATTGAGAATGAATCCTAGTGATATTCTCAACTAGATATTAACTCTTTGTGAGCTAAAGTTTCAAATTTTTCCAGCTCGGCAAATTGTTGCGGAAGGTGGATGGATATTTGACTAAGTACTTGATGAATTATTTCATTTTAAATATTTTAAATTCTGGTATTTTTGGAATTTTTGAATTTTAATGGCATTTTGGAGGTATTTTTATGTGTTTAATGTCCCCTCCGATTGAGATTTTCTATCAACACGACCATCATCGGGGTTTATAGGCAATATTGTTTTATTAGTTGAACATTGTTGACTGTGTCTTATTTGCCGACAAAGGATCGAGTTTGTTATAGACTTGGAGCCTTTGGTATATTCTTGAGAATTAATCCCTCCTGTTGAGATTTACATTCAACATGACCATCATTAGGGCTTTCATGGGTTGTTAAATTTTTTATTGATTGAATCTTATCAATTATGTCTACTTGCCGACAAAGGATTGTGTTCAAATCTAAATTCCTTCCCTAACCCGTGTAGCATCTTCAAACATCACGTGTGTATCTGCAACACGCTCACAAGAGCCCATCGAGTATATGTTATTATATGTATATGGCATAATGCATTCACATGTGTGCATAATACGATTTTTGAGAAGCAATTTTAGTGTCAAATGACATACTGGAGTGAAACCCTCTGCATATTGCAAATACGTGCGGTAGAATATTTTGGAGCATAATTGCAATGTCAAAAGACATGTTTGAATGAAACCCTCTGCATCCTACCAATGCATGCAAGAGATCACTTTAAATTATGATTGCACTGTCAAATGAAATGCTTGAATAAAACCCTCTACATCTTAAAAATACATGCAGGATGTCATTTTAACATGTAACAACGATATTAGATGACATGCCCGTGTTCCATAAGTTATGACACGTGTATATTGACTATATTAACATGTAAATGCAATGCATTTGTTACAATTAAATGTATCTCGCGAGGCTAGATAATATGTTTAAATGAATTGTCATTCATGTTGCAATGCGTGTATGATGGCATTTTAAAATATATAGCACTAATCAATTGTGCGGGCAACTATCACTCAAAGATGTGCAAAAATAGGAATCTTGGAGGAATCGGGATTGGGAGGTTGGATGCTTGAGGCGTATACATGAGATGAATATTGAAGTGGATTGAGTGGAAGGAGATTCATGAAAGCAGTGGGGATTGCGAACGGCTATTGACATCGAACGGGATCGGAGTTATAGCGTGAGGAAAAGAGGAAGATTATGGCTTGTGTTGCTTGCGGCAGGAAAACCGGAAAACAATTAGGTCCATTCGGGTGAGGAGAATGATTCGATGGGTGCAGATTCGGCTATAAGGATTCAAACTGATGGATTAGAGGTGGAGGCGTTCAAACGAACTGGTTCAGCACAGTGCTTGCGGCTAGATCCCATCGAGCTCGAAAGTGTAAGAGGCTCTGGAATGCGAGCAACTAGATGTGCGACGCAGTGACTGAGTGGATCGAAATCGGAAGCTGCAACTGTGTGAGTAGTTCGGCTTGTCGAACTCAAGCGTCGGGTCAACGGGTTGGTCGAGTGGAAGGAGCTGGGCACAATTTGAAGGGTGACTAACGATTTGGGGAGGTATTTTCGGTTGTTTGAGGAAGAGAACGTTGATCGAGTTGCAAGAGTTTGGTTGGAAGCTCGATGCGGGGGTTTGAATAGGGAGATGGAGGCTTGTGAAGTTCGGCATGTGAAGAACAAATGATGGGATTGAAGTCTCGAAAGCTTGAGGAGGTCCGATTACACGTGAAAAATTGAAAACGAAACATTCGCTTTATTCCCATTTAAAGACAAGCATTTAGCAGCAATTAAGTCGAACGTCATGTGAGAGGACAGACGGAGGTCGCTTGGAGCTTATCATCGACGTGTTGAGCTCGCCGCCAGACGTCCGGGTTATAATGCGAGGTAAGTTGTTGGATTCGATTCAATTTTTTTTATATTATTATTATTATTAAAGCTACAAAAATCGGGATGTGAATTTTTGCATCAATTTTCACGTAATTTCTTGAAATTCGTACATCTTGTCCTGAAAATCGCATTGATTCGCGCACGTGAATTTCATTGGACAAATTTACAAACCATTTTGAGTATTATTCTCGACACTTCGAGTGGAACGATGAAGTCCGTTTTGCGATCGGACATCGTTTGGGCAACGTCGCGTGTCAATTTTGGGTGTCGGTCGTCCCTTTTGACCGATCTCATCCGATTTGACTGTGAGGATTCCCTCTTAGACGAATTCGATTGCAATGCTGGAGTGGTTTTGATAAACGGATGTCATTTGGCCTTTTGCGCACGTCTATCATTATTTTTGTCGCTGATTTCACTCCTTTTCATTCGTACTTGGTGTGTGGATCAATAATGTCATACAAGACAAGTGTTATATAGTGGGAGAAATCTCTTGAACGTGTAAAGGCTACCCTAAAATTCTATTTTTTTAGGAAATGATTATGAGTAATATGAAAGATTACTGACAAGAATGTTAGTTTCTTAAATGAAGAGATTGTAAGATCTCCAAGTATAATGAGGCAAAACTGTTAAACATAAAGGTGTTTTATTTTGTAATAGTCGGCAATATAAATCAAAGTACATAGATTGACCGTATTCATCATATTCTTCCATATTGGCGTGAATATGTGCTTATTATTGAGTACACCAACAGTTCTTGGCCTACGCAGCCCACTCCTTACGTGTATTGTGCAATACTAGTATCAATTTGATGTGAGGTTTCAGAGTTGGTATATCCAACTTTTTATTGTATCTTATTTGCAAATAAATTTCACATCGTATCGTAACATGTGTATTTAGGTCTTTACATCTCATTAAACCTTTTTTTAGGACATGCTAGCAGGCACATTCGCCTATTGTACCACTTTGCATATATGAAAAATGGTTATTTTTATATTTAAAATTTTGAGTAAACAATTGATTTCTTAGCTGTGCTTTGTTGAGTAAGATTAAATTTTGGGATGAAGACCATCTAAGTTGGATCGACCATAATGATCTAAGAAAAAGCATAGTTTGGCTTGAATCATGTAAAAATTCAAACTAATATAGCTATGGATCAACCACCAATCGATGCACCTTTCCCTTATTAATACGAAGAAGAGCATGGAACATTGATGGATAAGAAGTACAAAATCATTTCATGTGGGGAGTTTAAGAGGAAGAACCCAATAGACAAGGATGAGGCTTGAATGTGAGGCATTTCTCTCTCTTCCTTTCTTGTATGTATATATGTGATAACCTTTTTATTTTTCTTTATGTTTTCCAATGGCTAGCCAACAATGCATGGATCTTTAAAGGTGAAGAGGTGAGTCACGCATTTATAAGGATTAAAACATTATTTTTTCAATTTATAGAAGTTTTCCTTTTATTTTTGAGGGGGGTAGAAAAGTACCCCTTACACTTAAGGGAAATTTTTATAAGATGGTGGTAAGACCTACAATGCTTTATGGTGCAAAATTTTGGCCATTAAAAGAGAAACGTTAAATTAAATAAAGTGTTGCAGAGATGAAGATGCTCAAGTGGATGAGTAGCTTTAGAGATAGAATGTAAAACGAGTATATACCTAAAAAGGTTGAGGTAACTCCAGTTGCATATAAGATTAGAGAGAGTAGGCTTAGATGGTTTGGTCACACAAAATGTCAGCCTTCTGATGACCTAGGAGAGCAGAGGCATCAAATTTAGCTTATGTTAACAAAGGTTGAGGAAGATAAAAAAAAAAAACTTGGCTAAAAAATATTAGAAATGACCTTTTTTAGTATATTTAAATGAAAATTTGACTCTTAATAGGATATAATAGAGAAAAAGGATTTATGCAACCGACCCTACGTAGTGGGATAAAAGCTAGATGTTTTTTTTTTTTTTTTTTGTAATTTGACAATTATGATCACTAGTAAGTTTTTGTATGAAGATTAAGTTTGTGGATAATTGAGGTACATGGAGCACATTTTTTTTAGTAAGGGAGGGAGATAAGGGTTTGTCTCATTGGTCTGCTATTGTGGTATGAAAATCATCAGTAGTGATAATTTTCTTATCACTCAAGCAAGGAGTGTAGTTGATGAAGTGGATAGTGGAATATATCATGAAATATGTGGCTCCTTAGTCAATGATCTACAAACCTTTCAAATAATTTCTAGAGAAACTTAATCCAAAGGATATATAAAACTTACCTGAAAGCGCAAGAGAAGAAGATGCAGGTACAAGGGATACTAGGAGTTGTTTTACCTTATCAATATCTTCTTTGTTGAGTTCTTTGAAGCTGGATTGCATTTATGGGTTGGGTTGACTTGTTGTATGTTAGCTTGTGATATCCCTTTTTGTCCACTTCTTTGATTCCACTACTTACTTGAGGGATTTTCATATATCTTCCAACATGTCTCATTTGTGTTTCTTGAATGCTTGCAATAACTGCACAAAAGGGAATCTTTGTCTTTAACTTCTAAGGAATCCTTATCTCTTTCCTTTCATAACGCTTCTTTGCTTGTCATCATTGTTGAACCTTCAACAATCTTTGGTTCTAACACTACTGTTGACCTGTAATTAAAAAAAAAAAGATCAGAATTCCATACATGCTCGCACGTCGTCGCCATCCTTTGCACGTTGTAGACACGTCCGCGATGCTCCTCCCACGTCACACAACCTCACGTCATTAAATAGCCGAAGAAGCAAGGAATTCAGCTCTTTCTCTTTCGCTCGCTCTCTCCCATCTCTCTCTCGTGTGCTTCTTCATTGCCGATCGACCACCCTCCCTTGACGATTTTCCCTTCCTGTCAATGCGAAAGTTCCAACATTTTTTATCGGACGAAACAACAGCAGCTTGCTGCTATGAGGGTAACCTTCGCCCTTTGGCGCACCTTTTCAGCTCCTTCGACGTTGTTCGACTTCTCTCCTTCAGTGACCTTCCATTCCAGTCGGATCGGAAGCAACGGGAGCCGCTTCCTGTGAAGGATCGAAAATTATGACACTTTGGCCGGAAGCAACAACGCGAGCTCATTTGCTCATAATGTAGCTTCCTTCTGCACCGCTTCCTCGGCTCGTTCCTTGTCGTCCGACTTTGTCCCTTCGACGACTTCACCTTCCTGTCGAATAGGAAGTTGCGACATTTTTATCGGAAGCAATAACGGGAGCTCGCCATTTGTGAAGGTAACTTTCCCCCTTCCGAGCGTTTCTTCGGCCAAATCCAGTAAATCTGTAGAGCCAGAGAGGAGGGTTTTAATTCATTTTAATTATTATTAATTATATTTAATTATTATTTAATTATAATTATAATTAATTAGTTAATTATAATTAATTAATAATTAGTAATTAATTATTAATTATAATTGTTTGATTAATTATAATTAATTTCAATTAAGTACAGTTAATCATTAATTAATTATAATTATAATTATTTTACTAATTATAATTAATTAGTAATTAGCAATTAATTATAATTACTTAATCATTATTATTATTATTTTATATATATATATACATAATAAAATGATAAGAATGATGCATGCTCCACTTACCTTGATTCACGTACCACGAGCCTCCACCGATGGTCCACCTACGCGAAGGTATAAGTTCCTAACTTAAATCCCATTCTCGACGCTAACGACGAACCGACAAACCCCCTATGCGCTTACGTAGTATATTAAGAAGGGAAACCGGCACGGCGCTTGCGACAAGGTGGGTAATCCCCGGACCGCTCATGTAGTGTGAGGGGGACAAAATTAAGTACCCATACATGGGGAAATCTCTGTGCTCTTTTCAAAATGTGCCCAAGACCCCTAAGCACTCATATAGCGTCTTAGGGATTGAAGAAAATACAGCTGCGGTGTCTACGGGCATCTACCTGAAGCACCCATATGACGTGGTGGGGAAGGCTAGTCTCCCAAAATTTTCCCTAAACGGGGGAGACGCCCGGAGGCTGTCGAAATTTCATCTGAAGCGCACAAGGACTTGAACAAAAATGGAGCTTGGAATTGAGCTTAAAGTTAAACATAACTCAAATACAGATAACTTGGAATTGCAAAATGAAAAAGAATATGATCTTGGACATTTGAACTCAAGCAAATACTTGAGTTAGACTACAGAGGACATAGAACTTGAGCTTGCATATTGAGCTTGTGGACTTAATTTTGACAACAGGAAATTGGACTTCAATGTAATAAGTACATATTGAAATTAAGATTTAAAATCTCAAATGATAATCCAAAGCATTCAAGTGAATATCGATTAATAAAAACCCAATGTCACCTGTTTCTAAGCAATAATGTGAGGTGCCTCATTCATGAACACTAAATGACTTAAGCTTGGACAACTAAAAAGAAATCAAAATGAGGTTGAATTTGGACTTGTTTTGACTTGAATTTGAATGAAGCATCTGAGTTAAGCTAGGCTTTGGTTCTAACAAATGAGCAACTAAAATATAAAGGCTAAATGAACAAATCCTAATCATTCAAGTGGACATAAATGAGCACAAAGCTGGTGCTGACCAAGGGACTTCAAATGCAACTATAAAAAAAGGGGTGTATGCTGAATAAAGCTTTAGCCCATGAAGAACAAAGCCCTAGCAACAACTAGAGGCGATGCATAGTCTAACTATAAACAAATGAACAAATATTGCAAATCATTCAAAGATGATAATGATGACGTTTGTACCAATCATACCACAAACTACTCTCAGAAATGGCATAAGGCTTGTGATCATCGCCGCGATTCATCTGCAATCGATAAGATCGAAGAAAATGAACGATATGACTGCAGGCGAGCACATAACAACCTTCTTGCAAGCAAAGATCAAACGAAAGATATAGCTAAGTGTTTATAATCAACAAAAAGCTTCCAATGAAACCTCAAATATCTGCAATACATACAAGCTCTCTACGAAGACATGCACGTGCCATATGCCACTTATGGGTAGATGCAGAAAGACTTCAGTAAATGCAGTATCTTGAAGTCAATTTCAGTCTGTAAAGGAATACATCTACCTGTCTACCTGTAGAAGTGGCGGATGTACTACATGAGCCAAAGACCACAACAAAGTGCATGAAGAATACGACAGATACAAGCTCCCATGAGCTTCTGCTGGAAGCCCCGCTAC
The DNA here is from genome assembly GCA_016618105.1 of Dendrobium huoshanense. Taxonomy (NCBI): domain Eukaryota; kingdom Viridiplantae; phylum Streptophyta; class Magnoliopsida; order Asparagales; family Orchidaceae; genus Dendrobium; species Dendrobium huoshanense. The sequence continues at coordinate 58,650,818 of CM028357.1, forward strand.
TAATATTACATACTATCTATGAACGAATGCCAAAGGACTACAACAAATGCAAGCTCCTATGAGTCATTGTAGGAAATTCGTTGTACACGGTACATTATCTGCAAGAAAATATGAAACAACTGTAATGAGTGCAAGCATCAACAAACACAAAACAGGAGATTCGTTAGTGCGCTATGATCCATCTGCATAAAGTAATAAGTAGTGCATGACAGTCTACCTGTGTAAAGCAGCAAATAACTCAATTCAGAAGTTGCTACTTCCCTCCATTGGATCTGAAACCTATATATAAGCAGGCAAAAGGCGTGTACAAACTCTCAAATAGAATGTTGCATTTAAATAGTGGTTACCCACACAACTGAGCAGCATTAAATATCTCAAAATACCCCCGCACATGCATTGTAATATGTATACACATAGGTACACAAAAGAAGGTAAGTGCAATCATAAACTCACATTGGCACTGGCGAGCGTGTTGTAGGAATGCACGTGCCGTCTAGGGATGCTGCGCGGGTTAATAAGTGAATTCATGTTCGAACCCGATCCTTCTATGCGGATCAATAGTAGTCAACAGGGTTCAAACCATCAAACAAATATACGATTACGAGGACCAGTATATTTGTCTTAATACATTCATATTAGGCTTTCAAGGCCTATAACAATGAGAATTTACTAATAAATGCATAAAGCCTACGAAATCTGATCTTCTGTCGACAATTCGACAGAGCTGACAAGGTTCATTCACAAAATACAAATATTTTCAAATAGAATAATCCCAAACACCCCGATGATGGCCGTGTTGAATGTAAATATCAACCGGAGGAGTTAATTTCAAATATTTCAAATTCCACCCAAATACCCACGAAAAAAAAAATTCTTAAAATCTCAAAGATATTTAAAATTGAAATCCATCCATTAAACACTTAAAGCAAAATCCATCCATCCTCCGCAACAATTTGTCGGGGTGGACAAATCAAAATTTACTTCAGCTCACATAGAGCTAATGCCTAGTCGAAAATATCACTATGATTCATTCTCATATAATCTCTTGCCAGTAAGGACATGGTACATGTCATCTAACCGACAATTTTGCCACCAAATGGCACCATGAAATACCGGTTATGGCCAGAGTCAATACGTTTCTTAGTGGCATCAAATCCTTGAGATATGAATCAATAAGATATGATCGATATGGCACAAAGTCCTCTGTTAGCTAAGGTGGATTCAAGTTTGCCCCTTAGACAAACACTCACCCCAGGTCTACAAGGTCCCCTTGGACGAAGCAGCCCATGGCTGCCGACAAGGATCCTTCTGTCAGGTTGGGTCGACTACCTCCTCTGACTAAGTAGACCAGGGACCACGATCGCCCAGCACAACGGAATCATGGGATCTTGATCGGGTCCATCATCCATTCCCCCACCATCCACTTTGAATGCAAAATGGTGAATTTTTATTTTAAATATCAAATTTCCAAACTTAAGCTCATGCTGCTACTATACGCTAGATACTATGTATTTATGGATACAATGTATCTGATTGATGACTAGCCTTAATCAAAAGTTCTTTCTCGTTATTGGGAGGGATAATTAACTATAAGGGCTTACGCTATAGGAAACCAGAACTCAGATCATAAAGTCCTCACAAAAAGAGGGTGAAATCTCTGGGTAGTGTCTTATTTACAAACTCATCTGACTTCCAAAATTTACCAACAACAACATCAAGCCTTTATCCCACTATGTGGGGTCGGCTACATGAATCCTTTTTCTCCATTGTGTCCAATTAAAAGTCAAATTCTCGTTTAAATCTAATAAAGAATGATCATTCTTAATATTTTCTAACCAAGTCTTTTTAGGTCTACCCCTACCTTTCTTAACACAAGTCAAATCTAATACCTCTACTCTCCTAACTGGGTCATCGAAAGGCCGCCTTTTTATGTGACCAAACCATCTAAGGCCTCTCTCTAATCTTATCTTCTACTGGAGCTACTCCAACCTTTTCACGTATATGCTCATTTTGTATCCTATCTCTAAGGGTAAAGCCACTCATCCACCTGAGCATCCTCATCTCTGCCACACTTAACTTAGTATTATGCTTCTCTTTTAATGGCCAACATTCGGCACCATAAAGCATTGCATGCCTCACTACCATCTTATAGAATTTTCCCTTTAGTTTGAGGGGTACATTTCTATCACATAATAAGCCCGATGCATTCCTCCACTTCAACCATCCAACTTGAATTCTGCTAATAATATCCCCATCTATTTCACCATCACTCTGAACAATAGATCCAAGATATAGCATTTTAGAATAGCAAAATTTTCTCTTGTTCTATATATATGCATATGTAGTGATCAAATTCTTGCCACAAGCTTTGAAGAATCACAATCTTGCTTCATTGTTTTGTTCTTCTCAACTTGACCTTAATTTTGAAGATTTGTGTAACGTCCTAAGCTTTTAAGAAGGTTTGTCTGCGGCATCCCATGTCTTTTGTAGTAAATCGGAACATGAAAGTATCACTAATTTATGGAGTAATGGAATTCCACAACCATGGCAAGATTATGGAGTTTGCTTCATCCCATGCCCAAAAGTTAGGATCTTCATCTTTTGGTCTTACCCCAAGGAGGTGATTCATCTTTCACTTTCCTTTCAAGTAGGTCTTCACAAATTGAGACCACATCAAATAATTCTTCCCATTTAAGCAATAGGAAGGTTTCATATTTTGGTGATCTCCCCTTCCTTAGTGCACCAGCGAGTCCTCCATAAAGCATTGGGAGAAATTAGCTTCAAACATTGTTATGGCAAGGGGCAGTGATGAAAGCTATATTAATCAAGCTAACATGGTGCAGGGCAACAATCGAGGCTACTTTGGTTATAATAGTAGTAGTAACAACACAAGAAGGCCGACAATGATAGCACGGTAGTAGAAAAAACTTGATTCTTCCTTTTAGTTGCAAGCAAAGAGACTTTTACTTCAAGACGTTCGATATAACTTCCAGGCATGCGAGAATACTTCACCAGCTTGGTCGAAACTTGCTCCCTCTCTTATACAAGATGTGCACAAGAGAGGCCGCAGGTACAAGAATAAAGGCTTCCAAGTTATCGGTCCCTTACAGACATTCGGCTCTTCCCAAGCACACGCACACAAAAAACTCCTACGCTCAATTCCGCTTCTGCGTAGGCAACAACGTACGCACAAGAGGCTCGGTTTCCTTCATACGCACGAGGGTTCCAGCTCACTCCTCTCCACTTGGCTTCCTATAAGAGACATACGCACGAGAGATTATGGTCCCTGCTTCTTCTGGCCGCAAGCACGAAACAAAGGGCATGAGTAGTTTGGACCGCTCAACTCTCGTTCGATCTCCAACGCCAATAAAGACCGCTTGCTCCTCTCTACTTCCTTCAATTCGTATATCCCAGGAATCGAAGAAGCCAAGATCCTATCCTCTCTATACGCAAGAAGATTTGGCAACGACAATGGAAATGAAGGCCAGTGGTGGGACTCGTGGATTATATCTCCTTAAGCTAGGATACCATGTTACACTCAGAGAATTCGAGAAGAAAAAGACTTAATTTTATTGCACAAAATCATCCCTATTTATAGATATATACAAAATATATTAAAAAAGAAAAAAAAAAAAAAAACTAATATAATCCTTCCTAAATCAGCCCACTCAACTATGGAAAGAGATCGGCATGATCATGGTGAGCCTCGCACAGATCCCCATCCTGATCATGGGATCAAGTGTCAAGGGTCAACTAGGATTTAACAATTATCAATGCTTCAAGCCCAATCTATATCAAGCATAAGTAAGAAAAGTAAAGGCAAGCCAAACAATGCCATGAAGACAATCTGAATAGGTTAGTTGCAAGACACTTAAAAATGTCATAATCACATTAATGGGGGACAAGAAGTAATATCCAGCACAAAGATAATAATATAATCCATAATTTAATATTTAATAAGTTGAGCCAAGAAACTAAGAGAAGTGAAAGGTTTTGGATCCCAGATGCTCATAAAAAAAACCAATGAATGACAAATAAATAGCTTGTCAGATATGACGCAGAGTTTGTCAAGAAAACACATAAATATTGAGCTTTTAATTTATTACAGGATAATGCAAGTGCAGAAGCTTTGTAGCAAGAAGTAAATTTTTTTGTAGATTATTTCGTTTTTTTTTAATAAAAAAGTATATTTTTTCGTAGTCTTTTTTTTTTTTTTTTTTTTTTTTGTAAACATACTGATATTGTACACAGAAAATTCAAATTGAATAATTCAAATCTAACTAAAATGAAAAAAAATAATAAAGAAGACTTGTTCAACCTTAAAAAATTAACACAACTAGAAGCATGCACAAACAGCTATTCATGTGTCTTTGCTACCAAATGTACCAGTCCAAAGAACAAATGAGTACTCCTTACATTTGTCCAGTCAAATGATTGGCTAAGTGAAAGTTTCTTGAATGCCAACTTACTAGCGTAAAATCGCAATGGAGTGCTCTTTAATAAGGACACCTGGGAAAGAAATAAAAAGATACGAGGAGAAAAAAATTTATTTCAAAATTTTAACCCTAAGATATTATAACGCTGGAAATCTAAACTTATTACGGAAGATATCAACAATAGTTACAAACTGGATTTGTGGAGTAAAAAATGAACCAACATTTAAACAGATCTTACCCCAGCATACGCTAATGCTCGCGGCAATTTACTAAGAATTCCCGTGCCTTCTGCGTATACACTTGCATCAATCAGGACCAACCTGGTCACCTGACAAAGAAAAAAGAAATATTCAAAGTACTTGAAATGCCAACTACAGAACATATTAGGAAATGGATAATTTTTGAACGGTGAAGGAATGATATCAAAAGATACTTGAGACTTCAATGTTATAAAAGATTTTAAACCGACAACATATAAAGGTAACTGCCAAGCAGTCTAAAGCAATGAAGTAAAAGTAATTCAAGGAATGATAATTTACTGCTTCAGGGTGATTCACTACAAAGTCAATGGCAACCGCAGCACCAAGGCTTGGCCCTACTAATACCATTGGTCGTTGAATATGTGATCTCCAAAGCTGCTAGGAAGAGAATTCAAATCGTTAGTTCTCAAATAATGCAGGAATGGAAGACAAATATGTGATACAAATGATGCGCTCATAATGTTTCCACATGTAGAATGTAAGAACTCAACCATTATAATCATTAGCCTTACACCAATTACTTAGAGGCGGCTACATGAATCCTCATGTTTCATACATCTAGTAAACATTATCTAGCATTAAAATCATTCTTCACAAATTATTTAAAATATTACATACTCTACATCATGGAGGATTTTCAAAGGTGCACTGCCAATCATCGTTAACAAAAAAACAATAATGGATGATTATTAAGTGGTTAATCAGAAGTCAAGAGTGGAAAATGTATCAAATTTTCTCAAAATGCAGCACAAAAGACAGGCAAATCCTCAATATATATTTTAAAGCAAATCAACATCAGTTATATGAAGGCGGAAGAGGCGCATACAAGCAAGCCAATTCAAAATGATATACTAAAATTGCAGAGTTACCTGATAAAGGTGTTCACGCTTGGCAACCACACCAGATGATGGAAGCATTTCTATACAAAAAGTTGGATAGAACTATTTCTAATAGTCCAATTGAAAGAGCAATAAAGTATATATAAAAACAGGAAAAACCATTACTCAAATCAGAAAAACCCCATCCAAGGATGTCCACAGCCCATGTCTCGAGACCAGAATCCTCAAGCAACGGATAAGCATACCTCCATTCTAAACACGAACTGCAGAAATAGTTTAGTTGAACTTTGGATCAAATGGTGAAAACCTCAAATGTCTACGATAGAATTTCATGAAAACAATGGTCTCACAATACATTTAAACCAAATCAACATGACTGTCTGAGTAAGGGGTAAGATTATTTCCAAATCTAATCAACATGGACAGCAGAATAATTTATTATGGCAAAAAGTAACATTTAACTCCTGAAATTGATGTATAATATGATGAATTTTTATATAGCGGTGGTCAAAAGAATAATTTAATTATGGCAAAAAAGAACTTGTGGCGCCTGGAGTTGAGTTACATTATACTGAAGCTTCAATTTAGGGCTCATTTGGTTTCTTGTAGATAGAAAACATGGTTTTAAAAGTATCAATTTCCTTCTCACTTCTTTTGTATGTGAAAACAAAATCAAAATATTTCAAGGTGCCTAAAGATGTTTGTTGATTTTAAAGCCAACATTGATTTCTACTTGTACATTGATAGGAAATACTTGAGTTCGCAAGTAACCCTAAGGGAATACTTGAGTTCGCAAGCAAACCTACCACTAATTGGAGAGAAAACAGCGAGAAAAGAACAAAATCTGGGCGAAATCAGCCCCAAAGCAATAGATTGCGAGAACGAAACAAAGCACAACCAACACAAAAGCAAGATACAAGTGATCCTCAATTCGAGAGGATGATCGTCTCTCCCAAATCTCTAGACAAGAGAGTCTAGAGCTCAAACGCCAAGAAACCCTAATTTTCAATCAATCAAAACATGAATCTCCCTAATTCCCTCATCCCCTTTAGTACAAGATCTTTCCTAATTCAATTTCCCTCCCAAACCCTAGTCTCCCAACTCCGTTTGAATTTTCAGTTGATTGGAGCAGTGGGGCCCGTCCCCTTGTGCAGACCAAATAGAGAAGGCGGAGGTTTCCGCCTCCTATAGACCAACGGCCTTTGGGCCAGCTGGTTCTGGACCGGTTCCATGTGAACTGGTCTAACAATACCGCCCTCTCAAAGAATCACCTTGTCCTTAAGGTGAAAATCTGAAAACTGATATTTAATCCTCTCGTATGGCTCCCACGTGACCTCGTAATCCGGGAGGTTCTTCCACTTGATCAACACTTCCTTAGTTCCATCTTCGTTCTGATGGACCCCCTCCAGCTTTTAGGGTTCCAGAATCACCTCTACATCCTCAGTAAGTGCCGCTGGTAGCTCGGGGTTGCCTGTGTAGTCACCAATGGCCTTCCTCAACTGTGAGACATGAAAAAACAGATGTATAGTCACCAAGAGTGGTAATTTCAGTCGATATGCTACTGCCCCAATATTCTCCAGCACTTCATAAGGCCCAAAATACATTGGAGCCGACTTTTCATTCCTCCTATTGGCGACTGTCTTCTGTCTATACGATCGGAACTTCAAGAATACCCTCTCCCCTATTTCAAATTGGATATCCTTCCTATGCCCATCCAATTGTTTCTTCATAATTTGTTGAGCTCTCAGTAAATGCCTCTTCAACTCCTCTAGCACTCGGTTCCTCTCCTCCAAGTACTACGAAACGGGGGTACTGCTACTCCTAAAGTGCACCAAGTGTTGTGGATCCTGTCCGTACAATACCTTGAATGGGGTCTTCTGTGAAGCAGAATGAAAGGACGTGTTGTACCAGTACTCATCCCAAGATAGACACTTAACCCATAGCTTTGATGTCTCTGACACAAAGCATCTCAGGTACGTCTCCAAGCTCCTATTGACTACTTCTATCTGGTCATTCATCTGTGGGTGGTAAGGTGTGCTCCTCTTGAGAACTGTCCCCTGTAATCTGAATAACTCCCTCCAAAAATGACTGAGGAACACCTTATTCCTATCTGATACAATCGCCTCTGGTGGTCCGTGTAATCTGACCACCTCCCCGATGAAGGCTGATGCTACGGTCACTGCGGTGTAGGGATGTCGGAGGAGAATTAAATGTGCATAATTGCTCAGCTTATTCACCACTACTAAGATCACCGTGAACCCCTCTGAGCGGGGCAACCCATCTATGAAGTCCATAGATATCTTCTCCCACACTCTTCCCAGTAGATCTAATGGCTGTAGTAATCCTCCTGGTGACATGGTCATGCACTTATTCCTTTGACAGATCTCACATCTAGCGACCATCTCCTCTACATCTTTATGCATCCCCTTCCAATATAGCTCCCCTCCTAGCCTCCGGTATGTTTTCTGGACATCAGAATGGCCCCCACAACGCTTCCGTGAAACTCCTAGAGTAAGTTTGAGATGTAGATCAAGATCCAGGGCATCACAAATCTCCCCTGATATAGCATTTTGTCTCCCTTCAATGAGTACCCTGGGTTGTTACCCTCTTCTTTCAGCAAATCTGACCTGAACTTTCCCAAGTTTTCATCTCTAACACTTTCCTCTCTGATGGCCTCCTAGTCAAGCATCAGAGAAACAGATAGTGCTACGGCCTGCAGCTCCCCCATACATCTGGACAAGGCATCTGCCGACTTGTTCTCCACTCCTGGCCTATACTGAATCTCAAAGTCGTACACAAGCAACTTGGACAGCCACCTTTGATGCTCCTTTGTCACCATCCGTTGTTCCAGCAGATATTTCAAGCTCCGTTGATCTGTCCTGGCAACAAAATTTCTCCCCAATAAGTAGGGTCGCCACTTCCGGATGGCCAAAACAATAGTTATTAATTCTCTCTCATTGACTGACTTCAGCCTGGCTCTAGCAGTCAAAACCTGGCTGAAATAGGCAATGGGCCTACGATTCTGCATAAGCACTGCCCCAAGACCATATCCGGATGCATCTATCTCCACAATGAAGGTCTGAGTGAAATCTGGCAAGGCTAGGACCAGTACCGTAGTCATCACCTTCTTAAGGCTCTCAAATGTTGTTGTGGCCACCTCCCCCCATAAAAAATCCGTCCTTAAACTTCTCAGTGAGTGCTCATGCTATGGTGTTGTATCCCTTTACGAACCTTCTGTAGTAACCTGTCAGTCCTGAAAATTCTCTCAGTTTCTTCAGATTCTTCGACATTGGCCACCTTAGCATTGCCTCAATTTTGGATTGATTTGCTGCCACCCCCTCTTTTGACACAACATTGCCCAAGTACTCAACACTGACTTGTGCGAAACAGCATTTCTTCAAGTTGGCCATCAGCTGATGCTCCTGCAGTACCTCTAGCACCCTTTTCAAATGCTCCCAGTGCTCCTCCTCTGTCATGCTATAAACTAAGATGTCATTAAAGAATACCAGTACGAACTGTCTGATATTAGGTTTGAAAACCTTAATCATAAGGGCTTGGAACGTAGCGGGAGCATTGGTGAGGCCAAAAGGCATAAACAAGAACTCATTATGTCCCTCATGAGTTCTAAAAGCTGTTTTGGGCACATCCTCCTTCTTCATCCGAATTTAATGGTAACCTGATTTTAAATCTATCTTGTTGAAGATCACTGTTCTACTCAATTCATCTAGTAACTCATCAATAACTGGTATGGAAAACTTGTCAGGTACAGTCTCCTTGTTGAGTGCTTGGTAGTCCATGCAAAAATGCCAACTATTATCCTTCTCTTTACCAATAGAACCGGACTAGAGAAAGGACTGATGTTGGGTCTGATAATTTCTGCCTCCAGCATCTCTCTAATCAACCTTTCTATTTCATCCTTCTAGAACTGAGGGTAGCGATATGGTCATACACTGATAGGTGACACTCCCTCCTTCAACACGATGGCATGCTCCTGCTCCCTCTGCGGTGACAATCCCTGAGGTGGCTGAAACACCTCTTGGAACTGCTGAATCAATAGCTGAAAGGAGAGGGGTATGTCTCCTCCCTCCTCTAGTCTCGCTCCCTCCAAACTGTGCAGCTCCACCAAATACCCTTCGCCCGCCAACTGAATTTCCCTCTCCATCGTTTTAAGAGATACCATGGATTTGGATAGCCCTGCATCTCCCTTAATCATCACCTTCCTTCCATCCACCATCAACTCTATCGTGAGTGTTCCCCAATTTACTTTGGTGTCTCCCAAAGTTTGTAGTCATTTCATCCCCAGGATGACATCAATACTCCCAAGCTCTAGAGAAAGAAAGTCTTCCATCACCATTTCCCAAGGATCGTCAGTCGCACTCCTCTGCAAATCCCCTGACCTTTCTCCACCTTCTCCGTACCCATCATCACTACATAATAGTTGGTGTCCACCAACCTCACTCCCAGTTGGTCGACGACCTGGGTGGAAATGAAATTGTGAGTAGCCCCACTATCAATCAGCACCACAACCTCCTTGTCCTCTATCTCTCACTTCACCTTCATGGTGTGATTCGTAGTGAATCCTGCTACTGAGTTAGAGAAACATCAGCCAGATCCAAGTGTAGCTTCTCCTCCATCTCCTCCTCTGTCTCGATCCTTGCACGGTTGCACCGATACCCTAGTGTGTACTTTTCATCGCATCGGAAGCATAACCCTTTAGCCCTCTTCTCATGCATCTCTTTCTCTGTCAATCGCTTGAAGTTTCCCCCATTTCCTCCTCCTGTCTTCTCCTTGGTGGCCTCTCGAATCCCTCATATTGCAGAACCTTTAGGTGCAAGATGAGTGGTCGTCATCCTGTACGTGCCCCAGGTGCTGCTACTCCTGACTCTCTTCTACCAAGTCATGGGGCATCAAAACCTTTATTGTTGCTCGGATCTCCGCCTTCAGCCCTTTCATGAAATTTCCCTTCAATACTGTATCTGAGAGTCGCTCCACCCTGCTAGCTAGGTGCTCAAACTGCTCCCGATAATATACTACGGATCCCTCCTATGTCAGAGCAAAGAACTGCTCATAGAAGTCTCCTCCCCGATCGGTTTGAAAACGCTCCATTATGCAATCTTTAAATTCCCTCCAGTTCCTGATCGGCATCCTCTGGTCTCTCCACTGAAACCACGACAAGGCTTTCCCTCCCAAGCACAATCCCACTGTTTACAACTTCTCCTCCTCCGTCAACCCATTGATGGCGAAGTACCGCTCTACCTTATAAATCCACTCATACGCATCTTCTCCTTCAAATATGGGCATCTTCAACTTTCTCACCTTCTGGTTGACACCATTTTCCCTTATTCTTCCATAATTTTATCGTTCCCAAGTGCTAGGTCCACCCCATGTTTCCCGATCTCCCCTCGCTCTGCCATAGCTCAAACTCCCTTCGAAATCCCTCCTTTCTTCAAAATCAGCACCTCGGCAGCCATAGTATCCCTCCTGGCGTTCCCCATATCTTCCTCTTTCATCCCTCTGGACAGGCTCTAGATGAGGTATTCTTCCTTCTACTTCCACGATCTCCACCTCATCTTCCTCCCTATAGATTTCAAAATTCTTACTTTTTCCTTCCATTCCTTTTGCCACTGAAGCCGCCGTTTGATTTTGAATCTCTAACATTTTCTTCATCAATCACGGAGGTCGGCGACTTGTCCCTCCATGGAAGAAATCCTTTTCTCGGCCGTCGTTTTGATTTGATTCATCTTCCCTTCAAGTCTTTCCTCTAAGGCATTCACTTTTTTTGGCCTCCATCACAATCCGGCATTTGTAGATTAACAAAAATCAGACTTTGGAGTCAAAAAACAACAATTTCTTCCTATTTGGAGCGAAAAACTGCTGTTGGAATCCATCGAAAACAGCCCTTCATCGGTCCCGAGAGTCGCTCTGATACCAATTTGATAGGAAATACTTGAGTTCGCAAGTAACCCTAAGGGAATACTTGAATTCGCAAGCAAACCTACCACTAATTGGAGAGAAAACAGCGATAAAAGAACAAAATCTGGGCGAAATCAACCCCAAAGCAATAGATTGCAATAACGAAACAAAGCACAACCAACACAAAAGCAAGATACAAGTGATCCTCAATTTGAGAGGAGGATCGTCTCTCCCAAATCTCTAGACAAGAGAGTCTAGAGCCCAAACACCAAGAAACCCTAATTCTCAATCAATCAAAACATGAATCTTCCTAATTCCCTCATCCCCTTTAGTACAAGATCTTTCCTAATTCAATTTCCCTCCCAAACCCTAGTCTCCCCACTCCGTTTGAATTTTCAGTTGATTGGAGCAGTGGGGCCAACCCCCGTGTGCGAACCAAATAGAGGAGGCGGAAACCTCCGCCTCCTATAGACCAGTGACCCTTGGGCCGGCTGGTTCTGGACTGGTTCCATGTGAACTGGTCTAACATACATCTAACCAAATGATGTAATCTAGTGAATTCACCATTTGTAAAAAGATATTCACTAACTTCAAGTGACCAAATGGAAGATTTTAAAGCCAATATTGATTTCTAATTATATCTAAGCAAACGATGAAATCTACTGCAGTTGCCATTTGTAAAAATATTCTCTCAAACTTCAAGCAACCAAATGGGCCCTTGATTAAAAAAATAATGGATCAATCAGGTCATTGACTACAGGAGTTTTTTTTTTATCTAATTACGGTACATGTGTTTACATATGATCTAGGCATATTTTAACGTTGGGCTATGTTTTCAATGCAAGAACAATCAAGGTACACATTTCTTTTAAAAGGGAATTGGCATACCTGTCGAAACTATGAAGGAGAACAACTGGTTCTGATTTATGCTGCTCTACCGGCTTGACACAGCTACTCATGATAGAACTTTTAGAGAAACTGAACTGAAACTTGCAATGTTAGTCACAAAAAAACTTGTAGCTAGATATGATGGAGTTACCTTTTATACAAACAAATAGAAGACAGTAAGACACAAACTGTTATGTTTTAGGGTATATTTTCAGTTGGCCTTACTAATGTAGTTTACTTGTGATTGCAGTTTGTAAGTGATTTCTGCAACTGTTCAGACCTAATTTACAACTTCTCAGCTACTGATCATAATTGTATAATTACTAGATGACAGTAAACATTATTAAACAAGTTATAGTAATCATAAAATAGCAATTAATACTTTATGAGACTAATCATAGTTAATTATTATATAACACCTGGCAGCTAGTCCCTAACGGACACCAATTGCAAGCTAGCAATTATAAAAAAATGTTTATTTAACCACTACTAAGTATAAAATATTATTTAAGGGTTTGTTTTTTAAAACATTATTCATATAATAGTTTGTTACATTAATAATATAATGTTATCAGCAAAGATCATTAATGATTTTTATCTTGCTTTCTTTAGTTTTTTATTTCATTTGTTAGATAGCCTTACTTCTAAATGTGGGCAGATTTGACCATTAATTTCATTTATAAAATTTGTATTTATTGATATTAGGGAACCAAATAATTGACATCAATTAATAACATGATATTACAGAGTAGATGACAGCGAATCAAACAACACTGAAACCAATTAGGTACTTAGGAAAGTGTAATGAATTAGTTGGAAAAAAAAAATTAGAAATTTGATGGGCCAGGTTCAAGCGCTCATCATGCCCAAAAAAATAAACATTTAGTTATATCTACAATAAATCATTGATTTCAATTAATAGCTGTTTTTTTTTTTTTGGGTAGAATTGGAGCTGATTAAAATTAAAAAAGAATCATCACATTGAAGAAAATAAAGAATAGAGTTAATCATGGATATATGATGATTTGATCACATGTATCATAATGCATGCACGAGCTTCATATAAACTAAAACAAGCCACAAATTATAAATACACAAAAATAGGATAACTCATCCACGTAATAACCACTAATTACAACGGATTTTTTTCTACAAAAAGGACAAGGGGCCTTCCTACGGACAGTTCTTCCATCTTCTTTATTGATCGATGCCCTAGTTATCGTTGTCACTCACACTACTCTAAAACGTACTAGGGGCAACGATAGAGGGACTCAAAGTGTCCAAGTTATGCTTGTCTTGGGTTCGCAAGCAAATCCACCTTTGCTTTCCTCCCTTAATCCCTCGCTCCCTGAATCACTTCTTCGAAAGATTCACTAAGAGGGTTTTAAACCTGGGACCAGCACTGTGAGAACCTCGCATCCGTTCTCCCCTGACTTGTCGTGGGACGAGGAAGAAGATCCCACGGCAGGCGCTCTCACTGCAACCCATTCTATTGAGCAACGTGCTTGATACAGCAAAAAGCAATCTTCATCGCCAATTTCCCACCACGCATCCTAATATAATAGCCTACGGCCAAAAGATCAATCTTGACGCCAAATTGGGATTAACCCATGCTTCTCTCTTTGAGATATTATTGGGTTGAGACACCGGATACAGTTTATCATTCGGTATTATGATAGTACCAAGTAATATTGAATTTGATACTGTGAAGTACTGAGTTTGGTACTTCACAGTACCAAGCAGTACTGAGCTCGATACCGAGCTCAATATCGAGTAGAGGGTGATGTAGCGCATTTTTATTGGGCTATGAATGTCATCCGGTGTCCGAACCCAATAATTTCCCCCTATTCAAGGGCTTTTTTTTTTACATTTTAGATTAAATTTACACCACCAAAAAATCAAATGAGCTGCGTACGTGCCAATGCTGTTGAACCCACTTCGTTGAATAGTCCGAATCGACCGCTGATAAGCCGATGAAAGCGCCCTGAGTCAGTGAGTCGTGGGTCCTAGATTTAATAGAAGTTGGCATTTTTTATATTGCTTAGTGATTGCTGTCAAAGTCTCGACAGCCTTTTCCAAAAAAAAAAAAAAAAAGTTTCAACATCACACGTTTATGTCTTATTAAAAAATTAATAAATTAATTAAAGACATCAATATATTATATTAAGTAAAATAATGAAGAATAAAATAAAATATAAAAAGTCAACAATTAATAAGAAAATTTTATATTTAAAAGAAACAAATAAAATATATTTTTATTGTTAATTTTTATAAATATTTTTATTGTATCTTAATATTTCTTTAATTTAGATAATTAGTATATAATTATTTTTAAAATATATATTCGTCTCTTATTTATATATATATATATATATATATATATATATATATATATATATATATATATATATTGCGGGCTAGAAAATACGCGGCGATAGAGATTTAATTCTACGTCTTAGCGTTGTACGGATAACTAGCTCGCACACAGAGAAAGCAAGATTTTTTACGTGGAAAACCCTTGAAAGGGGAAAAACTACGAGGCATAGCCCAGTTGAAAATGATTCCACTAGACTTTGAATTGGTTACAAATGACTGAATCTCCTGTAAGGGCGATCAGATTTACAATTAGTAACTATTCGATAGGAGTCAGGTGTTAGACCAGTGTCACTTGGAAGTTCGGGTGTTGACAGTCTGGCCTTGAGCAGAACAAAGGGCCTTCAGCAGAACGTCGGGTCTTAAACAGGATGTTGGGTCTTCAGCAAGACGTCGGGTCTGAACGGCAGGCCTTAAACAAGATGTCGGGTCTGAGCGTCGGGCCTTAAGCAGAGCGTCGGGTCTGAACGTCGGGCCTTAAACAGGATGTTGGGCCTTCAGCAGGACGTCGGGTCTGAACGTCAGGCCTTAAGCAGAACGTCGGTCTGAGCTTCGGGCCTGAACGTCGGGCCTTAAGGTGGTGGTCCGGTGAAGCTCCGGCGGTGTTACGGTGAGGCTCCGACGGTGGTCCAGCAAGACTTCGGTGGTGGTCCGACGAGGTTCCGGCGGTGGTCCGGCAAGGTTCCGTCGGTGGTCGAGGATGAGCTTCTTCCTTCTCTTCTCCTCTTCTCCTCTTCTCCTCTTCTCTTCTTTTCTTCCCTTCTTGCTTGAGTCCTCTCTTGTGAAGAATGAGGGCTCTATTTATAAATTTTCTGGAGTGGCATAGCTCGTAAATAGGCGTGAGATCATGGGCGAATAGGGAGTGGTCGAATGGACGGCCGATATTGAATCCTACGATCGTTCACCGTTCGTTGGACATTTGAAGGCCTTAATGATGTCGGAATTATGTGATCTTGGGCTCGTTGGATTCGTCTCGTCGAGCCGTTCGATTCGAGTATAAGCTAAATTAAAATCAGACACCGTTTGGTAACTCAAATTGTGGTTTGAACCTTCCAACAGCGCTTTGGGTCTAAGATTCGGACCAATTTGGGCTCGGATTGGGTTGAATTTGGTGTCATTGGATTCGTATTTCTGAGACGCTCAGTTTGACTATAAGCTTGCTGAAATCGGGGTTCACGTGCTTCCGGATTTAATTTTTGAAGTTTTCCGTTTGGGTTTTTCCTCGAGATTCGTGCCTGATCAAGATAATTTCATGATGACGTGTGTGTGTATATATATATATATATATATATATATAACTGTATCCTCATATCTACTGTAATGATTCATAGATCATGCTAAAAATCTAATGTGAATCATACCAAAAACAATTTATGAAATTAAAAAAGAAATCACTCCAAATTTGTTGAATTTAATAAGCATTGATTCCTACACAACAATTTAATATTTTTTTAGGGGCGAGCAAGCTACAAGTGGGCTTTTAAAAAAAAAAAATTGGGTACCGAAGAACAAGTTGGGATTCAAATTCAAAGAATTGAAGCTAACTACAAGGATATTTATTAACTAAATTATCTAACACCCATAAATATGACAATTGATAAATCTTATCGTATCATATACATTGTTCATTTGTTTGATTATTTTCTGAAATAATTGATCAAAATAATATAATTTAATCAAAAATAGAGCTAAAATAGGATTAAAAAAAAGAGCATAATTTAAATACTCAAAATTATGTTAAAAAGCTTTTTTAACATTTGAACTAATTAAGTCAAATTTATACACATATCACATGCACAAACTTCAAGTTTATATATATATATATAGTATATAGCCAAACCCCCAACCACCATATCAAAATAAGCTGTGCATCGAAGCTAATTTTAACTAAACTATGCCTAAAATAGACACCATGCAGCCCCTTAAACTGATGAACAAGTCTACCGACACTTTTTTATGGACACTTAGTTGAATTATACAAACGCAGCATTTCTAATCACTAAATTAACCAACCCTTGATGTACTATTCATTCTAATCTCACCTCGTTTGCATCATGTGCACGTTTTATTCGTCTCTTTTCAAGCAGGCGAGAATCCGAAACAGTTATCAAAATATAAGCATGGCTTAAGGCTCGCTCAATGGTCTAATCGATCGCATGCAGTAGATTGAGACGGCAAATCAGGAAGATTCCCTTGATAGAGACAATTCAAACTGCGGTGGAATCAAGAGAAAGCTCAAGATGGCTTTTACCTCTCTAAATTTTATTAAAAAAAACCCTATAGCCCCTCTAAATTTTAGTAACTTCTTTTCATCCACTCTCATTTGAAATACTAATTCCCCTACTCATCCCAAACAAATTACTGATCACCCGTTAAGACCCCGTCCAGGTAAGTATATCACGAACAAATTAGCATAACCCAAAAACCTCAACATAGTACAACGCAGACTGATGCGTTAGGATTATTAACCCCGATGAATTTTCCCGACGATCTAACAGAATTCACCATTAAACCCAGAAAATCCCGACGAAACAGAGCTCAAAACGGCGAGAAAAAGCAACCAACCCGCTGCATTAAAAGCACTTACTCTCCTAAGCCATCGCTTACCTTCACCGGAATCCTCTGTATTCTCTTGGCGAACTCCCTCAAATGCCGATCTCTAATCCTCTCAACCTCCTTCGGTAGAAAGGAAGGGAATCCATTGCCCGAAACCCTAACCAAAGCCGCCGATCCTCTGCAGCCCGTCGCCGCCATCAAGATCACCGGCATCCTTCGTCAGTCTCGCTCGCTACCCGCTTTCCTGAGCACATGGCATGGCTCCATAACCATTTGTTTATATATATAGCACCTATTCGCGAGCCAACAGGTTCACGGTACTTGTCTTTTTTTTTTTTTTTTTTTCTCGTCAGGAACGGTATTTAATAAGAGGGATGGGAGTTTTTGTACGCGTTGAGGACTTCATCAGGAGTCAGGCTTAAAAGCATAAAAAAATGGCGAAAGCTTACGGAGCACCTGAAAATTTTAATGAAATTACAAAAAATCTAAATTTAAAATATTAACAAGGAATCAATTATTTAAATAATTAAATTAAATATTTGAGTCGGGTCGGATACGGATTCGATTTTTAGCCTTGAGCTTTCAAATTATAAAATATTAATATAAAATTATTTAAATAAATAAAAAAAAATTTATTTGCTAAAAGTATTTATAAAACTATTTAAATAAAATTAATATTAACATTCATTATTTTAAATGTAAATTATAAAAATATCTCTTTTTTATTAAAAAGAATTTCCATTTTATTAAGTCTGAAATTTTTTCTTGTGGGAACACAAATTATCTCAATTTTATTCATCTACACTTCAAGCTAATATTATCAGTAAAAAAATTTATTTGTAATTATAATAAAAAAATAAGATGAAAAAACTTATAATTTTTATAACACTTTGACTTTATATTTTGAAAAAGTTCCATAATTACTTATATTTTCGATAAAATCAAATATTTCTTTCTCAAAATAAATGAATAAACTATTATTCATCAACTGACATCTAATTCTATTTCAATATAAAAATCAAAGTTAAAAGAAGATAATTAAAAGAAAAAATACTTATATTTTTTATGCGTCATCAAAAATCAACTTGATTATGCACGATCTCGAAGCAAATAGGTATTGGAAACTTTTAAATTAAAATTTTCGATCATCCAAACTCCAATTTCAGCAAGCTTATAGTATAATTGAACATCTCGAGAAGACAATCCTAATGATGCCAAATTCAGTTCAATCAGAGCCCAAATGAGTCCAAATCAAAGGACCAAAACACTCTTAAAAGCTTTAAAACATTAATTGGATGACCAAACGATATTCAAATATGATATTCTTATAGTCGAATTGAGCGGCTCGGCGAGAAGAATCCAACGAGCCTAAAATTGACATTCTGACATCATGAAGGCACTTAAATGCTTGATAAATACTCTAAGAGCAAGGGAATCACTATGAGTCGTGTGATAGAACACTTCGTATCTACTTATGATCTTCTTCATATTAATTGAGGATGACACTCCAAAAAATTATAAATAGACATTCATTCTTCACATGAAAGGAGGAGCGAGAGGAGGAATAATATAAAAGCTCTAGAACTTGAAAAATCCTAGAGATCCACTCCGACAACACTGCCAATGAATTAGCTCCGCCAAGCTAGCACTACATAACCTTTGCTTGACCAATACTATCAGACCTTCTTCCGGCAGCCATCATCAGAACCACTTACAACCTCCGTTGCTCACTGACCATAGTATCTTCAACCTATGTTGCCCACCGACTAAGATCCTTCCTCTAATCAACATCGTCTGCAAACTACGATCCTTTCAACCTATGTCGCTCGTCGACTACAATCTCTATTACCATCATCACTCGACTACAATTTTTCTAACCTCCACCGCTCGTCTACTACAATCTCTCTAAGCACTGTTTCTCCACCACAATCCTTTCGACCTCCGTCATCCTGCCGACTATGGTATCTCCAATCGCTGTCACCCCGACAACAAGCCTTTCGACCTCTATTGCCCACCGGCTACAATCCCGCCAACCACCGTCACCCGACTACTATTCTTCTAACCACCACCATCCGAATACGACCCTACCAAGTAGATAAGCACGATAATACTCTTATAAAACATAACTATAATTATGTCATTCTCCAACTATGTAATGTGCTTTATATAATATGTATTTGTTACATTAAGCCCACACCCTCCTCCAAGGAAGGGCATGATTTGTAATTAACCATCAACACTAGTGAAATCAGTTCAATTGGGCATGGCCCCGTGATTTTTTCCTTTTATGAAGTTTTTCATATAAAAAATCTTGTCTCTTATGAACACTACACCCCTACTCTTTTATATATTTGTGTGTTGGATCTTCATACAAAGCTAGGACACTAAACTTTATATTCTGACAAAACTCATTTTTCCTTTGCAATTATAGGTTATGTATTACCAATCATGCTATTTTTGCATTCTTCATGTAATATCAAAAATCTGCTCCAGATCAGCTCCAGATTTTGCCCAGTTTTGCTCCAGGTGATTTTTTGTATGTATCGTCCAGGCCGATCGGGGACATCGGCCAGGCCGATTGACACTGTTCATAAGGATCGGCCTGATCATCGCCCTGGAGTATCGGCCAGGCGATTTTGGTTTGGTCTGATCGTCCAGGACGATCTGGACGATCGGCCAGGCCGATCTGAAGAGGATTTAAGGGTTTCAGCCGATTTGAAGAGAGAGAAATTAAAAAAAATAAAAATATCTGATTTTCAGCTCTGAGGAGAGAGAAAAAGAGAAATTTGGAAAAGTTGATTTCGGGAAGACGCGGAGTCGTTTTCGTTCGAAGTGACTGTTGAGGAATTTGCTGTGCTCGAGGTAAGGCACATTCCGTCTTTCTCAATTTTCAGTTCCGTCGCGGTTGGCGGTATTTTCTGTCCGGATTTCGTTTTCGTTACGGTTTTTCGTCCGTATCTTTTGATTGGTTCAGTTTTTACCACGTAAGTTTCTGTATAATGTTGACGTGCCGAGTGTGCACATTTTGGTTATTTTCCGAAGATTTTTGTCCGGGTATTTTTGATTCGGCGATGTTTTTCGTAGACTACAATTTTCTGCGAAATTGGAAATTATCTGTGCAGTAGAATAAATGTTCTGGAATATGATTATCTATGTTCTGTGCGAATTCGGTGAATTTTCTTTGCAGGAAATTTTGTGTAAATTCTGTATACTGCCATTGTGCTGCCCGATTTTTGGGTAATTTCTGAATTGTTCGGATTTCTTCTGAATTGAAATGCTATGTGTATAAGCTATAAAAAGGGAGTTATAAGGGGCCTGAATCCTATGAGATTCAGTTAGTGAAACGGGAAACCTGAAATGAGCTCAAATCTGAAGTCTGATATCTGTTCTGTTCCGGATCCGATGAATTCTGTTCTGGTGCTATAAGCACATCTGTTCTGGTGCCGTGAGCACAAAAAGGGAGACATAAGGGGCCTGGATCCTATGAGATTCAGTCAGTGTCTGGGAAGGGAGGCATAAGGGGCCGGAATCCGTAGAGATTCCGTCAGTGTCAGGGCATTTAGCTATATGTATCTGTTCTGTTTTCTGTATCTGTTCTGTACGAAATTGTGATTCTGATATGATATGATCTGCGAATCTGATTTCTGATTTCTGTATAATTCTGACTCCGTTGATTTATTCTGTTCTGTGATCTGATCTGTACGATTCTGTTTCTGATTTGATATCTGTCCGTATAAGTTCTGATTTTCGATTATGTTCCAATTTCTGATCTGATTTCTGTCTGATGAGTTTGGTTTTGGTTTCTGAGAATTTAGATTGGTGGTTTGTTGTTTTGCTGAGCTGTTGAGCTCACCCTTGCTTTTTGGTGGTTTTCAGGTTCTGGGAAAGGCAAGGAAGTCCAGGATTAGTTCAGAGTCTGATCAGTATAGGTACTTTTGTACTTTTGATTTTTGTACAGTCATGGCTTTTCTGTTCTGTCTTCTTTCTGTTGAAAGCCATGTACTGTTCTGTAGATGATTATTTTGAGGAAATGAAAAGATAGATGTTTTGTTCCGCTGCATTCGATGTTTTTAGTAGCTCTGTTGTTCTGTGTGTTTCAGTTGAGTTAAGAATTTGGAAGATCAGTTCAGTAACCTAATCCAAAGCCAGATCCTGGATAAGAAGAAGGTCTCTCGTCGCGATCCAGCTCGGGCGGGATCCGTCCCCGTCGGGTCGGGTCGTGACAAGCTTTTGTGGTATCAGAGCACTGGTTTTGGAAACAGGTTGGATTGTAAAACAGAGCTCTAGGAAGTGATCAGTGAGTCTGTCTGGGGGTAGTTTTGGGTCGTTTGGCTTTTTATTGTGTTGTTTTTGTGTTGTTTTTGTGATAGTTTTCCGGATTTTCTGGATTTTTTTGTATGGATCAGCCAGACCCAGACATGACAGACGGGCAGAGTGCAGATCAGGCAGCACCAGTGGGGAGTACAGCCCCAGTGGTCGGTGTAGATACGCTGTCTCAGTTTGCTTCACTTGTTGCTCAGATGATGAGCGAGACTCAGAGCAGAGCTTCTACTGTTAGACCTGAGGACATTGATCGACACCTGCAGTTATTTTTGAGGTTGAAGCCTCCGAGATTTGAGGGAGCTGTTGAGCCCAGAGCAACCGAGGAGTGGCTGAGGAGATTGGAAAAGACTTTTGACGGGATGCAGTGTCCTGCAGACAGGAAGGTTCCGTTAGCTGTTTTTCTGTTGGACGGAGAGGCTGAGCACTGGTGGGATGGCCAGCAGGCAGCCAGATTTCAGGGTAGACTGAACTCTTTGATCACTTGGGAAGAGTTCACTGAAGTGTTCCGAGATTGGTTTGTTCCCCCTTCTGCACGACAGCAGATGCAGGAGAGTTTTCTGAGGCTGGTTCAGGGGAGCAAGACGGTGATGCAGTACGAGGCTGAGTTTACTGCATTAGCCAGATACGCTCCGCAACTGGTTAGCACTTCTGCTGAGAGGTGCTACAGGTTTCTGAGAGGATTACGAGACACTTTGAGGCAGCCTTTGATACCATTCAGGATCACTGATTTTTCGGAGCTTGTGGAGCGAGCTCGTCTGATTGAGAATGACATGACGGTTACTCAGCAGCGGTGGACTGCGAGTAGGAAGAGGTTTGGAGGTGAGACTTCTAGCAGTGGTTCCTCTGGAAAGAGGAGATTTGTTTCTGGTTCTGGATCTGGAGATTCCAGAAGGAGCGGAGGATCGTCTGGTACTGCTACCAGTACGACTAGTTCTGGATCTGTCAGTATGGCACCTGTGTGCCAGAGTTGTGGACGGCGACACCATGGCCAGTGCTACAGGATAGCTGATCTTTGTTTCAGATGTGGTCAGCCGGGACATAGGATTGCAGAATGTCCACAGATGGGATTTGAGCAGCGATATGAGGGCTCCGTCAGACCGGTAGGTTCAGCAGCAGGAAGACCGAGGACTGTTCCTCCTCGTCCTGAGGGATTTACTGGTAGAGGTGGTAGTACTAGTTCTGGACCACGGAGACCACCTACGATTCAGAGGGAGCAGAGTAGTTCTGTTGCTTCAGCTCCTGTTCCAGTTCAGCCACGAGTTTACAGCTTGAGTCAGCAGGAGGCTCGTGATGCTCCGGATGTTGTGACAGGTACGGTTTACATTTCTGATCAGCCCTGTCGTGTTTTGTTTGACTCTGGAGCGAGTCATTCTTTTCTGTCCGAGCACTGTTTTGAGATTTTACATTTGGATTCGATGGTTTTACCGGTTTCTTTGTCTGTGATTTTACCGGCTGGGAATCCTTTGATTGCTCGACGGTTTTGTTTGTGTGAGATTGAGATTTCTGGCAAGAAGTGGAAATCGAGTTTGATTCGGTTGCCGATTTCATCGTATGATGTAATTCTGGGCATGGATTGGCTGAGTCAGTATGAGGCTCAGATTGACTGTCTGAAGAAGCAAGTGAGTTTGCTTGTGGCTGGAGAGCGAGTTGTATTTCAGGGATTACGAGGTGTTCTCTCCAGTCTGGTTTCTGCGTTAGAGGTGAGCAGAATGTGGAAGAAAGGATGCCCAGTATTTTTGGCTTCGGTGAGGGATCTGAACCTAGAGGTTGGTTCTGTTTCTAAGATCCCAGTGGTACAGGAGTTTATGGATGTTTTTCCTGAGGAGTTGGTTGGGTTACCTCCGGATAGAGATGTGGAGTTCTCTATCGATATTTTTCCGGGTACCGCTCCGATATCGAAAGCTCCGTACAGGATGGCACCGAAAGAACTTTCTGAGTTGAAAGTTCAGCTTCAGGAGTTGGTTGACAGAGGTTTTGTGCGTCCTAGTGTTTCACCCTGGGGAGCACCTGTTTTGTTTGTGAAGAAGAAGGACGGTACACTCCGTATGTGTATTGATTACAGAGATTTGAACAAGGCCACAATCAAGAACAAGTATCCTTTGCCTCGGATTGACGACTTGTTTGATCAGCTTTCCGGATCTTCAGTATTTTCGAAGATTGACTTGCGATCCGGATATTATCAGGTGAAGGTGAAGGAATCTGATGTGGTGAAGACAGCTTTCAGTACTCGGTACGGGCACTACGAGTTTTTGGTTATGCCTTTTGGGGTAACCAATGCGCCCGCTATTTTCATGGATTTGATGAACCGAGTATTCAGGGAGTATTTGGATCAGTTTGTGATCGTCTTTATCGACGATATTCTGGTATATTCTGCATCTGAGGATGATCATGCCAGACATTTGAGGATTGTGTTGGAGACTTTGAGGAGGAATCAGCTATATGCCAAGTTCTCCAAGTGTGAATTTTGGCTGAAGAGTATTTCTTTTCTGGGACATGTGATTAGCGGAGAAGGCATTTCTGTAGATCCCCAGAAGATTCAGGCAGTTGCTGATTGGCCAAGGCCGACTACGGTATTTGAGGTACGTAGTTTCTTGGGCATGGCCGGGTATTACAGGAAATTTGTGAAAGGATTTTCACAGATTTCGACTCCTCTGACGAGACTGACTCAGAAGTCAGTACCTTTTGTTTGGACACCGGAGTGTGAAGCTAGTTTTCAGAGATTAAAGGATTGTTTGACTTCAGCTCCAGTGTTGGCACTTCCGTCAGGTACGGAGGGTTTTCAGGTGTTCAGTGATGCTTCACTGAAAGGACTGGGATGTGTCCTGATGCAGCATGGTCAGGTAATTGCTTATGCTTCGAGACAGTTGAAACCACATGAGAAGAATTACCCGACACATGATTTGGAGTTAGCTGCAGTTGTTTTTGCTTTGAAGATTTGGCGTCATTACCTGTATGGCGTCAGATGTGAGATTTTTACTGATCATAAGAGCCTGAAGTATATTTTTACTCATAAGGATCTGAATTTGAGGCAGAGAAGGTGGCTCGAGTTGATCAAGGACTATGACCTGACTATTCAGTATCAGCCTGGAAAGGCGAATGTGGTAGCAGATGCTTTGAGCAGGAAGTCTTCTGGATTATCAGGTATTCAGCTTACCTGTGATGACTTTCTGATTCGTGATTTGGAGAGATTGCAGTTGGAGGTGATTTCCTCCAGTGATTTGGAGTTGGCTCAGATGAGTATTCAGTCTTCTTTGGAAGCACGGATTCAAGAAGCCCAGAAGTCAGATTCTGATTATTCGAAGTTGATAGCTCAGATTGGATCTGGTAAGACTCCTGAACTTCAAATTTCTGATTCTGGTGCTATTTTCTGTAAGAACAGGTTGTGGGTACCTGTGTTGGGAGATTTGAGGCGGGAGATTCTGTATGAATCTCATCTTTCAGGCTACACTGTTCATCCAGGCAGTGGTAAGATGTACGCTGATATGAAGCTTTTGTTCTGGTGGCCTGGGATGAAGAAGGATGTGGCGGAGTTTGTGTCGAGATGCGAAGCCTGTCAGTTGGTGAAGGCAGAGCATCAGCGACCAGGTGGACTGTTGCAGTCGTTGCCGATTCCTGAGTGGAAATGGGAAGAGGTAACAATGGATTTTGCGATGGGTTTTCCTCGATCACGACAAGGACATGATGCTATTTGGGTAGTTGTGGATCGATTGACGAAGTCAGCCCATTTTCTTCCGATCAGACAGACGGATTCAGTTGAACGCTTGGCACAGATTTATGTGAAGGAGATAGTCAGATTGCACGGTGTGCCTCGCGTGATTGTTTCTGATCGAGATGGACGCTTTACTTCCAGACTTTGGAAAGGCATTCAGCAAGGCTTGGGTACGAAATTGCATTTCAGTACAGCCTTTCATCCTCAGACCGATGGACAGTCTGAGAGGACTATTCAGGTATTGGAAGACCTGTTGAGACTTTGTGTTCTGGACTTTAGCGGAAGCTGGGAAGATCATATTCCGCTGATTGAGTTTGCTTATAACAACAGTTTTCAGTCCAGTATCGGTATGGCACCGTACGAGGCTCTGTATGGTAGGAAGTGTCGTACTCCTTTGACTCTGACAGAGGTTGGAGATAGACAGGCTTTGGGGGCCACTTTTGCTGATGAAACTGCTCAGAAGATCAGTTTGATAAGAGAAAGATTGAAAGCGGCTCAAGATCGTCAGCAGAAGTATTACAATCAGAAGCATAGATTTGTTGAGTTTCAAGTTGGTGACTTTGTGTATGTCAAAGTCAGCCCGATGAAGGGTGTGAGCAGATTTGGTCAGGTAAGCAAGCTTAGTCCAAGGTATGTTGGACCGTTTGAGATTTTGGAAAGAATTGGAAAATCTGCTTATCGCCTATTGCTTTCTGATTCTATGCCTGACGTGCATAATGTGTTTCATGTATCCACTCTGAGGAAGTGGGTATCCGACTCTGGGAAGAAGGTATCAGCTGATGAGGTTGAGATTCAGGAGAATCTGGCGTACAAGGAAGAGCCAGAGTTGATTTTGGCGTACGACGTCCGAAAGTTAAGAAATAAAGAGATTCCGATGGTTAAAGTCCAGTGGAAGCACCGGACTGCACGGGAAGCAACTTGGGAGAAGGAGTCTGACATGAGACGGTCGTACCCGTACTTGTTTTGACTGAGTTTGGATTGGAGAATGTCGAGGACGATATTTTTCTGAGTTGGGGAGATTGTAATATCAAAAATCTGCTCCAGTATCGTCCAGGACGATCTGGGATCGTCCTGGGACGATCAGTTGTAAATCAGCTCCAGATTTTGCCCAGTTTTGCTCCAGGTGATTTTCTGTATGTATCGTCCAGGCCGATCGGGGACATCGGCCAGGCCGATTGACACTGTTCATAAGGATCGGCCTGATCATCGCCCTGGAGTATCGGCCAGGCGATTTTGGTTTGGTCTGATCGTCCAGGACGATCTGGACGATCGGTCAGGCCGATCTGAAGAGGATTTAAGGGTTTCAGCCGATTTGAAGAGAGAGAAATTAAAAAAAAAATAAAAATATCTGATTTTCAGCTCTGAGGAGAGAGAAAAAGAGAAATTTGGAAAAGTTGATTTCGGGAAGACGCGGAGTCGTTTTCGTTCGAAGTGACTGTTGAGGAATTTGCTGTGCTCGAGGTAAGGCACATTCCGTCTTTCTCAATTTTCAGTTCCGTCGCGGTTGGCGGTATTTTCTGTCCGGATTTCATTTTCGTTACGGTTTTTCGTCCGTATCTTTTGATTGGTTCAGTTTTTACCGCGTAAGTTTCTGTATAATGTTGACGTGCCGAGTGTGCACATTTTGGTTATTTTCCGAAGATTTTTGTCCGGGTATTTTTGATTCGGCGATGTTTTTCGTAGACTACAATTTTCTGCGAAATTGGAAATTATCTGTGCAGTAGAATAAATGTTCTGGAATATGATTATCTATGTTCTGTGCGAATTCGGTGAATTTTCTTTGCAGGAAATTTTGTGTAAATTCTGTATACTGCCGTTGTGCTGCCCGATTTTTGGGTAATTTCTGAATTGTTCGGATTTCTTCTGAATTGAAATGCTATGTGTATAAGCTATAAAAAGGGAGTTATAAGGGGCCTGAATCCTATGAGATTCAGTTAGTGAAACGGGAAATCTGAAATAAGCTCAAATCTGAAGTCTGATATCTGTTCTGTTCCGGATCCGATGAATTCTGTTCTGGTGCTATAAGCACATCTGTTCTGGTGCCGTGAGCACAAAAAGGGAGACATAAGGGGCCTGGATCCTATAAGATTCAGTCAGTGTCTGGGAAGGGAGGCATAAGGGGCCGGAATCCGTAGAGATTCCGTCAGTGTCAGGGCATTTAGCTATATGTATCTGTTCTGTTTTCTGTATCTGTTCTGTACGAAATTGTGATTCTGATATGATATGATCTGCGAATCTGATTTCTGATTTCTGTATAATTCTGACTCCGTTGATTTATTCTGTTCTGTGATCTGATCTGTACGATTCTGTTTCTGATTTGATATCTGTCCGTATAAGTTCTGATTTTCGATTATGTTCCAATTTCTGATCTGATTTCTGTCTGATGAGTTTGGTTTTGGTTTCTGAGAATTTAGATTGGTGGTTTGTTGTTTTGCTGAGCTGTTGAGCTCACCCTTGCTTTTTGGTGGTTTTCAGGTTCTGGGAAAGGCAAGGAAGTCCAGGATTAGTTCAGAGTCTGATCAGTATAGGTACTTTTGTACTTTTGATTTTTGTACAGTCATGGCTTTTCTGTTCTGTCTTCTTTCTGTTGAAAGCCATATACTGTTCTGTAGATGATTATTTTGAGGAAATGAAAAGATAGATGTTTTGTTCCGCTGCATTCGATGTTTTTAGTAGCTCTGTTGTTCTGTGTGTTTCAGTTGAGTTAAGAATTTGGAAGATCAGTTCAGTAACCTAATCCAAAGCCAGATCCTGGATAAGAAGAAGGTCTCTCGTCGCGATCCGGCTCGGGCGGGATCCGTCCCCGTCGGGTCGGGTCGTGACACTTCATGCCAAATAATGATTTAGTATTATATGTTGATGACTTTAATGGCTACGTGTTGTTTGTTTGGATGATAAAAAGAAATTGATTTGAAAAACAAAAAAAAAAACAAATTGGGCACTATCTCGTACTCGGCCTAATATGACCTTTAATGATACATCAATTGGGTCGTGACACCGGCAGCAGTGGTCCACCAGCAAAGGGTTGACGACTGTGGTGAGTCAGGAAATTTCCAACAACAACTATCGGGTGGAGGTTCGATGATAATAGCTAGGCGAAGGTTCAACGACAATGTTTGGGAGGCAAAAGTATGACAACGATGGATGCCTGATGGCAGCGGGAGAAGGTTCATCATTGGGCTGAGGTTTGACAATGGCGCATAGGCAATGAAAATATGATGGTGATATCTAGGCAGTGAATGTCCGACAACAATGGTTGGTTTAAAGTCTAGTGGCGGAGGTAGGGCAAATGTCTAGCGGCTGAGTTTTGACAGCAATGATCGGTTAGCGAAAATTTTTTGCATTCAGACTTCACTGGTGCAGTGCTCATGAGGACCTCAGTGATTCCTTCAGACCCTTGATTTAGGCTCATTCGGGCTTGTA
Source organism: Dendrobium huoshanense (assembly GCA_016618105.1). Lineage (NCBI taxonomy): Eukaryota > Viridiplantae > Streptophyta > Magnoliopsida > Asparagales > Orchidaceae > Dendrobium > Dendrobium huoshanense. The sequence goes on from CM028357.1 coordinate 58,679,538, forward strand.
TTAGACCACTTTTGATGTCATTGGGATCGACCAGTGTACTTAAATCAGAGCTCGAATGGTTCTAATTATCATGATAATGATAATAGTAAAAAAAAAAAAAGATATCGAATGGTTCTAAAATTAAAATTTGAAATTTAAAATTTAAATATGCATCAAATTTTATACCCAACCAATGAAATTTTTTATGGCATGTCATCTCTCTTTCATAATAAATAAGTAGACTCGTGAGCTTACTCCAACAACCCTTAACTTTAGCTCAATAAGTTAACCAAATTTAAGCACAAATAAAATTGACTTTATCTCAAAATTAACTCGATATCATTAAACCTACATCTCCTTAATAGAGAATAGAGAAGTCATGGCACTTTTCTGCATGACCTAAAAAAATAGTTGCAATAATTATTCTGGTTTGATTTTAACTTTTTTATATGAAAAGCTTGGTGCAGTCACAGCTGCCAAATAGGACACTTGTAATATATAAATGTACATACATAACTGCACAAAAATAAGATAACTCCCACCTACCTCATACAAAAAAAATAATGAATAATAATTTTTTTTATTTTTTAGGATTATAAAAATAATTCATAATATAATCAACTAAAAAAAGATTTTATTTTATCTTACCACTTGTTTTTCTTTTTCTTTTTTTTAACCCAAAGCATATACTTTTCTCTCTCACCTCCCTGATTTAGAAATTTTTTATTCCGTCAGGTTACCTGATGTAGCTCTACGTCAGGTAGCCAATAATATGTCGTCGCGTGCTTACTTTTTACCGCGCGGCCCGACGACCCGATTCGGACCGAATCCGAGATTACTATGTTTGCGTATTGCTTGACAATAACGAGAAATACCGCTCCGTGAAGATCAATACCGAGTAATACCTAAAAGAACTCGGTATTGATCGGTATTTGCTCGGTATTACTCGGTATTGCTCGGTATCAGTCTTCATATAATGGTATTTTTCATTTTTATCGAACAAAATCGACCAATACCGAGCAAATACAGAGCAATACACGAACATAGTAATCCCAGATTCGGTCCGAGTCGGGTCGTCGGGACGCACGGTAAAGAGTAAGAGCACGTGACGACATATTATTGACTACCTAACATAGAGCTACATCAAGTAACCTGACGGAATAAAAATTCCTCCTGATTTAGCGTTCATAATCTCTTTTATTTGTATTTCTCTTTTTTTTTTTAAATTTATATACATAACACTAAAGTTATTTATTGAACTCCAATATTTAAATTACATTAAAATATTATTATTATTTAAAAAAAAATTGAAAATTTTCATATATTTATTTTAATATAACTTCTACAATAAATTTAATCTAAAGCAATAGTAAATATTTTAATGTTAAGTATACAAATATCTAAAACAAATCTTTTTTGTGTTTAAAGCTTCCTTACTGTTTTAAGCAAAAGGTATGTTGTTCTTCCTTTCCCTCAATAATATAAAATATTTGTCTTTCTTTCCTGCTCTTATGCTCTGACATTTTCCTTTTCTTTTGTTTTAATATAAACGAACATTTTTTTTTTTTTTGGGACATTTAGGCCATTTAAGGCAAACTCACACACACACAACGCATACACATAGACTCGAACCCTGGACCTCTTAGTTGGAAGCCTAAGCTCTCAACCAATAGGCCAAAGAGAGTTGTGTACCGAACATTTCTCAATCAAATATATTGACGCCCACAATGAGCACTTACATTCTAAAAAAGAGTTGTTTCGATGGTTCAAAAAGGAATGTAAAATAAAATAAAATATAGTTTATAAGAAATGTTATGTATTTAAAATATTTAAGATAATATGAATAACAAAAGCAATAATAATAATATCAAGGATTTATCCCACTATGTGAAATTGGCAAAATAATTGGACGAATATAAAATAAATGCATATGATTATTTTTTTTTTATTTGACTTGATGTAAAATAAATATGGTGTTAAGCCTAAAGATGATGGAAGAAAATAGAAGGCAATTGGTGGCAGTGGTGACAATGGATGATGATGGCAGTGATTGATCGTGGTTGGTCGTAGCAACAATGGCTAATTATAGAAATGACAAAGAATTTACGATATATTTGAAAATTGTCTAAATCTATGGTTTTTAAATACACCAAAAATACACTAAGGGGCTGTTTGGTTGTCTGAAAAAGAAATGCAGTGTAAAGTAAATGCAATGTAAAGTAAATGTAATGCATTCTAAATACTTTGAGCCTGTTTGGTTGTATGCAAAATAAATGCAGGAGAATTGTTTCCCTTGTTTGGTTAGGTATATCCAGAGTAAAGTAAAAACATTTTTTTGTAATAATTTATTGTAACATTAAAATAAATATATTTATAAAAGTAATATATTGATAATAATTATTATTATATTTATAATAATTTATAATATATTTATAAAAGCAATATATTTAAAATCCATAATATTAAGATTGTTTTCCCTTGAATGATTGTGATAGAGATTCTCATCTACTTTCTGATTTTCTCCATATTTCTTCGTCTCATCCAATTTGTTGATTTGATTGTATTCTTCATGTATATACAACATTTGCATATTAATTAATCGACAGTAATAAAAATATATATTTACTTTGAATTGAAAATGCAGAAGCAACTTGAAAGCATGGTGGAGAAAGCATCAAAAGTTTATATTGATATATATTTACTGACGTAATCAATTTATGGTGTGAGCCATCATAGATGAGGCATGTATTAGCGCCTTCAGTTTGAGGATACTAAAAATAAATAACATAGTATTGAAGATAATGATAACTATATGAACTTAAAAGTCCTCGTACATGTAAGAGATAACAACGATGGCAATATGGCATCTAATATGCCAACTGCAACATCCTTCTACCACAAATATTATCACAATGCAATTACGTACAAATACATAAAATAGTAGTGACAATCACTAAGAATTCATTGGGGAATCTTAACTTACAGGCTTCTAATATTTTTGAAGAATGTAATGAAAAAAAAAAAAAACATATGGAGCTACTGATCTGATTTCTATTTCTAAAATGATCAAAATATTTGGTTAGCATTTTTGTCTTTCATCACATTTTTATTTTAAATCATATAAGACTCAAAGCCAACACTTCGATCTGAAGTCGTTTGGTGAAGAAACCATTAAGAAAATGATTTTTTTTTTTCTCTCTGAACCTAACTGCAGACATTCCCTATCCTTTAGGTCCTAACTCTCTCTCCCAGCCCCTCTTTGTTAACTGCTTATGAATGGAATGATGCAAGTAGCACTTCAAGTTTCAGTGCAAGTAGCCCATGGAATGATGCAAGGGAAATTTGCAGACTAGTAGGTTTAATATTCATTATTATTAAATTTATAGTATTATCGTTTAAAATTAACTCCTTTATAAAGTAAATCTCCATCTACAATTTGAAATGCTTTCTATATGTATTATGCTATCCAATGTAGAAAATTCCTTATGGGCATCATTCTCAACATTCTGCTTCAAGGTCTGTTGAATCTGAAAGCAACTTCAGTGATATTGAGTTTGAGAGTCCCTTTTTGAGTGCTTCATATGATGCCACTAATGTAAAATACATAGTTGGCGAAACCTCCCCTGGATTATCCCCGACAACCGATGATTTTGTTCATGAAACTAGCTGTAGTAACAGTATCGAGAGCAATCATTTTGAAGTTGTATGTTATTGTCATTTGAGCAAAACGCAGACTTGTATGTTTCAGAACTTGTCATCTTCTTCATATTCTGAGCACCCAACTGATCAGAATACAAGTATTTGTTTCGTTGATATTGGCAAGGGGGCTCCTGATTCAATTCACAAGGATGTTAAAAATGGCCTTAAAGCGGAGCACGTGGCTGGCAATTTAGATGTTGAAGCCTACAGGAATGTGAGTTCTCTAAATGTTGGATCCTCAGAAGATAATCAGCATTCTCAATCTTCTTCTCCTACTTTCTCACATCTTGAGGTTCATAGTGTTGTAGAAGTTGAACCATGCAACACGAGACAAAAAAGTTCTGTTTTTGAAAATGCTATTGCAACCTACAATATGGCTATGAAGAATAGATTTTGAAAATGCTATTTCTCTTCACTTGTGGACGAGCAAAACAAGTTTTCAAGAAGTCTAATAGATCCACCTGAGAGAAACCAAAATGAACTGGCTCATACTAGTTTGTGTTCTATAGAGAAGGATTTTGCACGGCTAAGTCAGTTTAATGATCCAAATAGTATGGAGAAAAGAAATTGTGGTAGCCAGAGCACCAATCCCTTGATTTCATCTTTCGTTGAAAGTGAATTTGAATGCTCATCTTCCTCTAGCGTGTGCTTGACGTGCAGTGATGTAAATATTGAAGAAGCAAGTTATTTGGTTACAGACAGTTACATGCAGGAGAATGATGTCCACAAAGAAAACTTTAAGACGGACTTGAATAAACCTTCTATAAATTCTTTGGTGCATGTTGTCCATGAAGATGTGGATATTGCAGCACATAGCCTATCATTGGAAGAGGGAAAATTCTGCAACGATGCGAGTTACAGAAGTTTTCAGGGCCAATTCATGTCAAGCAGGGCCAATTTATGTCAAGCAGGGCCAATTCATGTCAAGCTACTGATCTGATTTAAAATAAAAATGTGACGGTATCATCGAGGACGGTGATCTCCTCTACACCCGTGAGAGGGAGGTGGGGCCGGTTCTTGCGAATGGGGCTAGGCTGGGCTTCGGCTTTGGGCTTCTTGCGGCACAGGGAGACGATGGGCTTGCGAACTAGGAGGAGACGGAGAGGGAGTTGATTTGCGAACTGCAGGGGCGAGCTAGAGCTTGCGACGGAGTGGAGCTGCTCGCCGGAGCGAACTCTTTCCTGAGCTGCTTGTCGAAGTGAAGTCGAACAAGAACGAAGGAGTCGAAGAAGGCTGTCGTGCAATGAAGCCGAACAGCACGACGAGAACGAAGCTTTTTCTTCCGCTGAATTTGTAACCCGCTCAATACGAGCGGGTTTCTAATTCACGCAAAAAAACCCGTGTAATACATGCCTAATGCATTCGATAATTTTCTTTTGTTCCACTCAAAATTATCCAAACAACCAAATTTAATAAATACAGGTAATGATTTTACTTTACACTCATAATTCAGGCAACCAAACAGCCCCTAAGTGAAAGGAGCACATACATGAAAAGGTTGGAGTAGCTCTAGCGACAGATATAATTAGAGTAGTCTTAGATGATTTGCACATAAAAATTGTCACCTTCTGATGACCCGATTAGAAGAATAGATATGTATTGGATCTGACGTATCTTAAAAAAGGCAGAGGCAGACCTAAAAAAAGCTTGGTTAAAAAGAATTAAAAATCATTTTTTCATCGGATTTAAAGAAAAATTTGACTCTTAATAAGATACAATGAAGAAAAAAAATTGATGTAGCCGACTCTAGTGATGTTGTTGTTGCATAAAATACATCGAAAATTTTATGCAAACTCACCCATTCACTATTACTTCATGTCTCCCTATAATTTCAATTGCAAAATTTTACACACTAATCTCCAAAATCACCTTTCATCCCTCCAATATCTCAAAATTATAGTAAAAACCTCAAAACATCCATAATAAAAATAACTATGCAAATATTCAATCTGCAACTGAATCTACATAACATAATCCTTCAAGCACATTGTGTTACCTCATATGGCATGCAATGATCTTAGTTTTACACAGATATTACTATCTTAATAAGTTGGCAATTAGCCATATGAGAAACTAAACAATCTTCTCACTATACTGAAACTTCACACACATATACAACTTTGCATAGCAAACATGATCTTATATAGTATAGTGGTAGTGCATTAGGTAAGAAAGTCTTATAGCTATTCCAACATTCATGAAATGATATGCAGGTGGTCATCTTTTTCAGCTATGGGAAGTTGTGGAGTAACCGAGAGATTATTCTATGCATACACCAGACGGAAAGAACCATCCGATTTTGTCTCTGTGAACAGCAAAAGCGCAGCATGAACAGTAAAAGCACAGTTCATTGCACTTTTATTGTTCACAGAGACAAACCGGACAGTTCTCCCCGTCCAGTGTCCGCACAGAATAATTCATCGGAATAACAGATGGATTTACTTTGTAAGATAATATACAAGTAAGAAGAGCACCACAAATGAAGCAACAAGTGTGACCATCCTGCGGCTTGATTTATTTTCAAACACCTGATATGTAAGATTATATGAAATTAGCTAGTATATAAAATGCTGAAAGGCTTTGTGATTAGGAAAAGATAATTAAAATAAACATGGAGTTTTAGTATTACCATCTTGAAGCGATCCATAGTTCCAGATAGAACTCCTCTTGAAGAATCCATATCATTTCCCTGAAATTGTACAAGGCTGACAGTTACACAAAAAATAATGAAAACTCTATTGAAATAGGAAGAAATGGAAAAAAAAAAGAGGACAGGTTATTCAACGAAGGTACCATTCTATCCAGCATGCGATTGTGACTTTCAACTTCCTCGTGAACATCACCTGTCAGCTGTTGAAGACCAAGCGATTAAATAAGAAAGGATGAGTAGGCCAAACAAAAGAGGACACAGCAAGAGAAAGTCATATCTCATATGCATGAAAAACATCAGAAAGGTTAAGGGAACCTTTGGGATTACTTTTATTATTATTTTATTTTATTAAAGATTTAATATGATTCATGTCTTAGATAAAATATATGTTAAGAAAGGTAAATGTAGAGCTAAAAAGACTTGGTTAGTAGAAATGATATTTCTTTATTAGATTTAAATGAGAATTTAACACTTAAAAGGACACAATAGAGAAAACGGATTCATGTATCTAACCCCACATAGTGATAAAGGCTTGATGTTATTTTTGTTGTTGTTGTTGCAAGATTTAATATGAAATAAAATATAGTTATTATTATAAAAATATATTATTTTTTTATTGAATATCAAATAAATTGATTTATGCAAGGATGACAAAACCGGCAGGGCAACAATTGTAGCAGAAGAGGCAATAACAGTGGTGTCAGTCAGTTGTGATAATTTTTTTAAAAAACATCCAAAACACTTAAAAATTATTTTGACTTTTTTAAAAATAACTTGGTTTATTTTTCAAAATAAAAACATAAAAATAAACAATTTAAAAATAAACCAAGAAAATATATTTTTATGAAACGAAATAAAAACAAAAAATAAAAATGATATCAAATAGACACAAAGGAAAGTAAATAAAGGCCTATAGCAAAGCTCGTAATCAGTGAAAATATGATACCAAGATTTTTTTTTTAAATGTGAAGTATGTATGCTCGCATATGCCTTTACGGGTATGTAGCAGATAGTTGACGTGGCATAACAAATGAACTCGCCCTCCCAAGAGGCCCACTTGGGGAACTCGCCTGGAACTCACAAGAGCACTCACCTGAAATGATCAACGGACGACACTCATCCGGGCCTTCTCAGGAGCTCCCCTATACCAGGCAGATTGAGGATTCCTCTTCAGCATTAGCAACTCAACAATCGTCACGTGCCTAGACTACATCTCAATCACTCATTATCTCTCAAGACAACCATTCTCACCAAACTCAGTTACATGAAGGTGCCTACTCATGGTACCCTCAATTCGACTCATTGTGATCATCTGATCCAGAGCTCTCCCTTCCAACGGCAACATTCCACTTGCCCCTCCTCTTCTTAGGTGATGATTATAGAGCTTCCATACAAGTTGCCATCCATGTCAACCAATTCATCAGCCGCCGGTCCCCTCTCATCTTAGTAATTGTATGCAGACATGTCTAAGCACAATCACCCTTATCTACTTGATATCGCTGAGCTCGTTTAGAGAGAACTTACTGAAGTCTTCCAACCTTACCCTCCTTTAGCCAATCATGAGGCAACACATGTCTAGGATAGTGTAAACCAATTTATCAACTGTCAGTCCCCTCTCTTCTCAGTACTTGCTTGTAGACATGCCTGACCACAATCACCCTTATCTAATCGATGTCATCGAGCTCATCCAGAGAGAACTCATTGAAGTATTCCAACCTCATTCTCCTTCAACCAATCATAAGGTGGCACGTATCTAGGACAATGTGTAAAAAGTTGCACTTTTTATTTTTTTCTTGAGTAATCTTTTATGTATCCCTTAGAACTCCATAAATATTGGGCGATGAGGAACCGTTTGGATAATTTTGGATTGATATATTGAATACTGTTTTTAGACTCATAATTTTCTAAGTATCCCACAAATTTTCTATATACTCTCTTTACTTAAAGTAGTGAGAGTGATCAAATTGTGTCGGTAAGATGAAGTGTTTAGATTCAGATAATGGAACAATTAGAAAGAATGAATTAGGAAATGGTCATATCAGAAAAAAGGTGAGGGTTGTACCTATGCAAAGGCAGCTTATGTGATTTGGAACATACAATTATGGGTAGAACGTAGACCAATAAGAGGTGGGTTTACAGAACTATTGTTAAATGATTAGGAGGAAAAAAGGAGCAGGCCATAATAAGATGGCCATAAGTTATACAAAGAAAATGAACAAAATAAATAATATTCAAATAGCGCCTAGCAAGAATGAATGGATGATTCATAAACCAATGGAAAATAGTTGGGATAATTCTAAAATAGTAATGGTAATAATTAAGGAAAAAATCTAAATTATATTTACAGGCATAAAGGATACTAGTTTTAGTTTTGCTTGAAAATAATCCGCACAATTAACTTCTTGATATTAAAATATTTTTATATACTAGCACTATTGATACAGAAACTTACGCATAATAATCAACAAATTTTTTAAAAGGTATGATCATTGAATCAAATATGAATCAAGAAATAAATGATACATGTTCGCAACACTTGTATCATTTTTCTGCAATCAACATAGAAACTTTTTGATACAATGTAATATACATATTCAAATGAGTTTCAATCTATTTGATTACATATACACCTTATAAAGCATGAATAATATATAGCACAAGAGTAAAAGCTCAAAATAGTCCCTTGACTATTGATAAATGTCCAATTTAATCACAGAATTTCGCATTGCCATATTTAAATTAAGCCATTTAGTCATAGAGTCTAAAATAAGAGTTAAAGTTAACTCCAAAGTTAAATATGAAGAGTATTTAGATATTACAAATGAATATAACATTACATAACTTACATTGCTCTATTTAATCATTTGATAAATTCTAGTATATAGTTAATCTAATATATAATAAGTATGAATAAATACTAAACAAATTTTATATTTTTTTAAAACAAAATCTAACATTGTTTTTCTTTATCATATTTAAATAATTTTATAGATTATGTAATAGATTAAAATTATTAAAGGAAATTTCATTTTATATTAAAATATAGTAAAGAATAGCAATATTAGATTTTATTTAAAAAATATATATAATTTTTTTAACTTTTTATTCACCTTTATTATGTACTAGATTAACTATATATTATAATTTATTAAATGATAAAATAGAACAATATAAGTAATATAATCTTATATTCACTTGTAATATTTAAAATACATTTCATATTTAAATTTGAAATTAACTTTAACTCTTATTTTAGGCTTTGGGACTAAATTGACTCAATTTCTAATAATCAAGAGACTAAAATGGGGCAATACGAAACTTTGAGACTAAATTGGACATTTATCAATAGTCGGGGGACTATTTTGAGCTTTTACTCTATATCACAATATCTCGAATGTGTACTGGGTGGAAATTTTCTATGCTTGATGACTGAAAAGCTTATTCTTAAAGTTCGTGAAATTTTGTACTACTAAGATTAAGATGAATGGTTTTATATTTGAATGTAAATATATCATGATTTTGTAATATGCAAAACTAACTATATGGAAGAATGAATCTTTCTATGCATAAATCAATATTCTGTGAAAAGGGATAGAGAGAGAGAGAGAGAGAGAGAGAAAGAGAGAGAGAGAGAGAGAGAGGGAGAGAGAGAAGGGAAGAGAAAAAGCACAAGAGAAGAAGGGTGAACAATGGCAGGAAAAGGAAAGAAAACTTTTGGATTGAAGCTGACCTTTGAAAATGACAACTTGCCTATCATAATATCTTTGTTTAGAATTCTAAAAATTTTAGTCTAAGTAGACTACTGTTGCTTTCACTAATCGGCCTTTTTTACATTATCTTTCTATTTGAGAATAGGATTCTCTCACATGCCACTATTTTATGTGATTCATTGATAAGTCATCAATATCCCAAACAGCAATGGAGAATGAGTGATTCAACAAGCTAAACAAAGAATTGTTCCTAGCGCAACTGCATAATCATAAGTTCTCCTTACGTTGTGAATTACTTATTTATGTGGCATTGTTTTTTTTTCTTTTTTTTTGCATGATGTGGTACTGGATTATTAAAGTAGGCATCTTTAAAACTTGCTCTTACACATCCATTTCTTCTCATCAAAATTAATCTCAACTATTTAGGATGGACTTTATGAATTCACCTCCATTCATTCCTCTTGTGCATACATTAAGTGTTGAGCTATTTTGGAAAATACTTTTTGCATAAACCTATAGCTACATTAACGTCAATCTGCCCCTGCAAGTCAAATCAAATAATGCTTGAACAAGTCAAGTCAAATTTAGATAAACTTGAAATAAATTTTAAATCAAAGATGGAGCTCAAAATCGACTCAAGTCAATTTTGAGTCTATCCAATTTTGAGCTATTTTGGGCTTCGAATATTTTTAATAATTTATTTACTCAACTATTTGTGCATCTTCGACCATCCATTATACATGTCCAAACAACTTATTTATTCTCACTAATTCCATTGTTCCTCTACTGTAGTCATTTATCATTAATCCTTCTTGCTTTTAACACACACCCATCTTAATATTACCATAACTAAACACTCAACTTCTCTATCAATGGATTTTTTTGTTTCCCAAACCTCAAATCCATATAGCCTAGCCACTCTGATTAGTTTCATAAGGTTTACAATTACTTCTCCATGCTTCTCTAATGACATTGTACTCTTAAGGCTCTCGCCAATTTAAGACATCCAACTTCAGCTCTATAAGTTATATCATCATCAATTTTCCCCATTTTTATAATAAACATAAGGAATATCAACCTAAAAGTAAAACACATAGGTATTCAACAATATAGACAGATAATTATAATTTTCACATAAAAAAATTTATATATGATCCCAATCCTTCTCTTTTAAAAAAATTTTCAGTACTCAAGCCTTAACTCATTTTAGAAGAGGTCCCACCATAAATCAATACGCCTCACTTTGAAATGTTTCTTGAGCATCTCCATAACAAACTCAAAAAATAAATCTTAATCATGATTGTTATGATGGTGCAATGATTAATATTAGGTCACATCACAACAACTTCCAATATTAATCATTGCACCATCATACATTACTTTAATGACTCTGAAAAATGATTGTCATATATATTTTCTTCTTTATGCCCATCTAATCAGTCCTTGATTCTATCACATGCCACTTTAAAGATTAAAAAAATTATATGAAGATCTTTTTGATGAATTATAAGATCTTTCCTTTATTCGTCTTAGCATAACAACAATCTCAATAAAATATCTTTTCAGCAAATAATCAAATGTATCCTCTAATATTGATGTGATTTTTTATAATATATATCCCATTACCCTCCCCAATAGCTTCTTCTTATGACTCATAAATTTGACTCGTATAATTAGCGCACTAGGTATCTCATACTGGCTTGAAGCATCTTTAGAAATTTTTCAGGTGATGCATAGGATGCTTTAATTCATATTGTTAATTGAGAAAAATATGGTAACTCTTATTTAATGGTTTGTCCGGAAAATATTTTAATATTTTCTTAATTTGAAGACCTTCATCTTTACTTGGATCCTATTTTCTTCACTTCTAATACATCTTAATAAAAATATATTGATCCCTTTCTTCCTCAAATATTTTATACATCTTCTTTTCTTATTTTTTTAGTTCTTTAGTGCGTAACCTCTATACCAATCATGAAGAGCTAAAATGATAGCATTGCTCAAGACCCATTTCACATAATTCTAACTTTGTATGCTATAATTTAATCGTGTTTTGTCATTATTTAAAAGGATATTCCATCATCTTAACCAGTGGTACCTCGTCACCCCATCATCAACACAACTCAATTATATTCTATCTATTTCTATGCTTTCATAAACTATCGTAGACATCATGGCCATTTTTACTCGCACATAAACTTTGATTCAACTTTAGAGCTTAAATTGATCTCTTTTAAACAATTTATTTTAAAAGATTAATAAATCTCACCTAATAAGTTCAACACTCATATCCTATGGCTACTATTCCGTCTTAAATTTGTGGGTATCCCACAAATGTCAAACAATAAATTCCAATTGTTTTCATCATGTTGAGTCAAATCTCATAGCTCCTAACAAGGCATTCTATGTACTATGTACTCCATCTTTAGGTATTTTGCTTCATGGAGGTTGAATCTTGAATTTCTTGTTAGAGATCACTTTTCAAATGAATATGGCATAACAAACTTAAGAAGCTCTCAATCTTCCATCTCTCTTAGGATTTATTTGGAATGGCTGCAGCATTTTATAAAATTAGTTGTGAAGTTGCTATGGGAAAAATAGTTTAACTACTCTAGTCATAAAAAGAATTTTTTTCACCAAAATAAATTAAGAGAAGCGGTAAAAAAGCAGGAAGAAAATATTAGGCAAACAAAATTATAGTTGTTGTTTAAAAAGAAAAGCAGCAAAAAAAACTATCTCAAACAAACCATTCATCTCTTGTAGATGATCAGAATGATTAATCTTCAAGAATTAATTTGGGATTGCCTTCAGTTTCCTTCAAAGATACATGATTTACGAAGTAACAAGCTAAATCACAGAAAAAACCTCTAATTATTCGCATGAAGCCAATTCAGTCTCAGAGTGTCTATTTCTCCAATTCAATCCCTCGACTATAAAAAGTTGATCAAAATATATAATCCAACAACTACAACAACAACAGCAAGCCTTTATCCCACTACGTGAGGTCGGCTACATGAATCCTTTTTCTCCATTGTGTCCTATTAAAAGTCAAATTCTCGTTTAAATCTAATAAAGAAAGGTCATTCCTAATATTTTCTAACCAAGTCTTTTTAGGTCTACCCCTACCTTTCTTAACATAAGTTAAATCTAATATCTCTACTCTCCTAACCGGGTCATCGGAAGGCCGCCGTTTTATGTGACCAAACCATCTAAGGCGACTCTCTCTAATCTTATCTTCTACTGGAGCTACTCCAACCTTTTCACGTATATGCTCATTTCGTATCCTATCTCTAAGGGTAAAGTCACTCATCCACCTGAGCATCCTCATCTCTGCCACACTTAACTTAGTATTATGCTTCTCTTTTAATGGCCAACATTCGGCACCATAAAGCATTGCAGGCCTCACTACCATCTTATAGAATTTTCCCTTAAGTTCCTCGGGTAGAAATTGCAATACAAAATTGATACCAATTTAATCCTCTGAGTAAATAAAATTGATCCAATTAGGTCCTTAAGAGACCATTTTGAATCAATTTTGTATAATCGAGTGACTAAACTGAATAGATGTGTTACTCTAGGACTAATTTACTACGTACGAATAGTCTGAAGCCCACTTTGAAATTTAAATTGTATAAGTAACCATATATTTCCCTCGAGTGTCTTGGAAGTGTTTGTTGATAAAAATTAATGCCATGCCAAGAAATATTCAAATTGACATTTTTGCCCCTAAATCATTTGTGAAGAGTGATTGTCAACAATTGAGTGAAATTTTCGAAATATTTGGCTTCCATTTCATGAAGTTCTACGTTAATTTTCAGGTTTTAATCACAATAAGATGGCCTTCAACTTTTATAGAATATTTCTATTTGATGATTCAACCCCTCAATCTGATGAGACACACCAAGACACTAACTGGCCCAACTAAGGGATGTCAATAGTAGGCTGTCATGCCCTTGAGGCATATGAAGAGTCTCCTTAGTCCAATATTCAGGAAGGAAAATAAGTTTCCATTAAATGTGAGACCTCAATTCCGATAGTCAAGCATCAAGTACAGAGCATATGCTGATTCAGGATTGTTTAAAACATATAATTATCAAATCATTAGCCTATCTCCTTAAGAATAATTTACGCTGCTCATCTTATTTAAGTTTGACAAATAGATTGGGCATCAAGCTACATCAGAAGTTTGAATACCATGAAATCATCTCCAAGAATAGAGGAAAAAGAAGACAATTGTTTGTTTTCTTTTTAAGCTATTTGTCCTTCTTATCTTATGCTCATATCGTAAGTGGTGCTTTTAGTCTTTGAAATTTATGCCTGGTTTGACTTAATTATGATGAGTTGTGCTTTTGATTATTTGGCGCATTCATTAAGTTCAATTATAGATACTGACATGTTAAGTTATCTTATATTATCATTCTATTTAATTCTAGAAGGAAGGCGATTTCTCTTCCAGGTCATTGAGACTTGCAAAATTCTCACCAAAGATTTTCAAGTGAATATGTTCGAGCCGAGTGGTGTCATGTAATTAAACAAAAATCTTTCTGTATACACACATGAATTCTGGCATGATGATCCTGCATGTAAATACCAGTGATTCAGTATAGAACCCATGAGTGCAAAAAACTTTTAATTTTTATAATGGCGCAGTGCTCTCATCTGCTATTTCAGGGAATAGTTTTCAGGTTGTGCACTTGTGCCCTACCTTTTCCATGGATCTGGCTTCATGGAAAGTGGTGAGAAGAAAATTAATTACTATATTATTCAGTGAACATGAGAGGCCAATAAATAGGCAAGAATAAGGATCCTATTGTATGCTAGAAAATTTGTGGTAGTATGGTGAGAGAGTTTTGCGTCTTAGCTTTACATGATCCCACATATAAACAAACAAATAAAAAGAGCACATGAGATGTTATATTTTTTTAGTGGAAAACTAGAGAAGGAAAAAACCATTGGGTATCGCCTAGTTGCAATAATGTCACTACAACAGCGTTGATCACAAATAATTGACTGTCTCCAAATTGGAGAGGGTGGGATTAAGTAGGAGTTGTTGGTGGAAAATATCATATGGTTGGTAGTTGAGGAGAGTTGTTCAAACGATTGTGACCGATTGACGACGTTTCGATGATGGATGTTGGCTAACGACAAAGGTCGGTGGTGGTGAACCTACGATAGAGGCTGGGCAGTGATGGTCCAATGATAGAGATTGGGCGACAACAATCCAATGAAGTTGGTCGAGCAGTGGTCCAATGACGGTTGCTAAGCGATGGTCTGACAAGTGGATCAAACAATGGTCCAACGGTGGCGGTCAGTCGATGTCGCTCCAACGATGGTTGTCTGACAATGTTAGTCTGATAACAAATGTTGGGTGGTGGTCAAATGATGGTAGTAGTTCAATGACCCCAATCGAGTGTTGTTCTGTGGGTGATGGTTGGGTGGCGATCCAACAGTGGTATGATGGCCACGCCTGGGCGCGGTTGTCAATGGTCTGAAGACAACGATCGAGTGACGGTCTTACATTGACGATCAAGCGGCAATGGTTAGACAATGGTGATATAATGACGGTGGTCAAACATTGGTCCGACGGTGGCAATTCAACAATAGTGGTCCAGAGACTGTTGTCCAATAGCAGTGGTCAAGTGGTGGTCTAATGATGGTGATCGCCGATCAGGCAATGGTCCGACATCAACGATCTAGGAGCAGTCTGTTTAGGCGAATGGTCTGATGGCGGTAGTCAGGCAATGGCTGACTATGGTTCGACATGTTGTCTAATGAATGTGATCAAATAATGATCTATCTAATGGTGATTGTTTGATAACGATGTTTAGGTGGTGATGGTCCTTAAGCTAAAACTCTGGGATTCTTCAAGCCTCCGAGCTCTTTTTTGAATCTTAGGCCAATGGTCTCCTTCATGTAAGAGAGTAGGAACCTATTTATAATTTTTATTGTGGCATGCCTCATAGAAATAGCCAAAAGCCTCAGTATTCCATCGGACGATTAGTATTGATTCCATTGATCATATATATCATTTTTTTAGCATTTAAGTGTCTTAATGATGTTAAAATTGAGTGAACTTGAGCTTGTCAGATTCATCTCATCAACACTATTTAATTATAAACATGCAAAATTCCAAAATAACTTGGTCCTCCAAAATGTTTCTAATCATGTTTTTCAGTGCTTGGTTATGCTCATTTGGACTCATATCATATTACTTTTAGTGTCAATGGTTCATCTCATCGAGTTGATCAGTTTGACTATAAATTAATTGAAATCAAAGTTTAGATAATGTGCACCTAAATTTTCATAATTTTCCACTTCAATTTAAATCAAGATTTGTGTCTGTCAAGCTAGTTTTTTTGTTTTGTTTCAGTCCATAAGAAAAATAAATTCTAAGGACATCAAATTGCATATAATCACATCTCCAATATTAGGAGACTTACCAATTTTTCCTGTACTACCTAAAACATCAACACCCCCCTCAAGTTGGAGCATATATATCCATTAGCTCCATCATGTTACATAAACAATAAAAAGGTAGGTGCCCTAGAGCTTTGATTAAGATATACATTCTTAACTAAAGAGATGAGCAATAATATGCTTGAAATGCATAATATCTTATATGAAATGATAATTTACTTCAATATGTTTAGTTTGTTCATGAAAAAAAAAAAAAGATTGTTCGCAATATAGATAGCGGCACAATTGTCGTTATAAAGAGTGAAAGGTTAAGTAATAGGAAAATCAAACTCTCCTAACAGAACTTTAACCCACATCATTTCGCATGTAAATTGAGTCATAGCTATATAGTTGGCTTTAACATTAGATCTAGCCACAATAGTTTATTCCTTGCTTTTCTAAGATAATTAATTTCCTTGAATAAGGATGCAATGTCCTAAGGTTGGCTTCCTGATATCAACTAATCCAATAATATCAAAATAACAAATGCTTCATCATTCAAATTCTTAGATTTAGCATATAACAACCATTTCCCTGAAAACTTATTGATATATACCAGGATTTGTAGACCTACCACCCAATATTTTCCTTTGGACTTCGCATATACCAACTCATTACCCCATCAACAAATGAAATGTCTGATCTAATAATCAAGAGATAAATAAGTTCACTAACTACACTTTGATTTTTATATAGAGCTAGAAGTTCATCATCATCAAATCTGATTTGAGTTTACAAAAGGATACCAACATGCTTAGAACCAATGAAGACATTATCAGATTAGACATTTCACTAACTACACTTTGACAGCACCAATTTTTTTTAGAAATGACATTTATTTTTTTACTATAAGCGAACTCAATTTCAAAAATGTACTCAATTTTACCTCATAGATGCGGTAATGGTCATTTCTAGTTAGTAAAATATCATCAATATAAATAGCTAGAATGACAAATTCTGCAGGGTTGTGCTTCATGAAGACAGAGTTATTGGTAGTGCTACTACGAAGACCAACCTCAATCAGGATTTTACAAAGATTATCAAATCAAGCTCGTGGATTATTTTTGGGCTACAGATAACCTTCTTGAGAAGAAGACATATAGTTCTCTCTCTAAGTAACATATAAAGGAGACTGCTCCATATAAACGGCTTATTGCAGGTCACCATAAAAGAAGGCATTACTTAACATCCATTTCTAACATAATCCAACCATTACTGATGGTCACAAGCATGAGGAAGTAAACAAACTTCATATGTTCAACTACGGAGAATGTGTCAAAATAATCTATCCCATGGATCTGAGTAAACCCTCTGAGTTTTGTAGCAATCCATCGATCCACCGATATAGAATTTGATAGTGAAAGCCCATTGAAAGACAATAGATTTGACCCCAGAAGGGGGACCTATCATAGTCCTGATATGATGGTTGAGAAGAGTATCTATTTCAATATTCATAGCTTGCTTCCATAAAGAATGTAGCAATGCATCTTGATATATCATGACAGTAAATACATATGAAAAAGACAAACAAAGTATGAAATGAGATAAATAATTGATCAAATGAAACATACGAGTGAAAAGCAAAACAATATGTTGACTTTTACCTCTCCAAAGGACAACAAGGCTTAGATATGGTGTTCATCAATTGGTGGATGCTCAATTGAATTCAACAATATGGTGGGAGGTATTGGCATGGATGGAGCTTGATGATAGTATTCCTGTAAAGATGTAACAGTAGACAGAGGAGCTACTGGTGACGAGAAAAGCTCAAGGACTAAGGAGGGAGAAAATAAAAGGATAGTCTCATGAAAAGTTTCATTGATAGAGGTATACATGTGTCATATTTTAACATATACCATTTTCTATTATTTTTACCCTTTTAAAATTTATAATTATTATTATTATTATTATTTGAACTAAATTGCACCGTAAATTATTTCTCTCGGGCTTGTAGAATGTTTCCTTGTACAACTTGAGTAGTACAAGGGGCCTTCTCAAGAGGTTTCAACATTTTGGAAGCATTGGGAGGTCCTGTGTAAGTGACAAATTTGAAATGCTTTGAATAAATCTTTTATGAAGCCTTCTTTATCTTTGTTGTCATTGCCTTTGATCAAATCGGTTTATGAGCCATATATGTAGGTCAACTATTTGGTTTTTAGTTTGCCATAGACACATTAGTTATTTTCTTATTTTATGATGGTCAAATCCATCAAACCTCTATTAATTTATGCCAATGGAAACTTCCATCACAATGTTAGTTGTTTGCAGCCCTATAACTCCAATCAACAATCAGATATAAAACTTAATTTCCTTCCTCTTCTTGCTTCTTCCAATTCTTTGTTGCAATCTTAGTCTCCCGTGCCCAACCGCATTCAACAAACCAACATTGCTATTATTGCAACTTTTCTCACCCTTAACATTGTCACTCAAACCATTTATTCCTTTGTTTTCACCTTAGTCATCAACATTACGGCCATCGATGGAGCTGCCGCGGTTGGCATCATCTTTCGAGCACATTCGAAGAGAACCCAAGACGCTATTATAAAGCTAAAATAAATTAAAACAGTTCCATAATTTCTGTTTCCTTAAGCAGAAATAAATCCCCGAATTTTCCACCAAACTCAACTGCATGTACCAACAAACAAATATGCAGTTGTTCCTTATTGTTCATGATTTATGCACCAGAATTCACAATATCCAATTCAAGTAGGCCACATAAACGAGAAACCCAATGCAGAATGCAACAGCTGAAACTTTGAAGTAAGTAGCTTAGTAATTGTAATAATAAAATAAATGCAAGATACTTCGGGAAATTTGGCAACTCCAAACTAAATGCAGAGCAAAATTTCATTGTTTAATGTGACTTCACATATATTCAATATATATGCAAATATGTTGAACCACAATATTGTAATTATAGCTTACCCTCTTCAGAATATTAACCCTATCTTGCAGTCCATCCACAGCCCTATCATTGTCATGCTCGTCAATCTCATTGGAAGAGTAGGATGATGCTCTGATTCCACCCTCTTCGATGCCATCAAACAATGCAGCCCTGCTGCTGCGATAGTCCCTAGAAGAGAAAATCTATAGATAAGTAACGAAGGAAATGCCCTGGTATAACCAAATACATCCCTTTGAGCATGCACATAGAGCAAATGATCTCAGCATATAATAGGATGTCCAATATGTACTTGTAAAAAATAAATACAAATGACCGGAACAAAAGGAAAATATAATTAAAATAAAGAATGAAAACAATTCATAGTAAATATCCCATCTATTAAAAATATGGGAGATGTTTAAGATTGCATTATAAAGAAATCAAACTTATGAATGGAAGGAAGTAACTAAATATAAAACTAGAAAAAATAAGTTAGAGGTTGCTTGGTTGAGTGTATTATGAGTGAATTGATTTTGAAATGCATGGATTTTAAATTTTTAAGTCTTTAGTTGAGTGTAAAAGGAGTGAATTGATTTTGAAATGCATGGATTTTAAATTTTTAAGTCTTTAGTTGAGTGTAAAAGGAACGCAGGGTATTTCTCTAAGGGTTTAGAATATATCCAACAATTCATTTTTTAGTAATTTGGAATTCACCCAATTTGAAAAAAATTCCAAAACTAGTGCTCTTTGACCTTGTCCTCGCACATCCCAATGCTCATGAACCTCCTCGCACGTCCTGGTACTCGTAAAGATCAACAAAGTAGCACTTACCCGACAACCTCACTCGTGAGCCACCTTACATTGCTCATCCCAAATCACTCCTATATCACCATCGATTTTTCCATTCATTTTACTCTTGCCCACATTGCAAAAAACATCGAGCTCTCCCTATGTCGCCACCATCCCTTACCACCCAACGAACCTCCTAACCACTTAAGCATGCCCTAGCTCTATTTTTAAAAAGATTTCAAAATACATATTACAACAATAATATATTTAAAAATAAATATTAATACAAAATTTTGAATTTATTTTGCCTTCAACTTAACACAAACAAAAAATTAATTTCAAAATTTATTTACAACCAACCAAACAACCCTGATTATTTCAAATGCATTGATTTTAATTTACATCGACTTTGAATTACACTTGAATTCTAAAAACTTACAAGCAAATAACCCCTTAGCATTGGAGAATCAATTTCAATTGCTACAAGGAAGATTTACCAAGAAAATGATTTTTGTGTTAAAATAATTAACAAAAAGTATAGATAATTGAGAAAGTATCTTAATATAAATTTTATTGATCTTAAAAAGACTTGATCGGGTATCACAATATTGGCCCATAGAGAAAAAAATGTACTTGTCATGGGTATTTTAAAGTTATTAAAAATATGTATTTGATGAAACATTGACTAACTTTAATAGTTGTAGAGTGATGAGGAAGATTAGCATGGAGTCCATATCTTTTTGTATTGGTTATGGAGATGCTAACAAATAATATTCAAAGTGTGATGCATTGGTGTAAGCTTTTTGCAAATGGCAGTGTTACACCGGTCCAGCCGGTCCGACTGGACCTGCCTACGTGAACAGAAGCGGATTTCTCCGCCTCTTGTACACGTCGAACGCATGCATGGAATGCGTGAGCCGTTTTAGGAAGGATTTTTGAGGAAGTTTAAGAGGGAAATTGAATGTATGGAATGTTTAGAGATTTCCTTTTGAATTGTATGCATTAAATAATTTGTTTTCCTAGAGTTAGGGCATATTGAATTTGGTTGAAATTTCAGATCTCCTACATTTAGGTTTTCTTTGGGCTCTAGTGGCGTCAAGAGATTTGGGAGAGATCGATCCTCCTCTCATATTGAGGATCAACTGTATCTTACTATTTTTCATTTCTATTTCATCATATAATACAAACTTTCTACTGTTTCCTTGGTTTTGTATGGATTTTTGTGAAGAAGCTCGATGTTTTCCAAAGATTGATAGGAAATACTCGAGATCATCGAGTACTTCCTATCAAATTGGTATCAGAATGCTTTTTTGGGCGGAAAATTAAGATATCTTGGTTGTTGTGCAATTGGAGCCTAGATCCAATTAATAACAACAAAGAAGATCGAGGTGTTATGGAGCAGTTTAAAACCGGCTAGAGAAGTTCTCTACATGGGGAGAAAATATTTCATATATGGAAAACTGTATGGAAAATCGATTTAGAATGGTAGAGGAGATGTTAAGAAGGTTCTTGGAGATGCAAACAAACACTTCACTAGTGGTTCCAATAGCTAACCTTAATCAAGATTTGATCGGGTTTCCCTTGGTCGAATCGAAGGGAAAGGAAATTGGACAAGAGAAGTATGACGAGGGGAGTTTCTTTCATCAAGATCCACCTCATGTGGCTCCGATATGGGGTGGATCAGGGTTTCTAGATAAGGGGACAACAAAGATGAAATCTTTTGGTGGAGGCGATAGGACGGCTCCGACCACTATGAGAGGCATTTTGGGCAAGGGGAGCCACTCATCGGAGAAGGATGGGGTCAAGAGCCACCTCCTATGGGCTTCAATTAGGAGTGGAATAGGGTTAGCGGATGGGAGGACAGCAGGAAGGGCATTTCGTGGTGAAGGTGGTGGGGTGGTCGACCACTATGGGAGGTCTTTTGGGCAAGGGGAGTGGACGACCGAATGAGGGGGACGGGCCGAAACATGGGGATCGGGTCATGTGAGGCGAAGGGAAGGAAAGGGAGATTCCCACCCTCGATACATGGGGGAAGACAACCGCTACACTGAAGGAGTATGAAGATATTGGGGTGGTAGTGATCCTAGGGTGAGGAAGTTGGAGATGCCAGTATTGGAAAGGGAGGATGCTTATGGATGGGTGTATCGGGTGGAGATGTGTCTCATGGTGAATGCGATGACGGAGGAGGAGAAACTGGCGACAGCGGCCCTATGTTTGGAAGGAAAAACTTTAGCTTGGTTCCAGTGAACGATAGCATGGCCACTAACAGAGTAGCTGAAGAAAGCTATCAACAGCATCCCATCCTTGAGGACAAGGTGGATCATTGAGAGGGGAGTATTGTTAGACCGATCCAGACGGCCCGACTGGACCGGCCTACGCGAACAGAGGCGGATTTCTCCGCCTCCCGTACGCGTCGAACGCACACATGGCGTACGTGAGCCGTTTTAGGAAGGATTTTTTAGAAAGTTTAGGAGGAAATTTGAATGTAGGGATTGTTTAGAGATTTCCTTTTGAAAAGTATGCATTAAATAGTTTGTTTTCCTTGGGTTAGTGCATCTTGAATTTGGCTGAAATTTGAGATCTCTTAGATTTAGGTTTTCTTTGGGCTTTAGCGGCGTCTAGATATTTGGGAGAGATCGATCCTTTTGTCGAATTGAGGATCAACTGTATCTTGCTATTTTTCGTTTCTATTTCATCAAATAATACAATTTTTCTATTGTTTTCTTGGTTTTGTGCGGATTTTTGTGAAGAAGCTCACTGTTTTCCGAAGATGGATAGGAAATACTCGAGATCATCAAGTACTTCCTATCACATAGCTTTAACTGATGAGGCTTTTAACAAAATATATGAAATGTTAGAATATTATAGACAACTTAGAAGACAGCTTAAAAGTACTAGAACAAACTTGTCCTATTTGCAATAGTTCCTTTATAAGTAGGTGGTATCTCTCAGTTAAAGCTATATTTTAATTGTCTATAATATTTTTGTCAATACTATATTTTGGAAATGAGGATTTTAAGCTATCCTCATAATACTCCTGACGTAATATGGATAGAAGTTGTTTGAGATAATTTACAAAGAATTAGTTTAACATCTTATGCATCAACAAGCCGAAAATAATGATAAATAAAAATTCATAAAATTAACTGCAATGGTTGGGATAACTCGTATGATGGTGATTTAATCTTATGATAACAAAAGTTACTTCCCATATCATCCTAAAGATGAGCATGCACTAAAAAAAATTACTCGAAGCTATTCAAATGCAAAATAGAGCAGCATGTACAGTTAAGAAATGAAAAAAATATATCTCTTAGCCTACTATGACATTTAAGCAATGTAATTAACATGGCTTTGTAGCATGTGAAGGCATCATGATGTTGCATTATCTGAATGTGTCTACCCCTAATTAAACATTGTTCAAAACTACTTATTTAAGTTGTCACCAATAGTCATTTCAAATAAGGCAAAAGATAACATCAATTCGGATAAACTAATATGATTCAACACAAAAACAACAACAAGCCTTTATCCCACTATGTGGGTTCAGCTACATGAATCTTTTTTCTCTATTGTATATTGTTAAGAATCCAACCGGACCAAGAGAGGGAGGGGAGATGGGATAAGGAGAATCTTGTGCAAACCTTCTTGAGTTCATAATTCTTCTTGTTTTGGAAAGAGTGCCAAGCACTTCGAAAGAAGCAATAGAAAACCTAAATCATAAAAAAAAATACAACTAAGTACAATCAAATGACAACGTATCCTTCAAAGAAGTCAGTGCATAGCAGATGCATCTTACCTCTTAATCAGACAATTTTAACAAAAGATGGAAAATTACATGATAAAATATAAAAATCTATTCTCAAATAGTTTCACTTTCTATGACAACAGGAACAGGCAGAAGAATATGCTTAGTAGTTTGATTTTGTATGTTTACTTGATTTAGATAAGAAAATTTCAAGTAAACATACAAAATCAAAAAAGGATCTTCTGATCTTTAATATGCACAGAAACAAACTCTGGTTCCGCACTGATTTGCATAGATCAATCGAGGAAAACTTAAGCTGAATGTTTCGGGGCCAAAATGACAACGACCTACTAAAAGCAACCTCATTTAGAATTCAATTCTGAATATTTTGCTAGTGCCCCAATTAGATAGTCTGAAAAAAAAAACAATTTCCAACGCATATACATTAATCGCATCACGTATATGTCAGAGAGATGGAACATCCATTTTCTATGGCATCTACTCTTAATTCCATCAAATACAGGAGAAATTAATTCAAAAGGACGGAACAAATTCTCATTTCAGGAGTTCATCAAGTATGATCAAGAACATTCCATGGCAATAAACAAAGAACGAATTGAAATGCCGTACAATTCTTCAAGCGGTAAACTTATGGAAAAAGAAATTAAAAAAAGAAAGAGCGAGCGCAGTGTGAGAGAGATGAAGAACCTGCCTTGTCGCAGATGGAGAAACCTCAGAGCTTCGAGATCTGAGAACCAGAGATTTACTTATGCTCGCAGAATTGCCGAGTTCACCCGACCAAAGGGTTTATTGTCCTCCGTTTCCATTCATAGAAGATTTCATAGACGGATCACCACCTACATTAATTATTTAATTGATTATTAATTATAATAATAATAATTTAAATCTTATATTTTTAAATTTTTGTCCACTTTTAAAGAGTGATGTTTCATCTAAGTATAATCTTCATCGGGCATGAATAACGAGACAAAATCAAGCTGGAATTTTTTGAAATTAAAATTGGGATCATTCGAAATTATACTTATAGTCGAATTGAAACTTTCAAAAATATGAACACAACAACTTCAAATTAGACTCAATGCGGGCCCAAATGGGTCCAATTTAAGGACCCAAAGCACTGTTAAAATGTTCAAACCACAATTTGGATCACGAAACATTTTTCAAACGTGACATTCTTATAGCCGAATCGAGTGGCTCGACGAGACAAATCCAACGAGCCCAAGATCACTGAATTATGATATCACTAAGACATCCAAATGCCCAACAAACGATCAATGATCAAGGGAATCAACATCGGACGTCCATACAAACCACTCCTAAAATACCCTTGATCTTCCTCCTATTTACATATCATGTCACTCTCAGAAATCTATAAATAGACCTCTCACTTCTCATGAAAAGCAGCCCCCAAGCAAGAGGGCAAGATGGGTTTTTTGAGGTGAAGAGCCAGGCGATTCTTGAGCGAATCTTGAGCGACGAAAATATCTTCGTGATTTTGACATAATCCGTGGAGGGAGATGGTTCTCCGTCGGCCTGGATGGCGGATGGAGGGTCTTTGAAGAATCGGAGTAGAGATATGATGGATTTCAAGATGGGTTTGATGGATCTTAGTCGGATTTCGGTTCTTTTTACATCGGTTTCTGATTTTGTTTGTGATTTTTATTCAGATGCTAAATTCTTGATTGGAGATGACTTCTTGAATGGTTGTTTGGCTTTGAAAAGCCCTGAGAAGTTTTTCAATAATTATCATTTAATTTTGTCTGGATTTATTAATGACATTGATTTAGTTCTTGGATATGGTATTTCCTGGTGTTTGACGATTGAACCTGGGATTTTCATGAGGTGGATTCGGCTTTTACTTGGAGATTTTTGGATTGAAAATTTTCAACTGAGGAATGAAATGTTGGTTGGGACGGATATGTTTAAAGATCTTTTGAGCAGTTTTTTTTTTTTTTTTCTTCAAGATTCTTGGAGATTTGGATACACTTTTTCTGAAAAAACTTGTTATTGGTTTTGAGGCCATTCTTATGTTTTCAAGTGGATGCTCTGATAAAGCTGAGGTTAGTGAAGTGAGTATCCTTATGCTGGATAGTTTTTGGGACTACATTTGGAAGGAGGTTTTTGGTATTGCCATTATTATTTCTTTGATCCAATGAGGATCAAGGTTTGTTTGAGGTCGTCTCTTGGCCTATTGGAGCTTCTAGCCATGGATCGACTTTGTTGAGGTAGTTGTTGGTTGATGTCAGTAATGACGAGGTGGTTGTTTGGTCTATTGCTTTTTAGTTGTTATTTGAAGATCAAGTCTTTTTAATTAAAGATTTGAAGGACTTGAAGTTTTTTTGGTCTCTCCTTGTCTATGTGATGAGAATGGTTATGATTATCAGTTTGGTTGGCTTTGTCATTGATGAGGCCGGTTATTAGCTTCTTGAGGTGGTTGTCGATGTTATGCCTTTACATTGGATTATCACTGGTGTTGTTCTTGCCAATATGATGGATGTGATGGCGATTTTCAGTTTATATGACTTAGCTTGTGAAGAGGCTGTTTGGAGCTTGTTGGACCCTAAGATTGATGAGGGTTAGGAAGATGTTTGGATAGCTGGTTTAGAAGTTATTTTCATTTTTCTTGTAACTAGTTTTCTTTTACTTGTTTTGCTTATAGGCATCTTACACCTTTTTAAAACCATTATGATGAAATATGAGATTTTTACTAGGTTTCATTTTCCATCCTTTAGGAAAGCTGGGATACTAACCAACCTCTTAGGTTGTTTTAATATTTGGTATCCCCATCACTCCAATGGATCTAAAATGGAATTTAGTAAATCGCATATCCATTATGATAGTTTTAAAGGGTTTGCTTTTGCTTTCTAGATTGTATTAGGTTTTCTTCTTTTAATGCAATTTGCATTTCTTCAACAAAAAAAAAAAGCAAGAGGCCAAGAGAGAGATCAGAGATTGCTCTTATCTCCTCGCTCCTCCTCGACCACCGCCCGACACCGGAGTTCTGCCAGACAATCACCTGATGTCGGAGTTCTGCCAAATCACCACCCGACATCAAACTTCCATAGGACCACCATCTGACGCCGGAGTTTCGTCGGACCACCGCCTGACGCCAGAGTTTCGTCGGACCACCGCTTAACATCGGAGTTTTTCCAAACCACTGCTGAACCACCAACTAAGGCTCAAACTTTTGTCGGACCATTGACAGAACTTGGAGTTCAGCTAGACCATCGAAAATCACCCAGACTTCCTCCAGACCACCGCCTTACGACTATGGTCTTTCTAACCCCTTATCTCCTGTCGACTATGATCTTTTCGACCTCTGTTGCCTACTACGGTCTTTCTGATCTTCATCACCAGATAATAGTCTTTCTAACCCTTATCTCCTACCAATTACGATCCTTCCAACATTCATCGCTAGATAATGGTCTTTCTGACCACTGTCTCCTACCGACTATGGTCCTTTCAACCTCTATCACCTATTACGGTCCTTCCGACCTTCATCGCTAGACAATGATTTTTCTACCCCTTATCTCCCGCTGACTATGGTTTTTATGACCTCCGTCGCCTACTGCAGTCCTTCCATTTTCCATCACCATATAACAGTCTTTCTAACCCTTATCTCATGTTGATTATGATCATTCCAATCTCTGCTGCCTACTATAGTCCTTCCGACCTCCATTACCAGATAATGATCTTTCTGACCCCTATCTCCTGTCGTGTCCTCTATTGCCTATTACGGTCCTTCCGACCTCCATCGTTAGACAACACTCTTCCTAACCCCCTGTCTCCTACCGGCTATGGTACTTCCGACCTTTGTCGCCTACTATAGCCCTTCCGACCACCATCACAAAACAACGGTCTTTCTAACCCATATCTCCTGCCGACTACAGTGGAGGTTGCCTACTACGGTCCTTCCGATCTCCATCGCTAGACAATGATATTTATGACCAATGTCTCCCACCGACTACGGTCCTTCTAACCTCCCTCATCATACTACGGTCTTTCTAACCACTTACTTTCGCCGACTATGGTCCTTCCGTCCTCCCTTGTTAGACAACAATTCTTTCAACCACGGTCTTTCCGACAATCGTTGCCCCGCCGACTACGATTTTACCGACTAAATGAAAATTTAAATGCTAATTCTTCCAATTCCCACCATGTAACATGATGCACATTTGCTACATCAACCAAGGCCTTCTCCCCAAGGAAGGGCCGCATTTGTAATATACTGCAAATAATAGTGGATTCATTCAAACTGGGCAAAGTTCTGTGATTTTCCCCCTTTCAAGGGGTTTCCATGTAAAAATGTTGGGGTCTAATATGAACTCTACACCCTCACTTTTATCATCTTGTGTGATGGATCTTTGTACAAAGCTAAGACATTAAATTTTATATTTCTTTACTGTCTCGAATATTCCAAGATGCAACAAAGAGAATTATCATTTTTATGAAAGTAAGTTTGATAGTATTAACTTCAAATGAAAAAATAAAAGGGAATTTACATAATATCACTTTATACTATTCTATTTACATATATAACATAAAAAAATTTAATATTACATATATACCACTTTATCAAATATGTCACCTATATTTCATTCCCACCACCCATATATTTTATTCATATCACCCATATTTGATATGAAAGTGAATTATGGTAGTATGTATGTAATATTAAAATTTTAGGTAATAGATATACAAATAGAGTAATATATAGTGATATATATATGTAACTACTCATTCATTTTAAGCATTATTAATAGTATTGGTATAGACTATTATAATATTTCTTAAGATCTTTTGATCATAGATCAAACACATCAATTACTTTACAAATGAATGGCTCTTGTTTTATGAAAATATAAATTTGCTTGTAAAATATAGAGAGTTTCAAATGAGTTTAAATTATGGCTTCATTTGAGACAACTTTCTTACTGCTTTTAAAAATAATTTTCTAGTTAAAAAATTTCAAGTTCAAAGTATACTAAAAAGTTATTTTATAAAGCAGTAAGAAAACTATCTCAAATAAAGCCTATAAGATAGTTTTTTTATGATATCTTGTATGTATTTGACTGCTTTGATTGATAGAGAATATACTATGAAAATTAGACTTTCAAATGATTTAATATGTCACAAATCAGTCTTATCTTTTTGACATATTTGATGAACAATTAAATTATCATACAAATTATTAAAATTTGATTTACTTGTGATTTTTTATGTAATAGATTGTAATCAATTGTGATTCATTGAATTTGAATATTATATAAAGTAGTTGATGCAAAAATAAAATTAAGATATATATGCTCATTTTTCTCCTTGATATGCTCAAAAAAATTCATGTGTTCAAGTACATATTGTTGCAAATTTTCAAATCTCAAAATACCCAAATATTTGAATCAGAAACTTTCTTAATCAATTTTAAGATCATATGAACAATGCCTTCAGCAAACTTATATTGGAAAAGAGCATATTAATAAAATGAACTCAAATATGGTAATAAAACTCTTAATTATGTAAAATTTAATATAAATCAAAGATGCATTAGTATAAAATTTTCAAGGCCAATTGGAGGATTAAACATCCTTCAAATATTGTATATATACTTCGATTGTGCTGACGTGATGTCTAAATATATAGACAATACGACGAGAATGTCTTCTTCGTAAATATTTAAAGAGAAAGGGAGCCCCATAGTGGTTTGATTTTAATGGATATAGTTCATGTACTTAGAGAATTTCAATGGTATGTTTATCGACAATTAGCACCAATTTTCAATCAAAACCAACTTTTGTATCGTTAATACATAATGCAAGTCTCATTCATTTTGATATTGTCATATTAAAGTTTCATTCTCTTAAGCTTTCATATCTTAAGATTGAAATTCATAAATTTAAGAAAATAAACTCCTTATAAACATTGTGATCACCATCTCTAACTAAGCTATTCCTCCTTCATGATGTTGTTATATATTATTCCTTAGGGTAGTCTTCTATCCTATTCGGAAAAGTATTATCGTTCTT
This sequence comes from Dendrobium huoshanense, assembly GCA_016618105.1. Lineage (NCBI taxonomy): Eukaryota > Viridiplantae > Streptophyta > Magnoliopsida > Asparagales > Orchidaceae > Dendrobium > Dendrobium huoshanense. The sequence continues at coordinate 58,709,497 of CM028357.1, forward strand.
TTAAATTGATTCGAAGGTTCATCTTTGTCATATAGGGTAACTCTTTGTTAATATATATTTTTGCAATTTTATGGGTTTTAGATCTTTCATTGACTTTTATTCTCTATTTAAAATTTGTGTTCTAAAATTATTTTTTAAAAAGCAATAAAAAAATCGTCCCAAATGAAATCTAAGAATAAGATTCTATACTCTTTTATGAGTATTTATTAGTCCACTTAAATAAAAGCGAAATCCCATTATAACATTTTTTTTTTGGGAAAATTAGGGACAAACATGCCCAATTTTCATTAAAGAATAAAAAGATTACAAAATCAAAAGGAAGTAAGAAAAACAAGAAAAACTTACAACCTAATGAAAAAAAAAAAACAAACAAAATGGATACGAACTAACAACCCATCTCAAGAACTAAAGCTACAAAACAAAGTAGCTAAGAATAAAAATAAAAAATCAGCAGAAAAACTGCTAAATACAACAAACCACCATTCACAAAGAAGAGCCAAAAGGAGCACAACATCAACCTAATCCAAAGACATAGACTTCGTTTGGGACGGCTTTCTTTATGCTTCCTAAAGCAACTTCTTAATACAAAAATTAAAATTTTTATACTAGAAAACTGCTTTAGGAAGCAATAAAAAAGCCGTCCCAAATGAACCCATAATCCACAAATTAGTAGTTGCATCAACAACAAACCTCCAACCAGCAACTGTAGCAACATCAACCTACAATAACATAAGTAACAACAACCGCAAATATAATTTGAAGCAATAAGAGAGCACAAGCCTTCCAACAAAGATTCAGCCAGCAAAATCCAATGACGGTAGACAAATCCACAGACAGCTACCACCAACAAGCATCAACAACAACAAGAACCACAATCTGAATTCACAAGATTCACGAATCCTGCCAACAAAACAACCAACAATCAACAATCAACAGAAAAAAAGTAGAGGAACAAACAAATACAAAAAATAAGCTATTAATGTCCATCCAGATTAAAAATCAGTTGAAAATAATAGACACAAACAATATCAAATAACAAAAAAAGAACAAACTAGAAAATATAAAAAACAAGCTAATAATGTCAGCAAGACAAACCACCATTCACACAGAGCAAAAAAAAAGTAAGCAAACATTATAACATCTCAGATCTCACTATAGCATTTAATGACGAACCGCTGCCGCGTAGTAATCGCATGCGTGCATTGTCGCACAGAAAACTCTGCCGGCAAGTCTACATGATGAACAAAGTTTGGGCGGTTTGGCCCGCGAAGCTGTGCTTCTGAAACCTTTATTTATCCTTCTTTCCAGTCTCTTCACCCGAGAGCAAGGCAGGAATCTCGTTAGGATTAAGAGTGAAGGTGTTCTTTGGAAGAGCCATGCAAGCGCAGCCGCCTCAACCTCCACCACAGCCGCCTCCACAGGGGACTCCACCACAGCCGCCCCAGCAGCAGCAGAATAGTCAGGGTCAACGAAATCCTCCTCCGTCGGATGCCGATGCTACGACGTTTCTGCTGTTGGGAATCATCTTTGTCGCTTTCGCGATAGTAAGATCTTCGATCTCAATTAATTCATCTTTTATAGGGTTTAATGTGTGACATGGCTGTTCTCTTTGCGAGGCAAGCGGGAATTCTTTTGTGTTTAGGGCCGTCTTGATTGAGCACTTCCCGATGTTTTGGTTTTAAAGAGGAGTGTAGACGAAGGATGTGCATTCTTAGATCTGCGCCATGCATTTTGTGTTGATTTTTGAATTTGGTTTTTCTTTCTCATTCATCAGTTGAACCGCAATTTTTTTTAATCCAATTTTCTTGAAGGACAAGAAAAAACAAATGAATTTAAAATCATCGAATCTAATTGAGCTACGTAATAAGCACTCGCCCAGTAAATCTAAACGGTCGGCTTGTGCATATTATTTTTGGTGAGAGGAGAATACCATAACTCTCTTTTAAGAGTAAGTTATACAACATGTTGCTTGCAAAATTGGCTGTGTCTAATAAGGAGGGGGATTACTTCAGATTCCGCAAAGCTACCGAGTCTCACCTTAAATATTATAGAATAAATTAACTAGAAATGGGACAGTGGGGGAGGTGGGGAAGGAGAAATTAAGTAGTTCAAAGTATATAGTTTGGAATGAAGTGAATGCATTGATTTGAATTCCTATTTATAAGCCACCTTTACGGGAAAAAAAGTTGGAATAGCTTGAAACGCATTCTGAGATTGTGGCGTTTGACAACAAAATAGTTCATATTACCATTATAAAGCATGTCTTGCAATTATTTTACTGAGCTAGTCCTAACTTCAATTGAATGACGTACGTTGAATCATATTAAATCTATTTAGCTGGTTTATCTTGGCCTGGAACTCTTTTGGATGAGGTGAATTCGCTCAACAGGAGGAGGTTGAGGCTTGTCGTTGGCCTTTTAATGGAAGATGACAACAAGTATGGTGGCTCCAACTTTGAGATAGAGCAGTAAAAATGTCATTGGGAAACAAACTTGAATGTTGAGGAATGCTGTTAGGGTTAATCTTGCTTCTAGGAAATGCGATAAATCCTAGTTACTTGAGGAAGATACTTGGTTTGTGTCATCATTGGTTGCATCAAATGACCAATTCATGGTAGGGAGAGGTGGGTGAACATGAAGGCATAGTAAAAGTTAAAACTTTACCCTCTATTTTAATGTGGCTACCATAAAATTAAGCACTTGAGAAATTAGAGCTTTTTCTTCTCTGCAAATGTCCCTCAATGGTGTGCCTCTTCGGGTGCTGTTTTCTTTACATTTGACTCCTTTTTTAGGTTTTTGCCGCCTGGTATATTGGATGTTTTAAAAGGTGGCTCTTGGGATTTCAGCGGGAAGCTTTTGGTCATTTCTTCATGGAAACTGGTGGCCATTTACTAAGTGCTTTAATGATGATAGGCTTTTTCCATTCTCCTTTTCTCCTAGAGAAAACCTGTATCTTTCTTCTAGTCCACATAGATGGGCTGTTTTGTTGGCTGTTTTAGCAAGGTTGTTGGCTGTTTGGTGAAGTTGTGGATTTTAGTGGCATTTGCTGGAAAGTTGAAAGGACACTGGATACCCCTAGCTGTGGTGGACCCTTGGTTTGCAATCTAAACCTTATTTAAAATTATATTCCTACAATCGATAGCCTCTTGTCTGAGGATAGTTTTTTTGTTAAAAATATTGTTTCTTTGTTGGTCTTCTTTTGTTTTAGTCGTTGGATGCATTGTTGTTTTCTCTAATTATTTTGTTCTCTAGATTAATAGTAAGTTTGATTCTCTTTGTTGATCTCTCTTTGGGAATTTGTTTACTATTTTGTAGTAAAGATTCATTATCTTCACGCTCTCAACAAACATCTTGCAAAGCTTAAGATGCTCTACTAAAAGCTTCTCCATGCATTGAATTTAATAGGTGGATGGGAATACGGCTGTGCAAATGGCTCTATAAAATTCTAATTTAATCGGCTTTTTTATGATCAATTTTCTCCTTCAATCTGTATGAGAGTTTGGCCCTATGGCCTTCAAGCCGTACAAGGACTCCTATTGAATATGCTTCTTGATCACACTAATACAGAGTCCCATGAGGATGTAAGATGTGGTGGGTTTGACCCACATCTTTTTCAGGTCTTAGAAGAGCACTTGGTGAATTTCCTTTAACCCAAACAAGGAGGATCTTTAGGCGAAGAAAATTTGGCCCATACTAATTCTATTTATTAGCCATACTCCTTGAATTGGTTGGTGCAAGCTATTTAAGAGTTTCAAGAGGATTTAAGATGTGGATGCTTTGACCAGCATTTCTCTAAGTCATTGTAAAGAAGCTTCTACACAAGCTGATAAGAGTCCCAGGGGTATCCTAAATATTGACATTTGATCTCTTTTCTACTTTCAGGTCTTAGGCGACTCTCGTTGGAGGGGCTTCAGATTAAGCCATGAGTTATTTTAGGCAGATAAAATTTTCCCACACCTCACATAAGCCCAAGAATCAATTTTTGAATAGTGGCTTTAACAGTTACTAGGCGTAAGTATTGATTTTTGGATAAGGTTCGACCTAGATTGATTCTCTAAGAGAGTTAATTCAATATTATAGCTCTACTTATTCATCTCCTTAAAAAGAATAGGCAGAAGTGATGCTCTGGTTTCTTTCTCTAGGGCAAACGTCGTGAGTCTCATGGTTCTAACCAATTCTTTGCTCCATCTCCACAAATACACTATTGAAAAATATAGTTATATTTTAACACGTCTCTTCACAGAATTTGAGTGAAAATTTAAAGGCTAAGAAGGCAGAGATTTATCATTATAGGATTTTAAGGGAATATTGGCGGTTAACAGAAAAATATTACAAGAGAAAAAGAAAAGGTGATATTTTTGAGTCCTCACACAAATATATAAAAAGTGGGAGTATTAGTAAGTTTCCACAAAACTTTATTTTATCCATACTAATACCTAGATGAGCATGAATGCTGACATAAGGTTGTCAAATCTTATCTTTTCAAGTTTTGTAATATCTTAAACTAGGCAGATTGAAAGAATTGCTGTTATTTTTCTAAAAAAGCCTTTTATAATCCTCTTGATTCGATATGGTCCTTTATATGCCTTCTTTATCAAGATCCAAGCCCATATGACCCCCATTCTTGTTGATTGCTGTGATGGGCATAGGATTTATTGTTGACAGGCCAATAGAAATAGAGAGGGGAGATGCTACATAACATTGGGGTGATTTTTTTTCCATCATCCTTATCTATTTGATGTTGTAGACATGGATAGTAAGTGCACTTTGCAACAAGCAATAGCTGTATCAACCGTACAATTATTTCAAATGATTGTTCTACTTCTCTCCTATAAGTGCAGGGCGGCCATTGCCTGCTTTGTGGCCATCCTATACAACAACAACAACAACATCAAGCCTTTATCCCAGTATGTGGGGCCGGCTATATGAATCCTTTTTCTCCATTATATCATATTAAGAGTCAAATTCTCATTTAAATCTAATTAAAAAAAAATCATTTATAATATTTCCTAATCAAATCTTTTTTATGTCTACCTCTACCTTTTTTAACATAAGCCGAATCTAATACATCTACTCTCATAACTGGATCATTGGAAGGCTAACGCTTTATATGACTAAACCATCTAATGCGACTCTCTCTATTTTTATCTGCCTCTAGAGCTACTCCAATCTTTTCTCGTATATGCTCGTTTCACATTCTTTCTCTAAGAGTAAAGCCACTCATGCACCCAAGCATCCTCATCTTTTTGGTCATCCTATGCTGTTTAAATATTGTATATATCAACCAATATGACTGTGTTATCTCTGCGTTGTCATTATTGTGCTTGTTGCACTTGCTTTCATGTGCCACAACCTCCCCTACATTTTACTTGCATGCCTTGAGTTCAACCTCGTCATTTGCAAAAAAATTTAAAGTGTTTGTCACGACCCGGCCCAATAAGCTCGCAAAGGCGAGGCGGGAACAGACAGTCGTACGAAAAACACTAGAAACTGACATTCAGTTCAACATAAACATATAAAGTTCATTCCAATAATACATAAAAGAGCCACTAAATCACACATATACTTATTTTGTTTTTCTCTTTCTCAAGTCTTTCATAACATCAAACACTAAACAAGTCAAATACATCAATACCCAAAGTTCTTGAAACACACATTCTATGCCTTACACACACAAGACACCAACTGAAAGAAAAACCTGTCACTCCGACTCCATCCAGTCCTACGATGGTAAGTAAACTGCCTCTCTGCCATCAGTTCTAAGATGGTTCTCCTGAAAAAGAATCCCACAATAAGGGATGATCTTACTCGCTCAACATATAATTCATATTTTTCATAAGAATTTACTTAAAACAACAATAAAACATTTTTTCATACAATTAAATAACCATCAAATGGAAACTTTAAACGACAGTCAATATTGCATAAATTTAAAACATTTCTGTATAAGAAGTCTTTTCATAACCTTTCCTCAAACATAAACTTTCATTATGCATAGAAAATGAAATATAAACTTTAATATGCATAGTATTTACTATAACATCCGTCTCGGAGGTACCCATAAAGTTTGTACTGATCAGATACACATTTTCATTTATTTGACCATTCCTTTACCATTGGCTCTGAAGAGCCCTTTATCATTTGGCTCTGAAGAGCCCCTTTACCATTTGGGCACTCCGCATCAACTTGCACAGTTTCATATCATAAACTTATAAATTATTTTTCAGTCAATCATATGCTTAATGAAAACAATCATGATTCATAAATCATTAGCTCAAAACATGAAAATCACGAATAACATGTAAGTTTACTAATCTATTGAAATAAAGAGATTCTACTAACATGCCAATTTGCATAATAAAATTCATAAATCATATAATTTTGAAAACTCTAAAGATTTGCATTGAATAAAAAGAGCAAAGCAATATATATGAATTTTTTACAAGAAATATGAGTACCTATCTTAACACAAGCACATAAATTTCGTATAGTGTCGCTTTGACACGCGTCACTCTCCTTATTAATCACATTCTAACAGTCACACATAAAGAAGTGTCAACGATAATTTTTCCTCAAAATTTTAATCATTTCCAGATTGTCTAAATTCTTCATTTCTCACTAATCGACTTTTACTAAGCTTAAGAAAATTAACATAATTTAATTTGAATTTTCGGATTTATTAAAATCCTTAATTTTTGGAAACCCTAAATTCTTAAATTTCCTCAAATCTTCATGCAAAAGTTTTCCCTAAACCTAATTTAATAATTACCTTAATTATTTTCAGATTTATTTAATTAGAAAATAAAGAAAATGCAAATTTTTATAAAAACTCAAAATTTTGTTTTAGAAACATTCCTAGGACCCATATAAATCACTTTTATAAAAGCACTTTAAGATATTTCAATTTTTAGAAAAAACCCTAATTTTAAAATTTCAATAAAATTTAGGGAAATTTAGTTTTTATCGTTAAAACATCTTTCTTAACCTTCACTATTAATTTTGTAAATAAATTTTGGAAGAAACAAACATTTTTGGAAAAACTCTAAAATCTTCCTTTCCAAAAATCTTGAGAATGAGAGGGGAAATGTAGATTCTAATGCATACCTTAGTCTCCTCTTATCCTCCTACATTTTCCCCAAATTTTTTCGTCGGAAAATGTCGTCGGAGCCGCCCGTCCTTGCCTTGCCTGTGCGCCTCCCTTCCGCCTCCCTTCGGTTTCTTCGGTTCGGCCGAATGGATGAATGAGGGACCGAATGAATTCGGTCCCTTTAATTCCCTTAGATGGCCAAAGGACTTAAATGCCCTCCTAAAACTTCTTTCACTTTAATTGTTATTAAGGGCATTTTAGTCTTACTAAAACTTCCATGATTTTTATCTTCAAAATTAGGCAAAATTAAATATTTGTTTTTTTATATCAATTCGCTCAAAATTTTGCGTAGAATTTTATAAAATTATTTACGGCAAAATCCGTTAACTTTGAATTTTCACTTAAATTTCGTTGCGATGCATCGAAATGCATGCAACGCCTACGATCGTCAATTTCGGGTTTTACAGTGATGACATCCTTCTTCTTCTTCATTCACCAAGGGCTTGTTGTGGAGCTACATTTCAAATTCTTTTGAAAGGGACCCTATTATAAAAAAAAGAGTTACAAACCTAAACTAATTAGTTTAAATGCTAATAAACTTGGTTCATATCAAACTTGCTTGTACATTTCATGTTGGTAGCCATCAATCAAATGATTATGAGTAGGGCTGCAAACGAACCGAGCCGAGCCGAGTATGTGAGTGTTCATGTTTGTGTTCATTTAATATCAGCTTGTTCAAGTTTGGTTCATGTTTGTTCGAGCTTTATTGTTTGTGTTCATGTTTGGTTCATTTAAAATAATGAGTGTTCATGTTCGGTTCATGTTCAGTTCATGTTCGTTCGTTTAGTGCTTATCAAGCTTGTTCGCGAACATATTTAACGAATTTTTTTAACTATCAAACAAATACGTTCATGAACATATCTATGAACAAACACATTTATAATAAAAACAATTGTCTATGTAACAAAGGCAATGATTATTTATATTTATTAATTGATGCGAACATCGGCATGAAGATCTGGCGCATCTATCACAGGAGGCGTCGTAAATCGACGGCTCTAATTTAAATTGTTATTTAAAATTTATTTTATGAATTTTAGCTATTATTTCATGTTATTTCCTGTTTTACCCCTAGTTTAGTTTATTTGAGTGTTATGGCCCAAGGGGCATTTTTGTAATTTTTATTTTATCATGTTATGGCCTATATATAGGGCCCTAAAGCTATTGTAAGAGGAGGGTTAATGAATATGAAAATTTTGTGTTTTCCACACTTATGTTCTTCTTGTGAGAGAGCGTTAGTGGGATTCCTATGAGAGGAATCGAAGTCTTCACCAGCTGCAGGATGGGTCCGGGCTCGTGAATTTGAGATCCCTTGGAGAGGGAAATCGTATCACCCACCAACCTTGGAGACGGCCGGGTTCGTGGTTCGTTATCTTATTTGATCATCCTTGTTTTCCCTTTCTTCACCTAAATCCCTAAACTTCTCACCACCGGTCCCTTCTTCCCACTGTCCACCCACTTCCAATTCTTTCCCAAAACTCTCACCCGAACCCCTTGTTCCCCTTCCCAACCCGTGGCCAAGCTCCCACCTGCTCCTCAACCGTCGGCCATATGCTTCAGCCGCCTGCCACACTCCAACCCTATTCCTCCTTGAGTTTCCTAATTGGGTATGAGTTAATTTGGGGATATTTTGAAATTTCAAATCTATGAATTTTTAATTTTGAAATCCTTCCTAAAATAACTCATCTAATTTAGGAAAGTTACTGTTTTTGATCTAAATTGCATTTAAAAGTCAATTGGATTTAAAATAAATCTTGTCTAAATTCAAATCTTAAATTAAGAAGCTTTAATTGATCTAATTAAAGCCTCTCTGGATTCTATTGTCACCGGCCTCATTAAGAGTCAATTAGGATTTATTTTCTAATTGCATCATAGACTACTTTGGGAATAATTCAAATTACCTCTATTCCTTTGGCTGAAATTTCCCATCAATTATTGGATACAGAATCTAAGAAATGGCTTTCATTACTTTCCAAAGCTGAGAATTTCTCTGGCCGAACCTTTTTTTTTTCTTACTGCTCCAGCCAAAACGCTACCTTTCTTTGATTTGAATTTTAAAATTCAAATCAAACAAGTTCTGTAACTGAACCTGAGATTAATTCTCATTTGTAAACATTAATTACAATTCATTGCTTTGGTCCATATCCATTGAATGTGGACGCAACTGTTTCCCCCTCTCTCTAAGCTGGCCCACCCTTCTCTCATTCCCGTTATTCCTTGCCATTATTTCTCTCCTTAGCATCCCGCCTCCTCAACCTCCCAAAGCTGCAGCCAGTGATTTCATGGCTCTTCTCACGTCAAGTCTTTCTCCCCTAAACACTAAAACTGAAGTTTTTCCCTAAATATCTGAAAGAAATCTATCTCATGGCAAGAGACACTCTTCCTCCCCTACCCCTATTTTCTCATGAGAAGATCTGAGAATTTCCTCTCAGATTTTGGTGAAACCTGAACTTGCTGTGAAAAAAAATTGGAGAGGAGATCCTCTCCCTAGCAAAGTACCACCCGTTCTACATCATTAATTTTATAGTCAAATATTAATTATTTTTATCTAGCTTATTCACGAGTTCAAAATCGAACACGAATCAAGCTTTTATCGAGCTTAATGTCGAGCTTGTTCACGAACTTCAAATGATATTATTCACGAACATAAATGAGCCGAATGCATTAGTGTTCAAGTTTGTTTATTTAAGAATCGAGTATTTAAAATATTGTTCAAGTTTGTTTGTTTAGCTAATTAAACGATCACAAACGAGCTTTAATTGAACCAAACAACGAGTAGCTCGTCGAACGTTTGGTTCGCTTGCAGCCCTAATTATGAGGTACATTTTACAAATGGCATGATGGCACGCATCATGCTTATTCACCTTAGGTCTCTAACAAATACCAAGGTTGTGAAGACCAGCTAATGAATCAGATGAAGGAGATGTTTAGGGTTTAAAGGTTCGACCTGGATTGAACCGGATGACATATATAATAAATACTAATTTTATTTAAATATAACATAATTATGTAATAATGATGCAGTCAATTAAAATATGTGACAAAATAAATAATTATGAAATATATAAAATAGTGCAATATATATTATTTTTAACATTAAAGACAATATTGAGTAACATACCTCTTCATAATTTCTCTTCTAAATTTTCTTTGAAATCTCCATTTCCTTTCCTTTAGTAGATGAAATTTGGAAAATGAAATGAAGAAAAGAAAATCAACATCCAATAACAGATATGCAATACAATAAGCAAAATACATGTACAACATAAAATTTCTGAAGAAAAGATAAAATCATAAAAAAAACAATAGTCCTCATTTAATCATTCACTTCAGTTTTCACATTAAAAACTAAAGCCTAAGTGAATCTACTAATCATTTCCAGGTTTGCATCATCAAATAATGCATCCCTAGGGGTTAACTCCCTTCGCAACCTCAGGAAGCTTTGTCAATTATAGAATAATATGAAAAGTTAAATTCTGAACCATGTGTTTCTCCTTTGGTTGATGAACAAGATTTTTCTATTATATCAGATTGATTGAATCTCCAGATAATAATAGAATTGAATCTCTAGTAATTCAAGACAATCAATAGAAAAATCCTTAATATATTTCATTGGATTTATATAACTAACATATGGTCTATATAAAAGAATATTAAAAGTTATTTTCTAATGCTTATGATTTAATTAGAAAATAGAAATCAATTATATTAGGTGTTTAGTAACTTTTAATTACCATAAAAATGTAGCTCTGTCAATATTCTTGATTGATTATAAATTGGTATAGTTACAAGTCTAATAACATTGTATCAATTATCCTACAGAATTTAACTTTATGCACATATATCAATAAATTATTTGTATAAAAGAGCCTTAATTAGATTTTAAATGATGAAAAATTAGATAATATAAGATGCTAAATTTTTTAATAATAAAACTAATTAAAAACAGCTCACTCAACTTTTTTAATACTAATCATTATTACATATTGTTCAACCACAAGCCTTCTTATAATCAACAAAACTCATATGAAGATTTCCACAACAAATGCAATTACAAAAACAAAAGCATTTCCACATCATGATGCAATGTTGCAATTCACAAGAAGTTCCAAACCAACATATCACCAACTTGTAGTAATACCAAAACACAACTTTAAGAGATAAAAACAGGAGAAAATTAACAAGTTTAAAAAGCTCATACAAAAAGGTCTTCAACTCAAACATTAAAAAAAGAAAAAAAAACAAACGCTGGTAAAAATATTTTTTCCAAAAAATTTACATCCTACACTTTGAAGAAGATAGAAGAAGGGAGTGTGATGTCGGAGAGGAATAATGCTTGCATTGGGAGGAGCCTTCATCATGGTTGTAGCCCCTCGTCGAGTTTGAGAACGAAGAGGGGATGCTGAGACTGATACAAGTGGAAACTATTCACGCAGACGAAGAGGAGACGAACATAATTGAAATATGAATATTAGGTTTTTTCTTTTCTAAATTTTTTCTGATAGATCGCTTGATCTAATTCCAACGGCTCATATTGTTTTTTTAATTGAACAACACATTTTTTCAAAAGCGGGCCCAGTTCTTTGGTTCCACGGTCTCATCGCTGGTCCGAATGGGGTTTACCTATTTTCTACGAGCCTGGTTCTATGATGGAATTGAAACATCTGGCCAATCGGTTTACAGTTCAACTTGTTGAATTGGCCAGTCCGGTCCAGTTTTAAAAGTCTTAGCAAATACTATTGGGTCTATCCATAATAGCCTATGATTTTGTTTTCTAAATAGGAGTATATATGAGTATTTTAATTCTTTTATTAATCTCTCCAAATTTAAACGCACTTTACTTTTCTTCGTAACTTAGGATAAGGTTCGAGAGATGTTTAGATCCTCAAGGAGATCCATAACATGGACATGCTAGTTTGTGGAGTTTAAGCTAAGATTTGGAAAGTAAGTGGATTCTTATGGATCTTGAACTGAGTTCTCCACGCTTTTTCTTCAGTGTTGTCTAACTTCAGTTTTAAACTAATTGAACATAGTTGCGACTTGAAGTCGCATGATGGTGTTCGCTAAGGCCTTCAAAGCGCATTATTGACTTGGCTACGCCAGATTTAAGGTGGGCTTTTATTAATTATCCCAATAATGTCCATTTATGTCCATCTAATTTGTAATGTACTTTTTCAATAAAAAAATTATGTAAAAAATACCAAAATTTTTAGTTAAACGAAAATCAACTTGATCCTATTTTTTGTCAAGTGTCAAGCAATTTTGCTAATATTGAAAATCATTCAAATTATTCTTGAGTTTATGTGAATTTAGCAAAAGCTCATGTTAATCCGACTTAAAATTAATTAGGTTCATATCTATTTGTGTTATAATATATGATTAGTCAATTTATTGGTAAGATTTTTGTAAAATATACAAGATTTTATATGATCACACTATAATGTTGTACATGGTTGCATCACTTGTGCTTGTACTCATTATTTTGTTAGTGGGGTAATTGTTAACATATGGGCCATGTCTACTCTACTCCTCTATGTAAGTATAACGCCTTAAAAAAAAGGGTCATGAACCTTGTCTTATATTCCTATCGAAGATAAAATTTTACATTTTCTCATTGCTTGTGCCATCTTTAATATTTTTTTTTTGTGAATGTTGGAGGGTTATTCATATTTTTGAGAGAGAATATAGGAGTCATATACTTGCTCATTTTCTAGAGTGACATGATTTGAGTTTGTTTTGCCTCAAGGAGCTCGTGCAACCTTTTGGAGCCAATCTAATTTTAATTTTGATTTTCTCTTTGACAATGATATTCTCTTTGTGATGTGTTAGACCGCTCCTACTAGACTAGTCATAGTTGGGCCGGCCCCTCTTGGACCGACCAATTATTGAGTGGGGTGGAACATGGAGGGCGGATCCCATTCGCTTGCTAGAGGAAATCCCGCCCCTTGGGGTGGGGCCCGGGGGATTTTCAAATGAGAGGGGGCCGATTAGGAGGGAAAATGAATGGGTAGGGTTGTTTTGGGCATTGATTAGGTTTTGTATGTATGCTTTAAGTAGGCTTTTTTTCCAAGGTGAGGGTTATGTTATGTTTGGGCCGAATTTAGGGTTTCTTAGGTAGTGAGGGCTCTATTTGCTGGCTAGAGATTTAGGAGAGCCATATATTCCTCTCCAATTGAAGATCCAATTGTATATTGCTATTTTCTTTCATATTTTCCACAATAAAAAGTTTCTTGGTGTGTTCTTCTTCTCAAATTTTTCTTGTGGTTCGTTGATTCGGTGGAAATTGCATCTATGTCCTATCATAATGCACATGGGATTTTGTGTTTTCACATAGTGGCATGCTTCTCAGTGTGTGCATTCATGCTTTATCAATGCCATTTACTTAAATCGGATTTTGGTTTGTGAAGTATGTCTACCACTTAAAATTATCATTTTTTTAGACTTTTGTTCTTGACACTGTTTTAGAATGATTGCCCAAACTTATAATCATGCATAATATGTTGCATTTTAGTGGTTCGCGTGCTTTTATGACATTATGTTCATTTTTTTCTTATTCTCAAGTTCACTTGTGATTTTATGTTGCATCTTAAAATTTTGGCAAAAGTTTGAAATGATATTATTTTATTCAGAGCTGCAAATGAACCGAACCGAATCGAGTATGTGAGTATTCATGTTTGTATTTGTTTATTATTAACTTGTTCAAAATCGGTTCGTGTTTGATTCGAGCTTTATTGTTTGTGTTCATGTTTGTTTGTTTAAATTAATGGTGTTCATGTTCGGTTCGGTTAGTGCTTATCGAGCTTTAACGAGCTCTGTTCATGAACATATTTAGAGAATTTTTTTAAACTAAACGAAGCATGTTCATGAACATATCTAACGAGTATTCTTGAGCTATCAAATGAGCAAGATCTAACGATGTAATATAATAAATTAGCAATTGTAAGGAAATTAAAACTACAAAATATATTATAATATTTAATTACTTTGAAATTTATTAATAAAATAATTATGTCATTATGTTATAATAAATTAAAATATTTATATTATGTATATTTATCAATTTTATAATTAAATATTAATCGAGTTTTTGTCGAGCTTATTCACGAGTTCTGAATCGAACACGAATCGAGCTTAATGTCGATCATGTTCACGAGCTTCAAATGATGTTGTTTGTGAACATAAATGAACCGAACACATTAGTGTTCAAGCTTGTTTATGTAAGGATCAAGTATTAAAAATGTTGTTCAAGTTTGTTTGTTTAGTTAGCTAAACGAGCTTTAATCGAACCGAGCAACGAGTAGCTCGTTGAACGTTTGGTGCGTTTGCAGCCCTAATTTTATTCTTTTTTTTTTGTCCTGATAGGCTATTCCCGGACGAGAAGAATCCAAACATATAAAAATTGTGCCTTGCATGTCATTTTTGTATCTCATTTGAATGTATAGAATTCTAGGATGTAGTGAGGGGTTCCTTTCATGCTAATTAGCAAGTCACCTTTATTTATATAAATATTTTTTTTAATCTTTTTTTTTTGTTCTGTTTACATGACATGTAGTGCAAGCTTTAGTCTTCTTGTTGTTGTTTTATAGTGCTGTTAGAGTCCATTAGCTTCATTTTCAATTGCAGTAAGATTTTGGCAGCACTTCTACGTCAACTCAATAAAGGGGTGGAGAAAAACATATGTGCACTTCCCATTATTCTAAGAAAGATGTGCTTATTAGTACAAAAGAATAACTTAAATTTAAAAATAAAAAAGAAAGATGTGCTTAAGTGATGTGTGGGGAAACATGACCAAAATTAATTTAGCCAATGCATAAAGAAAGTCATGTATGAGTTGTGTGCGGAGCTCTTGAACAAGCAATATTTGTAGCTACCATGCCAATGAAGGTGCGTATGGACATTGAGGTGATTTCTTGCACAAAGATAACACAAAATAGGATCAAAGCAAACTTGCTATTGAGTGAGGTTGACAATGTATTTGCGTGGAGAGAGAGGGAGGAGAGATTAGTGCATGCTAGGGTTGAAAGACAGAAAGAGGGGAGATGAGAGGAATAATATTTTCTATATATGAATTTTTTATTTAATAAAAGAGGGGGTGAATAGCCCACACATTAAGGGCCTTAGATGACACCTCATATGAGCGAGTGGGTGGTGCTTCAACATCCTTGATTTAAAAAATAGGTGGGTTGGCAAACAACCTATCATCTTTATTATTATTATTATTATTTATTAAATGACATTTTTCACATATTTATTTATTCTTATATGTTATTATTTATATTTTTAGTATTCTTTTTATTTCCTCTCTCTTTCTCTCTTTATATATATATATATATATATATATATACACACACACACACACACACACACACACTCAAGAATATTTGTGCATATGCAAACTTCCCTATAACTTCTCCTCCTTGCACGTGTAGGTTTCCCCTCATTTTAACTCAAGTAGGGATGCCTTCCTCGATTGTTTCGGTGTTTTAAATGCATCAGGATGGTATGTTTGACAAAATGAGTAGTGGGTTTAGCATTTTTGATGTGAAACTAAATGCGGAAGTAAGAATTGCACTTTAGAGATTAATAAAAGTTTATAAACTTTGCGTACTACCAATAAAATCTAGCTTACTCAAGTGGAAGTTTTAAAAAGATATCATGAAAGATTAAATAATAGCAATTGGTTACACTTTGAGATCACAAGAACTTGCAAAAGAATAACAAAAAATCCAAATAATGCAAATAGCCAACTATAACAAAGTCTCACGTTTAAATTATAGATCATTTACCTCGAGATACTTTAATCACTCTTGAAGGTGGAGGTTAGCGGAAGAGGATCGTAAGCACACTTAGAGATACCACTATTACACAAGTGATGCCGAGAGGACTCGTCGCTGGGGAAGAAGCGAGAGTTGGAGAAACGGGTGGATGTCCGTTGATGGTCCACTCGTAGTCCAAGAATTGATCGTCGAGGATGTCCACGAGATGGGGAAGGATTCGGTTCAAGTAATCTTCAACGGTGCCGTCAAAACCAAACCCGACGTCGAATAAAGGTGATCGAACGATGTGGATGTCTCTGTGGGCTCGAGTACGAATCCGTGATCAACTTCGGGATCCGCCATGCATGATCATGGGAGATCTCGGCGTCGAGGTGGTGTAAAGGTGGAGGATATGTCACCTAGGAGAGGTGAGGCCAAGAGGAAGGGAGGGGGAAGGAGCTCGGGTGGGAGGAAGGAGGGAGGTGCAGGAAATCTGAGAGAAATTCAGATTTTGGGAAATTAGATGAAGGATTTAATTTGAAAATTCAAATCAATCCTAAGAGGGAGAGAGCCGAATTTCTGCATTTGCATTCCTCAAAAGCTATTACAAAAAGTAAGTAACTAGGGGTGAGAACCCCTCAAACAAAAGAAGAAGAACTACTACCATCATCCTCAAGAATATCAAAAAATTCTTGAGGAGGGAGAGAGGGGCGGTAAAGGGGTGGGATTTGGGGCTGAATTAGTGGAGATTGAGAATTAATTTGGGAGAGAGGAGTCCATAGAGGGGCCGGCCGAACTAGAGGAGAGAGGAGGGGTTCGGTTTTGAGGAGGTGGGGCCTACTTGATTAATCAATTGATTTGAATAAATCTGAAGTAATTTCAGATTTTAAACAAAAGGAAGGTTTCCTAATTTACATGTAGGCATTAGGCAATTTTTTGAATTTCAAAATTAGAATTGAAATCCCATTATGAAGATTGCCTAAAATTTAGGACTTATTTTAGGAAGGTAATCAATGTCTCTTGGGGAATTTGAATTTCAAATTTAAGATCCAAGGGGGGGAAGGGCCGGCAGGTAGAGAGGGGAAGAGGGGAAAAGTGGGGAAGGAGGCCGGCGGATTGGAAGGGGTTTGGGGTTGTAGGCCGGTGGCTTGGGCGGCCCAAGGTGGCCGGCGGTAGGAGGCTGTTGGGAGAGGGGAAAGTTAGGGTTGGAAAATCAAGGGGAAGATTTGAAAGGCTTGGATGAAACTTCAAACCTCATGCACCTCCTCCACTAGAACTCACAAAGAGATCTACAAGCTCCACCTCTTCAAGAACTCACAAAAAGATCTTGAATGGCGGCACGAACTCACAAAGAGATCAATAGAGGAAAATTTCATTCATTCAAAAACTAACTATTACATTGCAAGATGCCTCATATAAGTAGGCCAAAATAAAATAAAATGATGCAAACGCCCTCAGGGCTACATAAGTTACTCAATGCCCACAGGGCAAACTAAGAAACAAAATACAAACATAAATAAAATACAAATAAATCAGAAATAGAGGCTCTGGATTGTAGCCGTCGATCTGCGTCTCCGGCGATAGTACACAATACACATGTCGAAATCTGATGTCCTCATCAATTTTCTTAAATTTAAACTAGATATTTCAAGATGATCTATTGTGATATTGTGCCATTTTCCACCATTGTGATAGCATTTGATCAAACGTTTTGTGAATCACATATGGGGTTCAACATCAGGAAGCAAAAGAAATCAATTAGTTTTACATTTTGGTGTTGTATAATTAATGTGTATATATTAAGATGACATATCATTTTGATCTAGGAATAATTAATATTATTCCTCATAAGGGTTATGAAAAATTAAATTGTTTACGGTGAAAAAAAAAGATTTATTAAAGCAGTTATTCTTATTATTCGTAAGTTTGTTACCATCTTCTCTTTTGAAACAACATTATTTTGTTCCTTTATTTTTGATTATGCTATGGAAGTTTATTATCATGGGTGATCTTCTCAGATTTTTCTTTCGACCTCATTCTCAACAAACTGGAATTTTTCTGTGTTACATCAAGTCCCTGAGGGTTATGTTGGTGCATACTGGAGGGGCGGTGCTTTATTGAAAACGATCACTAATCCAGGTTTTCCCATTTTAGAGACATTTGATTATTGGATTTTGTCTTTAGTGGCGCTATTTGACTTTTTTTAATTTCTCGTTGTTGCTAGGCTTTCATCTCAAATTTCCACTAGTCACGGAATTTGAGCCCATCCAAGTGACCATTCAAACAGATCTGGTAATTAATTTGTTTTTTTCTGGTTTGACTATTCTTGTTAACTTAAAGAAATGAATTAAAAGGAATGTCTGTTATATGCTGCTTTGATGCATGCCTTTTAAATTAAAATCTTTATCTAACTTATTCAAGATATTTAATTCTACATTCTCCAAATTTGTTTTGCATTGAAAAATTATCCACTGTTAATACTTTCATACCTATTTACTTTGAGTTGATAGGTAAGAGATATTCCTTGTGGAACAAAAGGTGGAGTAATGATCAGCTTTGATAAGATAGAGGTGCCCTGTTTGTTCATTTCCTTTGATTTATTAATGCATGAAGTTCCAAAGTGTGATGTGTGTGGCTTTTGCTTCGTTAGTGATTCCTTTGGGTTCTAATAAGTGAAATATGTACTAAGCAGGTTGTAAATCGCCTTAATAAGGGACATGTGTATGACACTCTTCTCAATTATGGTGTAAACTACGATAAGACATGGATATATGATAAGATTCACCATGAGATCAATCAATTCTGTAGCTCTCATTCTTTGCAGCAAGTGTATATTGATATGTTCGATCAAGTAAGTAAGCTTTTCTCATCATAATACGAAGTAGTTGTTTGGTTCATTGATATATGTTACTTAATATTATAGTATTAGCATATGCCATCTATTTATTTCACTAAAGTTTTTAAATTTCATAAATGATATTTAAGTCCTATTTTTTATAACAACAAGATGTTGGTTAAATTTGCAGACTTCTATGTTTTAGTTATCTGATGTCTAAAAAAAAAAAAAAAAGAATTTCGCTAATTATCATTGAACTTTCTAAATAGCATTACATTATTTATGATAGAGTCGAACTAAACACGCTATATTTGATCGTCCACCTATGTAGACCTCCATCCACAAGCTGACTTCGTTGAGTGCAACTATAATAGAGGTAGGTGGGCATGCTTCCACGAGAAATCAACTATGACCATCCCAAATTCATTACTTATTTCACCAAACGGTCTAACCCAATGCATCAGAATGTTGGAATAAAATAGTCCCGAAAGGCCTCTTGTACTGCTCAAGTTTCGAATTGAGGAGAGTGAAAATTTGCCATTTGAGAGGGAGATAATTCATAAGAGAGTTTGCACTTTGCACACAAAAATATTCTTGGATATTCATATATATATATATATATATATATATACACACACACACACACACACCCCCTCTTAATAGGATAAAATAATAATTAATAATAAATAGAAATATCAATATTAATAAAGGAGGGTTATATATATTTGTGTATAATAAAAAAAATATGAATGGTCCCAGTGTTTGTCTAGAAAATGGGGGGCACTGAAGCACCTTTACACTCACCGTATTAGGTATTGTATAAGTTTCATCTCCACATATAAGAAGTGGAGTTAACATGCCAATTTTGTATTTTGTTGGCATACTTTTTGTATTCTAATTATTTTGGGCATGATCATCTAATATTGACAATTGTCCAAGCGCAGAGCTAAAATATTATGTCATACAGAGTATAAGGCATTCAAGGTTTTGTAGAATAGAAAATTCAATTAAAAAAAAAAAAAAAACTCTTAAGCCTGCACTGTCTAGTGGGCTGGATTATAAGTCACATTCTTTGCGTTTCTCTATTATCATAGTTGTAATTCTCATTTCCATAATCTAATAATTGTCCAATGCATGATCTTGAACAAGCATACGAGAGTAAGTTGATAGGACTCACAACATAACGGTGAATTAAACAATGATTACACCCATTTATTGCCACCTGAATGTTAATCGAAGTTATCAATATGTCTCTTTTCTTGATTTTGTTTATCTAGTTTAGTAATGATGATCCACTCATCAGATTGATGACAAAATGAAAGAAGCTCTTCAAATTGACTGCACGCAGTATGCCCCCGGGGTTGAAATTATCAGCGTTCGTGTTACAAAACCCAATATTCCTGCAATTATTAAGCGCAATTTTGAACTTATGGAGGAGGAACGCACTAAGGTATATTTTTCTTCAGATGCTAACTCAGAATTTTCGGGATAAGGTTGTGTTAAGGCTAGTCGTTGAGACTTATACGTTTTTAAGTTTCTTTGCATTTTGCATTTCTATTTTAGCAGGTAATGTTTTTTAAAGGCGCTGGAGTCATGCAGTCATATAGGTGTCATTTTAAAGTATTCAACTTTTCTCTTTAAGGTTTTATCTAACCTTTGATTTATTTGCTATTCATGTCATTGATAAAATACAGTTGCCATCAAATATTAATCGTCTTAGCTCAAAATTCTATATCGATCAACTCATTTAAGTATTCATTTATATTGTTTGTTTTTTTAGCTAGTAACTTGCACATCTTTATCCTTCTTTTTATTTTAATGTTAACTAGGATTGAGATATGGGCATTTAGACGTCTCTCATTTAAATCGTGTGTATTTTTCTAGACCTTTCTGCGCTTTAGAACTTGCACAACTTTGCTATCTTTTTTTGCTGAATCTGAATGATGATATACTTCATAGGACATGAACTAGCTTGTTTTTAAATTTTGACTTTGACTCCCATTTTACTAAATTCATTTTTTTTTTCCGTTTGAATTCATGAAGAGAAAACCTCCCATGAATTTTTCTCTTTTAAATTCAAAATATTAGAGAAAACCTCCCATGAATTTTTTTTTCGGGGGGGATGGATGCTGGTTGGTTGGTGGTTGTTCGGTTTATGTTCTCTTGGCTTGGCTGTTCCGTTCTTCCGACCCCCTTGGCCTTTTGCTATTCGGTTCCTTGGCTTTCCCGGTTCCCTGGGCTGGCTGTTTGATTCCCACTCCCTGCTTTCCCGGTTCCCCTTGTTGGTTGTCCGGTTCCTGCTCCTTGGCTATCCCGGTTCCCTTGCTGTGACTGTTCGGGTGAGGGTCCAAACATGCATTTATTGCTATTTTTTCTCCCCTTTTGGTTGGTTGTTGTGGGCAGCTGAATATGGCTGTTGCCTCCATTTTCTAGCCTATTTATAAGGTAGTTTTGGGCTATTTTAAGAGAGTTTTTGGAGATGATTTTTGGAAAGAAAACCTGAGGGTTTTTTATTAGCTTGTGAGCTAGTCTCCTTCCCCTTCTCCTCTAAAACTTCATCTGTCTTCTTATCTAATTCTTCTCTCCATGGTAACCATCCCATTGTATCTTTCCTCTCAAAACATTGATTAGTCCTATGGTGTTGTTATGTCCTTTTATTTGAAGTTGTAAGGAATCTTAGTGTTTGTTTAAACTATTGTGGGATATAATAGTATCGTTTTGTTCTATTTGTATATGTTTATGTCATTTCGAAAGGGAGACATCATCTTTGTTTTCAACCTTAGCTTCCTTTAAAATTTGGTTGCATCACTCACTAATTCATGCTAGCGGTGCAAGAGATATTAACACCTTTTGTTCAAGTCTTCTTACACAGCTTATATTGTGTTACTTTTGGGTTCATCCCCATAGGCTTTAATTGCCATAGAGGCGCAAAAGGTTGCAGAAAAAGAAGCTGAGACCCAAAAGAAGATAGCCTTATCCGAAGCAGAGAAGAATGCCCAAGTTAGCAAGATTCTCATGGAGCAGAAATTAATGGAAAAGGACAGCTCGAAGCAGCAAGAAGCAATCGAGAATGAAATGTACATTGCTCGTGAGAAAAGCCAAGCAGACGCTAATTTTTACAGGTTGGTGATTATTATTATTATTATTATTATTTCTTGCTAATGCTGAGACGATTTATTTATTTTTGTTATTTATGATATTACCAAACTCAGGGTGATGAAGGAAGCAGAGGCTAATAAACTGAAACTTACACCTGAGTTTCTTGAACTCAAATTCATTGAAGCCATTGCAAACAACTCAAAAATTTTCTTTGGGGAGAAGGTTAGGACTTTTTTGGGCTTTTTTCACTCTCCAAACAACTTGAAATCTGGCAATCTTTAACCTTTTTTTTTTTTTTTTGTAATGCAGGTTCCTAATATGGTTTTAGATCAAAGACTCCTTGGTAATTTTCTTAATGGATTTGCTAAGAAGGATCTTTGAGTGATTTCAATATTTTACATAGAGGCTTGAATGGATCTGAGGAAGGCTGGTGCTTATGTCAAGACATCCTTTTAAATTATCTTTCCAAGTATTATAGTAAAAGTTTCTGGGCATTTATAATCGCTTTTAGATTGAATTTTTTATTTGGAGCGTTTTGAGTTGGTGATTCTTTGTTGCCAGCAGAAGTTTTCTTTTTCTTGCTTGAAAGCTGCTTGTTCCTGTTGCTTTCATGTTGAGAATTGATGTTTTCTTACACAGATTGCTTAGAACACAAGTAAAAGGAAATGAAAAAAGGTTTTTCTTAATGCAGGTAATTGAAAATTGATTTCATCTAATTTCCCTTCTTTTTTTCACAGTTGATTTACTGTGTTATCAACAAAAGCATTGTCTAATATGGCAAAATATCAAATATTTTCTCTTAAATGCATCTGCTACTTAATAGTTCACTTGATCGCTAGTGACTACTTTTGCCTGATCCATCGAGGCTTAGGGTGGTTGGTGGGCGAGCACGGTTGGGAACCCCTCATTCATGGTTCAAATCTCCTTTACTACGGCCTCGGCTCTTCAGTGGGGCAAAGTGTCGGTCTGCTGCCGGTGGGTAATCTTGTTAGATTTTATCGAGGGATTTGTTATTCCGCCAAACATTCCCTTTGGAGTGATAACAGGTAGATATTCATGTTCCAAAAAAAAAAAAAAATTTGTCGGCTACCAATAAACTTAGTTGTCTTCGCCAACCATTGATTGCCACAACAAGTGGGTGATCACTATTGTGAATGTCAATCATCATCATCGAATTTTATTTCAAATACTTTAATATAAAACACTGAGTCCATACTTTAATATAAAACACTGAGTCCATACAAAAATTAATAAGATATATATATATATATATATATATATATATATATAGAGAGAGAGAGATAGAGAGAGAGAGAGAGAGAGAGAAAATTGATATTACTTATTAAATTTTAAAAGACCTTTCTGATAAAAATTTCTTTTAGATTTTTTTATTTTTTGTTCGATAGAGATAGAAAGAGAACGAGAGGTAAAAAAAGGGATTGTAGTAGAAATGCTCATTGAAAAAAGACAAACTTTTAAGAACGCACTCTTTTGATTAATTTAAAAATAATTTAAATTCCATTTTAAAATTTCAACTTAATTTATGAAGATCTAAATTCAAATAATTTATTTTTATGATTTTTTATTAAAAATATGTATATTGAATGAGTTCAACATTTCTGTTTGACGAATATCCTCAATAGGAACTTCCATATTCTGTAAAAAGATCATTGCTTCTCCCATTGAGAAGCTCGTTTTGAGCAGCTCTTTTCAGCAATACAGATGGCATTTCTCCTCTCTTCTCCAAAGATTTTCTAAATTTTGAAGTTAAAGGAAAAAGATATCTGTTTCTCAAAGATATTTTTATGATTTCTTTGTTTTTTTTAGTCTATTTTAAGTCATCTTCTTCGTTTGTTATGTGATTGGTTTTGAATGGTTTCTCTGGCTATAAAGTGTCTTCGCCATTTTTTCTTCTCTATTAATGGCCGCTTGCCGTCTTCGTTGACCGCACGTAATAAATTCTTCATGAGAGTTTTTTCATTTCCTTCGTAATGTGTATTTAAAGAAAAAAAAAAGTCAGCAATGTGGCTGGATTTCCTTTTTTTTTATTTCTCCTAAACTTTTTATGCACGAAGAACTGATCTTTTTTGATAACTTCTTCCTGTTGGATCGGACGTAGCAACGGGCGCTCGCTCGCTGTGAAGCTTACTATCTTTCTCCCTTTCGCGCACTTCTTCTGCCAAATCCCGTAAATCCGCCGAGCTCCAGGATTTAATAAATCCGGTATTTATTCCGCCTTGAGATCTACGGGCTGCATAAATCCTGTTTGGCAGGATTAGCATAAATCCTGCTCAAATTCTGAATAAATCCTGTTGCCAAACAGTCTCTTGAGTAGTTTTTTTTTTCTTTTGACCTTTGCGTATTGGGCACCCTTCATAATCGAAGCAAAAAAAAAAAAAGACATTTTTGCTAATTTCTTGCATGTTTTTGATCAATGATCACTGTCTGAATCTGAGTTCTGGGGAGCTAGCTTCTTTCATCAAGGTTTCTGTGGCCTTTATGTTTTTTTTTTTCTTACAACTAATCCGTGCTCTATATCTTTCTCTTGTAACTACATCAATCAGATTCATTTATAAAATGTCCTCTCTCGAAGATTTAATACGAGTATGGTTTCTTTTTCTATTGGCCCATTGCCTGTTGAAGAAAGCAAGAACTTTTGTAATCGCTTCTAGTTGTCTTTTTTTGTATATATTTTTCTTCATAGTAGTTTCAGTCAACTCTTTTGTGGGATATATAATTGAGTGAGGTCACACAGTTATGAAGCTTTTTTATTCCTTGCTTACCTCAAGCAATCAGTGGATCAAAAGCTACAAGCCCTAGACAAAAATTACTTCTGAATGGTTTTCTCGTCTTTAGCCATTTCAGTTCAAATTAATTTCTGATTATTCTTCTCATTAGTTTGAAAGCCATAGTTGTTATCTTTATCATTTGTGTTTTATCTCCTAGAAAATATTGGCGTTGCATGCATCAAGAGAAAGGGCAATAAAGGATCTCATAAGTTTTTAAATTTTTTTGCAGGTTTTTTTCTCTGAGTTTTTTCAGAGAAATTTTGAAAGATGTATGTGATTGAAGATAAAGGAGGAGCAATTGCTCTGATGATTGCTTCCTTGCTGTTTTTGGGCACCTGGCCTGCTGTTTTGACACTTTTGGAGAGAAGGGGCCGTCTTCCTCAACATACATACCTGGATTACTCCATTACAAATCTGATGGCTGCCATTCTAATTGCTCTTACATTTGGCCAAATTGGAGATAGCAAACCTAATCAACCTAATTTTATCACTCAGCTTTCCCAGGTGTTTCCCCTTTTCACAATATGTGAAGTAAATTTTGACTTATTTATTTATTATTAACTACTATTTTTTGATAGCCTCTCTTAAGACCTTTAGTGCTTAGTCATGGGCAATTGTTTTTATGCTTGCTTTATTTAATTTAGTGAAACCATCATGTTGGTTTACAAGAGCATAAGTTAGCTATGTTATATATATGTGAGTATTAAGTGATAAAAATGTTATTGAGAGTCCAATTAAGTACCTTAAGTGAGAATTATTTTGGGGTGTGTAAATGATGTGATACCAAATGCAAGGAGCTTCGTAAGAAATTAAAATTGAGTTGGCAAAGAAATTACAACTAATAACTTATGGCGATAGCAAGAAAATCATTAAAATTTCGTAGTTATCAACTAGCTTAGGCGAAGAAGTATGTAGATTAGCCAAAACTTTCAAACAACCAAAAATAGTAGCAACACTAAAAGCTATTACAACAATCCGCCATTTAATAACGAGAAGTTCACCTTGGGGAAATAATCACTCAACTAGACTAGGCTTTGCGGGAGAGGAATTTCAGCACACCAAACGATGCCACGAGGAAGGTTGCAACGCCAATGGTCTTGAACCACGGAAAGGTTGCCGGTGGTGGATGACACACGAACGTCTTGCTTTCAATAGTCCACTCGTAGTCTTCAAATCGCTCGTCTATGATGTCGATGAGTGTGGGTAGGATGCGGTTCAAATAATCCTCCACTGTTTCGTCGTATCCGAATCCGACGTCAAAGAAGGGGAGCGGGTGGGGTGAATATGTCCTTCATCGTCAAGCACCAATCCACTGTCAACTTCGGGATCCGCCATGCATAGTGGCGTGAGAGGATCTTACTCCGGAAGAAGAAGAATATCGAGGAGAGGAGAAAACTTGAAGATGTGAAGGTGAGAGTGAGGGAGGAGGCCGGCGGGATTCCAAGGGGAGAGGGAGGGGGGGGGGTCGGTGGGTGCAAGGGGGGAGAGCTTAGGGTTTGAAAGTTTCAATCCTAATTAGTCCCTAATCAAATCTGAAATAAATTTCAGATTTAATTAAATGTGGAGGGAAATTAATTAGGAATTGAATTAGAATTCAAATTGATGGAGCCTTAAAAGGAAAGAACAAGGGGGAAGCCAAAGAAAGGGGGCCGGCGGTCAATAGAGGGGAGAGGGATTTGAAAACTTAAAAACTGAAATTAGATTTCAGTTTTAAGTAAATTAGGAGGGAAAATTAAGTGGAGTTAATTCCTAATTCAAGAGGATTCAATGCCTTAATGGAGCCTTAATGGGGCTCCACCCAAGCATGTGGCCGGCGGCTTCTAGAAGGAGGGATTTGGTGTGGGTGCTAGTGGGTGGCTTCCAAAATTGCTTGCATAAGATTTGAAAAGAACTAAAACAAAATCCATTTGAAATTTGGAATTTGTCATAAAACGAATTCAAAACTTTTCCTAATTTGGAATTTCTAAAATAGGAAAGATTTTGAAATTCAAATTTTGGATTTTCAAAATCTGAATTTGAGGGGACGGGGATTGAACCGATGTTTGAAATGTCACCACCGGATGGTGGTGGTGGAGGGAGGCCGGCGGCTATGGGAAGTGGGAGGCCGGCGAGTTGGGGAAGAGGAGGGGAATCGGATGCGGGATATAGACCACGAGCCACAGACTCTTCCAATGACTGGTGGGTGTTGCGTTTTGCCCTCACCTTGGGCTTTCACTCTCCTCTCCAACTCTCCACAATGAGAAAAGAAGAAGACAAGGGAAATCAAAACAAATTTTCATAATCTTCATTAGCCTCATACAATGATACATGACCCCTATATATAGGTCATGAGATACAAGAAAATAAAAGCATAAATAATGACTAAATCGCCCTCGGGTCCCCAACATGACTCACTCACACACAAGGGTAAAATAGGAATACTGAAAACTGAAAATGCATGAATAACTAAAAATATAAGCTCTGAATCGTGGCCATCGATCGGCGATGCTTCCGGCGATACACGTGTCTGAACCGTTGATCGATGACCTCATCAGTAAATCATAAAGAATAGTCTGAGAAATATTTATGAAGGTAGACTGCAAGAGTTGCGCCGATTGAATATTAGGCAGTGAAAAATTATAGCTATGGTATATTCGTCTGTGTAGCTGCTTCAGTAAAACAACAGAAAAAAAAATTTTTGGGTGGAAAATCTTCTTGTAGGCAGTTTTTAGTCATTTTCTTTGCATGAAACAGACAAAAAAATATATACCCAAAAACATCATAGAAACATTCATTTACTTTTTCTAAAGCAATGTAGCTAAAATGGCACAAATAAACAAGCCCTCAGATGGTTTGGACATGTTCTAAAGAATGTAGATGATTCACCAATAAGATGGGTAGATGAAATAGATAGTAAAGAATAAAAAATGAAAAGTGATAGATCAAAGATAACGTAAGGAAATTTTATACAGAAAAATTTACTCAAAATAAAGATAGCACATTGTTTAACATGTAATATGAATCAATAAAAAATGAGGATTTATAAAGTTTATCCCATTTAGTTGTGATAAGGCTAACGTAAATGAAGGAAGAATGATGGATTCCAAGTAATTGACTCTTTACTTCAAACTGCTTTTGATATTTTCGTTTTATACCATATTCTAACTTTTTCAAAAGTTTTGCAATTTCTTGCTTTACAAGAATGATTGACCCTAAGTTACACTTAATCAAATTTTATTTGAATTCTTAAGTCACCCAAGAAGAGGTAAAATACTTGTATAACCTATGTTTGATTTCTTACAAACTGTTTGGTAAATGGCATAAACATGATAAATAATCCTTCTCTTGTGACTGATAAATCACATACACTCTTTTCTCTTTAGCAATTTATGAGAAAATGATTAAATTGGTCTCCTAACTTTTTTTAAAGGACCAAAATAGTCCCCGACGATACAAAAGAACAAATTTGATCATTTGACTCTTTAAACATGGATAAAATTAGTTATTTCATGGGATCATTTAGGTCCCTATTTAAAAATTCAGTTACTAAATGAGAATTTTAAATAGTCGAAAACCATTTTGATACTTCATAAATAATTAGAGGACAATTTTGATCGTTATCTTAGCAATTTATTGATGAGGGTGATAGAATCTTTCAAAGCAATGGTTTGGGGACATATCTAGAAGATCATGACAATCTATAAATGTGCTTCTTAACGAACTTGCCAGGTTGTTGGGAATCATTCATAGTTTTGGTCAATGACATATTGTTTCTTCCTTTTGTTTTACCAGTTCATTAATACAACCACTTTATGTACAAGAAATAGGAAAGTTGAATGTTATGCTTCTTCTTCTATGAATCTGAATATGGCAAAGTTCAACTTACTTACATGGGGAAACAGTTTTTCAAAAATTTAAAGTTGTTTTAATAATAGTTTTCTTTCTGTATATGCTTATTTGTCTCCTTAATGTAATGGGTTGAAGCAGGTTTTTCCTGTCAAGTAATTAATATTTCAGAAATTCATATGCAGGATAACTGGCCCTCAGTGTTGTTTGCAATGGTGGGTGGGATTGTGCTGAGTCTTGGGAATCTATCAACACAATATGCATGGGCCTATGTTGGTCTTTCAGTAACAGAAGTGATAACTTGTAGCATAACAGTGGTAATAGGTGAAGACTTGATACTTTGTGTTTGTTTGCATCATCATCTCATTATTTTTGTCTATTTATTCTTCTAGAAAGCCTTCTTTTATCACATAACTTTTGGTGTCTTTTACATTATTGGGGATTGGACCAAAGATGATGTTGATCTCAAATTAGTTTTATTTGCTGATATTTGGGATTGATTTGTAATTGGTAGCATCTCTTGACCGTGTATGATGTTTTGTTAATTTGAATATATTCTACCATCTTCACTCTTGAAAGTAATTATAACTTCTTAACAAGAAATGTTGCTTACCGGAAGAACTTGTGTGTCTATGTATTTATTATCTTATAAATAAATATACATATGTGAGTAGAAAAGAGGAAACAAACAAAAGAGAATGCCCCACGATTAACATAACATAAAAGCATTTATTTGAATATTATACTTATATCCCTCAATGTAGTTACCTATCTAATGTGTCAGTACCTATGATGCACAGATACGGACACGACAACACGAATACGTCACGACACGGGACACGTCAATTTTTGAAAATATAGGACACGGATACGTAGTTGTTGGTGTAGAAATTGCTAGCATCGAGCATTAATCTAAAGATGATGTTAGACTTTGATATGGAGATCGTTTTGAAATGTTGATGTTGTAACGATGCAGATGTCGATGTTGAGATGACATTAGGCATTGTTGTGAAATTGAAGTTGTAACTCGCCAAAGAGAAATGAAAATGAGAATATTCGATGAATGGGGTATTAAGTGCGGGTGATTGATTTGGTATTGTGGATAGGAAATAAGAAATTTATTTTTTATATTTTAAATAAGTAAAATTTTTAAATACAAGAAATTATATTTAAAAAATTCATAAAATATTTAAGATACACATGTCAGACACGTGTGTCCAATTTGTATTTAATATTTCTTTTAATCGGACACATTTTTGGCGTGTCGGAGGAGTGTCAGACGCGTGTCGTGTCGGATACGTGTCAGGCACTGCACGCCTCTTTAAGGAGAAGTGTCGGTGCATCATGGGTGTATACTCCCCCTAAAGTTGGAGCATATACATCTACTAGCTCCAACTTGTTGCAAAATAGAAAGAAAAGTAGGTGGTTTAGAGTTTTGGCAAAGATATATGCTACAAGATTTCCACAATCATGTATGAAATCATTTAGCTGCGAATGATGTTGAGAGGACATGCGAGATGGAGTTTGAATATGATAAGTTTGTTAGAAAAGTAGATAGTAGTCTTGTGGCATCGTAAGTAGGATCTTGGCAAAGCAATTGTGGCACACATGAGGGAGGCAAGCAAGTGTAAGAGCGTTGGGTTGGGAGTTCCCTTTTTTATGATGTCTCTTCTCTAGTATCAGGAAGATGTCTTTGAAAAGAGTCTCGTTATTAACATAATTTCTCTCTTTTATTATAGTTTCTTTTTATTTATACTTTTAATCAATACTAATGGTTTATCAACACATAATAACTTCAATTATTAGCATGAAATTGCTATTTTTCTCATACCCTCTTCAATGTTGTCTCTTTTCTAGGTTCAATAAGATGTATTAAAAAAGAATACCATTATTTATAGGATTTATGTCTTTTATTAAAATTCCATTCATACTTATTGTCACTCATAATGAAGTTATTTATTAACATTAAAATTCTCTTTTTTCATCATCATGCAACTTTTACAAGCGCTACTATTGTCATTTAGGCAATGTTATGGCCTTAAGCTCAATAGCACAAGATCAAACCAAGGTAGATTGGATCTTCATGATCATGAATGGGTATGTTATAGCCATCAAACATCCTGTCAAACTCTTGAAAGATGGTTAAGATTATTGAGGAATTTATGCATATTGGGTATAAGTAGACTACTTAAATTTATCAAATTTGTGGATACTACCTAAGTCAATTAGGCATATGGAGTGATGGGGACATCAGATCAGCATGGAAGGTTTATCAGAGACGTAGCCGCCGATCTACGGCTACGATCGAGTCTTTGTATTTCTGAGTCATGATTGTATTTCATTTTATTTATGCATTTTCTTATTTGCTTAGGTGTCGTTATTATTTTCCCTTTGTACCCCTTTCATGGAAGTTGTCGCATGTAAGCCCCAAAGGGCAAGTTGGTCTTTTATTTTCTTGAGTCTTTGTACTCGGCTATTTATAACCTCATTTCCTTTGTTTGGAGTTAAGGAATGATTGTTATGAAATTTCTTCTACTCTTGTGTTGTGAGAGCGTGTGAGAGTTCTTGGAGAGTACATTGGAGAGATCCCTAGGAGAGGGAAATCAGATCACCCACCAACCTTGGAGACGGCCGGGTTTGTGGTTTTCTTCGTTGTCTTTCATCTTCCCCTCGTCGAACGTCCCCAACCTCCACCTCAAGCCACCGGCCACCTCACCCGACCCTCCTTTTTCCCCAAACCCCACGGCCTCCCTCTACCTAAGCCTCTTCCCCCTGCAAAACCGCCGGCCACCTCCACTCCATGCTCCCCTTGAAGTTTCCTAATTTATGGTTGGTCAAATTTGGGAGGAATTTGAAATTCAAATTCACTTGATTTGAAATTCAAATAAACTTTCCTTATTCACTAATTCTATTTTAGGAAACTTTTTGAATTCATGCCTAATTAAAATTTAATTAAGAAAGGATTGAATTAAATCTTTCCAATCTTATGAATTTAAATTAGGAAGCTTTCTAAACCAATCCCAAAATCCCTCCCTCTTCCCTTGGATGCCACCGGCCCCCTCTCTCACCATGAGATTTTAATTTCTAACTTTCCTAAATTTCCCATCCAAGTTTTAGGAAATAATCCAAACTCCCTCAAATCCCTCTTACACGAATTTCTCTTTTGCCATAGCCAGCTAATTAATTTCCTACATCCAGGGAAATTTATTTTGGGATTTCCAATTCCCCTCCTCAGCATTCTGCCGCCCCTCCCTAGCCATCTCTCTCTCTCAATTTCCCCTCTCCACCATTGGTGCTCTAGTGGATCTAAATTCCTCACCTCTTACTCCTTCAAGTTCTTCTTCCCTACACATCAAAACTGAGTTTTCCTCTCAGATTTTTGAGATAAATCCCGATTTTATTTCAGATTTTTGAGAAGGGCAATTTCAGATTTTTGGAAGGAAACTTGGAGTTCATTCTTCGCCACTACTTGAGAGGTGTACCTTTTGTACCACAGAGATTCTACTTCCCTTCATCCATGAATGGCGGATCCAGAGACTGAGTATGGCATCACTTGGGATGAAGACGATTTCACTGACATTCTTGGATCCACCTTCTTCGACGTGAATCCGGAGATTGATCATACCGTCGAAGACTACGTGGAGCGCATCTTGTTTGCTTTGACAGAAGCCATTGACGAACACTTCGAAGGCCTTGAGTGGAGGATCTCCACGTCTCCTTAGCAAAGGTTTCCTTTTCACTTTCATCTTATTTCCTTTAAATCTAAATTCTCATTGGTTTGATTGTAATCGTGAAAGTCTCCTCCAAGTGCTCTTGCTAAGCTTAGTAATCATAGGAATTGAGCGTACTTTCTTTGCATCCTAATTCTCGTTGTTAGATTAGGGATTAAATTGAAGACTACTATTTTGTATTGTTTTATTTTTCTTATTTATCTTGAAAGTTCAAAGCTCGGAGCATGTGATTTAGCCTACGCAAAAAATCTCCTTAATTGCTTAACTCGTCGCTGAGAATTGCTAGTAATTTTATTTTAAAATTATTCTAATATAAGAGTTGTGCAATGCCTAAATGAATCCATAAGCATCTCATCCACGTAGTCCTGCATCATGGAGACTATCACCTCTGAAAGCAGTACTTAATTTCCCAAAATTGTCAAGAACAATCATGACTTATAACTTTGATGTACAAAAAGTTTTTGCTACACTTAAAAGTGAATTGCAGGTTCTTTTTAATACTTTGTGTGGATAAAATTGATGCCAGTCACATTATTCAAACTTGCACTACAGTTCCAATTTGCTTTTGTAGATGGCATTGCTTCTCAACCACTTGTATTGAATGACAAAATGTTGTAGCATAAAATTTCATCTCTAACATCATGGCGCAATTTCTTTCTTGTCAGGAACAACTATGAATTATTTCTTAGATGGTCGAATCAATAAAGCCGAGATTCTGTTCCCTGGAGTTGGATGCTTCTTGGTTGCCGTTTGTCTTGGATCTGCTGTTCATTCCTCCAATGCAGCTGATAATAAAGAGAAATTAAGTGGCTCCTCATGTAACAAACGTGGAAACGCTTGGTATAGCTTTTTGTTGCCTAATGCGTTTAGTTCTCTGCTTAGACTTTACTATTCTATCTTATAAGCTTGTCTACAACTTACAAACTTAAACTGTACAAAAAATGCAGTGCCTGGGGAGATTACAAGAATGGAAGCAAAGAACCAAAGAAAGGTATTCGGCAGTTTATTTCTTTCAAAATAATAAATAATTAATGGATATTTAATAATTTTGTAACTTTAGTACACATTTTGCAGATGTGGCAAAGGATGTAGAGATTGCAACTTATTCTTCGAACAAGAAGACAGAGAAGTCAAAAGCTGGCACAGCTGAATACCTTCTAGAACTTGAAGAACAGAGATCAATCAAGGCGAGTAATTTTTAGGCAGCTTTTGTTTTGTTGGAAAGTCTAATTTATGCCCTACGAAGAAACAACCTATCCATATCTCGTCGCAAATTGACCTTTTGAGATAAAGTCGTCAAGAGATTTTGTAGGGGGCAAAGAACTTCATCTCAGCAATTCTGGGGTAGAGTCCTAAAACTATCAAAAATTTTATGGGCTGTTTTATTTAGTGTATTTTGGGGATTTCATTGTGATCTTTAGTTGCCCCGATTTTTCATTTTATGGGGCATCATTAGGTGATATATTGGATATATTTGGTCGGTGAAATTTCACAAACTTTGTCATATTGAAATTTACATGGGTGGTAATAGAACAATCATCAATTTGGTGAACATGAAAAAAAATTATTGATGTATTTTGTGTGTTTATCATCTTTATGTTTTCTTTGTTTTCACTGATTTTGAGAAGTGACTCAAAATATTGTCGGGCTGATTGTTCCATGAAAATCTTATACATGCACATCCTTCTTACCGTGAATAATATAAATCTACATTACTTTTATGTCGCCATAAATAATTCTTTGATGCCTCTAAGTTTTAAGAATAGAATTGATGCTTATGTTCAAACAAGGGAACAATTGAGTTCACATTACAACAATAAACCTAGGTATTTCTATTTGTTTATAAAGCTAAAGATAAGGTTGGAGTAGCTCGAGTGGAAGATAAGATTAGAGAGAGTTTCCTTAGATGGTTTGGTCACATTAAATGGAGGCCTTCCGATGACCCGGTTAGGAAAGTTGAGGTATTAGATTTGACTTATGTTAAGAAAGGAAGAGATAAACCTAAAAAGACTTTGTTAGAAAATATTAAAAATGATATTTCTTTATTAGATTTAAATGAGAATTTGACTTTTAATAGGACACACAATAGCGAAAAAGGATTCATATAGCCGACCCCACGTGGTGGGACTAAAGCTTGATGTTGTTGTTGTTGTACTTATTTAGCTGAAGCCTTCATTTAATGTTTTGCATCTGCTGAGCTTAATCTTCCAATCTCAATTGATCTTTCCTTTTGTAGCTTCTTAGCTCAAACTGACCAAATAATTGGTTTTTATCAGGTTTTTGGTTCAAACATGTTTCTAGGGCTGGCCATTGTGTTCTTTGCTGGCATTTGCTTCTCACTTTTCTCTCCAGCATTCAACTTGGCCACAAATGACCAATGGCACACCCTAAAGAAGGGAGTGCCCCATCTTGTGGTCTATACAGCGTTTTTCTACTTCTCCAGCTCATGTTTTATCCTTGCAATTGCTCTAAATATATGGTTTCTTTACAGGCCCATTCTTGGGCTACCAAGGTCATCTTTTAAAGCTTACATTCAAGATTGGAACGGGAGGCAATGGGCTTTTCTAGCAGGTCTTCTTTGTGGATTTGGAAACGGCTTTCAATTCATGGGTGGGCAAGCTGCTGGATATGCTGCAGCAGATGCTGTTCAGGTGAGTGCTTGATAAACATAGATTGTAACTTGCTCATGTGCTAATTTAATAGGCTTTTTAAATTTCTTCATAAATTGGGATGAAACTGTTAGGAAATACTTGAGTTCGCAAGCAAACCTATGGTGAAAACAGTGCGTAAAACTGCTGTTTGCAGCAGAAAACAGCAAAGAACAGCAGATTTCCTGGGGAAAACAGTAGAAAACTGATAGAAAATAAAGGATTCCACTAGTAGATGAAGGAAAACAGCAAAAATATAAGTTTCTTCAATTCGAGAGGAAGAAACAATTCTCCAAAATCTCTACCAAGCCTAGAGCCCCAAAAAAACCAACCCTATATCCCTGATTTCAAATTCAATATACCTCAAACCCTAACAAAAAATCCTAATTAAAGCAAAAGAAAAATTACTTAATCCCTTAACAACCCCTCATTCAAAATTTCCCTCTCAAACCTTGCTTAATTTAAGCCATTGGCCCACAATTGCTGCGCCCAACCCCCATGTCTGCCCCCTCCTTTGGACCGGCGGGAATAGACATGAACCGGTTCAGGTCGAATAGAAACTTCTTATAGGTGTCCTTTTTGATAGCCAATTAATAAGATATTCATTCAAGTTGATAAACTGGAATTCGCTCAAGGATGGCAAGAAAGTGAATGAAATGAAAGGAAATTAATCTTTGCCTGGATTTACTATTGATTTCCGATTAATCTTTAACCCAAATAACTTACTACCAAAGAGAAACTGGTGAATTGCATAAAAACCAATTTAGAAAATTTCCCCCTTAAATATCATAGAATCTTGAAGTAGCTTCCTTTTCTATGTTATTTTAAACTTGTTTGAGATTAATGAGTAATATCTCATGAACTAACCATTGTTCCTCAGGCTTTGCCGCTTGTCAGCACTTTCTGGGGCATAATTCTTTTTGGAGAATACAGGAAATCATCCAAGAAAACCTACATTTTGCTGATAAGCATGCTTGTCATGTTCATAGTCGCAGTTGCTGTTCTAATGGCTTCCTCTGGACACAGAAAGTCTTGATGATGCTCCCATCTTCTCTTATCTAATATCTCAAAATATATAAACTACTCTTTTGGTGCAACAGAATGAAGAACTGAGCTGTTTCTGTCTCTTATGCTTCTTAATGAAGCCCATATGCTCTGCGCTTTTGCTGCAGCACCAGAGTTACTATTTGGTGGTTGGAATGGCTTACAAGGCTGCATTCTCTGGAGCTACAGTTCAATATTTCATAACTTTTGATTCTTTCCCTTGTCCAATTCTGCAAAGTGACAGCTTTCCGTCTTGCAAAAATATTTAATAGCTCAGCTATGTTTGGAATGAAAAACAAATTGTATTGTTCCAGTGTTCTTGTTGAAATTCACGCACAGCCCCTATTTTCCTTTGGTCTTCTTTATCATGACAATCATTGTTGCAGAGACCCATTGTAGGTATTGGACTTCTAGAAGTTTGGCAACTTCAGTTCTTACAGCCTCAATCATCTGAATCCTATCTTTTTCTGATAATTTTCTTCTTCTCAACTCAGTGCTTCTTGAACTTAGAATGCATCGTGGAGTGATTAAGTTTCGTTTGAGATAGCTTCTTATTGCTTCTTAAAGCAGCTTTTTAGTACAACTGTTTTAAGAAGCAATAAAAAAGCCGTCCCAAACGAAACCTTAGTTTGAAAGATGTTTTAGGCTTTGTTTGGAATAACTTTCTTATTGTTTTTAAAAGTAGTTTTTTAGTACAAATTTTTTTTGAATTTAAAATTTTTGTACTAAAAATTTACTTTAAAGAACGGTTAAAAGTCTCAAACGAAATCTAAATGGCATCAACTTCAGAGATAAGCGCTTATTCTACTCCCGCTATGGGCTAGACTTATCTTTTTTGATAGTTTCAAAATGGATGCAGGATTGTTGGGCATACTGCTCATATGAACACTTAAGGTTCATTTGAGACTGCTTTTTAAATCAGCTTTCTAGTACAAAAATTAAAATTTTTGTACTAAAAAGCTGCTTTATGAAGTAGTAAGAAAGCCGTCCTAAACGAAGCCTTAGTAATCTTAGTTGTTTGCAATCTCTAAAGATAGTAGGTGATTATTACATATTTGATAAGAACAATTTGAAATAACTTAAGTAATTTAAATTTCAAAATGAAATAAGAACAATTTAGAATCCATACCAAACTAGGTCAAGTCAACCAAGTTCTAAAATGACAGTTATTACATGGATAACTATTTACTAAGTGACTATGATAAACTCAAGGAAACCATATATAAATTCAATTTAGCAAGATTTCTAAGAGGAGTCTAAATGAAGATGAATTAAGTTTAATATTGGGTTAGGTCAACCATTTAGGATTCTAAGGCTAGTACATTGTTCATTACTATTTTGTACAAGTTCCTTTTAGTGTTTAAGCATAATTATTCTCAAATTTAAGGTTTGATTAAACTTTATTTTGTTCAATTGAGGGATTGGGTCTATTTAGATTCATTTGAATTAGCCTAGGTTAAGTCAAAATGAATTATGTGATTCAATTAAGATGTATATGATAGCTTTCGGCTTAATTAATCCAAAGTTAGGCTAATTAAAAGTCAAATTGGGTTTAGATCACATTGGGATCTAAGTCTTGTTAACTCAACCTGAAGGTTAACAAAGCCAATGCTACAATCCAGCCCGATCTTGACGAGTTCTATCATGTTAAGTTGTAACAGATAAATCTCAATATCTAGTTTTAGAATTTTTTTTCAATTTTTCTGTCAATATTCATTGAAATAATTATAGACTACAAAGCTACTAAAATATTCAAATACTGAAAATAAACTAATCAACTATGTTTCTTTTATTTCATCAAAATATATATATATCTACACTATAATATATTGCTACATACGGAGCTATAGAGTTGAATAATAATGATGACTGTAAAAAATTAAAATAGAAAAATACCTATAACATCATATCCGATCCTAAATTGCTAATCCATATTATCCTTTTCCTTCCCAGATCTTGAAAAATCAGAAGAAAAATCACAATGAGCTGCAACAGCTCAGCAGGTCACACAAATCAATTTAAATTTTCAAATATTCTTTTTTCAAATATTTTTTTGAATATTTAAAAAATGATGTAGTTAAATAAATCAATATATTGAAAGATGTAATAAATGCATACCAATTATTCCATAATTTAAATTATAATATTGAATAAATAAATAAAATGAAACTCATATCTTAGAGGAGTTCATATCACATTTTCTATACCCAAATATAATCTCAAAGAATTTTGAACCCTAATGACTCATTTTTTGTGCTTATAGCACCAAAACATATCTCATATCTCTATCATAGACAAATTCTCAAAAGATTATGGCTCCTTATAGTTCCCATTAGTTCCATGCAAAAATATAATCTTAGAGGATTCTGACCCCTTATAACTCCCAACATATATAATTTAATCATGTATGCACATATATCATCAATTTATATCAGTTAAAAAGTAATTGAGCATATGTCAGAATTGCAAGATGTGGTAAAATGATAGATAATAGAAAATCCTACTAAGTAAAAATTCACATTTTCAAAAAATTATCAAATTATTATGGATTATGTAAAATGATATCTTAAGACTTTTATTGTACTACGCCACAATTTTTTAACATTAAGATAATTTTTTATTCAATAAAAACCTCATAAATTTCAAAACCCATGTTATAAAAATTTCAAAAGATACTCAAAATTGCATAATTGTAATCTCTATAACATATAAAATATTATACGGTGAAAATTTTGCTAGCACAAAGTTATATGCATTCTTCGGTAATAGAAATAGCATTTTAATATAAAAAATCTGCTAAAAATTACGTATTTTTGAAAATTGAGATGTCATAATGTGACTTGCCTCTAAGTGAATAAAATTTCCCAACTGGGTTGATGGATGAAAATGGCTCGAAGTCGTCTGAAACTGGGTTTTAAAATTCTATCTCATTTCTTTTTCCTCTAATTTACTCCCCAAGCTCTTTGTTAATGAAATCAAAAGGCAAAATGGCTAAAAAATATTTTGTTTCATCGCCGAAAATAATTTTATAATAAAAAAATAAATTTTCTAATTATTAAAATTTAAATTAAAATTTAAAAATACTTTGATGAAATTGGTTTGAAAAACGGACACCTATTAGATTATTGTGGTTTGAATTTAATAACATCGAGCTAAGTTTATTCTAGGAATAAACAATATTAAGATGAACTTGGGTTTACTAGATCAAAGTTATATGAAGTCTAGTAGGGCCTATAAACGATTGAATCCACTAAGATCATCATCAAACATATTTTATGATCGATCGTGCATAATAAACT
The DNA here is from genome assembly GCA_016618105.1 of Dendrobium huoshanense. NCBI lineage: Eukaryota > Viridiplantae > Streptophyta > Magnoliopsida > Asparagales > Orchidaceae > Dendrobium > Dendrobium huoshanense. The sequence continues at coordinate 58,748,670 of CM028357.1, forward strand.
AGGTTAAGTTAAATTTTGATGTCATTTGTTTGGAAAATTAGTAAACCCTAGTTGTAGGTGAACTTAGGATAACCTATTGACATAGGAAATAAAATAAATAAATAAATAAAAACCTATGGACATAGGAATTTGTGTAATGTGTAATTAATTTATTTTAAATCGTAAAAATATAAAACCAATTTTTAGAGAAGCCAAATACATCATAGAATATTGGGAAAAAAAATTGCAAACCAAATTTAAGCTTAATAATGCATATGTCTAATTTTTAAAACATCCTTTAATGAATTCGAATTAGGAAAATTCATAAAATTCAAAATATAAAATATAAAATAAAATTTCTTATATATTGCATATGAAAATTTCTTAAAATATTGCATATGACCCGACCCGACCCGACCCGACCCAGATATGAAAATTTTAAATTCGCAAGAATTCAAATGATTGAAGCTAGGTCGTTTTTTTTTCCTCAGCCAATATCAAGAATTTATTGAACTAAAATCTTATATATTGCATAGCATTCGTCGTTATTTTCATTTAAAAAAGAATGCTAATCTTAAAACCTAAATTTAAAAGGAATGCTTAAACTCAGATCTGAGTTGATCGGAACGGTAAGATAAAAATTAAAAATGAAATTCAATTTAAATATTAACGTCTTCAAATTATGCCAATGATTTAATTTGAATTTGAATGTACGAATAATTTTTGCAAATTGATCGCCTGCTTGAGGAAAAATTATTAGGTGCAGAGTGTGCATCGTCCGCACAAATATGGATATCTAACGGTACTCAGCGGTACCCAAAGGTACCGAGTGTCAGTACCTAACGCGGAATAAGACTTGTGCAGACGGTTCTCCCTGTTCGGACTCCACGCCTAATAATCTCTCTTGCTTGAGCTCCATAACGGTCAGGGCTCTATCCTATAAAAAGACCCGAATTTAACTATACAAAAGAACTCCAAGAGACGTTGCGACTGCCCAGTAAGAAAACCATAAAGGGTTTAGCGTCGGTGGTCAAAAGTCCAGGTCCCGTAATCGCGTCAATTTAAATAAATATAGTATTTTTTTTGGGAATTATAAATATAGTACTTTCCCGCGACAAGTGAGATAAGATCAGAATCGTCCATTATGACGCGTGGCGCGCGATAATTAGTTTATATTTTTCGCAAACTTTTCCAACGTTGCCGTTTATCTGAAAATGTTTATTGAAGGGAGCATTTGGCGGTTTCCTGCAAATGAGGGTCTGAGTTCAGTGCGAAGGTTTCAAAACCCTAACCCTCTCTTCCTCTCTCACTCTGTCGCGGAATGGAGAGAAGAGGGTTAGCTTCAGAGGTGAGAATGCCTCTGTTGTACGCTCTTGTTCATCGTTCTTTCTTTTACTGTTTATTTTTTAATGGCAAAATGATTTATTGCTTTCCTCTGTTCACGAGATTTCTATTTGTGTGATGGGTGCTAGATGGTGAAATGCATGTGTTTGATCGGCTCTGTTCTTTACCGCATATTTGTCTGTGAACTGATTTTTTTTTTCTGTCCCTTAGGGTTTAAAAGATGAGTCTGTTTGCTAGTGTCAGTACGCCGTACGGTACTTTGATTTGTCATTATGTTTGAGTGTTCATGGTTAGATTTAATGCTGTGCATTGTTTAAGCCAAGGAGGTTTTTCCACTCTTATTGAAGGATATTATTGTTTGATGGATGGGTGACGAATATTCACTTTCTTACTATCCAATTCAAACATCACTTTATGACATGAACATTTGGAAATAGTTGCACGAAGCACTACCCATGAGAACAATTGAAGGAAAGCAGGGAAGGAACCAACAATGTAGGATATTTGTACTGCCTTTGTATGAATTACCAGTTTTTAGATAAGAATTAGATTTTCTTTCACTGTATGGCATCTCATTTATTAGTTTTCTTTATATTCTCTATCTCTTTTCGTAATATTGTTGTATATTCTGCATCAATATGGTATCTTTGTGAAATTGTTGCTGTATTGCTTTTACATTTTCATCATTTCTTATTCTCACTCCCTTGATTTTAGTGATTTTCTGCAATTTGATTTCTTGATGACAGCAATTTACTCCAATTTTTTTATCCTCCATCATTTTTCTTTTCACCCTTGTGCATCCTTCCCCAATCCCTTGCTGATTATTGTTTTCTTATTTTGGAAAAAACCCTGAATTCGGCACATTATTAATTCACACCCCTTTTCTCTGTTCTCATCTCTTGTGAAAAACCATAGTGAAAAACAATAGCAGATTCTCTGAACTAATTAATATTTTAATAAATCATTCAAAAGTCTGAATTTAAATTCATTTTTAAATTTAATCTTAATTGCTATCCTAGTTTCATAAAATTTTGTCTCATAATCAAATCATCTTTTATTGAAAATCATATTCTTATTTCATCACCTAAAAACCCTATCAGAACTTTTCATAAAATATTGGTTGTGAAGATCAAAAACAACAATCCTAAATGCCTTAGGTATCCTGCCTGCAGTTGCGATTGGTCTCCTTAATATAACTTCCTTCAGTGATCAAATTGCACTTCCAACATTGCTTGCGACATTTAGCTTTGTGTCAATCATGGTAATTGAAATATTTTGACCATTCCTCTTAATTATCTCTTGATTCTAGTGCTGCTTTGAGAAACGTACTGCTGGAAGCATTCCATATCAGTGAATTGAATGACTTGAATAATGCAATTCTTCTGATAAATTATGCCTTACATCAATTTCATTATGGTTGTGTTCTGTGCTGTAAAGATAAGTAGGAGTCAATTTCCAGCTGCAGGCTGTTTATTTTGTTTCTAAGTGCTTTGCTAGAGTTTTCACTCTCCTTTTGGACCTTAAAATAATTATTGATGTTTCTCCCTTCGACTCTCTTTCAACCCTCTAAAATCATTTGCATGCATCAAAGTTTTGCAATAGGTCAGGGTATGCTTCTGTTGCTACTGTTGATACTTTTATTAGTAGCATTAGGATACGTGACAAATATTCTAACAAATTGTATGTATCATTTGTCTTCAAGGAATTCCATGATTCTTTTCATGGAAAGTGTTTTTGATATTCATCCTTAGGGAGAAATTCTACCATGTTTACTGTCCATAGAAGAGCTCTTCCCGTCTTACGAGAAAGGATTTAGTAACATCTTCTAACTAGTATAGATGAAGAAGTTGAACCACCATGTATTTTCATTTTTTTGGGGCCAATTATCAATTAACAATTATGGTCAAATTTGATTATTTATTCTTAAAACTTTAAATTAGATTTTAATGTAATAAAGATTCTTTCAAATCTTAATATTATAACTAGATCATGAAATGTGTACATATAAGGCTATTATAATGAATTGCTAGATTAAAATTTAAAAAGCAAAAATAGATTTTTAAAATTGCATGTTGATAAAAATGAAACTATTCATCTAATAGGTAAAAAGATCTATAAAAGCTCTCATTTTGGCCCTTAGCTTGTTGCCTAGTGAATATTGAAGAATGAAGATAAGTTTTTTCTTGTTTCTACCCCTGTTGATAAACATATTATCAGATCTCCCATTCACTTGGCCATTAATACTCAGTAAACTACTATATGGGTCAGAAAGCTGCTTAGAATTAGTGCATCGATATCCTCAATAATAGGAAGGAAATGAAGGGATAATTCATTTGGAGGATGTGCACAAATGTACTTAGATGCTGATGAGATTATGATATCCTTCTTCGTGCTTGGTTTAGTAAGGGGTGGATCTGAAGGCTCTGATTCATTAATACCATGTAGAGTTTATTTTAAATTTGTGTTGCTTGAGTTGATGAAAGTGGAATTGCATCATCTATGAGTGAAGATAGATTTTGATCATTTATATGATTCCCTTGTTCTTGTTGTTAAGATCAATAACAAATGATTTCTTAATTTTGGATGCACACTGACGCAATTAGAGTAATTATGTCCAAATACTTTGCAAGAAGTGTAATACGAAGGAATGCCATAAAATAACAATCTGCTACCAATAGGCACTGGTGGAGGAGCCAATCTAAGCCTCTTTTTCCAAAGGCAATGTAGCTTTCATTTCCACCAGAACCTTTGTCACAGACAGTCTCGAGAGACACAGGATAGCAGCATCAATGTGCAATGGTTTGCAAAGGTAGAAATATAGACTATTTAAATAGTGTAGCTGAAGCTGAGGAAAATAAACTCTAAATCGGGTGAAAGGAGGTTCCATGGATGAGTCAAAGTGAGAGGACCACTTTAAGGTATGCATCAAAAGGGCGCATGCATAATAAGGTATTATGGAAAAGTGCTAGAATTCTCTTTTTCCACCAATAATCTAATAATAATATGATGAGATTTCAGAAGTCGAGTAGAATTTTCTTGACCCAAATGTTAGTCAGACATAAATATATGTTTAATCTCAAGAATTGGATGTCTCATCAAAAACTTTCTAACTATAAAGAAATAGAGTACACTGACTAGCTCAGAAACAGATTCAAAGAATTAGATCTGATTTAATCTGAAATGTAGTTTTTTATGATGATGAGGATATAATCCTTGGTGGAAAAACAAAGAAAACTGGGTAGACTAAGTCCATTAAGATTCTGAAGCCATCATCACCCCAATAACTAACTATAACGAATGATTGAGAAGCGCCGACATTAAGAGAAATAATAGCCATGGTTATCCAGACAATAGGAGGAACCATGAGGTAAACTCAAGCATTGGGTTTGATGGCAGCAAAGGAATAGCTTAGTCAGAAGAAACAATGTGAAGAACAGGCATTAGAGATGATGACTTCTATATTAGGTAATGCGATCTCGGGGAAAAAAAGAAACACGATGAGATGACTAGAGGTTGTTGAGCATAAACTAAAAGTCAATGTGCCAGACCAAGCCGACAAGGGCGCCAACTTGGATGCTGAGATTGAAGACATCCCTAGTTATTAATTGGATTTTCTAGTTATGTTGATTTTCATAGGACTTTCTGCAATCTTTTTTCAGTTTTCAAATTTTCTTTCCTTAAGGATTTACTGAGATGCCTTGATGATTTGCTGTGATATCTCTTTTGTTTCTTTTATCCTATTTTCTATCATTTTCTCAATTCCACCGCACATCATGTTTCTATTGGTAATCCCTTGGAGGACTAACGGCTTAATAATTCATCAGAGCCAAAATTTTATAAGTCTGGAAAATTTGACGTGGTGGTTTTCCTTTTCCCCGGGATTATTGCTAATTTAGGGCTTGAACATTGTTTTTGGGCTTTGATTTTAGGTAACATTACCTGGAGTTTAGCAGATCATCCAAGACTTTTTTGGTTATCAAAAGTGGTTGGTGGGGATTCATGAGTTAAGGGGTTCTAGATGGTCAGATGTTATTCTAGACCCATTTAATTTTTTTAAATAGGTATCTGATTTGTTATAGAATGAGCTTTCCTGAACTTTTTCCTGCTTTCACAATCTTTTGTTCTTTTATCCTGATATAATCTACTGAATGACCTGCCTTTGCATACATCACGAGTCACACTGGCCCTCTCAAGTTATGGTGAAATTTTAGATTACCCGTCCTAAATGTAAAATATAAGGGCATGTTTAATGATGTTCTAATGAGAGGTTAGCAGGTAGTTTAAGTAATTTTATTTCCAAAAGTTGCTAGCATATTTGTTTCCTAATATTCCTGTCTCGTCTAATTTGCATGCTACCTCGATCATCGGATGCATTTCTCTTCTGAGTGCAATTTGCATTTATTTATTTAGTTTAAATATTAGACTGGTTATTTTAGTGATACGAGGATTGCAATTGTTCAACCAAAAAATGAGAACACCTATTAAGTGCTTGCCATTTTGGATCTTACAAGCTTAAGAGCAATGCTACACTCCCAAAAGAAATATTCTTAAAATAGATATTGATATGGCAGTTGTTGTCATTTATTTTCTGTGAGTGAGCTGGGGCTTAATTAATGAGGAAGTTGGACAGAATTGAAGGAAACCGTATTTTATTTGTGCATTTATTTTGGGAGTGAAGCATTATCCAATTCATGTTCTGCTATCTTTATGATCGAATACTTTTGAAGTTCTCTTAAATTACTTTTTGGTATTCTCTTAAGTTTGCTTGATTTTTGCATAATGTAAAACAACTTCCAGAAATTTCTTATATGTATGTTTTGTTTTACCATTTACAAATTAGATTTTCTGTGAACCTCAGCGAAATCTTACACCATTTTTTGGTGCAACTTATACTTTCCAGGACAAAGTTTGCCATACATGCGGTCATACTGGGTTTGCTGATTCCATCGCAACTTGTTCTCTTTGCAAAGTGTACAATGAACACACGTATGCGCCATTATTTTAGAAATACAAACTCTTTTTTAACCTTGAATCTGTTTAATCATGATTGTAAAGCAATGTCTGAAGAAACAGGTTAGAAATGCCAAGATTGGTATCATCATGTGAGCATTATCCAGACTAGATCATTTGATGTGTCATCAGATAGAGAAAGGGGGGTTTCTGATTTCTTTCAAGGCTCATTTGGTTTCTTGTAAATAGAAAATATAAACAATGATTTTATTTTCAGTCATTTTCAGTGTGTAAATAAAATCACCGCATTGAGAGAATTTTGAGGTCTATGGAGTTTGAAATCAATGTTGGCGTCTAAATTCAACCAAATGATGGATTTAATAAACTGCATTGTTTTTTAAAAAATATAATGTCTAATTTCAAGGAATCAAATGACCTTATATATATATATATATATGTATATATATATATATATATATATATATATATATATATATATATATATATATATATATATATATATATATATATATATATATATATATATATATATGTATATATATCATAACTTTTAATGGTGTTTTATATACTAGGTGATGAGGACATCCGGCTCAGTTGGGCCGGAGATCTACGGTTACGATCAAATTACTCTATTTATGAGCATTTGTTTGTATTTGATTTATTATGTGTATTTTTTTTGTTTTAACCCTCACTTGAGGGAGTAGGATCATGTGACCCAAGGGGGGCACTTTTGACATTTGATGTTTTGTTGTATTTTGTCTATTTATAGGTTTCGCCTCCCCCTTGGGAGGGTGATGATTATTATGAATAAAAATTTCTACACTTTGTGTCCTGGTGTGTTTGAGAGCCTTGAGAGTTCTTGTGAGAGTTTATGTGAAGTCCCTAGGTGAGGGCAAAGCAAGACCCGTCAGCTGCAGGAAGTGTCCGGGCTCACGGTTTATCTCTGCCTCCACCCTCCATTGAGTTCACCGCCATCGTCATCTCCTCTCAAAATTGACCCTCTCCCTTCTCCTTCTTGCCTTGCCCATGCTCTACCTCCTCACATCCAAGCCTAGCCAAGCCATCACACCCCCAGACTTCACCTTGGCGGGTCCTCCACAACCCCTCCCTCTCCTCATAGTCGCTGCCCCTCTTTGTCCATGATCGAAACCTTCACGACCCAACAAAGCCCCCCCCCCCCCCCCCCCCCCAAGCTTCCTTTCTCCAAATTTTTGAATTGATCCTCTAACAATTTCCTAAACTAGCCTAGCGTTAAGTTTGGAAATCTGAATTCAAATTCGAATACTCCTAAAGTCTTGAATTTCTTTCCTAAATTATTGGGTTTTGTTTGGAAAGATATTCCAATCAACAAATCCGAAATTAATTGAATATCATAGTTAATTCGCCCACATTAGTTGCTGTCAAGAATTTCCGGAGACGTTAGAGTGCTGTCCGGGCGTGCAAGAGGGTTCGTATTGTTGTCCTTTTCACATAGGCAGCCAAATGATTTTGCCGTGGCTTTGTATCTTCTTTTATGCGCGTAAACTCTCTCTCTCTCTCTCTCTCCACCCTCTTATCTTTTCGATCTCTCCTCAATCGTGGCATCATTTTATTGTGAAAGCTTATCCGCTTAGTCCACACCAAGAGCATTGTGTAAGTGGCCGTTGTAGTGACTAATCTAATTATTAACTTAGGAATTGTCTCTGAAACACTACGTGAGCATGTTATTAATTAATCTGTTATTTAATGGTCCTCCCATTAGCATGTGATTGTTTGCGTATATAGTTCTACATCACTAGGATCATCAATATATGGAAGTTTTCTACTTACCGTTCATTTGAATCATATTTGACATGATGGTCCCGAAGATGTCTCAAAGCACTAGGAGTAAACAGAAACTGACACCTTATGAATTTTTTGTTCACAGATTTTTTCTTTCTTCAGTCTCTCCATCAAGCAGGACTAAACATGATGGTTTGAATTTGTTTGCTAATTAGCTCGGTTACCTCATCTTGGTCTATTCAATGCAAAACATTTCAAAAACGTTCAACTGCAGTGGTGTAGTTTTATATTTCTACACTTCAATCTGTGGCCTTCATTGACATGAGTCATTTGGTGATGTTGCTTTTTATGTTTGGTCATCATCCTGGTAAGCAATTGGTTCTTGAAGCAGCTGTAATCACCTCTTTTACTTGGTTTTTTTTCTTTCATTTTATGGCCATATGTTTATTAGTTAGTCTGAGTTTGCAATTTAAGCAAATTCTACTATTTTGCTGATAATAGGAACGTGTTTAGACAAATCATCTTGGATTCGTGCTTTATTTTGTGTGGTGATTTGAGTTCTTTTCCATAAATTTCACATCAAACTTGATTTCCATTTATGCTTGTTCATTTTCTGTAGCTTGTTTCATTTACCAAAGAACTTATCGTTGGACCGTGTTCTTTCCATCCTTTTCCCTCCACTTGCGTTTTCTAGCATTGTTATGTGATCCATAAATTCTTATTTGTCCTTTTTTAGTCTCATATGTATTGAACATATCATATCACTTTTTATGAATATATGATACTCTAAATGCTGATAGGTTAAACCTGTAAAGATTTTCAACAATTTTGGTAAGGGCATCTCCAACTGAAATCACTCCAAAATGCAGTAATACATCAAAATGCAGTAACTTGTCTTCAATCGAACTCCATTTTCTAACACCAAAAAAAGAATTTTTCTAGTATATTCTTTCTCATATTTCATTTATTATATTTTTAATCATTAATATTATTTATTGATTTTTTGAATTAAATCTATTATAATTAAAAAAAAATATTTTTTGTTATATAAAATAATTTGGAATATAAATATGTCATAAATAAATAAATATTTAGTTAATAAATTTTTATCTTATGTTAACTTACATTAATTAATTTTGTGTAAAAAAAAAAGATTTCTAAAAAATAAGATATTTCTAATTTATTATTTTAATTAATAATAAAAAAATTCTAAACTTTAATCTTTAAAATTAATAATTAAGTTTCCAATTAAAAAAAAAAAAAACAAATGCCGTATGAACAGTGCGACGCCAATATTGGCGTCGCACTGTTCATTTCCCTTCAAATGCCGGCAGATATGAAGATCGGTTGGAGGGAAGTAGGAACGGCAAACCAGTGTTTGCCGTTCGGGTGGAGATGATCTAAGATGTATAAATTAAACATTATATTTTGGTATAGTCGATAGCACCGAACATTTTTTGTGAACCCTTGTATGGTTTCCTTGAAGTGTTTTTTTATGACTTCAATTTTTTGCTTATTTGAATTAAAGGTATTGCTTTTGATGAAGATATGTTATATGAGATATGGGTAAGTTAAACCTTTAAAGATGTTTGACAATTTTTGGTAAGCTATAAATCAAATTTCATATTTTGTGATAGTGAATAATACCTAACATTTTTTGAGAACCCCCATGCATGGTTTTCTCCTGGTTATTTTCTTGTGACGAAAATCTTTGTTAGCCTTATATAAAGTAAAAACAATGCTTTTGATTAAAGTATGTTACATTAGATATCGGTTGGGTAAACCTGTAAAGTTGTTTGACCATTATGAGTAAGATATAATTTTTTTTTTTTTTTGTGATATTAAATAATACCAAACATTTTTTTGTCCAACGCATGTAGTTCTGATTGAGATATAAGTCTAACATCATATCTTTTATAGTAAATAACACTGAACTTTATTTTTGAACTCATGCATGTTTTCCTACAATCTACTTGCAAATTCAAAATTTATAACAATGCTAAATGTTGATAAAATGGACCACCAGTGTTGTCAGATAGCTAGATAAATTTCTCAAGATGATCATACATGATTTGGCTGCTCAGTTTTGGAGAAGGATATTTTTTATTGATAGAAGATAAAGGATGCAAACCCACATCACTTTCATGGGAAGACATTCTCATCAATAGATAGATATCTTTGACAAACTTTTTTCTCTTCTCTCTCTCTATTTAGTAAATCTTTTCTCTTTGAGTTCTTCGGGTGAGATCATTCTGCCCCAAATGTAACCCTGCCGAGCCCTAGTTATAATCACCAGAGGAGCGTTAAGGGCTTTTGGACTTCTTTGGCCTTGATGATCTTGACCAATCTATAATAATTAAATTCTGAGGTAGATTTTCACTACGTCAATCTCATCATGTCACCTGTTATGTTTTGTTCACTTGTTAAATGTGTCTGCCAGAGTCGCACAATTGTACAAGCGTTTATTGTTTGTTTGACGTGCAACGCTTATGTTTTTTTTTTTTTTTTTGATGAATTACTATAATACATTATTACCTTGAGCAATTAGATGACCATAATGGATTCCACTACAAGTATTTCAATTACTGTTGCACTATTTTAGTTGAAGGGTGCAAGTTTAATTGAACCCAACTAGACGAGTCATCTCTTGAAGCAGTTTACAGGCCCCCAAGGAGATTTTGTCTAGTCGTAAGCCTCTATTTTTGGAATGCGATGACGTAGAGATACGGTAAGCTACTATGTGAAGCTACCTATACCGAGCAATACCGAGCTATACCGAGCAATCAAAAAAATACTCCTTGAAGAGAGTATTGCTCGGTATAGCTCGGTATTTGGTAACATGATGATATTCTTCGTTAATACCAAATAATAGCTAGCAAAAACCGAGTGCGTGTCAGGTGGGAGGACGGATGGATCTTGGTAAGTACTATGAAGCTCCTAGCATTAAATCCTCAAGAGAGTAGCCCTTTTAATTATAAAGTCAAACATGCTGCATGGTGAGAACATCCTATGACTCTCTTAAAGAGGAACAAACTTAAGCTAAGAGGATGGGCAAGATGAGCCAAACAAAATCCAAAGTAGGATTACCCTCAACAATAATTATGATGTATTTGATGAACTAGCGGAGGAGAGAAGATCAAGGGTTTCTTCCAACAAGCATAATTCTCTTAAGGAGGTAATGCTTTGCTAAGAAGATAGGCAATTTCAGTCGTTTTGACAAAAGAAAACATCAATAACAAACAAAAAATCTGTCTAGTTCGATTAAGATTACTCTCCATGTAGCAATTGGCAATCTTGGACATGCTTTTAAAGAGAATGCAACAGCAATATCAAGCCTTTATTGATGAGGACATCGTCAGCATTTTTTGACACATGTTCAATCAGGAGACACCGGAGATCGACGGCTACGATCATGAGTTTTATTTTGAGTCATTTCATGTAGTAGTTTATGTTATTTTCAGTTTTTCCGCTTTTACCCTTATGAATATTTGGTCGCTATTGTAGCCCAAGGGGCATTTTAGTCTTTTATTTTCTTTGTCATTTGGAGGCCTATATATGGCCGTTTTCTTATGTAATAGTTAGTTTTTGATGAAATTTTTTTTTGCCACTTATGATCTCTTTGTGAGTTCCCCTCGATCTCTTAGTGAGTTTGTAGGAGAAGCTAGATCTCTTTGTGAGTTCTAGATTTTTCGCCAAACTATTTTGTCTTCGAGAGTTCTAAATTTTCGCCAAGTTATTTTCGTGGATATCCGGATTGAAGAAAATTGAGGTGAGTGGATTTTTAGCAAATCAAATTCCTTGAAATTCCCCTCCTCCCTTCCCCTCACCCCTTGCCGCCGCCTCCTCTTGAGCCGCCCAGGCCGCCGGCCTACAAACCCCCACCCGCCGGCCAACAACCGGCCAGTAGCCCGCCGGCCACCCTTTGGAACCCCTTGCCGCCGGCCCCCTCTAGCTCCCCCCTTTGAATTTTGAATTCCCCTCTCTTAATGACTTTCGTAATTAAGCCATATTAATTTGGAAAATTAATTAAGAGGAGTTACACATATTTGAAATTCAAATTCAAATTCCCTCTTACTTTCATTTGAATTTGGGAGTTACTTATGATAATTAATTAAGAGGAGTTACACATGTTTGAAATTCAAATTCAAATTCTCTATTATTTTCATTTGAATTTGGGAGTTACTTATGATATAATTAATTCTGAAATTAAATGTCAGATTTTATTATGCTTAATTAACTCCTTGTGGTCCCCACTCATTTAAATTCTCAAGCCTCCTCTCTCCTCTACATGTGGCCGGCCCCTTAATGGGCTTTTCTCTCTCCCAATTTAAATTCAATGCCCCACCAAATCAGCCCATAATTATCTCCTCAATTAACACCTCTAGCCATTAATGGATTAATTTGAAATTTCAAATTAATCTCCCTCCAAAACCCCTTGAAGCTGAATTTAATTCAGTTTTCTAATTTTTTCCCTCTTCCCCTTGCTTACGGCCAAGCCCCTCCCCTCACTAAACCGCCACCTTTCCCCCCCTCAAGGGCTCAAGAAGAGAGCTCGCCACATCCATGGAAGGCCGACCCCGACATCAACCACAGCTTCGTCTTTGATGATCAAGGAAGAAAAGATAAGACATTGGATGCTCTCTATTCATCCCATGGACTACCCGCCACCGGCTACCACTCCAACGGACTACACTTTGTGCGCCATTTGTCTCCTAGTGGCATCGCTCGGTTGATCTCAATCTTCCTCCATTAAAGTGCCACCAACAAGAGAGTGAGTGAGAGACCCAAGGTGAAAAGTTCTATTTGTTAATTGTGGATTATTGTTTCTCTCCATAACATTACTATCTAATTCTATATTGTCAATTTGATATTGTCCCATTAATCTAGTTGTAACCACATGCCTTACTTAATTTCGACTTGATAATTCCGAGAACTTAATTCGGGTAAGCATTAATTCTATAACTAGCTAGGCTTTAACAATCTTATATTAAAATCCCCAAGCAGTTCTTGTTTCCATGCATTACGTTTCACATCATCTTGGTATCAGAGCATGGCTAGCATGCTTTACATGTGCTAGAAGTTCCTAGGAGTCTAGTTAACCTTTTGTGACACTTGTTGCATGCATCCCGTTGCCTAATTAATTTCAATTCCCTGTTTTACTTGGCTGTCCAGAAAATTTCTGCATGGTTTCATCATTGTAAGCAAGCTTAATTCATTGTCTAGGGGTTTTCTTTGTCACTACAACACCTCTAATTGATTAGGTTGCTTAGCTCTAGCCATAAAACCTGCTTTCCTGAAAATTCCAGCACTTTAATTTGAGTCTAAGTTTGTGTTGTATTGCTGTCCACTCCCTCGGAACCTTCCTAACACCTAGACAACTTAAACAAACTGCTGTAGTTTGCTGTCCATCTCATTCCTGCACTGTTTAGTGACATTTAGGTGACTTTAAACTTGTGATAACTTGCTGTCCACACCCTAGAGTCCATCTAAATTGCGTAGATAACTTCGTCCATCATTTTAGATTGCTGTCCAGTAATTTTCTTTCACCCTATAGTAAGTCGAAATGGTGTTTTCTCCTTGTAGAGTGTGGTACCTTGCACCCAATCTAATTAGGTTTCACTTGACACTTACCCATGGACCCGATAAGACTCCAAAAGAGTTTAGATGACATCGTTAACCTAGTGGGCACTATGACTAGAATTATGACGGAGAAACCTGTTGACTATCCCCGCTCGAATTATGTGTCCCCCTATGCTTTTCAACCTATACCCGAGTTTAAGCCACAACGACCTCAATTTGAGCCACCTTATCGTCTGCCTACCTTTGATGGTTCTTTGGACCCTTACTATTTTAGGGAATGGGTTAGACAATTCGAGGACTATTTTGAATCGCGTGAAATCCCTAATTCTCGTCAGTTTAGCATTGCTAGGTCACACCTGAGCGGTAATGCTCTCCAATTTTGGATGAGGTTGGAAGATCATAAAGAGTTTCGTGGCGAATACCCCACCTCCGATTGGAAAAACATGAAACGAGAACTTAGATTAAAATACACTTCCCTTACTAGTGGTCACCCATCCTTTAGTAACATCAGGGTTGCAGCCCCACCTGTAGGTCCTCTCCAAAACTTAAAGGCCGACCCTCTATTGGGTCTTCTGATAGATCAATCTCTTATAGCTCCCCACTTGGACCCACTTCTAGCCATCCCAGTCAACCTTTAGACTCCCCATTCCTTGACCCTGCAGGTATGATTGTAATAAAGGAATGCATTAAAAAGAAGAGGTCCCCTGAACCTGAGACTGAGTGCATCCATTTCGTGGATGCTAATGATATCAATAATGACGAAGAATTCTTTGAGGATGAAACAACAGTGTTGAATCAGACTCCCAGCATGACTTAAATCCTGAGTTAGGAAAATTAGAACCTTTAAACGTTGACACCTTAGGCCACCCCGATCCTAGTCTCCTCAAGGATAACTCTTTGGATAAGGTATGCCTGGATGATAGTAATGTGATCTTGAAAGAAGCCAATCTGACTTCGAACACATTGAAATTAAATTCGGAAGATCCTGACTTAGTTGTAACCCCTACTGAATTGACTTTAGATAATCTTGATGATAATAATCTCGAGTCGGAAGTGGTTAAATTGAATTTACTACCTGATTTAAGCCCCAATTTAACTAACCCTGAGTCTATCAATCTTAAGGTTATACCCAAATCTGATTCTATTGATGATAGAAATATGAGTCCGGAAGACAGTGATTTGGTTCTGAAAGTTTCTGAGCCTAACTTGAATAATGAGTCTCATCTTATTTTATTGGAGTCTATTTTAGGAATCACTCATCTAGATTTACATTTTAAAGAGTGCGACTTTCGTGATTGGGCTTATCCCACCACTCCTCGTGCCGACTTTAATGTGAGAGAAAGTCTTAGCTCATACTTTCATGTTACAACTTTAACTGTCGTGCCCACTTCTGGTATGGATACCATACCCAATTTCTTAAGTCTCATACCTGCTGGTGACTCGTTTGGCTATCCCATTATGACTGTGAGTCAGGAGCCATCACCTTATCTTCTTCCTGATTCATTCGTGTTGCCCGATATAGTCTTGTCCTTCCCTGTTAAGGACCATCTCTCTCCTAGTGGGATGAATTTACTAGATTACACTATTGTCCCTAGGAGACTACCTACGACCCTGATTGAAATTTCCTATAGGAATGTCCTTTTAGCTAAGGATGTTTTCATTGCTCCCCCCACACCAGTTCCTTTAGGCCGAACACTTTAGACCCCTCTTTTGTGACTCGTCCATCTGTTATAACTACGTGTTCGTGTGAGTTTGTATGTTGTGTTGTAGTCTGTTGTCTTCCTAATTTGTCTATGTTTAAAACTTTAGTTTGTAAGCTCATGATTCTTGTCATTCATCATGCACACCGAGTCTCTTGCATCCACATTTGCATCTCATCCTCAAGAACTGCAGAAAGGATATTAATAAAAAGAATAACTAAAGCAATGCCAGTTATATACTTACTGCCAATCTCAAGAGACGGTTCAAAGAATTTGATATTAGAGATTTTGTATTGGTTCGGATTCATCCGGAGCAGTCCCACAAGGGATCATTATAAAGTTATATGCTAGAAGCGTTGGACCGTTCAAATAACAGCAGAAAATTTTAAATAGTAATGCTTATGTGTCAGACCTTCCTGAAGGTTTTAACATTAATCTTATGTTAACATCGAAGATCTTGTAACCTTCGGAAGTCCAGAGTGTAACCCTCCTATTCCACGAAATAATGAGCCTTGTGTGAACCCACCTGTTGAGATCCCCAGCCTAACTCCACCCCATAATTGCCTAATTTACCCAATACAGAGAAGATTGAGATAATACTTAGCGATTTCCACTAGAGATGATGGTCAACAAATGTATCTAGTTCAATGAGCAGGGAAACCGGAAACGAAGAACACATGGGTTGATCGTGACGAGCTGCAGCGAGTGGACCCCCCCGACTTACTAGAGTGGTACGAGAGCTCTATAGATGCTTACTCGATGGGGTCGAGTTTTCTCCCACCTGGGGAGAATGATGAGGACATCGTCAGCATTTTTTGACACGTGTATAATCAGGAGACATCGGAGATCAACGACTACGATCATGAGTTTTATTTTGAGTCATTTCATGTAGTAGTTTATGTTATTTTCAGTTTTTTCGCTTTTGCCCTTATGGGTATTTGGTCGTTATTGTAGCCCAAGGGGCATTTTAGTCTTTTATTTTCTTTGTCATTTGGAGGCCTATATATGGCCATTTTCTTATGTAATAGTTAGTTTTTGATGAAAAAAAAATTTTGCCACTTATGATCTCTTTGTGAGTTCCCCTTCTCGATCTCTTAGTGAGTTTGTAGGAGAAGCTAGATCTCTTTGTGAGTTCTAGATTTTTCGCCAAACTATTTTGTCTTCGAGAGTTCTAAATTTTCGCCAAGTTATTTTCGTGGAGATCCGGATTGAAGAAAATTGAGGTGAGTGGATTTTTAGCAAATCAAATCCCTTGAAATTCCCCTCCTCCCTTCCCCTCACCCCTTGCCGCCGCCTCCTCTTGAGCCGCCCAGGCCGCCGGCCTACAAACCCCCACCCGCCGGCCAACAACCGGCCAGTAGCCCGCCGGCCACCCTTTGGACCCCCTTGCCGCCGGCCCTCTCTAGCTCCCCCCTTTGAATTTTGAATTCCCCTCTCTTAATGACTTTTGTAATTAAGCCATATTAATTTGGAAAATTAATTAAGAGGAGTTACACATATTTGAAATTCAAATTCAAATTCCCTCTTACTTTCATTTGAATTTGGCAGTTACTTATGATAATTAATTAAGAGGAGTTACACATGTTTGAAATTCAAATTCAAATTCCCTATTATTTTCATTTGAATTTGGGAGTTACTATATGATATAATTAATTCTGAAATTAAATGTCAGATTTTATTATGCTTAATTAACTCCTTGTGGTCCCCACTCATTTAAATTCTCAAGCCTCCTCTCTCCTCTACATGTGGCCGGCCCCTTAATGGCCTTTTCTCTCTCCCAATTTAAATTCAAAGCCCCACCAAATCAGCCCATAATTATCTCCTCAATTAACACCTCTAGCCATTAATGGATTAATTTGAAATTTCAAATTAATCTCCCTCCAAAACCCCTTGAAGCTGAATTTAATTCAGTTTTCTAATTTTTTCCCTCTTCCCCTTGCTCACGGCCAAGCCCCTCCCCTCACTAAACCGCCACCTTCCCCCCCTCAAGGGCTCAAGAAGAGAGCTCGCCACATCCATGGAAGGCCGACCCCGACATCAACCACAGCTTCGTCTTTGATGATCAAGGAAGAAATGATAAGACGTTGGATGCTCTCTATTCATCCCATGGACTACCCGCCACCGGCTACCACTCCAACGGACTACACTTTGTGTGCCATTTGTCTCCTAGTGGCATCGCTCGGTTGATCTCAATCTTCCTCCATTAAAGTGCCACCAACAAGAGAGTGAGTGAGAGACCCAATGTGAAAAGTTCTATTTGTTAATTGTGGATTATTGTTTCTCTCCATAACATTACTATCTAATTCTATGTTGTCAAATTGATATTGTCTCATTAATCTAGTTGTAACCACATGCCTTACTTAATTTCAACTTGATAATTCCGAGAACTTAATTCAGGTAAGCATTAATTCTATAACTAGCAAGGCTTTAACAATCTTATATAAAAATCCCCAAGCAGTTCTTGTTTCCATGCATTACGTTTCACATCATTTATCCCACTATGTGGGGTCAGCTATATGAAACCTTTTTCTCCATTGTGTCTTATTAAGAGTAAAATTCTCATTTAAATCTAATAAAGAAATGTTATTTCTCATTCTTGCCAGCCAAAAATTTTTAGGTCTATCTTTGTCTTTCTTAACATAAGCCAAATATAGTTTATTGACTCCCTAAGCTTTTTAAGTGAATGTGGATTATAATATCCTTTGCTGGTCTTAAGAACTGCTAACATTTTTTAGCATATATGCTGCCTTAATGATTTCCAAAGACATACATCACATTGGTCACTGAGGATTTATAAGAGTACAGAGCAATGCATGAAAGGTCTATATGTTCTGAGCTTCTTTGAGATTGGGTTCATCATCTTGGAGACAAATTTTTTTTTGAAGAATGCAAATTTGCATAAAATAAAAGAAGAAGCCTAGATACAAGCTTATGAGAGGAACCAACCTATCACATTCTTCCTTTACTAAATGAACAAAGGAAGATGGTAAGTTGCTCTCACAAAACAAGTCCCAAAGAAAATCATAAGATAAAGCTAAGTTAGCACTGTAATCCGCTAACTTATTACAATTACGATTTACGATTAACACAATAAAAGATAACATTATTGTACTCGGTAAAAAATGATAAATCTTCACTTTCAAAGTTCCACGCTTTCTTCTTTGGTAAGCTGTACATATTTTGAAGAAGATGGAGAACATTCTTATTGTCACATTCCACAATAATGCCTTTAACATCTTGTAGCCTCCCTTGCAACACCTCTTTGAGTGATGAAAATGCTGAAAGCTCCAATTGAGCAGTGTCCCATTGCACTTTTCCCAAACCAAATGCTAAAACAAATCTTCCTTTACTATCCTCACAATACCACCAATACATGCTTTATAATTGCCTTTAAGTGAAGCATCAAGGTTAATTTACCCACTCGGGTGGAGGAGGTTGCCATTTATCTAAGAACAGTCCAACAGACTGATTAGCAACCCAGTGATCCGGCTGGATTAAAGTCTGTTTAACAGAGCCAACAAAATCGAGCACATAAATTACAATCATCACATTGCTATCTTCAGATTTCCCATGCTTCACCTTGTTTCTACTATTCCAAATAAACCACAATAATGTAAAATAGATCCTAACCATTAGCAAATTAGAATCCTTCAGCCTCATAAGACCGATCAAACAATCCTTCCAATCTCTAAATTCTGGAATATAGAACTCCCAACTTCTAAATACCTCAATCACCTTCAACAGCTTAGAACATTTCGTAGTAACATGGTTGACATCTTCTATTTCACCACATCCCAATCGACATAAAAAAGAATCAGTTAATCTTCTCCTATACAAAAGGCTTCAGTTGGTATGGCATCCTTACACAGACGCCAGATAAAAACTTCCACCCGAGCATTCAATTTTAATTTATATATCCATGAAACCTGAATGTCCTCCTTCATATCTTTGCAGCCATCTTCCACTAATAAAGCTGAGATATATTTACTGGTCATCTTAAGCTTTAACTCCATGCACTCTTTATGTAACGCCTGAAAAATATGTACATCACAAATCAATTTAAGCAACTCATCACCAAACTACAAACTGAGTTTTGCAAAGTCCCATCTTCCATCTTGAATGAAGAAGTCAAGAGTTGTGTTATCATCATCAAAGGATCCTACAAAAGTTGGCCGTTTGAGTAAACTCTTATCCAAAATCCAGATATCCCTCAAAACATTGATCTTGGATCCATCCCCAACCGTCCACCTTACAAAATTTTTAAAAGCATTCCATCCACTAGAAATGATCTTCCAAGAGGAAGAACCACCTCTAGAAATACCACTATCCCACCATTTGACTCCATATTTAATCAATAGATTCCTGTTCAGCAATGTATCCGGTTTATCCAAAAGTTTCCAAGCAAACTTCGCTCTCAGTGTATCTCTCCTGGACACTGTTGACTGAACTCCCAAACCTCCATATTGCTTTGGTTTACACAATAAATCCCATGCCACATAATGAATCCCATGTCTTCCATCACTTTTGTTCCATATAAAATCTCTACAAATCTTGTCAAACTCCTTCAATGCCCTCATAGGAATGAGAGAGTGAGCCATGAGAAATACAGGAAGAGAAAGGTAAACAGTTTTCACCAAAATCAGTCTACCTATAAGGGAGATATACCTATTTCCCCAAGCATTCAACTTTTTAATAGATTTATCCAATAACATTTGGAAATCCAACTTTTTTAATTTCCTCAAAGCCATCTTTATTCCCAAGTACTCAAATTCTTCCACCAGTTTGACACCCAGAATTCTTGAAATCTGAATTTTCCTTCTCCTTAACACTGAATTACCACACATACATGCAGATTTTTGATAATTGATTTTCTGGCCGGTCCAATTACAATATTCCTTAACAATGTCTCTAACCTTCTTTATACTTCTCACTTTAGCTTCCACAAATAGCAAGACATCGTCTGCAAATAGAAGATGCGAAATCTTTTAGGATTTTGAAGAAATTCTAATACCCACATCCGATCCTCTACTATGGAAAGCATTGGATAACAGTTGTGAGCATAAAATAAATAAGAATGGAGATAGTGGGTAGCCTTGTCAAAAGCCACTCCTCCCCTCAATCCAATTGGAACTAGAGCCATTGATCAAGATAGAAAATCTGGGATCCGAGACACTCCATTACCATGTTGACGAACTTGAATGGAAATCCCAAGTCTAACATCATCTTCTTAAGAGTTACCCAACACATACTATCGTATGCTTGCTCCATGTCCACCTTGATAGCTAAAAAACCATTGCTTGCTTTAGAATGCCTTAATTTGTTTAACACCTCTTGAGCCAATAGAAGATGATCCGAGATCGATCTCCCATTCTCAAAAGCCACCTGCTCCTCAGATATAATTTTAGGAATGATCCCCAACATTCTATTCAACAAAACATTAGCCACAATTTTATATATTGAATTGCAAAGACTGATTGGACGGAAAGCAACTGAAAGTACTGGGTTTGAAGTCTTGGGAATCAACACAACCATTGTATCTTTCCATTCCTTGCACATACTACCTGTAGAAAAAAATTGCTTAACCACTCTACAAACATCCTCCCTTATGATGCTCCAATAAGCTTTAAAAAAAGAATAAGTGATCCCATCAAAACCCGGAGCCTTATTGTTACCCAGCTTCATAACAACCTCCTCAATCTCGAAACCAGAAAGCTCCCTATTTAGCAAAACTTTATCATCACCTTTAAAACTCTCCACGGTTTAGGCCAATCTTCCAAACAGCAAGCCCTGTTCTTCCATTTGTTCTGAAAAAATTTGAAAAACACCTCCTCCACCTCCTTCGGTTCCTCAGTCATAATCCCATCTACATCCCTTGAGAAATCCAGTTAACATTTCTCCTAGCATTGGCAAAAGAATGAAAAAATTTTGTATTAGATTCACCATCTTCAATCCATTTTACTTTGGCTCTTTGCTTCCATCATGTATTCAAAGAATTAATAATGACATTAAGCTCTTTAACCTTAGCTCTAAGCATCCATAATTTATCTTCATTCAACCATCCATCTCTAGCTTCTTCCTCTTGAATTTGAAAAATTCCAGCTTTCAATCTATCTTTCTCCTTTGAGAATTCTTTCAATCTAAACTTGCTCTAGTAGAACAAGTCCTTCAAAGTCCTTTTGCATTTCTTATTAAGAACTTCCATGTCATCGCCCAAATAAGCCTTCTTCCACCCATTAGAAACAATATGCGCTGCTGTCTTGTAAGATAACCAAGCATCTTCAAACTTAATGCACCTTCTCCCTCTTGAAACCGACTCAAATATCTTCAACACAATTATACTATGGTCTGAAACCACTCTGGCTAAGTGCCTTACCACAACAATTTGAATTTTGTTAATGGCCAATGAATTGAGAATACACCTATCCAATCTTTCAAGTATCCGTCCCCCTCCAACTTTGTTGTTGCACCAAGTGTACCTAGGATCAACAACCCCAACTTCATGATAATCATTATCATTCATAAACTTCATCATATCCAAGGGACCTTGTGAGAATACAAACTTTCTCTCTCCCTTCTTATCATCCTGATCCAAAATACAATTGAAATCCCCTTCAACAACAGACGGAATTTTCCTCTGAGAATACTCCTGAACACATTCCCATAGCCATCTTCTCTTATGAGCCTCCTTGCTACCATAAACCGTAGTAATCATCCACACACCTTTATTGAAGACATTAAGATCCCCAATAACACATTGATCTGATGTCTTCACCACAAAAAAGGATGCCATATCCGACCTCCATAATACCATCATACCACCATAAAGCTCTTCTGAAGGAAGAAGGAAGAAATCCCAACCAGGACCCATCATTCTTTCAAAGGAACCTCTATCAAGAGAGGTGATCTTAGTTTCTACCAGTCCCACAAAAAAAACCTTGTAATCTTTTATAATTTCCTTCATATAAAGAGATGCCTCTCTCTTCTTGGCCCCTCTACAATTCCAGAAGGCTATAGATTTCATTTAAAAATTTTTGGGGAAGAGCCCCCTTCTCTTCTCTTATTTCCCCCATCAAAAATTCTACCACGGGAATTGTTCTTAATAGGACCTAAGGCCCTAAGCTCTTTTGCAAGCTTACATTTAATCAATTCCCCATTAGAACACTCTTTCTCCACACCACACAACCTTCCCTCACTGCCTTTATTTCCTCCACCTCTATCAGAAATCCCACCTCCATCAGCCACATCTCCATACCAATTATTTTCACAACCAACAGAATTTGTATTATTCACTTCAACTCCTTCCCTTTCCACCTCCTCCCCATTCAAAACATCAAACTTGTTCATATTTGCTGGAATAAAAGATTTATCATTACAAGGAAACATACCAACAACTTCAACTGCAGGCTCTGCATTATCAATGTTCTTCACCACGGCATCCTCAATTGCATCAGGCTGCAACCCGTGAACAAGCATATCCTATTCCACGGCTATTTCCCCCTCCAGTTGATTAACCTTAGCATTATAATCCAACTCCTCGACAGCATCCAAGTTCTGAACAGCAATTTTTACTTCAGCATTCTTCCCGTGAGCTTTCTTGGTCTTCTTCTACTGTTTTTTACAACATTCGGTTTTTCCTTTAGCAGACCAGGTCTTCTACTATTCCTCCTGTTAATCATGATCCATGGTCCATATGTAGAATCAGTGTCCACCTCTTGAACCTTTCCCACCTCCTTTACTTGCCTTGACTTTCCATCATCTACAATCCTCTCCATTGCACCATATTTCTTTAGTTTGCAATCAGTTTTCACATGTCCTATCAATCCACAATCATAACAAAATGTGGAGATTTTCTCATATTCAAACCTCTGAAAAAACCTCCTAGATATACTCTCCACCCAAACTCCTAAGGGAAGACGTTGATCAAGCTTGATTCTCACACAAACTCTTGCAAATTCCATTTTCCCCACTGAAACATGTTTCCATCCATCATTAGAGGTTTGCCGACCGTTGAAGCAATCCTTGCCACATTTTGAATTGATATTCCTATCACTGTCGAAAGGAATTATATTTAGATGAATTGAATATAATTGATATTCCTATCACTGTCGAAGGAATTATATTTAGATGAATCTAATCATGATATAGCTGCCAATTCTTCTTCTAATCTGGTGACAAGGCACTTGAATGGATGTTGATTGTTAAGTTCCTCAATAAAGGCAAGTGTTGATTTAGATCTATACCAAACATATTAGGACTTAAGGGTCCTTGTCTTGCCCCTCTAATTTGAGAGGCTCAACAAGAGGTCAAAGCTATGTATGACAAACTCTAACAACTCTTTTCATAGTACTTATAGGTGTTGTTTAGTTTATGTTTTCTAGGTGTAAAGTAAATGGATTGTAGGAATTTTATTTTTTTAAGTGTTTGATATAAAGTAAAATTTATTAAATAAACTTTACAAGTATTTTAAATGCCTCAAAATAGAGTTTACTTGCAAAAACAAAATGTTGAATTCAATGATTTTCTTATTACCTGGTTCGCATTCTTTACTCGTGTATTTGAAAACCATCGCACAAGGTTTAAAATTGCGTATTCGGGTATTGAGGCGTTTTTCGTTCGTGAGGCGAGGCGTAAGCCTCAAGGCGATTTGAGGCGTAAGCCTCAAAATCAAAAAATTGCGTAAACATAAAATAATAAATTTTATATATACTAATGAGTAAATAATATATAAAACATAAAAATGCACAAGATAAATAGCAATGACATTAACATATCACATAAGAAGTTAAGAACTCACTAGTCATCAGCATTATCATCACTCATCAGTCATCACTAAGGGGGTCTTCATTTGAATCATCATTATGATGAGCTGCTCTCTCCTCTTCCCCCTCTCCTATAGAGTCCAATATCTCTCAATCAGCTTCTTCTTCCTCATTATTAATTATCTTCATCTTCCCTAAATAGTAAATATTTTTGAACAATATCATAATGAATAATAGTGTAATACATTAATAAAAGTTTAAGAAAAGAAAACTATATTATTTATATACCTTTTTTGATTTGTTCTTGAGTTGTGGTGGATGTGGATGCTTTAAGACCATAAAAGAAATCAACATTTAAATCTTCATCTTATAATTCAGACGGCATCACTTCAACTTCATCATCTATAAACCACTCATCATCAGATGCCACATCATCGCAAAGCAAAGGATCTTCATCACCCATTAATTCTTTTTTCTTCAAATTTCTATCTCTGAGTCTCCTATTGTACATAATGTACACCAGTGAGTTCATCCTCAATGTCGACAAGCGATTTCTCCTCTTTGTATGCACTTGGTTATAGGTACTCCAATTCCTTTCACAGCTAGATGAAGAGCATGTCAAGCCCAAAACTTTCACAGCAAAACGCTGTAATTCTGGAGTCCCATCACCAAATTGAATTCACCACTCAACTGTAGATCGTTTGGCAATTGTATCTTTTGCTTGTTGTAATCCAAAAAAATATTCTTTGTTCCTAAAAGGTATCAATTGAAAGTCAGCATTTGATCTTTCAGTTGCATCACTTATTAGACGATCCATGCAATGATATAATCCCAACTTTATTTCAGGGTTTGTAGACTTGTTCTCTGCATATTGATACTGAGGGTTTAGGTAGTAGCCAGCGGCATGCAAGTGTCGGTGAAGCTGTAGTTCCCACCTATCATCAATAATATTCCAAATTTCCCTAAAGCTTCCCTCACTGCCTCCTAAGTTGGAGGCAATCATCTTTTTGGCTTCATCCATAGCATTGTAGATGTAACCCATTGCAGGCTTCTTCTCAGCATCCACCATCCTTAAAACATGAACTAAAGGTTTAGTGGTTGTAATGGCATATAAGACACTTTGCCAAAATCTGTCATTTAAAACAATCTTTCTAATCTCTTTTCCCTCAACCTCTTCGCCCAAGCACAACTCAACCACTGTGTAGATGTGAACATAGCCTCTAAAGGTTGTCTGGCATCCAGCATGCTCTCTAAGGTCAAGTATACGGTGACAAATCTTGTTGCGGCTAGCCTTAGAATTTCTTTCTTCGAAAACTTTCTCATAAGAGCTAGAACCCAAGAGTGGTTGTAAATAAACTTGGTTTTTTTTTTGCTTTAGTGAGTGCATTTTATGTTGAGGTAGATCCCCAAGCTTCTCAAGAATCAGATCTATGCAATGTGCAGCACATGGAGTCCAATACAAATGTTTCCTCTTATCCATAAGTTTATTACCTGCAGCCTTATAAGAACTTGCATTATCTGTCACAATTTGTACAACCAAATGTTCTTCAACCTCATCAACAATGCTATCTAATAATCTAAATGTGAACTCAGCATCTTTGACCTGGTCAGATGCTTCAATTGATCTTAAAAACACAGTACCATAAGGATTATTAATGAGGATGTTGATCAGACTTCTATGTTTGATATCAGACCACCCATTTGATATAATTGTTACTCCTGTTTGGGCCCAAGTCTTCTTAATTTCTTCGATGCTTTTATTAGTGCTTTCCAACTCCTTCAAAATCCATATTCTTAAATCATACATGGTTGGAGGT
Organism: Dendrobium huoshanense; assembly: GCA_016618105.1. NCBI lineage: Eukaryota > Viridiplantae > Streptophyta > Magnoliopsida > Asparagales > Orchidaceae > Dendrobium > Dendrobium huoshanense. The sequence continues at coordinate 58,774,581 of CM028357.1, forward strand.
TTGAACCCTCTCCCAAATGCTCCAACTGAATGAATCATGTTGTAATAAGCAGGTGATGTTGCAACATTAAATGGAATTGCATTTTCGTAGAAGAATCTGCCTATATCCTTACACACTCTTCTCCGCGCCTCTCTTGCATTTTCTGGGGCCATCTTCTGTGTAGTAGAAGGCCTATCCTCTGATGTGTCAACCATATAATGATCCATAGGCCCTCTAGCACCCCTAGATGAAATGGGCTTCATAGAAGAAGATGAATCCCTAACGTTGCGCTCACTCCCGTAGTAAGATCCAGCATCAACTCTATCCTCAAATTGCTTCTGTGCAAGATGTTTTGATGTGGTAGACTTATTCATGTATGACTTTATCTCATCCTTTACAGCATCAGAAACTTTTGAGCATGGTGCAACATTCTTGTGAGAACCTGAAAGGTGTTCCTTCATCCTAGTCACACCACCTTTCACAACTTTATCACAGTAATTTCATTTCAGATAGACATATATTTTATCACTGCCTCCTACATCCACCTGAGTGCTATGTTTCCATGTTGGATCTTTTCTATGACCCGATGCAGCTTTATCCTTATTTCTGACCATTCTGATTGAGCAAAAATAGGAAGTGAACGAGTTCTTACTAATCTATTCTATGACCTGATGCAGGTCGGACCGTCGGAGTTGATGAAGCGGCCGTTGGTCGGACGGTGAAGACAACAACCAAACTCGCAGTAAAAGAAACCTCCAGGCAAAGAGAGCAGCTCTCGTTTAGGGTTTAGTATGTGAACTGGATGTGTTCACTGTTCAGTATTATATAATGTCGAGCCGTCGATTAATTTTTGTGTGTTCAGTTTTAAGTTGTGTGTACTTTACGCGTATATACTGCGTATGTTATAAGTAAACACTGCGTACGAAATGCGTTTTGAATGCTTATGTTATGAGTAAACACTGCATGCTACCTGCGTATTTAATGTCGATAAGCAGAACAATGCGTATTCTATGCGTATAATAAAAGTAAACACAGCGTATGTAATGCGTATTTAAGCAGAACACTACGTATATTTGTAAAACTTGTGCGTGTATTATGCACACTAAGTGCGTCTTTTGTGAGTATTATGTGCATTCTATATGCGTATATAGTGCGTGAATTATGCGTATTATTTAAAAATGTTTAAAAAGTATTATTTAAATTATTCTTTTATTTAAAACAAATAAGAAATTCAAACACTAACCTTTAAACGCAAATTACAAGCACAAAAACTTTCAAACATCATATTCCTTATTATTTATCTTCCTTAATTACAAAACCACCTAGAGCCATAAACCCTTTGCACTTGTTCAAATATCATACCCAAGAGTCAAGACTCAAGACTAGAAAATGAAATGATAAAAATCACATTGCGTAATGCAAGTAACTTAAAAAACATATTCCTTATCATTTTAATGTAAGTAACTTAAAAACAAAGATATATATATTAATTAAAACATTTAATATAATTTGATGAATAAAATTTACTGCGTAACGTGTGCGTGTATTATGCGCACTAAGTGCGTCTTTTGTGAGTATTATGTGCATTTTATATGTGTATATAGTGCGTGAGGATCTTGTTGGGGTTCATGCTGAGGAGGTGGGTGGGGGTCTTGCTGAGGAGGTGGGGTATGATGGGGAGATTGGGGGGGTTGTTTTGATGGGTGGATATTTCATGAGGGGAATCAGGGGATGGAGGGCTGTCTGATGGATATTTGTTGACACTAACCATATCCATTTCATCCTGGGTAACTGCTTGGAGGACATTGTACATCTGACTTTTCATTATATTAGAAAATAAGTTAAAAATCATCTCTGTAGTATATACAATATCCGATGACCATCGTAGAAAACGGGGCCTTTTGTCAGCATACAATGGAGCATGAAAAGAAGTATGCTCCAGGAACCAAATATGCATAAAATGAAAAAAAATTTTAGCACTCACATTGAACCAATAAAATTTTGAATGAATTTAGCAGTTAGCACTTAGCACTCATAATTAGTAGAGATACAAAATCATTGATGTAACCTGCTGGCTTCTTATTTGAAATCTTGAAGGATGCCTTATTAAACTGTGCAACTAAAAATTCCCTAATTGAACTAGCCCAATTTATTGACAAAAATTCATCTGGATTATTTGCTATTTTTTGAAGCAACCTAGGGGTTTTGAAGTTGTTAAGTTGAAAAAGTAAATTTGAACATAAATACATGATAAAGTTTCTTAACATAGTCTTGGGGGGAGGGTTTCCTTGTTCATCTCCATCATGTCTGCTTTATTTCCCCTGATGTAACTGAAGAATGTGCTAAGGAAAGCTAGGAAATTTCTTCTCCTTTATTTGGCAGACCAGTAAGAATGGCCACTTCATCAGCCGTGAAAGGAATTGCTTGACCTTTTATAACAAAACATTGTTTTGAAATGTTCCACTTTGAGATCAGCTCATAAATCAGAGGGACATTTTGCTCAAACCCAGGAAATTCCAAAAATTATATGATATTTAAACGTTTCAATGTGTCCTTGACTTCAGAAGTAATTTGCTGAGCAAATACATCACAGTTTGTTCGAAACGTAGAAACATAGCATCGATAGGTTATTGGACGAGCATATATCTGAAAATTTTAAAAAATAAAAAATAAGTAAATGAGATACGCAAAAAAAGCACAATGTACGCACAACATAAGCAACTTACACGCATAGTGTACGCATAACATACGCACAATGTACGCATAACAACACATAAGAACGAACATATCGTAACATACGCACAATTATACGCACGCATAAAATACGCACAACATAAGCATGGAACACGCACTGTGTGCGCATAAAATACGCACATAAAACGCGTAAATATAAGCAATCTAGCTAGATTTTGTGTTTCAAATTTCAACATAAATTCATCGAAAACCCTGAATACAGAAAAAACACGGTGGCATCAAAGTATCAAACATTTAAAAAGTTTCGAGAAGCCATGCATACGCATAGAATAAGTATAAAATCCCAAGATCTTCAGAGCCTTGAACACCAACGCATAGCATAACCATAAAATACGCATTACGAAACAGAAAACTTAGCATTAAGTTACCTTTTTCGTTGGGGGTGACGACATCCTAGAAGAAACTGAGTGAAGAATGCTTGAAATTGCTCCGGAGTGAATGCTTGAAAGTTCGAAAGTTTACTGTAACTTGAAAATCGAAACGTCGACTCCGCCATTCGACCTTTACAAGGGTTTAAATGGTGATGCCACGTTGACATTTCAATAGGTGCGCCACGTCGGCAACTGGGGGTCCGAACTGAGAAAAAAATTAGGTTAATTTTTAAAAAGGCGACGCCTTAAATATATGAGGCGAGGCGCGCCTGCCTCAGTAAACTTGAGGCGTAAGCCTCATAAACTAAACTTATTGCGTAGGCTTTGAGGCTTAAATGGATGAAGTTGCGTTGAGGCGCGCCTTTTATTGTGCAATTTTAAACGTTGTCTTCGTAATCCCATCGTGGTAATAATAATCATAAATGCGCTATCGGAAGTTGGAGCCTCATGCCAAGAAAGGCATTTGCCTCAACTCCCGCTACCTTCTAATAATGATGCTTTCAGACGTCACCACTTCGTTGCCCTTTTACTGTTGTTGCTTGCATTGTACCATTGGTCCTAGTCTCTTAACTTCACAGCTTTTGCACTAGGACATCATTGTTGAATTTTACCCTCACTACCCCTAGTAGTCTTTTGGTAACCTTCGCACGATTATGTAAAATTCTAGCTTTGGTGGCAACTATGCTTACATTGTTAATAAATTGAGAAAATTTTATTTCATAACAAATGAACTGATGAAGCATAAATTTATTGATAAGGAGAAGTAACTCATGCAACCAATCAATCAATATTATCAGGAGTTTCATTTTTTATTTCTTTGGCTACAAATTCGTACTCCTAGAAGCCTTAAGCTTTTAGAGTATTTTTGAATGCAGTTAATTTAAATTTTCTTTTGAGGTCACCAAGTCTTTTGCTTTGATGCCTTTACCGTAATAAAGCATTGTAGTGTGCTTGAAATCATTCATCGAAGTGGAGGAACCCTTATTGTTATATGATAGGAAAAACTTGATTCCAAGTAGTTCCTAGCCAAAACTGAAGCCAAACAAGGAGAAAACTGCTGTCTCCAACAGTGGACAACAACTATGCGCAGGAAAAACAATGAAAATTGCGAGAAAATTGAGAGACAACGAAAGCATAGGCTTGTATTTTTACTAGTAGACGAAACAAATAGCAAAGATACAATTTGTTCTTCAATTTGAGAGGAAGAACGTACTCTTCAAAGTCTCCGGTGAAGCCAAGAGCCCAAAGCAAACCCTAGATCTCAAAGAGAAAACTCAAATTCAAGATAACCTCCAAATTCCCCCCAAACTCCTAATTATACAAAATTAATCATAAAGGACAATAATAAACTTCCTAAAATAGCCTTCTCATTCAAAATTTCCCTCCTAATCTCCCCCCCAAGCTGCCTACGTGGACCTCACGTTTTCCGCCCTGTCTGTTTTCTCCGCCTGGAGTAACAGTGGACCGGTCCGGGTTGGACCGGTCCAGCCGGCCCCTCCTGGGCCGGCGTAACATTACCTCCCTCCCAAAGAATCACCTTGTCCTCAAGGTGAAAATCAGGGAACTGCTGCTTCATCCTCCCGTATTGCTCCCACGTAGCCTCGTAGTCAGGAAGGTTCTTCCACTGGATCAACACTTCCTTAGTATTATCTTCTTTCTGGCGAGCACCCTGTTAGACCGGTCCAGTGGACCGGTCCAGCCGGTCCGCACGGGACCGGCTGAGTCGCGAAACAGGCGACTGTTTCGCCTGGGCGGAAGCCGCACGCACACTGGATCCACGGGAGCACTTTTTGGAAGGTTTTTGAATGGTTTTTAGGAGGGAAATTGATTGTAGAGACTGTTTAGGGAATTCCTTTTGAATGGTATGCATTAAATAGTTGATTTTTCTAGGGTTTGGGGTATCTTGAATTTGGCTGAAATTTGAGATCTCTTAGATTTAGGTTTTCTTTGGGCTCTTGGCGTTGCCAGAGATTTGGGAGAGATCGATCCTCCTCTCGAATTGAGGATCAATTGTATCTTGCTGTTTTTATTCATCTACTAGTGAAATACACGCTTTCCTTTGAGTTTTCTCTCAGATTTTCCCAGACAAGTGCTGTTTTTCTGCTTAAATCTGCTGTTTTCCTGCTGTAGACAGCAGTTTCCATTGGTTCCACTTCAGTTTTGGTGAGAAACACTTGGGAATCCAAGTGTTTCCTATCAAATTGGTATCAGAGCATCGATTTGGGACCACCGGCGGCTGAAATTCTGAAATTTCAGCGAGTTTATTTTGTCCGGAAGAAGATTTTTGGAGATCCGTAGGAGAGCGATGGCCGGAAAGAAGGTGGACGTCTTGGAAGGCGAGATCGGTCAATTGAAAACCGATTTGGAAGAAAGATTTTTTGAATTTCAAAATCAAATCACCACCAACAACGAAAGGTTGGAGGGAAAGTTCACGGCAATGGAAGAGATGATGAAGAAATTACTTGAGATGAAGACTAATCCGAAGGCGTCGGAAGCAAGAGAGACTGTCGGCGACCATGGCGTAGGAGAAAATCCGAACCCGCTTCGGGGGAGGAGGAATCCGGCTGTGGAGATCCTAGAGGGAGACGACGACATGCCACCTCTAGAGCCACTATCTAGAGAGGAGATGAGCCTGGGAAACGACCGTCGAGGTGCTGATTTTCAGCGTCGAGGTGCTGAATTTCAGCGTCGAGGTGCTGATTTTCAGCGTCAAGGTGTGGATTTTGAAGGCCGGAGGGGAGAATATGAAGGAAGTGCAGATTTCGGCGAAAGAAGAGAAGAATATCAGCGTCGAGGTGCTGAATTTCAGCGTCGAGGTGCTGAATTTGAAAGGGGAAGAGGGGATTATGACGATGGACTCGGATACCAACGTCGGAGGGAGGACCGGGACACTTGGGGAGCTCCTCATCTCCGAGGAATGGGAGGTTATGGAGATTACCGGGGTAACGGAAGGGATCCGAAGGTGAGGAAGTTGAAGATGCCCATCTTTGAGGGCGAAGATGGCCATGGTTGGATCTATAAGGTGGAGCGTTACTTCGCTGTCAATGGGTTGATAGATGATGAGAAGCTGACGGCGGCAGGGTTGTGTCTGGAAGGGAAGGCGTTAGCCTGGTATCAATGGCGTGACAGACGGGAGCCCATCCGGAGTTGGCGAGAGTTCAAAGAATGCTTACTAGAGCGTTTCCGAGCCGATGGGGAAGGAGACTTCTATGAGCAATTCTTTGCCCTTACCCAGGAAGGCACAGTGGCAGATTACCGGGACAGGTTTGAGTATCTGGCTAGTAGGCTGGATTATATCTCGGAGTCAGCCCTGGAAGGGAATTTCATGAAGGGGCTGAAACCAGAGATAAGAACAGCAGTCCGAGTGTTGGAGCCAAGGAGTCTCGGAAAGGCCATGGAGTTGGCCCAGTTGGTGGAGGACCAGAAGAAGTCTGAAAGAGGGAATCGGGGAAACCATTTAGGAGGCTCTTACAGGACGACGACCACTCTTCTAGCACCCAAGGGGCCTGCATCAAGTAACATTAATGAGACCACCCGGGAGAAGCCAGTAGGAGGAGGGAGTGGGGAAAATTTCAAGAGGCTGACAGAGAAGGAGGTGCAGGAGAAGAGGGCAAAAGGGTTGTGCTTCAGATGTGATGAGAAGTACATGCCGGGGCATAGGTGCAAGGACCGAACTCTCCAGGTTCTCCTTGTCTGTGAAGACAAGGAAGATGAGGAGGGAGGTGGGAGCAAATCTGATGCGGAGGAAAAGTTGCACCTGGATGTGGCAGAAGTCTCTCTGAACTCTGTAGTGGGATTCACTCCGAGTCACACTATGAAAGTGAAAGGAGAGATAGCTGACCGTGAGGTGGTGGTGCTAATTGATAGTGGGGCTACCCACAATTTCATTTCTACTCAGGTCGTCAACCAACTGGGAGTGAAATTGGTGGATACCGGTTGTTATGGGGTGATGATGGGTACAGGGAAGGTGGAGAAAGGCCAAGGAATTTGTAAAGGAGTGGTGTTGACCATCCAGGGGATTCAAGTAAGGGAGGACTTTCTCCCACTTGAGTTAGGAAGCACTGACGTCATCCTGGGGATGAAGTGGTTACAAACCTTGGGGGAAACCAAGGACAATTGGGGAGCACTCACGATGGAATTAATGGTGGATGGGAGAAGGATGGTCATAAGGGGAGATGCAGGGCTATCCAAAGCCATCACATCACTTAAGACCATGGTTAGGGACATACAAGAGGTGGGGGAAGATTATGTGGTGGGACTACACAGGTTGGATGCGATCAGATTGGAGGAGGGAGGGGATGTTTCTCTTTCTATGCAGCCCTGGGTTCAGCAATACAAAAAGGTAATTCAGTCAGCTCAAGGATGGCCACCTCCGCGGGAACACGAGCATATTTCCACCTTGAGGACAAGGTGGATCTTTGGGAGGGGAGTATTGTTAGACCGGTCCAGTGGACCGGTCCAGCCGGTCCGCACGGGACCGGCTGAGTCGCGAAACAGGCGACTGTTTCGCCTGGGCGGAAGCCGCACGCACGCTGGATCCACGGGAGCACTTTTTGGAAGGTTTTTGAATGGTTTTTAGGAGGGAAATTGATTGTAGAGACTGTTTAGGGAATTCCTTTTGAATGGTATGCATTAAATAGTTGATTTTTCTAGGGTTTGGGGTATCTTGAATTTGGCTGAAATTTGAGATCTCTTAGATTTAGGTTTTCTTTGGGCTCTTGGCGTTGCCAGAGATTTGGGAGAGATCGATCCTCCTCTCGAATTGAGGATCAATTGTATCTTGCTGTTTTTATTCATCTACTAGTGAAATACACGCTTTCCTTTGAGTTTTCTCTCAGATTTTCCCAGACAAGTGCTGTTTTTCTGCTTAAATCTGCTGTTTTCCTGCTGTAGACAGCAGTTTCCATTGGTTCCACTTCAGTTTTGGTGAGAAACACTTGGGAATCCAAGTGTTTCCTATCACACCCCTCAGATCCAACGGTTCCATGATCACTTCTAACTCCTCCGTAAGTGTGGTCGGCAGCTCGGGAATAGTAATGTGGTCACCAATGACCTTTCTCAACTGTGAGACGTGAAAAACCGGGTGTATAGTCGCCGATGGGGGTAATTTCAGTCGATAAGCTACTACCCTAATCTTTTCCATCACTTCATAAGGACCAAAGTACCTTGGAGCCAGCTTTTCATTCCTCCTGTTGGCGACTGTCTTCTGCCTATATGGACGAAGCTTCAAGAACACCTTATCCCCTGCCTCAAACTGGATATCTCTTCTATGTCCATCTGCTTGCTTCTTCATGATTTGCTGCGCCCTCAGCAAATGCCTCTTCAATTCTTCTAGCACTCGGTCCCTTTCCTCCAAGTACTCTTTTACAGACGAAACTGGGGTACTACTGCTCCCAAAGTGTACCAAGTGTGGGGGATCCCGCCCATACAACACCTTGAATGGAGTCATTTGTGAAGCCGAGTTAAATGACGTGTTGTACCAGTACTCAGCCCAAGATAGCCACTTTGCCCATAGCTTTGGTGTTTCTGAAACAAAGCATCTTAGGTACGTCTCCAAGCTCCTGTTGATTACTTCCGTCTGGCCATCCGTCTGTGGGTGGTAGGCTGTGCTCCTCTTGAGCATTGTTCCCTGCAATCTGAATAACTCCCTCCAGAAATGACTGAGGAACACCTTGTCCCTATCTGATACGATCGCTTCTGGTACTCCGTGCAGTCTGATCACTTCCCTGATGAAAGCTGAAGCTACTGTCACTGCGGTGTAGGGATGTCTGAGTGGAATGAAGTGTGCATATTTGCTAAGCCGGTCCACCACTACCAGTATCACCGTGAATCCTTCTGACCTGGGTAATCCATCGATGAAATCCATGGACACTTCCTCCCAGACTTTGTTTGGAAGTGCCAATGGTTGTAGTAAACCTCCTGGGGCCATGGCCATGTATTTGTTTCTTTGGCATACCTCACAACCCGCCACCATCTCCTCCACGTCTTTATGCATCCCCTTCAAATAAAGTTCTGTTGCCAGCCTCCTGTATGTCTTCTGAACTCCTGAGTGATCCCCAACTGAGCTGCCATGAAATTCCTGCAACAGGTGGGGAATGTGTATGGAAGTTCGTGGCATCACGAACCTCCCCTGGTACAATAGTCTCCCCCCTTCAATGTAGTAACCAGGATGACTACTCCTGTCTTTCTCCAGATCCTCCCTGATCTTCCTCAGTTCCTCGTTCAACATACTTTCTTCTTTGATGGCCCCCCAATCTACTATCAATGGTGCTGACACAACCAACTCCTGAATCTCCCCAACGCATCTGGATAAAGCGTCGGCCGCCTTATTCTCCAAACCAGGCTTATAGTGGATCTCAAAATCATAGCCTAATAGTTTGGATAACCACCTCTGATGCTCTTCGTTCACCATCCTTTGCTCTAACAAATACTTCAAACTCCTCTGATACGTCCGTACAATGAAGTGTCTTCCCAAGAGATATGGCCGCCACTTTTGGATTGCCAAAACAATGGCCATCGACTCTCTTTAATACACTGACTTCAATCTAGCTCTGGCTGAAAGCACTTGACTGAAGTACGCTACTGGCATGTGATTCTGCATCAACACTGCCCCTAACCCATATCCTGAGGCATCTGTCTCTACTACAAAAGACTGATCAAAGTCTGGAAGAGCTAGAACAGGGACCGTCGTCATGGCCTCTTTCAACCTCTCGAATGCCTGGGTGGCCGCCTCTCCCCAGCAAAAATTATCCTTCTTCAGCTGCTCAGTCAGAGGCCAGGCAATGATACTGTATCCCTTCACGAACTTCCTGTAGTATCCAGTCAATCCTAGAAAACCCCTCAATTCCCTGAGGTTCCTAGGTAGCGGCCATTTCTACATTGCTTCAATTTTAGTTTGATTCGCTGCTACTCCTTGTGATACCACATGACCCAAGTATTCCACACTTGCCTGAGCAAAACTGCACTTCTTCAGGTTGGCTTTCAACTGGTGCTCCTGTAGCACTTCCAATACCAGTCTCAAATGCTCCCAGTGTTCCTCCATAGTCTTGTTGTACACCAGGATGTCATCGAAAAAGACTAGGACAAACTTCCTAAGGTGTTGCTTGAATACCCGATTCATCAGGGACTGAAATGTTGCAGGAGCGTTAGTCAATCCAAAGGGCATTACCAGAAATTCATAATGCCCTTCATGAGTCATGAACGTTGTCTTTGGAACATCAGTCTCCTTCATCCTGATCTGGTGGTAGCCAGATTTTAGATCTAGCTTAGAGAACATCACTGCACCATGTAGCTCGTCCAATAGCTCATCAATCACAGGAATTGGGAACTTGTCTGGTACAGTGCCTTTATTCAGAGCCCTGTAGTCCACACAAAATCTCCAACTCCCATCCTTCTTCTTAACTAGGATGACTGGACTGGAAAAAGGGCTGTTGTTGGGTCTGATAATCTCTGCCTCCAGCATTTCCCGGATCAGCTTTTCAATCTCATCTTTCTGAATCTGTGGATAGCGGTAAGGGCGGACGCTGATCGGAGTCTCACCTTCTTTCAGAGTAATGGCATGCTCCAACTCTCTCTGAGGAGGTAACCCCTGGGGCGGTTGAAAGACTTCGCTGAACTGATGTATGAGTGGCTGTACTGCAGAGGGAACATTGCCTTCCTTCTCCAATCTGACTCCTTCCAGGCGGTGTAACTCTACTAAAAAGCCTCCTCCTTCCTCATGAATGGTTCTGATGAGGGATTTGAGAGAAACCCCTGCTTTGGTCAGCCCGGTATCACCCTGAATCGTTCTCTTCCTGCCACCAACCACCAGCTCCATCTTTAGTGTTCCCCAATTGATTTTGGTCTCTCCCAGTGTCTACAGCCATTTCATCCCAAGGATGACATCCGTACTCCCCAGTTCCAAGGGAAGGAAGTCTTCCTTTACCAGGATCCCTTGAATCTTCAATACTACTCCTCGGCAGACACCTCGACCCATCTCCACCTTTCCAGTGCCCATCATTACCCCGTAACCCCCGGTATCCCCATCACATCCACAATCTGGGTGGAAATGAAATTGTGTGTCGCTCCACTGTCTATCAATACCACAACCTCACGTCCAGAGATCTCTCCTTTCACCTTCATAGTGTGACTCGAAGTGAGTCCCACTACTGAGTTCAGAGAGACTTCTGCTACATCCAGATGCAACTTCTCATCCTCCTCCACCTCGGGGTCATTCCCACCTCTCTCTTCGTCTTCCTCATCTTCGCAAACGAGGAGAACCTGAAGAGATCGGTCCTTGCATCTATGCCCCGGCATGTATTTCTCATCACATCTGAAGCACAATCCTTTTGCTCTTTTGTCCTGCATTTCTTTTTCGGCCAGCCTTTTGAACTGTCCCCCATTTTCTCCTCCAGTCTTTTCCTTGGGTGCTTCCTTTTGACCCCCCGGCGCTACCCCTTTAGAGGGTAATACCGAAGTAGTCATTTTGTACGATCCCCCTGAGTAGTTGCATCGAGCTCCTCTTTCTGATCTCTTCTGATCTTCCACCAATTGTGCAAGCTCCATAGCCTTGCCTAAATTCCTTGGCTCCAATACTTTGACAGCTGTTCGTATCTCAGGTTTGAGCCCCTTCATGAAATTTCCCTCTAGGGCTGATTCTGAGATGTGATCCAATCGGCTAGCCAGATACTCGAATCTGTCCCGGTAATCGGCCATGGTCCCCTCCTGAGTCAGAGCAAAGAACTGTTCATAGAAGTCTCCTCCCCCATCGGCTCGGAAACGTTCTAATAAACAATCCTTGAACTCTCTCCAGCTCCTGATAGGCTCTCTCCTGTCTCGCCACTGATACCAGGCCAACGCCTTCCCTTCCAGACACAATCCTGCCGCCGTCAGCTTCTCATCGTCTGTCAGCCCGTTGACAGCAAAGTAACGCTCCACCTTGTAGATCCAGCCATGGCCATCTTCACCCTCAAAGATGGGCATCTTCAACTTCCTCACCTTCGGATCCCTTCCGTTACACCGGAACTCTCCATAACCTCCCATTCCTCGAAGATGAGGCGCTCCCCAAGTGTCCCGGTCCTCCCTCCAACGCTGGTATCCGATTTCGTCGTCATAATCCCCCCTTCCTCTTTCAAAATCAGCACATCGACGCTGAAATTCAGCACCTCGATGCTGATAGTGTTCTCTCCTTTCTCCAAAATCTGCACTACCTTCGTATTCCCCTCGCCTGCCTCCGAAATCAACACATCGACGCTGAAAATCAGCACCTCGACGCTGAAAATCAGCACCTCGACGGTCATTTCCCATACTCATCTCCTCTCTAGAGATTGGCTCTAGAGGTGGCATGTCGTCCCTTTCAAGAATCTCCACCTCCGGATTCCTCCTCCCCTGGATTGGGTTTGGATTTCCTCCTACGACATGGCCGTCAGTAGTCTCTCTCACTTCCGATGTCTCCGGATTGGTCTTCATCTCCAATAGTTTCTTCATCATTTCTTCCATAGCCGCAAACCTCCCTTCCAACCTGTCATTGTTGGCGGAGATTTCCATGAACCTTCCCTCCAGATCTGTCTTCAGTTGTCCGAACTCGCCTTCTAATGCTTCCACCTTCTTTCCGGCCATTTTTCTTCTAACGGATCCCAAAAAAAATTCTTCTTCCGGAAAAGAAACTTGCTGAAATTTCAGAATTTCAGCCGCCGGTGGTCCCAAATCGACGCTCTGATACCAATTTGATAGGAAATACTTGATTCCAAGTAGTTCCTAGCCAAAACTGAAGCCAAACAAGGAGAAAACTGCTGTCTCCAACAGTGGACAGCAACTATGCGCAGGAAAAACAGTGAAAACTGCGAGAAAATTGAGAGACAACGAAAGCAAAGGCTTGTATTTTTACTAGTAGACGAAACAAATAGCAAAGATACAATTTGTTCTTCAATTTGAGAGGAAGAACGTACTCTCCAAAGTCTCCGGCGAAGCCAAGAGCCCAAAGCAAACCCTAGATCTCAAAGAGAAAACTCAAATTCAAGATAACCTCCAAATTCCCCCCAAACTCCTAATTATACAAAATTAATCATAAAGGACAATAATAAACTTCCTAAAACAGCCTTCTCATTCAAAATTTCCCTCCTAATCTCCCCCCCCCCAAGCTGCCTACGTGGACCTCACGTTTTCCGCCCCGTCTGTTTTCTCCGCCTGGAGTAACAGTGGACCGGTCCGGGTTGGACCGGTCCAGCCGGCCCCTCCTGGGCCGGCGTAACATTATATTTTAGTGATTCATCATGCTCGACATTTTATACCAAACCAAATAGATGAGATAGTTTTCCTACATTTATTTTATAAGCAATGAAAGAGTTCTAGCAAATTTTTATCTCGGTGAATGCTTGATTTGCCTTGCTTTTCCACACGATGCCGATTAACTTTGTTCTGCTTATCTATGCGTTGCACATAACTTGCGTTCTCGCACAACTTGCATGCTTCTCCGCGCTCATGCAACTTGTGTTCTTCCATGCTCATTTGCTCTCCGCAGGTTCAAGTCCTGAAAGTGATGAAGATTAAATGAAAATTAGGTATACAATTGTCACAAGTGAGCTTTCTGATTGATAGTAACTTATAATCTAATCAGGCACTAGCAGCATGGAGTCGAGTGCCAGATTTTTTTGAGAGAGTGACTGAATCTATTTCGACCTTTTTGATGGTAACTCATATGCAATTTAAACATTTTAATTTTCATGACTTAGATTATAATTGCGAAAGTCATTTTTTCTCGTCATATGATCTAACGCTTTTGAATCTACCAACCAAGTTGTAGTTTGCTTCTTGTTTGTTATCAGGGCGTATGGGAATTTACTTTTCTAAGAAACCAAGATTATTTCATTGATGTTCTAGAATATGCTTTTACTGGGAGAATAGTTGAATGCATTTGATTAATGTTGTTCAATTGGCAGGAGCAGAAAGGAGAGAGCTGGCACAATTGTCTTTGTTATTGTTTCTCTTTGGAAATTTTTAGCCTAGTATTTCATTATGGATTTTTTATGTTTTGGATCTTGGTTTTAAGCTGATTACTAGAGTCAGAGTTTCTGGCTCCTTCACCACTGGCTTGTTCATGGCAATTTTCATCATCTTTTTTGCGGAAGTTTCTACTTTTTTCTTTCCAAGTGAATGCTTCACATATATTTTTGCCACTCTTATTAGATGAATTTTTCCTTTTTGTGTTTGTGGAGGACCAGTCCGCATGGAGAAGAGAGGCCATATTGAACCCTTTGACCTCCAGGAGTGGAACCTTAATGACTTAGATACCATTTTGAAAATTATAAGAACATGGGAGAGTAAAAATGGAAAATTGTAATATTGAATTTCCCTTGTTCTATGTAAAAAATAAGATGATAAGTTATCAATAAATTTATAGAGATATAATCATTATGGAAAAAAACAAATATGGACATCAATATTTAATTATATAATTCAAAATTAAATACAGATAAAAATGGAATGCTACTGTCTACATATATTTGGATTGTCGTAGATGAAAAGTTGTTCATGGATTATTGGATATTTATAGAGGTAAAGGTGTTTTCAACAAATTATTGAGTTGTTCTAGGTGGAAATATGTTGGCCACATATTTTGTAAAACTCGAAATTCGTCATTTGAGTGCGTTGCACTCTTGTCACGATCCGGCCCGGTTAGCTCGTAAATACGAGGCGGGAACGAGATCGGACATGTAATTTAAGTACTCATCATCAGTTCCATGTAATTCTAAATATATTCAAGAATAATAAAAGCGTCTCTAAACTTTCATGTCAATGTCACAGGTCTATTACAATGTACAAGATGACAATAAAATTTTTCTTCTTACACATACTCTGCATGCCATCCAAAATAACAAAAACAACTACAACAATAACTACTACTAAAGACAGTAAAGGAACCTGTCACCCGGTGCGCGTCCACTGTAGGTAAACCTCGGGTGATCAGCCATCACCTAAGGGTCGGGTCTCATGAAAATTTCCAAAACTAGGGAGTGAGCTACGCTTAGTAATTGACAATATGGCTAAAGTTGGTGTACATGTGGATTTTAAAACTACAAAACTACTCATGAACTATTAGATGTCTTAATACATGTGAACCATGATATGCTTGATATGGTTGCCTAAAACATAAATTAAGAGTTCTTGATACAAGAGAACATGAAATACTTGCATATGTGTCATTTCATAATGTATACATCCGTCCCGGAGTACCGAATTGTACTGATCAGGTACACATCGTTCATGGCCATTCATTTTCATTTCGTTCCGTATTGTCTCAAAGGCCGTCTTTGCTCAAAGAGCCACTTCTTGGTACTCCGTCATCAACAATCACAAACAATATAGCATGAATATGATAGGAAGCTTTCATGTGACACTAAATAACCATTGCATGACTATGATAAGATGATTTCAACCATGATAAGATGCTTTCATCATAAGATACTAAGTAACCCTTTCATGATTTGACATAAGAAACATAACCATTTCATGGCTTGACATAAAAACTTTAATAAACAAATATAATTATAATAAAACGCGCACTTTCCTTAGCCAATAAAGTCACTTACCTTTGAGAATTCGTGCTTGGAAAGTTTCTCGCACAAGTCTTCGCCTCCTTTCTTAATTTCAACCTAAAGGAAAACAAGAGATTTAAATCTCTACGATTTAATTTAACTCATCACAATGTTTAATTTTTTTATTTAATTTAATTATAATTTTCGGATTTAATAAATTCTCAAAATTTTGACTTTCCAATTTGGCTAATTTCTTCCCTTAAAAATGCCAAAACTTCCCCTTCATCTAATCCATAATTAATATTTAATCATTTTCGGATTTATAATAATTAATAATTAAGAAAAATTATTTTCTTTCAAATTTTCAATTTAGAGGTTTCCCCAAACCTTTAGAAGCTAAAATAGGGAACATGCAACCCTTAAACATTTGTTTTGGAAAAACCCTAAACCTTCCCAATATTTTCCACTCAAAATTTCTAAATAAAAAAATCAAGATCTTGTTACTAAAAAGCTTCCCTTAAATTCCTCTATCCAATCCTATAACAATTTAAAAAAAAATGAGAAACCCTAATTTTTAAACTTAGTGTTTTTCTTAAAAAATTTTAACATGAAGGGTATGAAATCGTAGGTCAAGACAAGCTCTACTAATTCCCTAAAGAAATTTCTAAAAAACTCAAACCCTAAAATTTTTCTATACAAAAAAACTCAAGGAATCTTTCATATTTTTGAAGAAACACTTACCCCAAGGCTTTCCCTACGTTTTTCCTAAAGATCCCTCGCCGGAATCTCACCGAAATCTCGCCAGCCGCCGGCTTTGAAGGAGCTCCCGCCGCTTCTCCCTCTCCCGTCGCCCTCTCTCTTTGGGTCGGCCGAACAAAACAACAAGGGACCGATTATTTCGGTCCCTTGAGCAATATGAGGGCTTTAGGAAAGCTTTTTACGCATGTGCCCTTATCCCCTAAGTCATTCTATTTTCTCATGAAGGGCAAAATGGGAAAATAAAGGCAAAAGTTACTTAAACGAACTTCGGTGATTTTTAATTCTCAAATCGTGCGAAATTAGGTATAAGTTCTTTATACCGTTTCGATCGAAATTTCGAGACGAATCTAATTAAATTTATTTCGTCAAATTCCGACGACATCGAAATTTCACTTAAGTTCGTCGCAGCGCATCGATATGAGTGCGACGCACTCAAATGACGAATTTCGGATTTTACAATCCTCTCCTCCTAATAAAAATTTCGTCCACGAAATTGAAAAGAGAGGAAAACAAACAATCATACCTTACGCAAAGAGATGAGGATAACACTTCCTCATTTCTGATTCTTTCTCCCACGTGGCATTCTTTTCCAATCCATGCTTCCAAAATACCTTCACGAATGGTATCTCTCTGCTGCTAAGTTGCTTTACACTGAATTCCAGAATACGATTCGGTTCTTCAACATATGTAAGATCTGGTTGTAAGTCCACATCTTCCGATATGATCTTAGAAGGATCATCCGATATATACTTCCTCAGTGACGAAACATGGAACACATTGTGGACAGCATATGTAGTGGGTAATTGCGACGCACTTAAGTGAAATTTCGATGTCGTCGGAATTTGACGAAATAAATTTCATTAGATTTGTCTCAAAATTTCAATCGAAACGGTATAAAGAACTTATACATAATTTCGCACGATTTGAGAATTAAAATTCGCCGAAGTTCGTTTAAGTAACTTTTGCCTTTATTTTCCCATTTTGCCCTTCATGAGAAAATAGAATGACTTAGGGGATAAGGGCACATGCGTAAAAAGCTTTCCTAAAGCCCTCATATTGCTTAAGGGACCGAAATATTCGGTCCCTTATTGTTTTGTTCGGCCGACCCAAAGAGAGAGGGCGACAGGAGAGAGGGAGAAGCGGCGAGAGCTCCTTCAAAGCCGGCGGCTGGCGAGATTCCGGTGTGATTCCGGCGAGGGATCTTTAGGAAAAACGTAGGGAAAGCCTTGGGGTAAGTGTTTCTTCAAAAATATGAAAGATTTCTTGAGTTTTTTTGTATAGAAAAATTTTAGGGTTTGAGTTTTTTAGAAATTTCTTTAGGGAATTAGTAGGGCTTGTCTTGACCTACGATTTTCTACCCTTCATGTTAAAATTTTTTAAGAAAAACAATAAGTTTAAAAATTAGGTTTTCTCATTTTTTTTTAAATTGTTATATGATTGGATAGAAGAATATAAGGGAAGCTTTTTAGTAACAAGATCTTGATTTTTTATTTAGAAATTTTGAGAGGAAAAATTTGGGAAGGTTTAGGGTTTTTCCTAAACAAATGTTTAAGGGTTGCATGTTCCCTATTTTAGCTTCTAAATGTTTGGGAAGCCTCTAAATTGGAAATTTGAAAGAAAATAATTTTTTTAATTATTAATTATTATAAATCCGAAAATGATTAAATATTAATTATGGATTAGATGAAGGGGAAGTTTTGGCATGTTTAAGGGAAGAAATTAGCCAAATTGGAAAGTCAAAATTTTGAGAATTTATTAAATCCGAAAATCATAATTAAATTAAATAAAAAAAATTAAACATTGTGATGAGTTAAATTAAGTCGTAGAGATTTAAATCTCTTGTTTTCCTTTAGGTTGAAATTAAGAAAGGAGGCGAGGACTTGTGCGAGAAACTTTCCAAGCTCGAATTCTCAAAGGTAAGTGACTTTATTGGCTAAGGAAAGTGCGCATTTTATTATAACTATATTTGTTTATTAAAGTTTTTATGTCAAGCCATGAAATGGTTATGTTTCTTATGTCAAATCACGAAAGTGTTACTTAGTATCTTTTGATTAAAGCATCTTATCATGGTTGAAATCATCTTATCATAGTCATGCAATGGTTATTTAGTGTCACATGAAAGCTTCCTATCATATTCATGCTATATTGTTTGTGATTGTTGATGACGGAGTACCAAGAAGTGGCTCTTTGAGCAAAGACGGCCTTTGAGGAAATACGGAACGAAATGAAAATGAATGGCCATGAACGATGTGTACCTGATTAGTACAATTCGGTACTCCGGGACGGATGTATACATTATGAAATGACACATATGCAAGTATTTCATATTCTCTTGTATCAAGAACTCTTAATTTATGTTTTAGGCAAGCATATCAAGCATATCATGGTTCACATGCATTAAGACATCTAATAGTTCATGAGTAGTTTTGTAGTTTTAAAATTCACATGTACACCAACTTTAGCCATACTGAGCGTAGCTCACTCCCTAGTTTTGGAAATTTTCAGGAGACCCGACTCTTAGGTGATGGCTGATCACCCAAGGTTTACCTACAGTCGACGCACACCGGGTGACAGGTTCCTTTACTGTCTTTAGTAGTAGTTGTTGTAGTTGTTTTTGTTATTTTGGATGGCATGCAGAGTATGTGTAAGAAGAAAAATTTTATTGTCATCTTGTACATTGTAATAGACCTGTGACATTGACATGAAAGTTTAGAGGCGCTTTTATTATTCTTGAATATATTTAGAATTACATGGAACTGATGATGAGTACTTAAATTACATGTCCGATCTCGTTCCCGCCTCGTATCTACGAGGTAACCTGGTCGGATCGTGACATATTTGGGATTATTTTAATAGTTTTCAACAATTTTTTGCCCAACTTTTGCATGCATATCGTATAGCCAATCTAATTGCAACTTTGAAATTTCCTTTTAAGTTTTAAACTAGTTGACTCTATAAGTTATGTTTTTGATATCCCCACCCTTTTTTTTTTTTTCATATAAGATTTATAATGTCTTTTAGCAGTAACCAAGTTTGTTAAATAGGTGGTTTTCCCTACAAGTATCAGGTTTCTAGATTCTTATAGTGATAGTTTGATTTAGTTTTTTTTTTAAATATTTCCAGGTATTGTATGAGTTCTGTGTGTTTCGAAGTTCCAAAAGGGTGGCGCTGTGAGGAATGTTTACGGAGTGCTGAAGCTGTTGGTAAAAGACATTTACCAGCTCACCAATTTTCGCACAATAGAACTTGGAGGAAAATTGAAGCTGGCAAAGTAAAGTTTATTACCAACGAAGAAGTGGTTACACTGACATCGTGGAAAAGGTCACATGGAAGAGGAAATCCAAGTGCTTCTGGACACCGTAGTGATTTTGCATATGTTAAGCCTCCCTCAATATCATGGAAGACAGTTGCTCCTACATTACTCTGTTCAAACGCTAATAAAACCCATTTTACACCCAAGAAAGGGTCTGTTTCTGACGTCATTGACATTAAGCCTTCAGAGCACACTATGGCATCAAAACCTGTTAGTAAGGCAAAAGGTTAGGCATAATCTAAATGAACTTTAGATGTCATTAATTAGTTTTATATATGCCTATCTGAGAAGGTATTCCTACAAAATTTGGTGGATGGTTCAGTGCTAAGCTTGCTTGCATACTTTGTATTTTAAATTTTCTTACAGGAAAGACTACTGCCCAAGTTTGCAAAATGGAGCCTGTTGTAGGAAAAGCTAGTACTTTAGCTTGTAACGGTTCTTCTAAACCCAGTGAGGTTATATTTGATACTGTAGATACTTTGCACGCTGATGATGGGCAGATGAGCATGGTAGATAAACATATAGGTATGATGAAGATTTATTTGTATATTAAGCCTCCTCTCAAACATGTTACTATTAACTAATATCATCAAATATTCATGTCTTTCTCCATTGATTCTCAATGATTCTTTACTTCACCTGCTAATACTTGATTCCTTAACTTTAAAATGTTAAATATCAAAATTTTTTTGACATTTAAATCATTACTTATATGCAATCCAATGACATTTTTTCTGGAAGGGGAGAACGATACTATAAAGCTATTTCAAGCTCTTTGATAGGTGGAATAGATAAAGCAGTTCCATTTTTAAATCGTTGGGAATAATAATGTGCATAGCCTATAAAATCTTGGCATTATCTATGATTCATTATTGAAAAACTTCTGGATAGACCTAAAGTTTTATTACTGGAAGCAATTATATGTTTTCTCCTTCTATAAATGAAATCAGATTCATCTAAAAAATATTAACTTATATAGTTTTTGTTAACTACCATCAGCTCAACTACCAGCCTTCTCTTTGATACATAAATTTTGTCCCCATATATTGAAAAAAGAAAAAGAAAAACTTATGAAAACATGTCTATCCAACACCTGTAAAGAAAGTTATCGCAGAATAGCGATCTCATGCTCAAGTGAGAATTTTCATTCAAAATGTGATAATATTATTTGAGATATGCGAAAAGAAATGGGAAAACATATGATTTAGTATGCTATCTAAAGTGCCAATTAGCTTTGATCTGTGGTAGTCTGTTAATTCAGTCCCTTTTTTATTAATTTTTCTCAACAGTTTTGTGACCTCTTTCAGAAAATAAAGCACCTCTGAAGCCTCAGGATGACTGCTTATTTGTTGAAGAACAAGCAAATACCTCTATTGCTATCAAGGAAGAAAGAGATTTGCATGATAAAAGTGATGCAAATGTACTGCCAGTTCACGATTCAGGCAAGTTACTTTTCCTAGAATAAAGAGATACAGATTTGAAGTAGCATGATCTATGAACCTGCTGGTTTTCATGGTTTTCCTCATATTCCACTTCTGCAGTTGTACATTACCTATTACATATTGATGACAGGCACTGCCGAAATTTCATCTAAAAAAATGTTGCTTCCACTCAAATTGGTTATTAGTTCAGATGAAAAGCTTCATCATGCTGTAGAAGCCTGTTGGAGGTATTCCTTTCTCCTCAGTGTTAACTGTGGTACTCTAAATACTAAGGAAAGAAACCGGCAAACGATAAATCTGTTGCAAAGTTATTAAAATGTTATTTCTTGATGAAAGCTTCTTTTCAAAGTTTTTATAAATTTCTATTCCAATGTCAAGATTTTGTTCAGAATGCAGAAAAATATTTTAAAGAATTGATTTGTGTTTATTTTTTGTCAAGATTTAGAGAGTATCTGAAACATTGGCTTCAATGCTTTTGTTAATATACTTTTTTAACGACAAAAAGGCGTGGTGGCATGATACTGAGATAGTTAGCATTAATAATGAAGGCATAATTGTTTTGTGCAGCTTTCTATCTTCTTAACTTGTTATCTGAATGCATTGAGCAATGCAATGTGACTGTTGTTGACCTCAATTTTGGTGACCCAAATCGTCCTGTTGATTGCCGATAAATTTCAGATCGAGCCGAATTTGAGTTAATTGAAGTCGACTATATTGCATAAATTTAATTCGACAATGTCGAGTTTGAGTTGACTCGATTCGAGCCTTATTTGACCTCGATGTTGTCGTTGATCATTAAATTGAGTTGATTCAAGCCCAAATCAATATAATTAATAATCAAGTAAATTTAATTGGGCCTCGACAAGTTAATTTGACTATGCTCGAGGCTGAAATTATCGAAAATTAATTTGGTTATTACTTAAATAAATTTAAACGCACGAAATCGAATTGATTAAATTCAAATCGAGCGTACTTCAATCGACTCAATTAAACGCTATCGACCCAAACCTAAATTAAATCGACGCTAATTAGCTCGAATCAAACCAAATCAACCCAAATACAAATCTAATAAAATTGATTAATTACTTAGCCGAATTAGCCTTCAAATCCCCTAAAAATTTTTGTCATTAATCCTATCCTTCTATTTGGAATGAAGGAGGGGTAGGATGGTCTTTCACTTGTTTTTAGAAAAATCTAGGACTTGATAAATCTCTCATGGGTATCAAAACCACCACCTTTCCTTCATATTTTATAGATAAAGTGTTTTTAAAACCATCATGGATAGTATGTCGGTTATATTATTGTGGTCGTCATAATAATGAGTGAAAGGCATCCATGGTAATCACATTGCATCACACCTTCTCTTGCAATTTCTTATCTATGAAAAACTGCACTTGATATTCTTTTGTTACTTTTAATCTCCTTTCCTTTATCTAGCCAGTATCATCTTATAGGCTATAGGCTCCTAAGTAGATAGATTTAATTTGGTGATATGAAAAAACGCCCAATATTATTGTATTTATATGATATTTGTAATAGTAGGATGCAAACATCAATGAACCGTGTAATAGTATGCTCCTCAGATTTGATTGCATTGCATTTCAACATTAGTTATTCAAATACAGCTTTTTATTCTTCTCTATGAACAAACTTTGTGTTGATTGCTAACTAGCCCGGCCCCACATGCCATTTCACGCCCAAATGGAACATCTGTTCCCTTATGTAACTCCCCCACGATAAGAAAACTCTCAGAAGAATTGCTCCCTTTTAATTAATTCGACATTCACGCGCTCGCTACTCTCTTGGTCCGTTCGCACTCAAGTGCTCAGGAACAACTTTCTAGAGCTCCTTGCCCTCTCGTCTTCTCAGCCTTCCCCCGCACCCTATCTCTTACCCGAGTTGTTTGCTCCCGCACGCGATCCCCAGCTCGATCCCTAGCCCTCGGCTGCATGTATTATCGTAGTCTGCTTCATCCCGATCGACCTGATTTCCCCCAGCCACAAGAATCCCAATCGACTCCACTTGACTGAACTTATCATCATCTGTACCTGTCTACTGCATATGAGTATACAAATCAAATAGAGAGAGTGTTTGTAAAATAAATAAATAAAAAGAGGGAGAAATAACATATACCTGCCAATTTGAAGACCTGTGCCGTTCTATCTTTGATCTGGGCAGGAGAGATGATTATATGGAGACCTTGCGCTGTCGTATCTTTGATCTGAGCGGGATGAACAACGACAAATGCCATCCTAACCTCCTTTTGCAGGTAGGGAATGTCAGGAGGTTGCCGGATTTTCAAAAAAATATTAAATAATTGAATAACATGTACTACTAACTTGAAGACCTGCACTGTTGTCTCTTTTATTCGGGCAGGAATGTTTGATTTGAAGCTCTCATGCTATTGTATATTTGATGCGGGCAAAAAATATAGGGGTGCCTATACCCTTCGCCCACAAATAAAGGGACTGGACTTCTACCGACGAAAATGACTAAGGAAGAGAAAAGGGAAGAACAAACTCTTACATTTCAAAAAAAATGTAAAAAACTAGAAATCAAAAGACTTACAACAATGACTCTTACAAAATTTAACCGACTTACAAACTTTGACTCAATCATTTGACGACACCCTAAAGTTGTTTCACTTAGAGAAGAAGGATACATGTGGAGTGGCACTTGCGGAGAGACGAAAGATGTTAGAAGCCCGAGAAGAAAAGTTGGAAAGAGCCCGCAGGATTTCTAGAGGGGATGAGAAAAAAGGGTGGAAAGAGCCCACAGAATTTCCAAAGCAAACCCGCAGGTTATAGCTTTTCCAAAAATCACATTTCATAACTTTTTTTTAAACATTACAAATCCTCCCATTTTTATAGGTATGAAAGAGGAATCCCAAGAGACACCTAATAAATTCCCATAGGAATTCTAAACATCACATAGCATTAAAATACCTAAAAAACATCCCAAGCCAAGGAACCGAAGAGGCATCCACAGGAACCAAGGAGACTGCCCGGAACCAAGGGGCACGGTCACGGGAAAGAGCCCAGGCACGGGAAAACCAGCAGCCGACCGGGATCCAAGGGGGCAAATGCACAAAATATTAAAGGCCATGGAGGAAGCCAAGGAGCCACCTCATGGGAAAAGTAAATCTTGGAATTCCAAAGGCCGGTTTGGAATTCCAAGAGACAAACATGATTACAAACATAAAAAGCATAAAAAGAACATTTAATATAAGATAACTATGAGCTAAAATCATAGCTAATAATGAGCTAACCCTTAGTTCAATAAGTGAACTAAAGATCAGCTCATAAATGAGCTAAAATTTCAGCTCAATTTTGATTGAGCTAGTAGACTCAAGGGAAGCCAAAAATCTAATTATTTTTTACATGAGTTGACTCCCCCTTTGTCTACATCAATATTTGATCCGAGCAGGAAAATTTTGATTTAAATACCTCGCGTTGTCGTATCTTTGATTCGGAAAAGAAGAACAACGGCGAGTGCCGTCCTAATAATCACTTGCGGGGAAGGGATGTCGAGAGGTTGCTAGATTTTCGAGAAAATGTTAAATAAAAAATATAATAAATAAAATATAAATTGAAGATTAATTCTAAAGTTCAAGAGGGATTTGAAGTCAATGCGCTTTTTAAACTTATCATTGAACTTCTTTATCATCAACACATTCAAAATCAATTCAAAAATATAATAATCCCCAAATGAACCAAGTCTTATATGATGACTTGTGACATTGAGATCCACTTCGGCATTGAAGAAAACTTTATGGCTGAGTGTTTGGTAGGCCACCACTGCTTAGAAGAATTTTATGAGTGGATAATTAAAGATGCAGTTTTAAACATGAAAATAAACATAAATGTAAATTCTTGAATATTATCGTTTAATCAAATGACTTCGAGAGTCATGATTCATTCAGGCAATTATATATCTCCTCAACCCCCTTGAGGAGCCCCTTGAGTTTTTCCAAGATGGCTTTTAGTGTTAACCAATTCTTTGTATAGTGATCATCATCAGTATGATATAAACAAAAATTACTTTTGTGTAGGCCTTCAGATAATTCCTTCATTAACACAGATAACCCTAAATATTCTCATTTTGAAATCAAAGCCATGATAAAATAAATTGCTTAATTAAAGGGAGATAGGTGAACTTCTTCAAAACACGTAAGAGTAAGCGAGGCAAGACATTATTTTCAATGATCATTATTTTCCTTTTAAATAAGTCTCCTATCATAAAAGTCAATCAGTTATTATATGTTCTAACATTGAGAAGAATATGAACTCACTTTTGTTTATGTTTTGGGAGGTTAAGTATCTAGAAGGCTTTTCAAAAATGAAGTCTAGGGAAATAATAAGGCCAATGAAATAGTGAATTGGACCTATCAAATTACTTATTGATTTGATTTATTACATCAAGTAGTCCAAGTCTTGTGGACACACCACCTCGAGCTACGTAGAATGCAATGAGTAATAAATATTAATAAGACTTCACAAATGATGATGAGAAAGAATTTAGGTAATTAATAGGGCTATCTTATCGATCCACCTTATAAAAAAGTATCAAATTATTTTGATGACCTTAATTGGGTTTTTCTTCTATCCTTCCATCCATATTTGGAAGATCATATCCAAATTGTTAAATTTGATGACAAGGAATACTTAATTACTGAAAATATATCTTGCATGTGCTCCAATCGCCATATTTGATTCTTAAATCCAGATGTTCGAGAATGCTTCATGGATTCACTAAAATTATTCAAATACCTCGACAATAGCTATGTTCAATATTCTAAAACAAGTTCTGCATGTGCTCTGATCTTTACGTCAAGCTTATAAATACAAGATATGGGAATGCTTTGCAAATTTGCTAAAAATGCTCAAATACCCCGATGATGGCTGTGTTAAAAGTGAATCTCAATCGGAGGGGGTCCCATAATTTTAAAATGCTTCTCAAAATTTTTATGAAAATCCAAAAAAGCATTTTAAAGTGTTCTACCATCTCAATGATGACCACTTTGAATGTAAATCTCAACTGAAGGTTTCAACTCTCAACTCCTATTAAAATTTTAAAATATAATTAAATTCTAAACATTTAAATGAAAATCTTATTAACAATTAATTTAAAATTAAAATCCTGCCACACTTTGCATCAGTTTGTCGAGGATGATGAATTGGAGAATAACTTCAGCTCACAAAGAGCAGAGATCTTGTGTGATGTATTACTACAATTCATTGTCAGTTGATTTATCGCCGGCAGAGACGTGACACTTGCCCTCCGATTAGATGATTTTGTTGCAAAATAGTACCACTATATTACGGTCATGGCCAAAGCCCTTATGTTTCTTAATGGTTAAAAGTCAACATAGGGTGAATTCTATAAGATATAAAACCCTATGTTAGCTAAGGTTGACTTAAATTCACCATCTTAGACAAACATTCACCTCAGATCGACAAGGTATTCTTGGACAAAGAAATACATGACTGCTGACAAGGTTCTTTCAGTCAGGTTGAGTCCACTAGCTCCTTTGACTAAGTATACTAGACTCTAGAGACCATGACAACCCACGAAGATGGAGCCATGGGATCTTGATAGGGCTTGTCTTCATTCCCCCCATCACATGTTTTAAATATATGATGATAAATTTCAATCTTAAACTCTAAAATTGAAAACCAAATTCAAACCCTAAAATTGTTATTATTATACGTTAGGTAATTATTGTGACCTATTGAACGGCTAGCCTTGATTGAAAATTTTTTCTCGTTATCGGGATGAGTAATTAATCATAGGAGTTTACGCCTATGAGAACCATAACTCAGATGATAAAGTCCTCGTAAAATGAGAGCGAAATCTCTGGGTAGTATCTTATCTAAAATCCAATCTGCCTTTTGAAAATTTACCCCAGAAACTAAATCCGTTAAAGCTTTTCCCGTCAACAAAGAGGCGCGGAGAGGCCGGGGTGCTAATTTTTGGAACCCACATTGTGTTATTGGAAATTATTAATTTCAATGAAGGCATCTTGTTTAAATTTATATTGCAAGTACCTTTTATGTATTTCTTTTTTTGTTTCTCCCATTTAATGAGTTTATTCCTACACTATTTATCCCTTCATTTTTTAGATTTTCCCCCGAAATGGATATAATTTTTCTTGACGATGGCTATTGGTTACCAGTTTTATGCGCATATCAGTAGATATATCTTTATATTTGAATACACGCTCTATTGTATACAACTAATCTATGAACGTATCATTGGTTCGCTTCTGCGATAAGGCTCATCCTATTTGGATGATTCTTGAAGTGCTTGGTGGAAAGGGTTTCACATCTCTTGATCCAAATGTTTGTTATCTGAATGAAACAAATGGGGTTTTCTTCACTTCTTTCATACTGCGCTAATTTATTTTGTAATTGCTGAATTTTATGATTTAATTCTTCCATAGCTATTTATTGGTTTTGCGGGGTTAGTTTTACCTAGATGGCGCCCTAAAACTAAGGCTCTAATATCAAATTTTGATGTTGATAACGGCGCTAAGAAGGGAAAAGATTTAATTCTTCTAGCTGATATTCATGTAAAATAGATTTAAACAATTGTTTTAAGTCCCATTTAATGTACAAGAAACCCAAGACAAAATTTTCACTCAGTCGTCTACAACACAAAAGAAAAAAAAAATGAAAGCAGATAAGGTTCCACTTTCCAAACTTGAAATAAGACAGTTTCTCATCTTATTCTCACTCCCAAGTAACTGAAGGCTGTGTTAGCTTGCGGTCAGAAGAAAATAGCAGCTCCCACTAACATCAATTACTTAAACTAGTGGTTGGAGTTGTTCGAGCCCACATGCCAAAGTGCGAAGCACACTAAATAGATAGCCATTAAAAAAAAAAAAAAAAAAATCTATGATGAACAAATTACGTGGAAAAAAGAAAACCTGATAACAAATTCACTGCTTTCAAGAAAAGAAAGTCAATTAGAGCAAAATAGAAAAGAGAGAACCTGATTGTAGCTAAAAGATAATGACGGTTGTAGGTTTAGCTTCCTTGCAAATTTCCTATATAAGGTGGTTGAGCCACATGGGGTCTAAGGGCTTATCCAACTGAAGCTCATTTTCCACTCCAAAATGTTGTAACTTATCTCCAACCGAACTCTATTTCATAACGCTAAAAAAGAATATTCTGGATATATTCTTTCTCCAACGGAAAAAATAGCATTTGTGAACAATGTTGGCTTCTCACTGTTCACGTTGCCTGTTGTTGCGAGAATAATGTAGGTTTTTCGTGTTCAGGTGGAGCAGCTCGTGGACGGTAAATGCTGGTTTAGCGTTTGGTTGGAGATGGCCTAAGGCCATTGATTATTTACGTAGTTTCTGTAG
Organism: Dendrobium huoshanense; assembly: GCA_016618105.1. Taxonomy (NCBI): domain Eukaryota; kingdom Viridiplantae; phylum Streptophyta; class Magnoliopsida; order Asparagales; family Orchidaceae; genus Dendrobium; species Dendrobium huoshanense. The sequence continues at coordinate 58,803,080 of CM028357.1, forward strand.
TTGGCACTTAGAAATTTGCCAAACTTTCTCCTGAACTTTGCTGCCTAACAGCAGCTTCTTGTTGATCAAGAACCATATCTAAGAAGCCAACCAAGAAACTTTCCCGCCTAGCTACTTGAAAATCCACTAAAACTTGAACCGCCAGCGTCTTGGCTGAAGCATAGGCACGGTGGCTGCTGCCGGTTGGAACCTTCCAACGAGCATTTGTGGCCTTAGATGGATGGGGATAAACGTGTTTGATGATAGGATAGTCCCTGATTCTTCTACAACCTCACTCTTCATCTCTCCAGATTTAGGGAAACCCACCCAAAGGACAGGAATTCCCTCCCTTGTCAGGATTAATCCTAAAACTAGTTCTCCAAAAACTCCCCCTCCATATATAAGATTTGGGTATTTATTGAAAAAAAAATCTAATAACTTAAAAGACAGAAATTACTAAAGAAACGGCTAATAAGCGATTTACAAAGATAAAAAAAAGAAAAACCTAATGCCCCTCCTAACCACGTTATACTACGAGTATCTGCTAACATGATATGTTTACAACTGATCGGACATATTCTTCCAACGCTTTACTATGCCATTCATGGACATATTGAGCTTTCCTTGTGGCATTACCATTAACTTGGTGTGCATTTTCCATTGAGTAGTGTAAGCTGCAAATCTGGAGATTTCAGAAGTGTTAATTAATTTCTTTAATCTTGTTGATTTGATATATTTCGTATATAATTCTTTCTTTTCTTTATACAGGGGAGCTTTTGAGGTGGTGGACTTGGTTACCCAGTTCCATGGTCCAGTTAATGGGCATTTACCTTGCCAAGTGTCTCCCAAAGCATATGATGCCTCAAAGCATTTGCCTGGAACATTACAGTTCAAGATACATTCTCGCGAAAGAGTGTGGCCAAAAATTTTTAAGCTTAGTCCTCCAACAGAGGATGATGTGGCCTTGTACTTCAGGTGTGAGGTAGAAAGGTAATAAAGAAACTCTTCAAAAGTTTAGTCCCGTTGGTGGTGTATGCTTCTGTAATCTCTCATGATTTAAAGATTGATAATAATTACATAATTTTACACTTTCTCATTTTATTCCTGTTGAAAATATCCCACATTATGTGTAAAATGAGAGTGATGTTACCATGTATCTGCTCCATATTTCTTTTCTAATAAATGGTATCAGAGCCAATACTTTAGCTAAAGTTTAAATGTTTTATGTGGTTTGCGACTCTCATTTGTCTTTGTGGCTTGTATCATGGTCGACCAAGATTCAAAAGGGATCTCGACTCCCACATAGGCTTCCACGTGATTGATTGACCTCCAAGTGTTTGTCATTTGAGTGTTAAAAAGCTTTCGTTTTAGATTGAATAGTTGCTTGATCTTTTATTTGGGCAAATTGTTGGGGTGCTGAGAGTAAAAAGTTCCACATCAGAATTAAAATGAGAGATTGGTTTCTAATATACCTATAGTTTCTGTTACTCATTAACTTTTAGTTTTTAGGTTAACGGGTTTGCATCTTTTTATTTATTGGGCTTAAATTATTCTATGGCATTCCACCCTTTCTTGAAACTAACTCCTGTTATTCTGATCCATTTAATGTTACTATTCATTTTTCAAATGCAGGCATAAAGAAAATTATGCTCATTTTATTCAGCTCATTGATTCTCATGATTATGCATTACAAGGTTTCGTAGCAGATGTAGCAGATGTTGAGCTACTGATATTCACATCTGCGCAACTACAAATTGATTCCCAGAGTGAGTTACAGAATTATCTCATGAAATTTCTTATTATATTGCATAACCGGGAAAAGGTTTCTATAAAATGTAAGGTCTTGTTTCAAGGTCCTGTAACTGTAAGAGATCTGATTACCTTCTAGAATTTGAAGATACATGGAAGATTCTAGTAGTTGACATGCATTTTGATTAGAATCAATTTTACATGCATTCACTGGAGCGACTGTTGGGTGTTGTGTTCTTAAATTAGTTCTTCATTGCTCAATATGTGCTGCTATTCATACTATTTCTATATTGTTCTTGCTGTTTATGTTTGTAATCACACCAATATACTGTGAAATGTGATTTTATTTTTTATTTTTTGTTCTGCTTTCACTTTCAAATCTCCTTTCACATATGCTGAATGATTACAAAACAGGAGTCACTGGACTTGACAAGTAATGGTGAACTCATCTTTTATTTGGTGAGGATGGCTCATTTTTAATTCAAATGCTCCCAGTTCATCCAGTCATGAAACTGTTGTAGTAGTGATTGTAGATTTGTAGGTAGCATGACAACTTACTACATTTATTGAGGTAACACTCAGGATTATTATATAAATTTTGTGATTTGTTTACAGTATTTGATGGGGATATGTATCTTTGGGGTGTATTTCGACATTTCAAGAAAAAGAAAGCTATTCATGGAGATGAAAAGGCTGAATCAACTAGCCCTTCGGCGCCTAAGGTGCATCTTACACATGGTCACTCTAAGATTCCCCGTGATGTTAGTTCTTTGGAAATCGACATGAAGGTTGATATGCCACAAGGTTCTTCTCTTGAAAGAGAAGTTGACATGGAAATTGACATGTTAGGTGGTTGGCCCATTGGAAGAATTGATGTTCCCAAAAAGATTGAAGACGTGCCATCTGGTTTCCCAAAGGCCATTCAGAGGTCCCCTCAGAACTTCAGCCTAAAGAAGTTTACTAACTCGCATATTTTGGGTACTCCACCAGGCTTTCCAGTTCCTGCTTACAAAAGGTCTGTACCAGCACCAAGGGGGACGCCAACCAAGGATCTTGTATCATCCAATACAACTACAAATTATGGTTGAGCCGGCCCAACAACAAATTAGTTGGCTCCTTTCATTACCAGGTAAAGGAAAAATCTACAAAATTACATGAGGATCTTTCTCTGATTCTTTTTTTGTTTAAATGTTATTGAACTGGGCTTAATTTAACTTGGTTAAATCTCTTAACATGGATGAACAATGAGGTTGTCTATATAGAACTGCAAATCATGATAGAAATTTGCTGATATCTCTCTCCTTGATTTTATAATTGCTGCAATTTCATTTAAACAAACCTTTTATCACTTATTTTTTTCTACCATTTTTGGAAGCATATTATGGGTATCCTATCACGTAATCCTTTCATCTTATTTAACTATGGAACCATTAGGTTTGTGATTATGACATGCGTTCATTTAGAAGGCCTGAAAATATGGAGTTGTAGAAGTTCTTAGTCCAAGCAAATATTGCATACATTACTAACAGAGAGAAGCATATTTTTATGGTGGCTTTTTGTCCATTGTTGAGAACTTTTGAGGTAATGGTGGTGATAAGATGATTTCAGTATTTATGCTTTCTGTTAAAATCATCATATGGTTTATGCAGCTCTCATGAGCTGACTGGCAATCTTAATTGTTCAAAATTATAGAATCTAAAGTAAAATTTAACACTTAACTAGAAACTTCTTTCTAAATGGTAATTCATTTTATATGCATAAATTCAAGTGTATTGAATTTTATTACTTCTCACAGCTTTATCTATTTTAATACATTCATCTAGGTTTAGGCTACAGTTGTTATAAAAAGATGATGTGAAAAATTTTCTGATCAGCAACACTTCTCCAGGAAAATTCTTCTGTATAGGCCTCAACAATCATGAGGCTCAATTCCCATCAACACTGTGATTTCCATCCCTCGCAAACCCGGCGTCGTCAAGATCATAGCTAGTGAACAGAAAAAGAAAAATGTTTCCCCCACCCAAAAAAAAAAGTTCAAGGATTGGCTTAAGGGGAAGAAGATGGTTGCTGGAAAAAACTGAAAACGACACTATATAACATAGAAGTAGAAATGACTATAAAATGTAAATACAATACTGGCAAATTACTTGTTTAGATCTATAGAATTAGTCTTTAGTTGAATCCTTTTTTTGGATAGATTTTCAGCTTCCAAATTCTGAGAACAACTTGGTGGTGTTTTGTCTGCAATTTTCTTAGGCAAATCCACCTTCTACCCCTTTGATGAAGCTAATTCTGAAGTCTGCAATGTTCTTCAAACTAGTCAACAGCATTTATTCAGTAGTTTTGCATAATTTGGCCTCTGTTTTTTTATTCTAGATGGTTTGTTCTACACGATATTTGCTTGTTAATTAGCACTCTTTGATGTGGTTCTTTGTTCTTGAAATTTATTTGAACTTACAAGTGCTTAGATGATTTGCCAGTGGCAGTGGCAGTGGCAGCATTCCTTTATTCATCTTGGGGAATTTCACTGGATTGTTGCTACAGGTTTTCTTTAGGTATTGCTCCACACTGCTTATTTTGTTGCTTGAAGATAAAAATGTTAATTACATTTGAAAATTGTATTTTAGGTGCTAAGCTAGCTTGGAGTTTGATTAGTTTGGATAAAGAACTTGAAATGTATTAGAAAATTTAAGATATTAATTAGTTCATCTCTATGTTTTGCATGTTTATGATTAAATCAAGTATGTTGATGAGATGAAATCAATGAGCTTAATATCGCTTAATTTTTTGTTCATTAATGTATTTAAATGCCAAATGAATAGTGTATGATCAAGAGAATTAATGTGTTGTTTGATCGTATTATAATTTTTTATTATATTTTTGTGGCATGTTGATCTTAAAAATTTATAAATATGCCCATGTTTTGTATATGAAGGGTGGAGGATCTTGACTTGAGAATTAAGGAAGTTTAAAGGCTTTAAGAATATTGATGCTCCACTTGGGTATCAAAACATCAACTGACCATTGCTGTCGTACCATTGCCAAACCATCTTTGCCAGATCACTACTTGATCTCCATTGTCATAACACAATTGATGTTGGACCATCGATTGGCCAACATCTTTCAATCTTTGTTGCACGATTATGATTGACCGACAATTATTATCGATTCATGATCATTCGACATTCGTCATTTGATTATAATTTTCCTATAATCATTGCCTAATTTTGGTTCTTTAACAATCATTGTGTGAATATGATCCTTTGATCTTTATCTCCTTAATATGGTATTTTGACTACCTATTGATTAGTTACATTCCTCTATTTATTATTGCCTGACTACGTTATTTTGTTGGTGGTCCTCCAATCATTGACACTGGATTATAATCCTCTAGCCGCCTTTACCCAACTATAGCTCTCTAATCATTATTGCTCGATTATGGCCTTTCGATTAACGTCGATTGGATATAAACTGTTGAGTAACACCACTTGACTATAGTCTAACAACCATCCATTGACTAACTACGGTCTTTTGACCAGCATCCTGACTACTGCCGTTTGGTTATGGTCCTCTAATTATTATCGCTCAATTATAGCCCTTTGACCAATATTGCCCGTTCTGGTATTGTGGTCTTCTGACCTCAGTCAGCTGGCTACAACCCCCGACTAGTGCACTTCTCCTAATATTTTTTTATTATAGTCTTCTGACCTCAGTCACCTGACTACAACCTCTCGAGTACAATTATCCTGCTACAATTTTTTGACCATTGACTACAACCTCCATCACCTGTCGTGACATTAAAGTCTCTGTTCTACTGTAATTATGAATTCAAAATGCAATGTTGCGGCGTTGGTTGGTTACGCGACAGTGCTACAAACTAAATTACGTTGTGTATGTGTGTGTATATATATATTCTCTCCGTTTTCTCTCAACTAACTCGACCCTCACACCACTAGCTTTGTGACTAGCCGTAGAAAGGAGAGGGGAGGAAAGGAGGAGAGATAAAAGAAAAGTCTGGATATTGGTCATTAACTTGCTTTGCAGTTTTGTGAAAATTGCTCAGATTATGGTATGTGACTATTATCCTATTTATGTTTTTGAATTTTTTTATTTCGACCATTTGATTTCTTTTAAATTGAATTTATTGCATTTTCTCGATTTAGTGAACTTTAATCACACACCTTTTATATGTTATAGTAGTGATTATTCTGGGCATTTTAACTTGAAGATTTCATAAGTTCAATTGGTAAAATAAAAATTATTATAATTTATAGGATTTATTAGAATAAATATTATATTTTTTATTATATAGAGATTGGTAATATAAGCATTTTAAATAAATATGAGTGTATGATTCAATAATAATTGGTTGCTATTATTGTTATAATATTGTGATAGTATTATGTGTGAGGATGAATAAATGATAATTTTATTGACGTTGGTTGGAGAATGATTGATTTGTACATGATGATGGTAATAAGCTTTTCTTTAAATACTAAGATTTAGTGTTATCCTCGATTGATTTACGTGATTCACTGATTGAAAGTTATAATGAGTTATTTCTGTTCTGACGAGCAATGAGTGTCGACTTTGTATATTATTACTGATGCTACTATTGATTTATTGTTATTAAATACATGTTTCCTATATTGAGCATCTGATATATGATATTGATTGGATATTGATATAGAATGATTGATTCTCATGTATATATTGATTTGATTGTACAGTATAGTTATATATTTCTATAATTTTCATAGATGTTTCTAGTTTATTGATTTATTCGTTTCCTTACTACGACGTATGATTTTGGGAGGATTGTTTTCTGCTTATATGATTCGACATTCATATTGATTTATTGATCTATCGATTTACTAGTTTATTGGTTTATCGATTCTATTGCTTTTATAATGCGTCGTTTTACTTGTTTTTGTATCGATTGTTCTACTGTTTTATAAATTTGTGTTTTATGCATAAATTCATGATCATAGTGACTGCTACCATTATGAATTTTGCTTCTTTACTGTGCTTGAGTTCAATTGTAGGATTTATTAGCTTGCTGAGTTTTATAATTCATTATGGTTTAAATGATTTCAGGTTAGGGTAGAGATCAGGAGCGTGAGACTGATCAATAATAGGATCATTTATGTTACTTTATTTAGTTATTTTTTTATAATGAGGAGTAGATAGATTGTATGTAGTAATTGTGTAATTCTTTGCTATTGTATATAATTTTGGAGTATGAATACATATGTATATTGATGTTTTTATCAATAGATTTTTTGTTGCTATTTTATATTATTGATACAATTTATAGATAGCTCTGATTGTTATTGTTATTATTAAAAAATAAAAGAAAGAATTCTTCTAAATTTGATTCTTGGGCATTATACAATTGTCACCCAACTATTTCACTAACCATCATCACATGATTACGGTTCTTCAACCATCGACATACGACTGTCCCCCGATTATGTTCGATCATTATTGCACTACAATTCTCTGACCATTGTCGCTTGAATATATCCTCCGACCATCATAACATTATTACAGTCCTCCAAAATTTGTCGATCAATTGTGGCCATTCGACATTAAATAGTTTAACTATTGTCTCCTAGTTACATTGACGCCTGTGACTTTATAACCAGTCATCAATAACAATATCAATGCATGTTATCATTTATAAGATTGAAGCATGTCGTTGAAACTTACCCTGACTCCTAATATCAATATTATGATTTATATTGAACTTCTTGGTCTCTAGTCACTCCTCAAAAGTGTTCAATCAAACAAATAATCAAATGGTCTATTAAAGATAGTTGTAATGTGGCAAGGCTCTTCTCTCTTTCGACGCGGACTATATATATATATATATATATATATAGTTTTTCATATAAAAAATTTAGTCTCTTATAATTCTTTTTTTTGGTCCATGCATATTTGATTTTCATATAATGTTAAGACAATAAATTAAAAGAGAAGTACTATGGAGTGTTTTAGATTTGATGGAGAAGTATAAGGAGAATAAGGGATCTACATATGATATTTATTGATTTAAAGAAAGCTTATGATAAAGTTTTAAGAGAAGTACTATGGAGAGTTTTAGAAAAGAAGGGGGTTAATAATGCTTATAGTCAAATCTTTAAGGATATGTATGCAGGAGCTGTTAGATGTGTTCAAACACAAGGAGGCTGTAAAGGTTTTCGTTTGAGTGGATCGGATTGTGATTTTGGGAGATCAAGTCATTAATAAGAGCACAAATTTTAGATATATCGGGTCTATTGTCTCGGTTGATGGTGAAATAAATGTGGATATTGTTAGTAGAATTAAAGTTGGATGGTTGAAGTGGAGGAATGCATCAGACATGTTGTGTGATAGAAAAATATCCCTCAAATTTATGAGAAAATTCCATAAGATGGTCAATACTTTTTGGCGTATAATGTTGGCCATTAAAAGAGAAGCATATAATTAAGTGTTGTAGAGATGGGGATGCACAAGTGGATGAGTGGCTTTACTCTTAGAGTCTCTAAAATGCGAAATGAGCATATACATGAAAAGGTTGGAGTGGCTCCAGTGATAAATAAGATTAGATAGAGTCATTTTAGATGATTTGGTCCCAAAAAATGTCAGCCTTCTAATGACTTGTTTAGGATAGTAGATGTATTAGATTTAACTTATGTTAAAAAAGGTAGAGGTAGATCTAAAAATGCTTGGTTAGAAAAATATTAGAAATATCATTTTTATTCGATTTAATGAGAATTTGACTCTTAACTAAATGCAATGGAGAAAAAAAGAATTCATGTAGCCGACCCTATAGTGTGATAATGGCTTGATGTTGATGATGATGATGATGTTGTTGTTAGATAATAAACTTTCTTATTCTATTCTTGACACGCAATAATAGTCAACATTATCTATGCATTTAAAATATAGCCAATACAGATTCTTTGGTTCTTGCATATAGAGTCGGTTCTGATTTCTGAACTTAATTGATCAGTGCTTATTTGTGTTCTATGATTTTCATTTGAACTGTGAAAAATAGAACAGTATGATAAATGTTTAGAAGTTAGAGATTTTATTTGGAGCATTTTCTCACTGTTTTATAAAGCAAAATTTTTTAAAATAACATTTTTCTAAAAATAGCAAAAAAAAAATAATAACTAAAATTTTCCCAAAAATTGGACTAGCTCATTCGTGAATCAGTCGTATAGCCGGTTTGTTTTATCTTAAAAATCAACTTTATATCAAGCCGGTATGAACCGATCATAATCGTTAATTCAATCGTTGAATTGAATTTGATTTCTTATCTATTTAAATAATTAAATAAAGTTAGTGTATGGTATTAACTTAAATATTAAATTTAATATATTTTAATTTTATAATCACCATTAAATTTTAATAATTATTATTTGCCAATTAGTCACTAACAAAACATATTCACATACTCCCAAGATCCCATGTGAACTTTTAACAAATGCAAATAAAAAAATTTATATACATTAGACTAAGACAAAGCTCTCATGTTATGTGGACTAAATAACTTAATCGAAAATTTTAAGTTCACAACATATCTTTTAATGTACTTCTAATTAATTTTTTTAATAATATGAATAATATTTATTTTTTAATTAATTATATTTAATAATTCATATAATTTATTTATATATATATATAGAAATTTAATTTTACTTATTAATTAATTATAAATGAACTAATATGTATGATATATATAGATGCAAATTTATAATATGTATTTAGTATATAATTAATAGGTGTAAATTTTATTTAAATATATAAGATAAATTAGTAATAATTTATATTAAAATAATAAGTTTATATATGAACTAAATTTATTTTTTAATCATAAATTTATATTATTACATAATTATTATATTATTTATTTTTTATTTAAGTAATTTTAATATTTATTACTTAATCTAGATCAATCCCAATTGAACCTTTGAGCCTCTCATTTTTTTTATTAGAGGCATGGTTCTATTTTTACAACCATGATGTATGAAGATTATGCTATTGAAAATAAAGCTTGGTGGTTGAGATGAGTTTCAATAAAGAGCAAAAAATGTGCCTATTAGATGAATTGATAAAATTGGCGTTGGATGATTAAGAAGGTAAATATATAAAATTAATAATATATGGGCAAAGATTAATAGATTATTTAGTTTTTTAAAAAAGAAGCTCTTGCATCACTTAATAAAAATAAATGAATTAAAAAATTCATAATGACAACCTTAATAATGATGGCACACTAATGATGTAAATAATGACAATGAGGCTTGGGTGAAATCAACAACTACTTGAGTTAATTAAGGCTTCGTTTTAAATAATGGCACACTAATGATGTAAATAATTTCTTACTGCTTCATAAAACAAATTTTTGATACAAAAATTAAACTTTTAAACAAAAATATTGCTTTAAGAAGTTGCAAGAAAGTCATCCCAAAAGAAACCTAAACTAACTCAACATCATGTTTTATAGTCTCAAATAATGCAAAGATAAAAAAAATTTTATTGGTGTTGTCTCTGTGGTGGGCTAGGGCTTTGCCCTAACCGTTCTCTGCCAGCGGTGCTTGGCTTCTTCCTCCACGCGCAAAGGGAAGTTCTTCTCCCCTTTTGTTTTCTTTTGTTCTTTTGCCAGAATGGCGGTTTGTCGATTAGCTTATCCTGGTTTTCTGGATGGATCGGCGAGGTCCTGCTCGTTTTTGGAGGCTTTAGTAGTATCTTCTCCTGGTAGATTTCCTAATCTTATACTATCCTCTTTTTGTGGCGTTCTTGCTCTTTTGGTTTCAGAAGAGGAGTTTTTTGCTCTTCCCGAACCATTTAAGTTTTCACTTGTTGGCTTCTTCCCTTCATGGCGGCCTCCGCTCGCATCAATTCAAAAAAAATTTTCAACATTCGTTTAAATGGCGCTTTTCTCTGTTACCTTGTTGGATCCATCTCATGTTCTCATTAAACTGGAGAATGATCTTGACTATAGTAGGGTATTTTGTCATAGGTCTTATCTAGTTTTCAATTGATTCATGAAGGTGTATAAATGGTCTCCTTCCGGTGACATTGGGGATGAGTCTCTCATTGTTTCGATCTAAATTTCATTCCTTAATTTTCGTCCCCAATTTTTCTCTCCTAGTATATTGCATGGATTGGGGCTTCTCTTTGGTAATCCGCTGAAGGTGGATAATGCTACTGCGTTGGGGTCTTGCCCACTGTTGCCCGTGTGCTAATGGAAATTGATATTACGCATAAATTTTTGAACAAGATTTGGATAGGACTAGAGAAACTAGGTTATTTTCAGCAAGTTAATATGGAGGATTTTCCTCTCTTTTATCCCAAATGTAAGCATCTTGGTCATTCTTTTGGTGATTGCCGACTTACTCTTGATGCTAGCTTGCCTGCTGCCCCTTCTTTATCTAAACAGGATTTACGAGTTTCTGATGATATTGACATTTGAGTTGGTGATGGAGATGTTGGGGATTTAGGGGATACAATTATTAACCTTCATAGTCCTATTGTAGATGACCTGTCTCTTATTGTTTTATCGTATGTGTAACATCCCAGATATCAATAGTGAAATCGCATCAATCACTTCAGTAAAGCAATTTCTTCCGGTCAATAATATCAATCGGCATAAAATCCCATAAAATGATCAAATCAATACATCGTAAGAGCAGTTGAAATTAAATCAATATAATCAGTAAATACAATTAAAACCAATCAATGCAATGAAATCATATACAACAATCAAATCAATAAATCAATAAGAATCAACCCAATCAATCAATCAATGATCGATACTATGAATCAATGTATCAGTGGATCAATAGTATTATCAATAGTATCCCTGAATCAATATAATCAATCAATGTCGATAGTGTCAATGAGTCAATATCAATG